>CM061534.1:127433569-127926920 GCA_030545055.2 Neoaliturus tenellus
GTATACTTTAAACTAGTTTATTAGTTTATGTACGGTATTATTGTTTATTATAAACATATAAAACATGTTATACCGGGTGTCCATAAAATATTCATCCTGTTTTAAAATACTTTATTGAACTTACAGATACATGAACACTGCTACAAATTGCATTAATTTAAAGATAAATATCTCAAGTTTTGTTTTATAACACTAAAGTTGCTCAATATGCTGCCCGTTTAGAGCGAAACACGTTTCTAGCCTATGTAGCAACTCTGCTCAAACGTTGGTAAGCATATCCCGGGTTACTGTTGTCACTGCAACGCGAACCCTTTCTCGGAGCTCTGGCAGGGTTTGAGGTAATGGCGGGATGTATACCCCGTCCTTCACATAGCCCCAGAGAAAGGAATCGCATACAGCAAGGTCCGGGAAACGCCAGCTAAGTCATTCCCAGCACAACGGCCAATCCAACCATCAGGGAGTCTCTCATTCAAAAAACTTCGGACATCGTTGTGCCAATGAGCTGGAGCCCGCAAAATGCTCTGATTAGTTGGAGCATGTCTTCCAAAATGTCTGAAGAACTCAGGCTTGACAGTTATTAAAGAAACGACATCCATGATATCCTTGACATAGACGAATTTTTCTTCAACTGTAGGCATTTTATGAAAAACAATTATGTTTCAATTGTACATACGAAAGTAAACAAAAAGCGTAACGATCAACAATAAACATAGCTCATAAAACTTCTCTTTAATCACATGTGAGTCACAGTGTTGTGGAACAAAAATTAAGTGAGATATATGTTTTTAAAATAGGATGAATATTTTATGGACACCCGGTATAATATTAGAATACTTATTGCCTAATATCAGAAGCACTGTAAGATTGTGGAATTAAAAACACAAGGAACTGTGTTAGGGGAGTTAGGGTCCTACTTAGTACTAATGTTGGAAAGGTCGTACAGTAAAAATACATTTTAAAATCCTATACTATAATACGAGGAATATCTGAAGTCATGTGTGTTCCACGATCTCGAAATCTAGCTGTTAGATTTTGCTTAAAGTTTGCATTAAAGAGTGTTTTGGCCCAAAAATAAGTTTAGAAACAGCCTCAACTCCAGGAAAAATCGAATTTGGTCTAAAATTAAGTTTTAAAATTTTAATTTTTAATATTAGTCTTATGGGTTGCTATTTGGTTAACGAAATAACAACGAAATGTAAACAAAAAGAAAGAAACATGAATGTTAAGCAGACTTTTTGAAACAGCTGTTAACTGTTCACAGTTCACAGTTCACAGTTCACAAAAGCTTTATTTCAATAAGAAGTACAATGAAATTACATTTCCAAGTGCTGAAATAGCACGCGTGGAAAAAAACATGTCACAATACTTATACAGGAATATTTTAAACTTCTTTGACCCTTGGCATGTCCATCAATTTTTATTTTTTAATTTTCTAATTTTCGCTGGCAGGCAGTGTTCATGCAATTACATCTAAAATAAGGTAGTCACTGTGTTCTTAACCTAAGTTATACATAGCCACAGTATATGATAATAATTAATAGATATCACAATGAAGAAGAGGTATAGTTGGTTGTTGGTGGAAATTTAATTGCTTTTTTACCTTGACACTATAACAAAAGTGAATAAAAACCAACGAGCAAGGCTCGGTTAACCTGGTACTGATCAGAGTAATATTAAAAACCTATTTCTAATGCACAGTACATTTTATATTTTATGGGCTAAATGTTATTTAAGCCAATGTTATCATTGAAACTTGTCTTTATGCTAGTGTAATGTGTAACAAAATTTTAAAAAAAGGTTTATTATATGAAACGATATTCTGTTGCATTTCGCGGTGGATGAATAAGAGTTACTGCTAAAAGATTTGCTGCCGAAGTAACAGAGTAGAATAATCAGTTAGTCACAAGCCCCAAGTTCAGCGATCTGTGGGAGATTCCAGATCCTGCACATACTAAGTAGAGCAGAAGTTGAGTAAAACGCATTCAGTAAATTATTTGTTGTATCGTTATACTTTAACATTATTCATAACTTCGATTTTAATTATTTTTTTATTTGAGAATGTATATTAAATTAGCTCTTAAAGGAAAAGTGATTTGACGAAACCTGGAATACAGTATGGTATCAAGTTAACATGTTATTGGAAAGATTGCGCATTTTTACTAACCTTAAAATTTTTACCATACTAATGTTATGACAGCCCAAAATCCCTGAATCGATAAATAATACTCTCAGTTTGCACCACAATAACCATAACAATTTTACCGTCACTAAATATAATATTTTTAGGGAATGGTGTTTTCTTTTTAGTCAAGCCAAGCCTGGCAAGACATTCATATGGAAATAGTAGTTTTCATCACTAGGAGCAAAAGTGGGTCTTTTTGGTGCGCAATCGTGTTTTAAAAACGAGACGCAGCCGAGTTTTTAAAAACGATTAAGCATCAAAAAGACACTTTTGTTCCGAGTGATTAACAACGTTTTTTATCATAATGCGAAAATTAAACTTTTGATCGTTAAAAATATTAACTATAAAGTTGTATTTTCGAGGTTATGTTTACAAAGTAAGTAATATGCAGTGTTTACATTTCTGTTATTTACAAACAATGCTTTTCATAACGTTTGAATTTCAAAATTCTGCTTCTCAACATAAATAAATCAATAGTATTTATGTAACTGGCTGGGTAGCTGAGTGGTTATAGTGCTCGCCTTTGAATCCAAAGGTTGCCGGTTCGATCCTGAGGAAAGTTAGTAGCTTTTTAAAGGATCGATTCCGGACCCAGTTGTCATTTGTCATTGGGCTATTAATTAATGATGCTTTCTAACAACTGGTCGATGTTAGATAGCAACAAGACTGGGGTTTGGACCGTTCCCCGTCAAAACGTTAAAAAATACAATAGACAAAAATACAAAAAAAATACAATAGTAATATACTTGGCAAACAGCTAACTTTTCAGTACTAGGACCTAAAAAATTTTCCAGCTGATTTTTCAGTCTTAGGACAGAAAAGAATCTGTTTTGGTACTATTGAGAGAACAAAAACTGGCTGATTTCGTGCAGAATGATAAAAATGTGTTTATTGTACTTATAGGTATTTTGAATTTAAAACTTTTGGAAATATAATTTTATTAAGAAGCTTTTGACAATTTTACTCAATTTAATTTAGGTGAATTATATTTAATATAATTTAGGCGAACTATTAATGAAACACAATAGGCCTACAGTATTAAAATTAAAAACATTTTATTGATAAGCTTCAAAATCTTAACAAATAATGATTTTATGATTTTATACTAGACTACAACTAAAAATTTATATCTATCTCTCAGTTAAACACCCACGCTACACAATACACGATATTTTAATGCGAGCCTTTCGAAAAGAATATTCTGTTCCTCAGGTTGATCAGGATCCAGATCATTCAGCTTTTAAAATGAAATATACTCAATCAAGTAAAATGAACTCTAAAAACCTAAATATTACAGCAAAAAAATTCTTGAGCGTAATTTTTATTTTTACTGGAGAAATCTGCCAAACTAAGCTAGCTAGTGTTGAAATGTCATTTATATCTTTACTTATTTATGTCATTAAACATTTACTTAAAGTATTTTTGTTATAGAGCCATTTTTCTATGCAAGAAACATCTTTTCAACAAACAAGTCTGTCATTCAAGATTCCAAGCGCACCACTCAATGTGGAGCAGTCACGATCTTATAATTGGATTTACTAAGATCTCAACTGAGTTTTTTGCATTTGCTATTTAACTAGCAGTAAATATTTTTTCCTTGACAGTATACAAATAGTGAAATATGCCAACAGGTTATCTCTATTGCCATCGGAACCAAACAGAGGAAACGTTTAAGAGAATTAAATACATCTTTACTAAGGTTGAACTTTAAGAATAATCTCCACCCCTGTAAAAACACTGGAAACATACCTCCTTCATTCCCCTGTTTCAGGAGGTTTAAAAAAATATTTATTGCTAAAAATATGTTTTCTTGTTGATGAGGTTGGATCTAGGCCCCACAAACCTCACAAATTAGTAAAAATAAATTGTAGACTATTCATCCAAAAAAATCTTAAATTAATGAAAATTGAGTTACTTTTCTACATGACTGAGGGTTTGTTACATTTTTCAAATTAAGATATGAGAGTCCTAATGTAAATATTCAAATAGAGGATTAACAATTTTTAATAAAATCGGTTGAAAAACTGATTCCAAAACAGAGGAATACTAAAACATGTTTTGCTCAAAAGCCGTACGGTTTACATTATTGCTGATCGCGCAATCAGCCCAAAGGTAAAGCTTTTTTACAAAAGTATATAATAATTTTATAACTGTGGTGAACCTATTAACCCCCATTCTGACTGTAAAACTGATGATTTTATTTTTAACTACCCAGCTAAAATGTTGACATTTTTTACGAATATAATTTAAGTAAAAATAACTTTTTTGTACGTATCATCTTCAACTATTTTAGATAAAAAAAGAAAACATATTCCTACATTATTTTTCATCCTATGTGCTTAACCATCGATCGATTTTTTTACTTCCATTATAATTATTTGCAAATTATTTCACTCATAATATCCAACATCATGTTGTTTTTATGTTAAAGTCGTATTTACAAATTAAATTACGAATTAAATACTTCCACTGTTCGTGGGAAGTATTTAAAACAAAGTTTTAATTTACTAAACTTACCGTGGTTTGTTTACTATAATTATCTTTTAACATATTCAATACGTAAGACGAAAGGAGACTAAAATATGAGCTTAAGAAAATAAAAAACTGAAGTAAGTTGATTAAGTAAATTTATACAAACGTAATTGAAGTACTATAAGCATAAAGTGACACTAATAATTCACTATTTATCATTAATAATAAATAAAATGTTTAAAGTACTAAAGATACATTTTGTTCATGACCTGCTGCTCATTCCGGTTCGTTCTCGACCGTTGATACGAAAACAAGAACTCTCGGCGTGGTCGACCACAACAAGAGCCAATTACGGAATCTCCATCTCCTCGCCAGATGAGGTGGCTTACCAGGTTCGGACCGACATTATTTTTAAAAGAATTACTCATTCTAATTGACATAAATAACAGTTTTGTGAGGTCTAATGCAATTGTACGACTCACCAGGTTCAGATTAACATTATTTTAAACTTATTCTAATGATGGACATAACAGTTTAGACTAAATAGTTTTAATACAGTCCTATGACTATAGTACTATTAATTAATTAATTATTATAGTATTATTTGCAATACATAGTGCATAATGCATGAATAAAATATTAATCATTTCTCAGTAGTAAGTAATAGTCGTATTGCTTTTCTTGGAGGGAGATCAGCAGTTAACTGACAGTTCTCCTCGCCTGAGAGGCCTGCATTTTTTTTTAATATGCAGGTGGACCAACGTCTTCAACCGTGACTTAGGAAGCACGGGAGAGGCCGATCGATTTTTTTGTCCCCGAGCTTGGATTTGAACCCGGGGCCGCTGGGTGATAACCAAGAGCTCTACCATCGAGCTACGGTCAATGCCATAACATAATATTTCTTAGTAAAATTAAAAGAGTTGGTTATAGAACAACTCTCGTCACAACATGTGTAAAAAACTAAAACTACGGTAAACATTAAATGGAGATATCGACAGCTTACGTCCTAAAATCACAATTGAACAACAATATATTTTTTTTTCTTGAAAAGAGAAATAGTGTTGGATTTAGTCCTGAAAGTAGGTTTTACGATTTAGGGCCGAAACAGGAGAAGTTCCTCTCTACTTTTTAGGCCTCAATTTAGAAAAAATGAAGCTGCTCATTAGTATAGAGGTTTAGTTGACAGAGAGAGGGAAATTAACTTTATTAAAAGTTACAAATCTGACTGGACTTCCAGTTGACCAAAGTTGATCCAGAATACAAACAATTTTGATAGTGATACAATAAGAATTTTTTTCAATTACATACAGTAAAATAAAAGTTATGTATTTGGCTGGAATAAGTGATGATTTAAAATTTTGATAGAGTCTCGTATAACACTTATACAAATTAAATCGATAATTTTTAATGGTATTTCGTATTTTTTACAAAAAATCAACAAGAAATTTTGGAATGGTTCCACGACTGCCAATTAGAATGCCAATCACAATCCAGTTTTTTATATTATACTTTTCCGATAGGTATGGGATGCAAGGTTTATATATTTTCCTTTTTCGTAATTTACTTCTTCTACCTGCTCTTCCCCTGTTTCCGTCCTTATGGTTGGGTCAATTATTAAAACCTTGTTTTCTTTTCTAAATATTGCTATAATGTCGACACGTCTTTGAGATCCGTCAGAAGATGTTGCACTTTTTTCTTCAAATATTTCCCAACCTGGTTTCTTAAAAGCACCTGCCAATATTGATCTCATTTTATGGTGCCTGTTAGTTATAAGCAATTCTCCCTTTGGGAAAGATTCCAGGACATGGCCAAGGGTTTCAATCTCATTACAGTCTTTATGTCGGCAATGGTTGTCCTGAGATCTGCCTGGAGTAGCTCTCACTGCTGTTACATTGGCATTCATTTTAACTATGGTCGCCCATTCAGAAATACTTAAGCTACTTTTGTTCATAATCATTTTGTTTACTTTTGGACACTGTTCAAAAAGGACACTCCTTTGCCTTTTTGAGGGAGTTTGCTCCAATCTTCGTATGATCTTTTTCTCAAAATTTCTCTTAATTTTCGACCTGTGGGTGCTTTTGTTGGAAAAATGGTTTGATTGTCTGTAAGTTCTTCAATATTTATATTTAAACTTTATAAGCAATATACTCTTTCCTCATCAAAATTGTTGGAATGTTGTGGATGGTTATCTTCTATGGAGCGTAGTTTAGTACTTATATTGTAGTGTTGCAGATATGCCTCCCAACTAGCTCTGACAACTTCTAGACCTCGCAATAATTTTAAAGCATAAATCATACTTGTTTCTACAGTCGGTTGGGAGACCAATTATCTGTTTTATTATGCTTCTAATGATAAGGTCAATATCTTCTAAAGACGAAGTTGGGAGTTGACTCATAGGTGCACATTGCAGAGGATATACAATTGATGGCCAAATGTATTGATTTATAATGGCCATTTTTTTATCAGGCCTTGAAAGAATGCTTGATACTAGCTTCTCCAGGTTGTTTCTTAGTTCTTTTATTATGCGATTGTTATCTAATTACTTTCCAGAATGAGAGCTTCTCAAGACAGAATTGTGTGGCTCCTATTGAACAAGAACCTTGTTACCAAGAAACATGTAATTAATTAATCTGCGAATTATAGTTAAGGTCAACCTGGAGTCTGCTTCTCTAAATGGACAGACATAATCAAAGCACTAAAGTGTAACTATGAAACTAATTAGGATTTTTTTATTAGTTGCAATTTCTTATCTATAGACATACTTCATAACTTGGATGACAGAACTTGAACACTGAAGTACTAGTGCTGCATAAGTTGCAGCTTCACATATTGTCGGGGGATGACTTGTTGGCCACTGAGAGGGTTGGGTGGTGAGGGAAAATTTTCATCAAAAACCTACCGGGGAAATCGTAAAACCATTTTAACCATACAAACAAGTATTATGGAAACTTGTTGAGTAGGATATTGTGATATATATCAGAGGATGTTGGTTTAAGGAAAAGCCACTGTCAAGAGTCCGCTCCAAACCGCTCCAAGAGTCCTGGACTTGTCACACATGGCATAACTTTTGCCATCAAGGACGACCTTAGCTCCAACTTCACTGTTATATTATTTATGTTTACTGTTATGTTATAATCACTGTCATGTAATTTTAATAAAGATGCTATCCATAGATGAAATTTGAAATCTTCCCATTAGATTAACAATGGGATTGTTGAGCATTTAAAAACATCTGTTAATGTTAATTTACAGCTGTAAATAAGTGTGGTTTTGTGTACTAATCACAATGAATTGGACGAGATTATTTGCAAAGAGTCTATATAAAACTACTCAATTTCGAGCAACAAGTATAATTCTAGTATTCAATTAATAACATGCAGTTACATATTAGATCTCGTGAATGCTTAAAATGTTTACCTTCCTAATTTACGCATTCCTGGAAGCCCTTCTCGACACTCACACACGGTGCAACACATCATTTCGGTTAGAGTTAATTTCTTCAAATGCGTCATTGATGAAAGTCTTCAATTGAGGTACTGCATAAGTAATGAAATAAATATACGTTACTGTATACTTACGTTTGACCCACTCTGTATTACGCACGAAGAAAGAATTTTATTTTATTAAATGGACATTATATTCAAAGTAAAATTTTTTATTTATTCAATTGATTTAAATCCATTAAAAATATAATAGACTAAAAAATAACATTGTTGTGTCACTTTCATACAACATGAACCCCCCAAAAAGTTTTAATGCATGTTTCTTTGTTAAAATAGCTGTCAGAGATATATTTTTGTGAAAGTCTAATATACATTTAGGATACTATACTAAATAGAGCGTATGTCTTTGGAAAAAAAGATCCCAGCTTGAGAGAAAATCAAAATGTAAATCTAGATAGTTATATCATCAATCAACCGCTTTGATTAATTACTGACAGCGCATCACTCTTAACAGGAGGATGTCTGAGATTAAACCCCCTCCCCTCCCTTATGATGTAGCTGTTGACAATGTAGAGCGGATAATTTATAAATCATTACGCATCAAATCATAACTACTCATTATCATTGATACTTCCTGTCCATGCTAAGTTTAAACATAATCCTCATGATACTTGTTACATACGATAATATAAAAATAAATCAAAATACCGTGGGACACATCTTGGTTGATAAAAAATATAGCTAAAAATCTTAAATTTGTAAAATGCTCTGGAATAAAAAAATGGTCTTGTCATAGAATTTAAAAAAAGCTACACTTCCCGGTTGGTGAATGTAGGGACGGAGGACGGGCAGTGGACATTAGTCCAGCAGCTCACTCTGATACAACTTGGCTAATAAATTGGTTTCCCCCACTCTAAACCATTCGTAATCTAAGTTAAAACGTGTTATGACACCCCTCAAGAGTTGCGTATTTGCCGAGATAGAGTATTTAAACGTGTTTATAAAGACTCTCTTCTTACTAATGACATTTTAACTACTGTTTTTCATTGGTATGTTTTTCATTGCTGTATTGGTTTGTTTTAGCATAGGACGTTAAATTTAATCGTAATTTTTTACTAAATATAGTATTTTACACAATCAGAATAAGACATGGGTGCAATGTAATTCAGCTATGTTTCTGTTTGATATATGCTGAGTTAATTGTCTTTTAACTTTATAATACATTATTTAAGATACCGTACAAATAATTTAGAATGTTTTATTACGTTTGTTGTTTGTTTCTTCACCAGTACTTAATCTACTACGTCCAAATTGCAAATAATTGGCCAAGTGTCATTAATTTTCCATCCTCGTGAAAATTATTACTGATATACTGTATGATTTACCACAACATAAGAGATAAGTTTTAATGAAAGTGACTTATTTATACTGTAGAAATTAAAACTTGTCGGTAATTGTATTTGGCTTTTAAATATCGTCCGATAGCTTTTTGCTTACGCCTTCACGTATTAGGCCTAACTGTAAAAATCTATGTACATTCTTGTTTAAAATTGTAATTTAATTTACGTCAAATTACTTCATGAATGAAGTTAAATGATATTCGTTTTTGAAAACCTTAACTATCACTAAGCTAACAAAGCTATCTAATAAAATTTAAATTACGCATGTTAAGCGTACGGCAAATATTTTCATTGTCAACAAATCCCAAAACTGATGCGCCGCTGGTTATAGACTTCATGTTTCTATAATGATTTTACTCATCATCACTTTATCTCATTACTAAAAAACAGTAATAAATAACTTTTGTTTATAAATAGTACCTAATATTTAGAAGTACTATAAATTACATTGATTAAACTCACGTATCAACTACCTCAATTACATTAATAGCTTACATGCTTCGTTGTACAGTCTCAAATAAAAATTAAACTGTGTAATAGCTTTAAGTATTTAAAAATAAAGTTTTCCTTTTAAAAATTTATTTACACACACTGTTTTACTCAAGGTTGTGAAGAACCGACTGCGATTGGCGGACTTCACCTCATCGTTACCTGTAACCGTAGTTGCTGATGCCGCCACTGATGAGCAGTCCCGAGGGAGACGGAGGCTCAGTCCCGACGAAGAGGCTCATCCAGGAACTGTTTACCTCTACTCAATTTTTATCAAAGTATTTAAAAATAGTAGGTATTTACAAAAAAATATTAAAACATTATGGTAAACTATATAACATTTTGTAAAGTACTAGGAACAAAGCCCGTTGTGGTTAAATACAACGGTCTCTAGAAAAATTGTACCTTTATGCTATTTCCGGTGAAATAAATAAAAAATTGTAGTATTTTTTTTCATGAAAGAAAGAATATTTGAGAAAAAAATTATTGTCTATGAGATAATTCCCTGAGAATAGTAGTTTGTATACTGCTGTGAACTCACCAACTATTACATTAGAATTCAGGTTCTCTGCATAAATTTTGAACTGGCAGTCAAAAAGTCTTGCTGCAGCTTCAATTTCGAAATTACCGGCATATTCCCCATCTTAAGTCATTAGATTTTTATAATCTGTTGCATTTTGTATTGGTAATCTATATGTTTCATCTCCTACTATAAAAGGGCAATAATAGTACCAGTTACTTACTACTTCATCAATTATTTTGGTTCGTATTTAAGCGTACCTAGATTGTGTTTAATGGCATAGAAAAGATAAACTTCTAAACAAACAGTTTCCATCGCGATCTATATTATAAAATGGTAAATTTATTCATTTTCAGAACAATTAAAAATTCATACTTGTAATTATTAAATTTAGTTCAGTTTTATATTAATTTAGTTTGATTTAATTTAATTTAGTTTTTGAAATAACAATTTATGATTGTAAAAATTACATACCGCTTAAAACCACACACTGCTTTAGCACATAACTTTATTTAAACGCCAATAAAACGTAAGGAACTCACAACCACAAATCCCAAATGTAAACAACCAAATGTAAAAAAAAAGTCAAGGTCACAAAAATGCATCATTCAGCTGTTAAATTAATAACATGTGTTCCATGTGATCAGACACAGTTTAAAGGAAAAAACTGTTTATCTTTTTAACTTTTTCACCATAACTCCTAAGCAAAACATCAAACTTTCACATTTTTGAGTAAATATACACAGACGAAGCTTTTCGGCAACACATAAAAGATTATTAAAATCAGTCCAGTACTCTAGATTTAGCTGTACAAAGTTTAATAAAAATATCGCTACCACAGTATTTTTTCAACGCAAACAAATTGGTAGTAGCTTTGGTTTTTTGTAAATAGCATTTTAACGATGAGGAAATCGACCAAAGTGGATGGTAATTTTCTGAAAGAGAATTAAATTTCCTACAAAATACCTATAAGCATTTCTTGAATAACCGCAATAAAAGCAGTTAAAAATTGCCTTCAAATGAAAAAATCTTAAAAAACCAAGTTTTTTTATTTTTTCACCATAAATACTAAAAAACATCAAAAAACATTAAATTGGTAGTAGCTTTGGTTTTTTGTAAATAACTTAAAAACGGTGAGGAAATCGACCAAAGTGGAAGGTGATTTTCTGAAAGAGAATTAAATTTCCCACAAATTACATTCAAACATTTCTTGAAAAACCACAATAAATACAGCCAAAAATTGCTTTCAAATAAGACATTTGTAAAAAACCGTTCTCAATGTATTTTTTATGAAAAACATTTTTTTATTTTTTCATAAAAAAAAACAAAAAATATCAATCTTTCATATGTTTTAGCAAATATACAGGATGAAAGCTTTCCAACGACATCTTGAAAACTAAAATCGGTCCAGTGGAACTCCAGATTCGATTGCCCAAAGATTTTCAAAACTGAATTTTCAACGCAAATAAATTGGTAGTAGCTTTGGGTTTTTGTAAATAACTTAAAAACGGTGAGGAAGTCGACCAAAGGGAAGGTGATTTTCTGAAACAAAATTAAATTTCCTACAAATTACTCTCAAACATTTCTTAAACAACGACAATAAATGCAGCAAAAAATTGCTTTCAAATAAGAAATTTGTGAAACCCCGTTCTCAATGTATTTTTTATAAAAAACAATTTTTTTATTTTTTCATAAAAAAAAAAACAAAAAATATCAATCTTTCATATTTTTTGGCAAATATACAGGATAAAAGCTTTCCAACGACATCTTGAAAATTAAAATCGGTCCAGTGGAACTCCAGATTCGATTGCCCAAAGATTTCTCTTAACTCAGTATTTTTGAAACGCAAACAAAACTGGTAGTAGCTTTGGTTTTTTGTAAATAACTTTTGAATGGTGAGGAAATCGGCCAAAGTGGATGGTGATTTTCTGAAAGAGAATTAAATTTCCTACAAATCACTATTTAGCATTTCTTGAATAACCGCAATAAAGGCAGCCAAAAATTGCCTTCAAATGAAAAAATCGTAAAAACCTGTTTCCAATGTATTTCTTATTGGAAACATGTTTTTTTATTATTTCACCATAAATACTAAGAAACATCAAACTTTCATATTTTTTGGCAAATCTACAGGATGAGAGCTTTCCAACGACATCTTAAAAATTAAAATCGGTCCAGTGGAACTCCAGAATCAATTCTGCCAAGATTTTCAAAACTGAATTATTATAAGAATAGATTACTTGACATGTTATATTTTATTTCCTCTACCATTCGTACAGTAACTTGTTTTACGCATAGAAATACTCTTTTCCGAATCTATTAGTATGTGAGGGAATTCTAGGGTAGTTTTCCACATTTAATAAAAAATATATAGTTTTTAGATAATCTTATATCTGTCTTAACTCAACTTACACTAAAAATAAATTTTCTACCCATTAATTCCTTATAAAATTTCGTTTTGTAGCCGTTTTATAAGATTAAAAAAAATTATAGTTCTAAATGTGGCACACGGTTTGTTTTAATCCAAGACCCTAGTAAATGGTATAGCCTGAATACAGCGAAGCAACACAGGCAAGTAGTAATTATAATTTATTTACGTTGATGAGGAATTATATTGTGCAACAAAAGAAAATATTTACTCTGAAAGTAAAATTTAAATTTTTATTTAAGTGTATATATTTGACATATATGAAATCGTCATACAATACACACATGCCGAAATTAAAGTACATTAACCATACAACTACTGTAGGCTATATACAATTCTTATATTAGAATATTAACAATCAATATAATTAGTAAAATCATGAGTAAAATTTCGTTAAATAATGAATTACTTGTTGTTGCCCGTCGATACTCGACGGATATAGCTCCATTAGTGGTAAATGAAACGCTATAATAGTACAAACATGTAAGGTAGTCTATAAAAATGTACATCTATGAACTGCCATACCAAGAACAATAAAATACTAGTTGTTGCCCGTCGATACTCGACGGATGTAGCTCCAATGGTAAATGAAACGCTATAATAGTACAAACATGTAAGGTAGTCTACAAAATGTATTTCTTTGAACTGCCATACCAAGAACAATAATATAATTTAGAGAAAATACTACTATTTTAGTTAGAGCGTCGGAAAAGTAGGGCTATTCTGTAAAACCAATAATGTTGCATCCTTGTACTTATAGGCCCTACTCTTTAGTATTTCATAAACATGTCAATTTGATTGTTTAGGTAGGCGCAAACCTAATTAGCCTAAGGAAACCGTTCTATTAGGTTCAACAACATCAGAAATAAGTAGACCAATATCCACTTGTAGGCCTATTGGATAAATTGTTCTTAAAAGTTTTTTTTTCAAGAATTAGGAAAGGCCTAGAGTGTTGTAACTCATGATGGTCGCCTTTAACAAATATTGGTGTATTAGGGTAGGATAGAACGTAGAGAAACCATGTATAACCACTTTCATATCGCAATATTTGTGCTGTAGTGTGCAAGTTTCAATAACTATCCAAATTTAAAGAATACAAATTTATTTCACAGAAAATTACATAATTTTAGTTGGAGTGTCTGTCAAAGTAGGCCTATAGGCATATTCCTTAAAAACAATAATGCTGCACCCTTACTATGTAACACAGACACTCTTTGGTATTTTATAAACATAAAAAATCGATTGTTTACTTAGGCCTAAACCTTGGTAGCCTAATCAAAGCGTTAGGCCTTTATTAGTTAAAAACATCAAAAATAAGCAAGAATAAACTATCAATTTGTAAACTTGTTAGTTTAATAAATGTAAACTTGTTAGTTTTTGAGTTTGAACAGGCCTATAAATATTTTAATGCATCTATTTTGCTTAAAATAAATATCGGTGCCATCAGTAAAACATTTATTAGTGACGCCGTTATTGGACACACTACAAAAAGTATGTTTGTGAAGATCGGTCTGGAACCCGGACCGTCTGAATTGGAGTAAGTCACGCTACCGACTGAGTAGAGGCATTATGGGGATTTCAGGACAAACGCAAATTCAGCGGTTTTTAATCAGTGGTTACGTATTTGTGACGTGTGATGACGTATGTGTGACGTCATACGGTGACGAGTTGGAGTGTGTGACGTCACGGGTGTGACGTGGTGGTGTGACGTCACTAATACGCTATTGAACTTGAAGCATAGACCAGAGAGGCCTAATTTTCATTTTATTTTACGTTTATTTATAATGAAAAAGTGTTAAATAATTGTCTAAAATGATAATATACATGAATTTACAATTTTTTTGCAAAAAAAACGAAGAAAAACGAGCAAAAACGAAGTTTTTATAATTTCGACGTGGGTGGTCCCTCTTGGGAGGTTATCTTATCTCTTATCTTATCTGTTATCTTATCTTATCTCTTATCTTATCTTAGATCTTAGATAAGATAAGATAAGCGCGCTGGGGGGGGCTTCGCCCCCCCCCAGGCCCCCCCAAACCCCCCCGGGTGTTGCGCCGATCAGGCTAGTAAGCCTTAATTCCTTCGCCCATTAACTTGCAAACGGCGGTAATTGCTAATGGCTTAAGACTAGATCTCAACATAATTCGTTCACTTGGAATTATTTTACAAGGGTCATTTTTTAATGCTCTTTCTTCGTTAATGACTTACACTTTTCTATCAAAACTAGGTTTATTTCATCAAATATAATTATTGAACAATTATTCAACCGGTTTTATGATTCAACAAATCACAGAGGCCGTTTTAACTACCCGGTCAATAAATAACATTCTTCCCCTTTCTATTTCTCTACAAACCCCGCTTAACAATTATTATTATTTGATGCAAATATTCTATTTTTATTCCTGACTAGTTTCATTATTCTTTTATACACCATCATTTCACTTTTCTCTCTAAATTATTGGATTTATCCTGTTTACTACCGTGGCCTTTAGAAAGGCCGTTTCGGCTTTCTCTCAAAATTTTTACTGCGGGCTTCATCTGTAAGTCTCCGACATTTTTGATTATTTAGTCCGCCACTAATAATTATTTTGTTTCCCCGGACTTTAACTAATATTTTTACCCCGGGCAGGTTCAAACATGTTCAAGGTCATTTGGGACTTAGAAAAAAAAGGAACTTGACTGTAGCGGACATGCCAGCCGACCAGCCAAGTATAGGGGCAGTTCATCGTAGCTGGGCAGGCCAGCCGACCGAGTGAACCAAGGTGTGGGGGACCGCAGAAACCGCACTGCGCGAACCACCCGGGTATGTTTGTTTTTGGGGGGTGTGATAGGAATCAGGTAAGGGAACATAGTTTAAGTACCCTTGAGTGTTAGTTAGTAAAAATATAAAAAAGAACCCACGCAAAAGCCATGCAAAGAAAGGACAGTAAAGAAGGCAAGCGCAGAGGCCAAGTGCAAACGAGGGAAGGGACCTAACGGTCCCGTGATCAAACTGATCTTGACGCCCAGGGAACGTCTCACAGCGGCTCCGAAACTTCTCGCCCTCGTACGGAGTAGTCTTTCCCAGACACGGCGACATTCCTCGGTACAGGGGCGGCGCTCAACCCCGGTGACTCGACGGCAACCTCCGTAGACATCGAGCGGCGCAAGCGAGTTGACCTGCTTGGTTGAACCCTTGGCTTTGGCTCCGAGGCGGTATACCACGTAGGGATGCGCTTCTCCGAAGACAACGCCGAATGCCCGGTGTCTCCGATGGTGTCCGCCGAGTCCCAAAAGTCGGCCGGAGAGGTCGGAGCTGCTTCTTGGATGGTCCCGTGACGGCTCGATCCGGAGTGATGCTGTGGCGAGAGCAGCTCCTGGTTTTATCAACTTTTCCGCTGACTCAGCGAGAAATCGACGTCTCTCATTGGCTCAGCGGCTGGGCCAATCAGAAGCGAGCTAGAGTTTATGACTACCCCACGGCCACGCTGCGGAATTATTCATCACTCCAGCCAGATCCCGAGGATGCCAGCCACAGAGAAGACTCCACCGATGCTTCTGAGGAAACCTACTCGGCCCAAGAAGATGGTTATGCCTCGGAGGGACCCCGTTGCTCAGTTGCCCGCTAAAAACCCCAAATCTCCGGTGCGGAATCGAACGAGGACCAAGCCGGCGTCACCCACTCCAGTTCTGCCTCAGCGGGTTGTCATCTCCTCCAACGCCGTGAGAGCCGAAAGTCTTCTTCGAGAAATTCTTGGGGGGAAGAGAGACTACGCGGAGAAATATGTTCTGCAGGCGGGACCAACTTCAGCTCCGGCTCCCGGGGTCGTCCCAACATCGGAAGGCAGGCCGATTTCACCCATCACGCCCGGTGAACGATGCCGGCCCAAATCACCGTTTCCGGGAGTCAAGACCCACCGCCTGTGGAAGCTCAAGCCCGGGCTTTATTGTCTCCTGGACTTCAATGCGGAAGAGAGAGTGGCCTTGCTGCTTCTGGGGAGAACCGTCGTGCAAACGCCATTACCCACTGGCGTACCTCTTCCACATCGGAGTCCGAAGAAGACGTACTTGGAGATTGGGGTGCCAACGGATGGACAACTGAGCCAGCGAGTCACCGCTAAGTGGATATCAGTTTAATTTAATTGATACCACAAAACGGCCTTTCTAAAGGCCACCAATATTAATCGTTTTGCAAAGAAGTCGAACGCTGAACTAATTCGTATCCGAAAACTAATAGACTATTCGATGTGCAATATATTATTATTATACAAAAATTAATATAAAATACAATTCTTCATCCTTATTTATCACGCCACTTCACTCACTTACTTTCGCCCAGAACTTTTAATTGTCTCGGTCAAACCGCTTTATCGGCCCCCTAATTGCTACCGACTTAAAACACAAAGTTTTGGATTAATAATGTTAAGTCTTCAGCTCTAAACACATTATATTTTTATCAACTAACTACCACCGATTTCAGTCAACAAAAGTGTACCGAAATTTGTTATGCATCATAGTGACACAAAGGGATGTGTCTCCTTAACCTTTGGCGGAAAGTTTTTAAACCTCACGGGCAAACTTCTTTATTTGGCTCCCCTGACGATGCCCGACCGTAGTAAATAACGTTTGGCGGAAAACTTTTAAACTTCGCGGTCAAAACAACTTTATTTTGTTCCCCTTACTACGTACCGTACAGAAATCGGTTTTGTAAATTTCACCGGTCACGAGATCTTTTGGTGGGATACTTCACTGCTGTAGGGCCATTTCCATTACTTACCGTACTCAAAGCAAATTATTTGTGTCAAAATGAATGAACTCGATGAAGCTGGCAAGATATTTCAAACCTTGTCACCAAAATAACTTTTTTCTATTGCGCTAACTACAACCACGCATCCACACAAAATATTTGGCGGAAAATATTTAATCGTCGTGGTCAAACTACTTTATTTTATTCCCCTAAAAATGTCCGACCATGTTCTATAAAGATTGGCGGAAAAAGTTTAAACATCACGGTCAAAATCACTCGATTCTTTCCCCTAGCTACGTACCGTACAGAATACTGTTTTAGAACTTTCATCGTGCTAAACATGTTCTGGCCTAAACGATTAAAACTTTTGGGCTAATGTATTTGGTTCCCGTTCCTCCCGACATTTGAAACGGCCTTTCTAAAGGCCACGGAAAAAATGCTGAGTAAGTGTAATTCATGCGCACCAATAGGAAGCCAGAGCGAGTTGACAAAACCCGAGAGCTTGTCGAGCTCCCTTCACTTGTTCCTGCACCGCTGAAGAGCCAAGATGGACCAGACTGGAACGACCTCTGCTCCTCGCCCGATCCTGAAGAGGGCCAGCGAGAATTCTGACGGCGCGGTCCACAAGAAGCGGGTGACTTGGGCAGACTTGCCGCCAGTGGAGGAGATTCTGGCTGAGATGACTCGACAGTGGGAGCTCGTCACGCCTATCCAAGACACCTGGGCCGAAATACTGTCAACGACTCCGCAGAAGAAGCTGGCAAGGTTGGAACGGAGGTTTGCAGCTCCACTGGCTCGGTTCAGCTCCTCCACACCTCCAATTCACCGGCTGTGGCGTCTCGATCCAGGCCTCTACGAAGTGCTGTACACCGAGACATCAGGTCGACTGGTTTTCGTGAGGGATTCGACGCAGACGTTGAGGGTCCAGCTGCCGAGATCAATGGAGTGGCCCAGCACTTCTACGAGGTTCCTGAAGAAGGACGAGCCAGGCCAGGACCCTCGCTATCCGAAGGGATTCGCCTACTGGATCTAGTTTCCACCCTGGACAAAACGGCCTTTCTAAAGGCCACCAAATTTTCAAGTCGTTTGTGCACTCATGCAGTAGCTACGTTACTATTTTAATACAGCACCTCATGTGTTAATAATTACAACGCCAAGTAGATACCGGCTCAAAGTAATGTATTTTGACCGTAAATTTCATTAATTTTTCGGTCAACATAGTTTATTTTAAATGCGCTAAAGGTTTGAGTAAAGAAAATTACAAGTCTTTCATCAACTTAACTATCCTTGTTTCCTATACGGTACGTTGGTGTTACCTTAGGGTATTTTCCATTCGCTCTTGATTCCACTGAAGCCAGGAGACATGGACCCTTCAGAGACTACTGCAGCTGTGCAAGCAATCCTGCCAAAGAAGTCCATCTTCGATCCGGCAGACGAGGCTCCCACATCGAGCGCCCCGAAGTACATCGCACGTCCGCTGAACTTTGGTCCCGACCTCTCGGAGTCGTCAGATGAAGAGACCAGGGACTACATCAGAAGGACTGACCCCAAGCTTTCGACGGGAAGTTCGACCTCCGGTACACCGAAAATACGGTTGACGCCCAGGGTGAAGAACGCTCCACGGTGTACCTACGAGTTGAAGAGAGGAGCGAAGAAGGGCGAGGCGTGTGGCAAGTACTGCAGGCTGGGCGAGGATTTGTGCTCCACACACAACCGAGCGGCAAGACCCAAAGCAAGTTTCGACTTGGAACCGTTCGCTGAGGGTACAAAATTTGAAAGACTGAAGGTGTCGAAGAAGTATAAACTTCTGCAACAGACCAAAGAGCCTAGAATGGTCATCTTTCTAGATGAACATAAAATCATAAAGGTAAGACTGCCTAAATTCATGATGCCAATACCCAAGACTGGGTCATATTTAATGTTTAAAAAGAATGTACCGAAGACAGAGGGACGAAAAGCAACGCCGATGTGGGAGTCCGACTAAGCTGGAGGAGCTGGTCCTAAACGGCCTTTCTCAAGGCCACCATTTCATTCACTCGTTTTGCAGCTATAAGTGCAGCCTCTTTTCGACTGACTAACAAAGTACATTATGATATTAAATTAAAAGATTTAACGAGCTCCCAAACAAACTAACATTTATAACTTCTTTTTAAGGAACTTATAAAATAACTTTCTGTGTTCTGTTTCCCAATGATTTTTTTATTAAGAAATATTTGCCCAAACCAAATATTAGTTGTTTGATTAGGTCAGCAAAATAAAATGATGAATCAGCATACCTTATGCGATTTAAGAAGCTACCAGTGTATTCTGTACGGTACGTTGGGTCGCACTTAAGCGTACCATTCAAATGAAAATGCATGAGCTGAACATGGCCAACGAGATCGTCCACCACCAGACGGCGAGGAGCCACCACATCGCAGAATGGCCATGGAACCAGCGGGCCAACCTGCAAAGAGAAGTCCGGGACCGATCGGACATCGCTCTGGTCGCCAAGGACCTGGACAGCATCGCGGCCGACCCCCGCGGGAAGACAGTCCGGCTCCGGCTGTTGGAACCTGGGGTGTGGGTCCCGCCAACTCCTCTGGAGGATGACATGCCTCTAAAGTCCGCGGTGCTGAAAGACCTTCGGCGCCTACTTAAGATCAGCGGCCGGGTCATCGTCATCATCAAATGCCCGTAAGGGCACAGTCTGCGGACCGACGGCACCACCTCACACAACATCTGAGGGCGGACACAAACGGCCTTTTTCAAGGCCACCATTACACTCAATCGTTTAAAGACTTTGCTGAGCTAACTTATATTGTATTTTTATTTAATTTTATATTTGTCGTTTCGACACTATAACCACCATTTCTCGTTTTGACACTAACAGTGCAGCCTCTTTTAGTCTTTGACCAACAAAGTATATTATGATATTAAATTAAAAGATTTAACGAGTCCAAAACAAACTAACATTCATTACTTCTTTTTTAAGTTTCTGTGTTCTGTTTGCCAATGAATTGTTTTATTGAGAAATATTTCCTCAAACCAACATTCACTCGTTTTGACACTATCAGTCCCACCTCTTTTAGTCTTCGACCAACAAAATACATTATTATATTGAATTAAAAGATTTAACGAACTCAAAACAAACTAACATTAATAACCACTTTTTTTAAAGTTTCTGTGTTCTGTTTCCCAATGTATGGTTCTATTGAGAGATATTTGCTCACACCAAACATTAGTTATTTGAGTAGGTCAGCAAAATAAAATGGTATGAGGTTTAAGAAGCTACCAGAATATTCTGTATGGTACGTTGGGTCGCACTTAAGCGCATGTTGTGGTCCATTTTCATTCTCATCCTACTCACCATGGCACCACTTGACATGCCTCCCACCTGGAAGCGACTGCAAGACACGATGGAAGATGTGCTATATGAAGAGTTTGGTGTGGTCGTTGAGGAAGTAATTGCTATGCCAGACGACGATCCTCATGTTGACATGGAAGTTTTCAGCAACTTCGATGAAGCTGAAACATCATCTTTCGCATCGGACATTGATGAATTCATTGATTTGACCGTTGCTTACCATGTCACAGAGTCCGAAGCCGACAGCATTGAAAATTTCCTTCCGATCGAAGATGGCGAGGGAGACACGACCCCTGTTCTACCTGATGCTCCTGATGCCAGACGGAGACTATTTGACGGTTGCAGCGATGAGGAGGATGATGATGGTGTCGCATACTTAAGCGATAGTTAGACTTTTAGTCTACTTCAAAACGGCCTTTCTAAAGGCCACCATTACACTCAATCGTTTAAAGACTTTGCAGAGCTAACTTATTTTGTATTTTTATTTAATTTTATCACCAAACATTAGTTATTTGAGTAGGTCAGCAAAATAAAATGGTATGCGATTTAAGAAGCTACCAGAATATTCTGTACGGTACGTTGGGTCGCACTTAAGCGCATGTTGTGGTCCATTTTCATTCTCATCCTACTCACCATGGCACCACTTGACATGCCTCCCACCTGGAAGCGACTGCAAGACACGATGGAAGATGTGCTATATGAAGAGTTTGGTGTGGTCGTTGAGGAAGTAATTGCTATGCCAGACGACGATCCTCATGTTGACATGGAAGTTTTCAGCAACTTCGATGAAGCTGAAACATCATCTTTCGCATCGGACATTGATGAATCCATTGATTTGACCGTTGCTTACCATGTCACAGAGTCCGAAGCCGACAGCACTGAATATTTCCTTCCGATCGAAGATGGCGAGGGAGACAAGACCCCTGTTCTACCTGATGCTCCTGATGCCAGACGGAGACTATTTGACGGTTGCAGCGATGAGGAGGATGATGATGGTGTCGCATACTTAAGCGATAGTTAGACTTTTAGTCTACTTCAAAACGGCCTTTCTAAAGGCCACCATTACACTCAATCGTTTAAAGACTTTGCAGAGCTAACTTATTTTGTATTTTTATTTAATTTTATATTTGCTACAAGCTGCTGCTACAAACGAGTGAAAAATTGGTAGCCGTGAAAACGGCTGTTTTGTATAGGTTTTACACAGTAAACCCTTATGGAGCGTAACTACTCTGCGTTGGCATCTTCATCGGACAAATAATCTGCTCCCACTAATCTTTCCAACGCAGCGATCACTTCTCTTGATGTTATACTAGTTCTGCTTGTTACAGAATGAACTTGTACGGGTTGATTTTCACCGGTGACTTGCCTCCCCGTAGGCAATATTTGAAAAGGTGGTGTAGTAGAGGATATTTCAGGGACCTGTACAGGCTGCTCCATTACGATGTTGTCGCTAGAAAGGTTCGTGCAATAATGATTTTAAAATACATCCATGTTCACAGGTTAATTTGATGAGCCAATGAGATTAAAGGTGCTGATGTCAGCAAAAAATGAACCAATAGGAATTTAGTGCTGAGGTAAGCATTTGATATATAAGTAGAAAATTCAAGCATTTGTTCTCATTCCTACTTCTGGAACTGCATACAGCGCATGGAACAGCAATTCAACTACGATGTATTACTGCCATCGTTGTAATGAAGATTTCTCTAACGAAGATTTGTATGTATTGCATTGTGAAATTTATCATAATGCTACGGAAAATACACCGTCCGACTGTGAAGACCATCCGGATTTTGTGCGCTTCCTTGCCGAAAATTCTACGGGGCAGAATAGGCCAAGTGTCATCGCATATGCACCCCCAAGAGAAGATGTGGTGGATCCTATAGATGAATCGTCTCAACCTTCGACTACAGGAACACCGAGTGAAGCTGCACCCCCAAGAGAAGATGTGATGGATTCTGCTGATGAATCGTCTCAACCTTCGACTACAGGACTCCGAGTCAAGATTCTACGTTGGGAGTGGAAGTTTTAGTTGAAGCATTTGAGAGAGCTGTTGTCCGACATTATAGAATAAACAATACAAATTCGCTTGAACTACAAAATTTCCTGACTATAGTAAAAGATGTCATTGTTGAAAAACTAAATTATGAACTCCACCGATTGAATTTCATAAAATTCGGATTGCTATTAGATACAACTTTTAATAATGTTGAAGGAGAACTGTCCAACAGAGGGTTTCTCTCTAGAAACCGCAGTATCATGGTGACCTCAAATATTGATGAAATTGTTGAGGAATGTTTGCAGGAACTGGTACTCAAAATAACGGAACATGAAGCTCGAGGATCTGGATGGTCCCTGCTCAACATTAACAGTCTGGATTTACGCGTTCATAAACGTGGATACGGAGATCGTGGCAGCAGTTATATTCCACTGCCAGCAAAGATAAAAAATACTTTGTCATGCATCAATGTTCAAAACAATGACAATGAATGCTTCAGATATTCTATGTTAGCAAAACATCTAGTGAATGAAGGTGTCCAACATCCGGAACGACCAAATAGAAGGTATCAAGAACTAATCTGTAGGTATAATTTTAATGGGCTAAACTACCCAGTGTCATTGGCCGAGATAGGACGTTTTGAAAAACGCAATCCAGGTGTATCTATTAATGTTTTTGGACTCGACAGTAGAAACAATGTCTACCCTTTAAAAGTAGTGACTCGGCAACTTGCAGATCATACAGATTTATTGCTACTAACAGATGGTGATGTTTCATATTATGTGTATATAAAAGATTTTACTAAACTGATTCACAAACAACTTACAAAAAGGAAAAGTCAAATAACAGTTTGTAAAAGATGTTTCTGTTTTAAGAATATCGCTTTTATTAGAGGAGGTCATCGTTGGCTGACGGAACACTCTAAGCTTTGTGGAGATCATGCGGCAGTAAAGGTTATCCTGCCTACCCCGAGGAATTCCGTTCTGAAGTTTAAGAACATACATCACCAATACCGAATACCAATAGTCATTTACGCAGATTTTGAATCTTCGTTGATACCAGTAGAAAATATAGATCCCGATGCACCCGACAGTGGAAAATATCAAAGACATGAACCAAACAGCTATTGTCTTTTGGTAAAATCGACACTTTCCGAAGAACATCTTCAGCACTATGGTATTCCAACATCGCCAAAACTTTACCGGGGAGAGGAAGCTGCAAAACGATTTGTTGACGATCTGTACATTATTGCTGAAAAGGTATCTACCCTCTATAGCCACATCGTTCCAATAGAAACTCTGAACCCACTTCAAGAACTGTGTCATTTAATGGAGAACGTTTGTTACTTGTGTAAAAACGAGTTTACCGAAGACAACATCAAAGTGCGTGACCATGATCATTTGACAGGCGCTTATAGAGGAGCTGCTTGCAACGCCTGCAACATCAATTTCAAACTCCCAAATTTTATACCTGTTGTATTACACAACCTAAGTGGATACGACGCTCACTTTATTATCCCTGAGCTCGGTCGAGACAAAGGTCAAATAGATGTATTAGCACAAACTACAGAAAAATTTATCAGCTTTTCGAAGAAAGTAAAAAATATAAAATTAAGGTTCATAGATTCATTAAGATTTATGCCTTTCAGTTTGATGACACTTTCAAAGAATTTAGAAAGAGGAGACTTGATTGAAACGAGGAAGCTTGTTTCAGAAGATAAGTTGGAGCTTGTATTAAGGAAAGGAGTATTTCCCTACGACTATATAGACTCCATTGCCCGATTTGACGAGACTGAACTACCTCCACCAGAAATGTTTTATAGTAAACTCAACGAATCACCAGTAGATCCGGAGGATTATGATCATGCTGTTAAGGTATGGACAGAACTTAACATGGCTACGCTTGGAGATTACAGTGATTTTTATGTGAAACTTGATGTAACTCTCCTTTGCGATGTAATGGAGGAGTTTAGAAATTCCTGTTTGAAAGCTTATGGACTCGACTGTTTTTATTATTTCACCTCTCCGGGATTAGCTTGGCAGGAAATGAGGAAAGAAACTAAATGTGAACTCCAACTTTTGACGGACATTGACATGGTTCTCATGATTGAAGATGGTGTTCGAGGAGGGCTAACACAATCAGTTACACGTTATGTCAAAGCCAATAACAAACATCTTCCAAATTATAATCCAAGAGAAGATTCAGTATATCTGGGCTACTTTGACGCCAATAACCTATATGGTTATGCCATGTCCATGCCATTGCCTTATGGTGGTTTTTGCTGGGTAGAACCTACTGTATTAGGAGATATCGTAAACATCCCAAAGTTCAATGATATTGGATACATTTTGGACTTTGACTTCGAGTATCCACAAAATCTTCACGACCATCATTATGATCTTCCTCTCCTACCAAGGACCGAGATTCCTCCAGGAGGTAAACATCCCAAGTTAATGACAACACTTGAAAATAAAACTAACTATATAGCACACTACTGGATTGTGCAACAAGCGATTGAACTGGGCATAAAAATTGTTAGAATTAATCGGGTACTTCAATTTACACAAAAGCCTTGGTTGAAACAATATATTGATTCTAATACTGCAAGAAGAGCTGCTGCAACATCAAATTTCCATAAAGAGTTTTATAAACTGATGAATAACGCAGTTTATGAAAAATGTCTCGAAAACAAAAGGAATCACATGAATCTGAAACTGGTCTCTGACGAAAAGAAAATGTTAAAATTAGTTCAAAAGCCTAACTTCAAAACTTCTATTGTAATTAATGAAAATCTTGTAGCAGTCTGAGTAGTAGGTTAAACGGTGGTTCTGGGCCACTCGTAGTTTTTTTTGATGACTTTTTGCTTCATATGACCACTTTTTTTGCTTCATATGACCACTTTTTTTGCTTCGTATGACCACTTTTGCTTCAAATGACCCCTTTTTGCTTCAAACGACCACTTTTGCTTCAAATGACCACTTTTGCTTCAAATGACCACTTTTTGCTTCAAATGACCACTTTTTTGCTTCAAATGACCACTTTTTGAATATAATCCAGGGAACACTCGTAGTTTTTTTTGAGCGCCTTCAGCTTCAAATTGACCGGTTTTTTTACCGGATTCTGGTTGGTTTTGGCCAAATATCAGCCCATTTCAGGGCATTTTTCAGGACTTCAGACAGTGATTTCAAGGAGCATTTTGAATATAATCCAGGGAATACTCATGTTTTGTGAGCGCCTTCAGCTTCAAATTGCAATTTTACCTTCAAAGACACATTTTTAGGCCAAAATTCTCCAATTTTTAACCCAGTTTAACCTCTTAAGATCTAATTCCTAAGGCCCAAGGCAGTAGACAAGCCCTAAAACCTAGCAGCTAAGGCTTTAACCTATCAATAAGCCCTATTAACCATTAGCTTAATCCTAATGTGTTGGACCTAAGATCTAAACCTAAGGCCTTGCACCTGAGTCCAAAGCCCTAAAACATAGCAGCTAAGGCTTAAACCTGTGAATAGGGCCGATTAGCCACCAGCTTAGACCTAATGTGTTGGACCTAAGATCTAAACCTAAGGCCTTGCACCTGAGTCCAAAGCCCTAAAACATAGCAGCTAAGGCTTAAACCTGTGAATAGGGCCGATTAGCCACCAGCTTAGACCTAATGTGTTGGACCTAAGATCTAAACCTAAGGCCTAACAGCTGAGTCCAAAGCCCTAAAACCTAGCAGCTAAGGCTTTGACCTGTGAATAGGGCCTATTAGCCAACAGCCTAAACCTAATGTGTTGGCACTAAGATGTAAACCTAAGGCCTTGCACCTGAGTCCAAAGCCCTAAAAGCTAGCAGCTAAGGATTTGACCTGTGAATAGGGCCTATTATCCATCAGCGTAGGCCAAATGTGCTGGACCTAAGATCTAAAGCTTAGCCCTTGCATCTGAGTCCAAAACCCTAAAACCTAGCAGCTAAAGATTTAACCTGTGAATAGTTATTAGCTAACAGCCTAAACCTAATGTGTTGGCACTAAGATGAAAACCTAAGGCCTTGCACCTGAGTCCAAAGCCCTAAAAGCTAGCAGCTAAGGCTTTGACCTGTGGATAGGGCCTATTATCTATCACCTTTGGCCTAATGTGTTGGACATAAGATCTACGCCTAAGGCCTTACACGTGGTTCCTAAGATGAAATGCCTTGGACTTAGGTCCTAAAACCTAGCAGCTAAGGCTTTGACCTGTGAATAGGACCTATTTGCGTGTAGCTTAGACCTAATGTGTTGGACCTAAAATCTTAACCTCAGGCCTTGCACCTGAGTCCAAAACCCTAAAACTTAGCAGCTAAGGATTTGACCTGTGAATAGTACCTATTAGCAAACAGCCTAAACCTAATGTGTTGGAACTAAGATGTAAACCTAAGCCCTTGCACCTGAGTCCAAAACCCTAAAACCTAGCAGCTAAGGATTTGACCTGTGAATAGGGCCTATTAGCCTAAACCTAATGTGTTGGCACTAAGATGTAAACCTAAGCCCTTGCACCTGAATCCAAAACCCTAAAACCTAGCAGCTAAGGATTTGACCTGTGAATAGGGCCTATTAGCCAACAGCCTAAACCTAATGTGTTGGTACTAAGATGTAAACGTAAGGCCTTGCACCTGAGTCCAAAGCCCTAAAAGCTAGCAGCTAAGGCTTTGACCTGTGAATAGGGCCTATTATCTATCAGCTTAGGCCTAATGTGTTGGACATAAGATCTAAGCCTAAGGCCTTACACATGGTTCCTAAGATGAAATGCCTTGGACTTAGGTCCTAAAACCTAGCAGCTAAGGCTTTGACCTGTGAATAGGACCTATTTGCGTTTAGCTTAGACCTAATGTGTTGGACCAAAAATCTAAACCTCAGGCCTTGCACTTGAGTCCAAAACCCTAAAACTTAGCAGCTAAGGATTTAACCTGTGAATAGTACCTATCAGCAAACAGCCTAAACCTAATGTGTTGGCACTAAGATGTAAACCTAAGGCCTTGCACCTGAGTCCAAAGCCCTAAAAGCTAGCAGCTAAGGATTTGACCTGTGAATAGGGCCTATTATCCATCAGCGTAGGCCAAATGTGCTGGACCTAAGATCTAAAGCTTAGCCCTTGCACCTGAGTCCAAAACCCTAAAACCTAGCAGCTAAAGATTTGACCTGTGAATATTTATTAGCTAACAGCCTAAACCTAATGTGTTGGCACTAAGATGTAAACCTAAGGCCTTGCACCTGAGTCCAAAGCCCTAAAAGCTAGCAGCTAAGGATTTGACCTGTGAATAGGGCCTATTATCCATCAGCGTAGGCCAAATGTGCTGGACCTAAGATCTAAAGCTTAGCCCTTGCACCTGAGTCCAAAACCCTAAAACCTAGCAGCTAAAGATTTGACCTGTGAATAGTTATTAGCTAACAGCCTAAACCTAATGTGTTGGCACTAAGATGTAAACCTAAGGCCTTGCACCTGAGTCCAAAGCCCTAAAAGCTAGCAGCTAAGGCTTTGACCTGTGGATAGGGCCTATTATCTATCACCTTTGGCCTAATGTTTTGGACATAAGATCTACGCCTAAGGCCTTACACGTGGTTCCTAAGATGAAATGCCTTGGACTTAGGTCCTAAAACCTAGCAGCTAAGGCTTTGACCTGTGAATAGGACCTATTTGCGTTTAGCTTAGACCTAATGTGTTGGACCTAAAATCTTAACCTCAGGCCTTGCACCTGAGTCCAAAACCCTAAAGCTTAGCAGCTAAGGATTTGACCTGTGAATAGTACCTATTAGCAAACAGCCTAAACCTAATGTGTTGGAACTAAGATGTAAACCTAAGCCCTTGCACCTGAGTCTAAAACCCTAAAACCTAGCAGCTAAGGATTTGACCTGTGAATAGGGCCTATTAGCCTAATCCTAATGTGTTGGTACTAAGATGTAAACGTAAGGCCTTGCACCTGAGTCCAAAGCCCTAAAAGCTAGCAGCTAAGGCTTTGACCTGTGAATAGGGCCTATTATCTATCAGCTTAGGCCTAATGTGTTGGACATAAGATCTAAGCCTAAGGCCTTACACATGGTTCCTAAGATGAAATGCCTTGGACTTAGGTCCTAAAACCTAGCAGCTAAGGCTTTGACCTGTGAATAGGACCTATTTGCGTTTAGCTTAGACCTAATGTGTTGGACCAAAAATCTAAACCTCAGGCCTTGCACTTGAGTCCAAAACCCTAAAACTTAGCAGCTAAGGATTTAACCTGTGAATAGTACCTATCAGCAAACAGCCTAAACCTAATGTGTTGGAACTAAGATGTAAACCTAAGCCCTTGCACCTGAGTCCAAAACCCTAAAACCTAGCAGCAAAGGATTTGACCTGTGAATAGGGCCTATTAGCCTAAACCTAATGTGTTGGCACTAAGATGTAAACCTAAGCCCTTGCACCTGAATCCAAAACCCTAAAACCTAGCAGCTAAAGATTTGACCTGTGAATAGTTATTAGCTAACAGCCTAAACCTAATGTGTTGGCACTAAGATGTAAACCTAAGGCCTTGCACCTGAGTCCAAAGCCCTAAAAGCTAGCAGCTAAGGATTTGACCTGTGAATAGGGCCTATTATCCATCAGCGTAGGCCAAATGTGCTGGACCTAAGATCTAAAGCTTAGCCCTTGCACCTGAGTCCAAAACCCTAAAACCTAGCAGCTAAAGATTTGACCTGTGAATAGTTATTAGCTAACAGCCTAAACCTAATGTGTTGGCACTAAGATGTAAACCTAAGGCCTTGCACCTGAGTCCAAAGCCCTAAAAGCTAGCAGCTAAGGCTTTGACCTGTGGATAGGGCCTATTATCTATCACCTTTGGCCTAATGTGTTGGACATAAGATCTACGCCTAAGGCCTTACACGTGGTTCCTAAGATGATATGCCTTGGACTTAGGTCCTAAAACCTAGCAGCTAAGGCTTTGACCTGTGAATAGGACCTATTTGCGTTTAGCTTAGACCTAATGTGTTGGACCTAAAATCTTAACCTCAGGCCTTGCACCTGAGTCCAAAACCCTAAAACTTAGCAGCTAAGGATTTGACCTGTGAATAGTACCTATTAGCAAACAGCCTAAACCTAATGTGTTGGAACTAAGATGTAAACCTAAGCCCTTGCACCTGAGTCCAAAACCCTAAAACCTAGCAGCTAAGGATTTGACCTGTGAATAGGGCCTATTAGCCTAAACCTAATGTGTTGGCACTAAGATGTAAACCTAAGCCCTTGCACCTGAATCCAAAACCCTAAAACCTAGCAGCTAAGGATTTGACCTGTGAATAGGGCCTATTAGCCAACAGCCTAAACCTAATGTGTTGGTACTAAGATGTAAACGTAAGGCCTTGCACCTGAGTCCAAAGCCCTAAAAGCTAGCAGCTAAGGCTTTGACCTGTGAATAGGGCCTATTATCTATCAGCTTAGGCCTAATGTGTTGGACATAAGATCTAAGCCTAAGGCCTTACACATGGTTCCTAAGATGAAATGCCTTGGACTTAGGTCCTATAACCTAGCAGCTAAGGCTTGACCTGTGAATAGGACCTATTTGCGTTTAGCTTAGACCTAATGTGTTGGACCAAAAATCTAAACCTCAGGCCTTGCACTTGAGTCCAAAACCCTAAAACTTAGCAGCTAAGGATTTAACCTGTGAATAGTACCTATCAGCAAACAGCCTAAACCTAATGTGTTGGCACTAAGATGTAAACCTAAGGCCTTGCACCTGAGTCCAAAGCCCTAAAAGCTAGCAGCTAAGGATTTGACCTGTGAATAGGGCCTATTATCCATCAGCGTAGGCCAAATGTGCTGGACCTAAGATCTAAAGCTTAGCCCTTGCACCTGAGTCCAAAACCCTAAAACCTAGCAGCTAAAGATTTGACCTGTGAATAGTTATTAGCTAACAGCCTAAACCTAATGTGTTGGCACTAAGATGTAAACCTAAGGCCTTGCACCTGAGTCCAAAGCCCTAAAAGCTAGCAGCTAAGGCTTTGACCTGTGGATAGGGCCTATTATCTATCACCTTTGGCCTAATGTGTTGGACATAAGATCTACGCCTAAGGCCTTACACGTGGTTCCTAAGATGATATGCCTTGGACTTAGGTCCTAAAACCTAGCAGCTAAGGCTTTGACCTGTGAATAGGACCTATTTGCGTTTAGCTTAGACCTAATGTGTTGGACCTAAAATCTTAACCTCAGGCCTTGCACCTGAGTCCAAAACCCTAAAACTTAGCAGCTAAGGATTTGACCTGTGAATAGTACCTATTAGCAAACAGCCTAAACCTAATGTGTTGGAACTAAGATGTAAACCTAAGCCCTTGCACCTGAGTCCAAAACCCTAAAACCTAGCAGCTAAGGATTTGACCTGTGAATAGGGCCTATTAGCCTAAACCTAATGTGTTGGCACTAAGATGTAAACCTAAGCCCTTGCACCTGAATCCAAAACCCTAAAACCTAGCAGCTAAGGATTTGACCTGTGAATAGGGCCTATTAGCCAACAGCCTAAACCTAATGTGTTGGTACTAAGATGTAAACGTAAGGCCTTGCACCTGAGTCCAAAGCCCTAAAAGCTAGCAGCTAAGGCTTTGACCTGTGAATAGGGCCTATTATCTATCAGCTTAGGCCTAATGTGTTGGACATAAGATCTAAGCCTAAGGCCTTACACATGGTTCCTAAGATGAAATGCCTTGGACTTAGGTCCTATAACCTAGCAGCTAAGGCTTGACCTGTGAATAGGACCTATTTGCGTTTAGCTTAGACCTAATGTGTTGGACCAAAAATCTAAACCTCAGGCCTTGCACTTGAGTCCAAAACCCTAAAACTTAGCAGCTAAGGATTTAACCTGTGAATAGTACCTATCAGCAAACAGCCTAAACCTAATGTGTTGGCACTAAGATGTAAACCTAAGGCCTTGCACCTGAGTCCAAAGCCCTAAAAGCTAGCAGCTAAGGATTTGACCTGTGAATAGGGCCTATTATCCATCAGCGTAGGCCAAATGTGCTGGACCTAAGATCTAAAGCTTAGCCCTTGCACCTGAGTCCAAAACCCTAAAACCTAGCAGCTAAAGATTTGACCTGTGAATAGTTATTAGCTAACAGCCTAAACCTAATGTGTTGGCACTAAGATGTAAACCTAAGGCCTTGCACCTGAGTCCAAAGCCCTAAAAGCTAGCAGCTAAGGCTTTGACCTGTGGATAGGGCCTATTATCTATCAGCTTAGGCATAATGTGTTGGACATAAGATCTACGCCTAAGGCCTTACACGTGGTTCCTAAGATGAAATGCCTTGGACTTAGGTCCTAAAACCTAGCAGCTAAGGCTTTGACCTGTGAATAGGACCTATTTGCGTTTAGCTTAGACCTAATGTGTTGGACCTAAAATCTTAACCTCAGGCCTTGCACCTGAGTCCAAAACCCTAAAACTTAGCAGTTAAGGATTTGACCTGTGAATAGTACCTATTAGCAAACAGCCTAAACCTAATGTGTTGGAACTAAGATGTAAACCTAAGCCCTTGCACCTGAGTCCAAAACCCTAAAACCTAGCAGCTAAGGATTTGACCTGTGAATAGGGCCTATTAGCCTAAACCTAATGTGTTGGCACTAAGATGTAAACCTAAGGCCTTGCACCTGAGTCCAAAGCCCTTAAAGCTAGCAGCTAAGGATTTGACCTGTGAATAGGGCCTATTAGCCAACAGCCTAAACCTAATGTGTTGGTACTAAGATGTAAACGTAAGGCCTTGCACCTGAGTCCAAAGCCCTAAAAGCTAGCAGCTAAGGCTTTGACCTGTGAATAGGGCCTATTATCTATCAGCTTAGGCCTATTGTGTTGGACATAAGATCTAAGCCTAAGGCCTTACACATGGTTCCTAAGATGAAATGCCTTGGACTTAGGTCCTAAAACCTAGCAGCTAAGGCTTTGACCTGTGAATAGGACCTATTTGCGTTTAGCTTAGACCTAATGTGTTGGACCAAAAATCTAAACCTCAGGCCTTGCACTTGAGTCCAAAACCCTAAAACTTAGCAGCTAAGGATTTAACCTGTGAATAGTACCTATTAGCAAACAGCCTAAACCTAATGTGTTGGCACTAAGATGTAAACCTAAGGCCTTGCACCTGAGTCCAAAGCCCTAAAAGCTAGCAGCTAAGGATTTGACCTGTGAATAGGGCCTATTATCCATCAGCGAAGGCCTAATGTGCTGGATCTAAGATCTAAACCTAAGCCCTTGCACCTGAGTCCAAAACCCTAAAACCTAGCAGCTAAGTATTTGACCTGTGAATAGGGCCTATTAGCCAACAGCCTAAATCTAGCCTTAGGAGTAATGAGTTGGAGCTCGAAGAGGAAGGACGCACAGTGGTCAGTCGGTCCCTTATCTTGTGAGTGCAGATAACATTCCATTGCTGTTCAGTTCAAAGGATTGTGATTTCCTTGAATTTCACATTTTACTTATTTTTAATTCAGTATATATTTTTTGTTGTATTAATTAAATTCATAATGAGTGATAAATGCAAAATTTGTGATTTAAGTGTTGTTACAAGAAAACCAAAAATACAGTGTTCTGTTTGTAAGTTCTTCGTTCATGGGAACTGTGTTAACATGACATCTGATGATATTGAATTCATAACGTCTAAGAATGAGATTTGGAGGTGTGATTCGTGTCAGGAGGGTCGCAGAGAAAGTCTTCGTTCCGAGACTACAAGTGAAGAAGTTGAGGTAACAAATAAAGATATTATGAAAGCTCTCCAGCAAATGCAACTTAATACCTCAGATCAAATTAAACACCTTGAAAATGAATTAGGCAAATCTGTTGAAGCCTGTCACGAGAAGATTGATGATTTGGTTAAAACCATCGCGGAACAAGCTAAAGCCTTAAAAAATTATGAAAAAAAATTTGAAACTATCACTGAGGAGAACCAACACCTTCGATCCAAGGTGAAGAACCTAGAAGAACGTTTAGAGGATTTAGAACAATATTCCAGAGCGAACTGCTTAGAAATAAATGGGATACCTGAAGACAAAAACACCAGCCCAATTGATATTATAAAACGAGTTGGAACTGCTCTTGATACCGAAATAAAGGACGACATGGTAGACGCTTGCCACTATTTGGGTACAAAACAGGAAGGAAAAAACCGAGGCATAATAGTGAAGTTTGTTCAAAGATCTACAAAGGAAGAAATTTTGAGAAAAAGGAAAATTAAGAGAAATTTAAACACATCTGACATTGGTATGCCGAGTCCTGCAAGTGTTATCTACGTCAATGAGAGCTTGAGCCCCGCTAGGCGCAAGTTGTTGAACACAGCTAGAGCATTCAAAAGAGATCATGGCTACACCTTTGTATGGGTTACCAATGGTAAAATTTTCCTGCGCAAGAATGAAGGTGACCGGGCGATCGTCGTGAGAAATTTGGAGCAACTGGCAGAACTGCAGCAACGAGAGGCAGCCTCCCGAGACGCTTCATCGCCGTCTACAAAGTAAACATTTAAGCAACCAAGTTTGTATGTAGTGTGAGATTTTTACATTTAAATTCATAGTTTTATGTTAGAGTTTTGCAGTAAATTGTTTCAACCTTTTTCGAACAATGTAGTAATACTACATCAAAATATAAGAAGTGTCAGGGAAAACTTTGATTTATTTTCTTTAAAGTTACAGAGTTTAACTAATTTGCCTCAAGTAATTATCCTTTCTGAAATTTGGATAGATAACGAAGAACTCACATATTATAGTTTGCCAGGTTATAATAGCTATGCAAAATGTAATCAAGAGCACAGAGCAGGCGGTGTTCTTATCTTTGTATCTGATATGCTGGAATGTAAACAAATTTCAATTAATAATGGAGCTTTTCTGACAGGTGATTATGTTCATTTAAATATAAACCTGACAGATAAACTAAGTATAGATATCATAGGACTGTATAGGCTACATGCATTCCATGAGGATATCTTCATTGACGAATTAGATAATTTATTACAAAGTGTAAAGAATAAAAACTTGATTGTGACCGGAGATATTAACATTAATCTTCTCAAACATTCAAAGTCGACCGATAACTATACGTTGAAAATGGCTTATCATGGTTTAGAATCTTTAATACATGAGCCCACTAGAGTAACAGATAACTCTGTTTCATTGATCGACCATATATATTGTAGAAGTAGTGTCAACTCAAAAATAGAATATACAGGTTTTGTAACAGAACTGCAAGTGACCGATCATCGAGCTACGTTTGTATGTATCAAATGTAATTATTAAACCAATAAAGCTAATGAACCTTACAAAGTAGACAAAATAGATTACCAACTTTTAAATAACACTCTGTTACAATCAGATTGGCAATCTGTTTATTCCGCAAAAACTGTTTCTTTAGCCTTTGAAATTTTTTTGGATATTTTGCATCAGTGTATAAATCAGTCCCGTAGACAAAAGAATAAATGGGAGAAAAAGAATCAACGAATAAAACCATGGATGAATCAAAAACTTTTAAATATGATTCATACAAAAAATAGTTTGTATAAAAAATATAAAAATCAACCACAAAATGACATTTACAAACTTAACTATAAAAACTATAAAAATAATTTATTGAAAGAAATAAGGGTAACTAAAAATACGTATTATAATAATATATTTGATTCCAACAGAAACAATCCAAAATGCCAGTGGAGAACAATAAAAGAAATAACTGGTCAGGTATCTCAACGTCAAGAACGCATAACTCTTAAAGATAACAGAAACAACAGTATAACATGCCAGAAAGATGTTTCAGACCACTTAAATAATTTTTTTGCAACCATAGCAAATGATTTGAGGGAAACAATAAACAAAGATCGCAATACAGCTATAGGTTTAAGAGAACAAGTTTTAAATTTTTTTCCAAGTAGCACAGTTTGTGATTCTTTGTTTCTATATCCCACCAGTAAAGACGAAATTAAGACAATAATAATGTCATTAGAGAATCGAAAAGCCCCAGGATATGACAACATAACACCAGTAATATTAAAAAACTGTGTGGGAAACATAATAGACATATTAGAATATTTAATTAATTTCAGTATGACGTGTGGTGAATTTCCCGATATTCTAAAAAGTGCAGTTATTAAACCACTATTTAAAAAAGGGGACAAAGAAAACCCGAGTAATTATAGACCTATTGCGTTGTTATCAATATTTTCAAAGTTAATTGAGAAAGTAATTAAAGTAAGATTGGTTAATTTTTTGAATAAAAACAATTTTTTTAGTTCCAACCAATTTGGTTTTAGAACGAAAATGAGTACTGATGATGCATTGTTAAACTTCATGAAACTAGTATACGAGGGAATTAATGATGGGCAGTACTGTGCGGGTTTATTCATCGATGTTATGAAAGCATTTGATACGGTGGACCATGCAGTGCTGCTCAGACGGTTGTATGACTCGGGGGTGAGAGGCGTTGCTCATCAATGGTTCTCGTCCTACTTGTCAGATCGCACACAGCGAACTAAAGTTGGATTGGAGCTAAGTGATCTAGCTAAGGTCTCTCACGGTATTCCACAAGGTTCAGTTTTGTCTGGCCCCTTGTTTCTCGTATATGTAAACAATTTATGTAACGGCAAATTTAAGGGCAAATTGATAGCATTCGCTGATGATACTGCTTTGTTCTACAAAGGTAGTAGTATTGAAGAAATTAAGATAAATATGCAAAAGGATATTAAATTACTAAGAATATGGTTCACTGATAACTTTATGGTTTTAAGTCCCAAAACAAAGTACATTAATTTTAGCTTGCGAGGAAGTTACAATTTTACTAGTCCACTGAAATACCATGAGATAAGTTGTTCGGAAAATAACTGTAACTGCCTGGCTCTTGAGCAGGTAAATGAAATAAAATATTTAGGGCTAAATGTAGATTTTCAATTGAATTGGAAAGTTCACGTTAATTCAGTCAAAAATAAGCTTTTAAAATACATAAGAGTGTTTTACATGTTAAAATCTCTATGTTATTCTTCAGTTCTTAGAACAGTTTACTTCGCTTTTATTAATTCTAAATTAGAATACGGTCTAACTGTTTGGGGAGGCTCATATTATACTACCATTAAACCCTTAATAACAATCCAGAAACATTTTATAAGATTACTATCAAATAAAACAAGACTGGAACACACTGAGCCATTATTTAAAAATCTAAAAATTTTACCTCTTAGGAACTTATATGTTTTTAAAGTACTAAGGGTGTTCTTCTGTAAAAGTGGGAACAGGCCTAACCATAACATGGTACCAAGAACCAATCTCAGAAATAAATTCAATGTTGACGTACCTAAACCAAATTTGACAATTTATAAAAAATTCTATTCTTATTTAGCACCTACATTTTTTTATCGTTTGCCAGACAATATTAAAAATATTAGTAATAGAAACAAATTTTGTAAATTAGTGAAGACATATATACTGAACCATGATAATATCCAAATGTTTTTTGATACAATATCATAGAATGTATGGTGTTTTATTTTTATGCTCTAGGTTAAGATATATACTTAATTAAGCTGTGTTATTTTTCTTAAATGTTCTTTTATTTAAATCACTTTAAAATCAATATTGTGTTAGTTATAATTTTGATTTGTTTTATTTTTTGTTTCTTGTTACTATATGGTCTAAGTTTATCTTGTTACCACTTGTAAATATATTTATTTTTTTATATTTTTAACTATAATAGGAAATCCTTGATCTTCATATGTTATCTACTGAAAGTGTATTTTTGTAGTTTAATAAGCCGTCTGACCACTTATACCTACCGCTCGAGCGGGAAGAATAAGTGCGTGTGTAGGTTCCCGTACAGGTAATAGACCTCGGGACCCAAATATTGGTCCTTTAATTGTAATTTTATATCTAATTATTATCAGAAATATTAATTTTAATTTATATTGTAAATATTCTTTTTTGTAAAATTATGAATGGTATATTAAGTTATGTATATTAAGTTATGTATATTGTATCAATATTGTAAAAATGTTTTTAAAGGATCAATAAAGATTTCATTTCATTTCATTTCATTTCATCTTATGTGTTGGCACTAAGATGTAAACCTAAGGCCTTGCACCTGAGTCCAAAGCCCTAAAAGCTAGCAGCTAAGGATTTGACCTGTGAATAGGGCCTATTATCCATCAGCGTAGGCCAAATGTGCTGGACCTAAGATCTAAAGCTTAGCCCTTGCACCTGAGTCCAAAACCCTAAAACCTAGCAGCTAAAGATTTGACCTGTGAATAGTTATTAGCTAACAGCCTAAACCTAATGTGTTGGCACTAAGATGTAAACCTAAGGCCTTGCACCTGAGTCCAAAGCCCTAAAAGCTAGCAGCTAAGGCTTTGACCTGTGGATAGGGCCTATTATCTATCACCTTTGGCCTAATGTGTTGGACATAAGATCTACGCCTAAGGCCTTACACGTGGTTCCTAAGATGAAATGCCTTGGACTTAGGTCCTAAAACCTAGGAGCTAAGGCTTTGACCTGTGAATAGGACCTATTTGCGTTTAGCTTAGACCTAATGTGTTGGACCTAAAATCTTAACCTCAGGCCTTGCACCTGAGTCCAAAACCCTAAAACTTAGCAGCTAAGGATTTGACCTGTGAATAGTACCTATTAGCAAACAGCCTAAACCTAATGTGTTGGAACTAAGATGTAAACCTAAGCCCTTTCACCTGAGTCCAAAACTCTAAAACCTAGCAGCTAAGGATTTGACCTGTGAATAGGGCCTATTAGCCTAAACCTAATGTGTTGGCACTAAGATGTAAATCTAAGCCCTTGCACCTGAATCCAAAACCCTAAAACCTAGCAGCTAAGGATTTGACCTGTGAATAGGGCCTATTAGCCAACAGCCTAAACCTAATGTGTTGGTACTAAGATGTAAACGTAAGGCCTTGCACCTGAGTCCAAAGCCCTAAAAGCTAGCAGCTAAGGCTTTGACCTGTGAATAGGGCCTATTATCTATCAGCTTAGGCCTAATGTGTTGGACATAAGATCTAAGCCTAAGGCCTTACACATGGTTCCTAAGATCAAATGCCTTGGACTTAGGTCCTAAAACCTAGCAGCTAAGGCTTTGACCTGTGAATAGGACCTATTTGCGTTTAGCTTAGACCTAATGTGTTGGACCAAAAATCTAAACCTCAGGCCTTGCACTTGAGTCCAAAACCCTAAAACTTAGCAGCTAAGGATTTAACCTGTGAATAGTACCTATTAGCAAACAGCCTAAACCTAATGTGTTGGCACTAAGATGTAAACCTAAGGCCTTGCACCTGAGTCCAAAGCCCTAAAAGCTAGCAGCTAAGGATTTGACCTGTGAATAGGGCCTATTATCCATCAGCGTAGGCCAAATGTGCTGGACCTAAGATCTAAAGCTTAGCCCTTGCACCTGAGTCCAAAACCCTAAAACCTAGCAGCTAAAGATTTGACCTGTGAATAGTTATTAGCTAACAGCCTAAACCTAATGTGTTGGCACTAAGATGTAAACCTAAGGCCTTGCACCTGAGTCCAAAGCCCTAAAAGCTAGCAGCTAAGGCTTTGACCTGTGGATAGGGCCTATTATCTATCAGCTTAGGCCTAATGTGTTGGACATAAGATCTACGCCTAAGGCCTTACACGTGGTTCCTAAGATGAAATGCCTTGGACTTAGGTCCTAAAACCTAGCAGCTAAGGCTTTGACCTGTGAATAGGACCTATTTGCGTTTAGCTTAGACCTAATGTGTTGGACCTAAAATCTTAACCTCAGGCCTTGCACCTCCAAAACCCTAAAACTTAGCAGTTAAGGATTTGACCTGTGAATAGTACCTATTAGCAAACAGCCTAAACCTAATGTGTTGGAACTAAGATGTAAACCTAAGCCCTTGCACCTGAGTCCAAAACCCTAAAACCTAGCAGCTAAGGATTTGACCTGTGAAGATTTAAACCTAAGCCCTTGCACCTGAGTCCAAAACCCTAAAACCTAGCAGCTAAGGATTTGACCTGTGAATAGGGCCTATTAGCCAACAGCCTAAATCTTATGTGTTGGCACTAAGATGTAAACCTAAGGCCTTGCACCTGAGTCCAAAGCCCTAAAACCTAGCAGCTAAGGCTTTAACCTGTGAATAGGACCTATTACCCAACAGCTTAGACCTAATGTGTTGAACCTAAAGTCTAAACCTAAGGCCTTGCAACTGATCCCAAAGCTCAAAAACCTAGTGGCTAAAGCTATGACCTGTGTATAAGACCTATCAGCCCCCAGCCAGGACCTAATGTGTCGGGACTAAGATGTAAAAATAAGGCCTGACACCTTAGTACAAAGCCATAAAACCTTAAGATCTGAAAACTTACAAGGGGGCCGCGATTCACAGCCCCCCATGAATTGAGCAAACATTAGGCAACGAGGTCTTTTTTCTTTGAATATGAAATTATGATCAGAAATGGTTATCAGATTCAGATTGGAGTATTTGAAGACCAACCTCCATCCATCTTACCCAACTCCTAAGGCCCTACCGCATGGACTTGACCCAAGACCTAAGGCTATACACCGTAGGCTTTAAGGATCTTAGCCCCAAGACCTAGGCCATAGAGTTAAGACCTGAATATTTACAAGGGGGCCGCGATTCACAGCCCCCCCTGAAAAGACACTGTGGTCTAAACCTAATACCTAATACACCGTGGTCTAGGCTTTTAGGTTTTTAGACCAAAGACCTACTACACCATGGACTAGACCCAAGATCTAAGGTCTGTGGTCTAGGCTTCAGGTTCTAAGCCCCAAGATTTAAGGCCTGCATAGGCATTTAGGTTCTTAGCCTCCAGATCTAAGGCCCGTAATCTAGGCCTTTAGGTTCTTGAATCCAACACCTAGGACCCTACATCATGGTCTAGACCCTAAACCTAAGGCCTGTGATCTAGGTCTCTAAGTTCTCCTCAAGACATAAGGCCCTACACCATGGTCTAAAACCAAGACCTAAGGTCCGTTGTGTAGGCTTTTAGGTTCTTATACCCAAGACATAAGGCCCTACACCAGGGTCTAGAACCAAGATCTAAGGTCCGTGGTCTAGGCTTTTAGGTTCTTATACCCAAGTCCTAAGGCCCTACACCAGGGTCTAAAACCAAGATCTAAGGTCCGTGGTCTAGGCTTTTAGGTTCTTAAACCCAAGACCTAAGGTCCGTGGTCTAGGCTTTTAGGTTCTTATACCCAAGTCCTAAGGCCCTACACCAGGGTCTAGAACCAAGATCTAAGGTCCGTGATCCAGACTTTTAGGTTCTTATACCCAAGTCCTAAGGTCCGTGGTCTAGGCTTTTAGGTTCTTATACCAAAGTCCTAATGCCCTACACCAGGGTCTAGAACCAAGATCTAAGGTCCGTGGTCTAGGCTTTTAGGTTCTTATACCCAAGACCTAAGGTCCGTGGTCTAGGCTTTTAGGTTCTTATACCAAAATCCTAAGGCCCTACACCAGGGTCTAGAACCAAGACCTAAGGTCCGTGGTCTAGGCTTTTAGGTTCTTATACCCAAATCCTAAGGCCCTACACCAGGGTCTAGAACCAAGATCTAAGGTCCGTAGTCTAGGCTTTTAGCTTCTTAAACGAAAGTCCTAAGGCCCTACACCAGGGACTAAAACCAAGACCTAAGGTCCGTTGTGTAGGCTTTTAGGTTCTTATACCCAAGACCTAAGGCCCTACACCAGGGTCTAGAACCAAGTTCTAAGGTCCGTGGTCTAGGCTTTTAGGTTCTTATACCCAAGTCCTAAGGCCCTACAACAGGGTCTAGAACCAAGATCTAAGGTCCGTGGTCTAGGCTTTTAGGTTCTAATACCCAAGTCCTAAGGCCTCACACCAGGGTCTAGAACCAAGATCTAAGGTCCGTGGTCTAGGCTTATAGGTTCTTATACCCAAGACCTAAGGTCCGTGGTCTAGGCTTTTAGGTTCTTATACCCAAGTTCTAAGGCCCTACACCAGGGTCTAGAACCAAGATCTAAGGTCCGTGGTCTAGGCTTTTAGGTTCTTATACCCAAGACCTAAGGTCTGTTGTGTAGGCTTTTAGGTTCTAATACCCAAGTCCTAAGGCCCTACACCAGGGTCTAGAACCAAGATCTAAGTTCCATGGTCTAGGCTTTTAGGTTCTAATACCCAAGACCTAAGGCCCTACACCAGGGTCTAGAACCAAGATCTAAGGTCCGTGGTCTAGGCTTTTACGTTCTTATACCCAAGTCCTAAGGCCCTACAAAAGGGTCTAGAACCAAGACCTAAGGTCCGTGGTCTAGGCTTTTAGGTTCTCATACCCAAGTCCTAAGGCCCTACACCAGGGTCTAAAACCAAGATCTAAGGTCCGTGGTCTAGGCTTTTAGGTTCTTATACCCAAGTCCTAAGGCCCTACACCAGGGTCTAGAACCAAGATCTAAGGTCCATGGTCAAGGCTTTTAGGTTCGTATACTCAAGTCCTAAGGCCCTAAACCAGGGTCTAGAACCAAGATATAAGGACCGTGGTCTAGGCTTTTAGGTGCTTATACCCAAGACCTAAGGCCCTACACCATAGGCTAATAGAACCAAGACCTAAGGTCCTTTGATTAGGCCTTTAGGTTCTTAGACCCAAGTCCTAAGACCCGTGGACTAGGCCTTTAGGTTCATAGACCCAAGACCTAAGCTCTTAGACTCAAGACCTAAAGCCATATACCGCGGGTTAGGGTTTTAAGCTCTTAGACCCAAGACCTAAGGCCATACACCCTGGTCTAGGCTTTTAGGTTCTTATACCCAAGACCTAAGGCCCTACACCCTGGTCTAGGCTTTTAAGTACTTAGACCCAAGACCCAAGGCCATAAAGTAAAGACCTGAAAACTTACAAGGGAGTCGCGATTCACGACCCCTGAACAGACACTGTGGACCCAAGACCTAAGGCCTTACACCGTGGTCTAGGCTTTTAAGCTCTTATACCCAAGACCTAAGGCCATAAACCCTGGTCTATGCTTTTAAGCTCTTAGACTCAAGACCCAAGGGCATACACACTGGTCTAGGCTTTTAAGTACTTACTCCAAGACCTAAAGTCATAAACCATGGGCTAGGCTTTTAAGCACTTAAACTCAATGCCTAAGGCGGTCCGCATGGGCTAGACTTAAGACCTAAGGCCATACACCCTGGTCTAGGCTTTTAAGTACTTATACCCAAGACCTAAGGCCATATACCGTTTTCTAGGCTTTTAAGCTCTTAGACTCAAGACCTAAGGCCATACACCGTTTTCTAGGCTTTTAAGGTCTCAGACTCAAGACCTAAGGCCATACACCGTGGTCTAGGCTGTTAAGTACTTATACCCAAGACCTAAGGCCCTACACCGTGGGCTAGGCTTTAAAGCTCTTAGACCCAAGACCTAAAACCATAGGGTTAAGACTTGAAAACTTACAAGTTAATCGCAACTCACGATCCCCGAACAGACACCATGGTCTAGACCCAATACTTAAGGCCCTACACCTAGACCCAAGAGCTAAGGTCCTTCACCATGATCTAGACCCTAAGACCAAAGGCCTTACACTATGGTCTAGTACTCGGCATAAACCGTTTGCAGTTGTGGTTGTTTCATCTATTTCTAGAGGTAAGTCGGCCTCTAAGTTCCTAGACCCTAAGACCAAAGGCCTTACACCATGGTCTAGTACTCGGCATAAACCGTTTTGCAGTTGTGGTTGTTTCATCTATAGCTAAAGGTAAGTCCTAGGTTCTTAGACCCTAAGACCAAAGGCCTTACATCATGGTCTAGTATTCCTTCTTAAGCCGTGTGCAGTGGTTAATTTGTCTATACTTAGAAGAAAGTCGGCCTTTAAGTTCTTAGACCCTAGACCTAAGACCCTATACCCATGGACTACAACCTGGACCTAAGGCCACATCCCGAGGTTTTGTACTCGTTTAAAACCGTGTGCAGTTGTGGTTGTTTCATCTATAGCTGGGCGAAGGTTGGCCTTTGATAACTGTGTGCAGTTATTACTGTTTCGTCTCGAAAAAGAGAAAGTTTATGCTTTTACACCATAACTTAGAACGAAAACCCATGGTCTTATTCCTAAAACCCTAGGACATAAGGGCTTAGACTTATTGCTTTAGATCTAGGGCAAAAGGAATTTAAATGAGGACCTAAGGCCTCATAATTTAGACCAACCCCAATCCCAAGCATTTAAGGCATTATACCTTATATGACCTTAAACATTTGACCTAAGATCTAAGACTTTAACATAAGTCTTAAGCCCTAAGACCCTACCCCATGGGCTTGTACTGGTCCTACACCATAAGGGACCGTGTAAAATGGAGTGCATAAAGCCAATCACATGGATTATTTGAAAGCCCAGCGCACATGAACACCTGTGTTTGCTGTTGGGCGTTTTTATGATTTGAGCTTTCGGGCGTTTTGCAAACTCGACCTGCATATTGCAAATCGATGTGTAGACGATGCCCTTTAGTAATTAACGTCTGCGAACGTTTTCAAAATCGATATTTAGACGATGCCTTTTAATAATTAACGTCTGCGAACGTTTTTTAGAATCGATGCCCAGACGCTGTTTAAAATAATCGACGTGTACGATTGTTTTTTAAAATCGATGTGTACACGATGTTTTTTAATAATTTTCGTCTGCGATCGTAATTTCCGCGTCGAGTTTGCAAAACGCCCGAAAGCTCAAATCATAAAAACGCCCAACAGCAAACACAGGTGTTCATGTGCGCTGGGCTTTCAAATAATCCATGTGATTGGCTTTATGCACGCCATTTTACACGGTCCCTTATGGTGTAGGACCAGTACTAGCCCATGGGGTAGGGTCTTAGGGCTTAAGACTTATGTTAAAGTCTTAGATCTTAGGTCAAATGTTTAAGGTCATATAAGGTATAATGCCTTAAATGCTTGGGATTGGGGTTGGTCTAAATTATGAGGCCTTAGGTCCTCATTTAAATTCCTTTTGCCCTAGATCTAAAGCAATAAGTCTAAGCCCTTATGTCCTGGGGTTTTAGGAATAAGACCATGGGTTTTCGTTCTAAGTTATGGTGTAAAAGCATAAACTTTCTCTTTTTCGAGACGAAACAGTAATAACTGCACACAGTTATCAAAGGCCAACCTTCGCCCAGCTATAGATGAAACAACCACAACTGCACACGGTTTTAAACGAGTACAAAACCTCGGGATGTGGCCTTAGGTCCAGGTTGTAGTCCATGAGTATAGGGTCTTAGGTCTAGGGTCTAAGAACTTAAAGGCCGACTTTCTTCTAAGTATAGACAAATTAACCACTGCACACGGCTTAAGAAGGAATACTAGACCATGATGTAAGGCCTTTGGTCTTAGGGTCTAAGAACCTAGGACTTACCTTTAGCTATAGATGAAACAACCACAACTGCAAAACGGTTTATGCCGAGTACTAGACCATGGTGTAAGGCCTTTGGTCTTAGGGTCTAGGAACTTAGAGGCCGACTTACCTCTAGAAATAGATGAAACAACCACAACTGCAAACGGTTTATGCCGAGTACTAGACCATAGTGTAAGGCCTTTGGTCTTAGGGTCTAGATCATGGTGAAGGACCTTAGCTCTTGGGTCTAGGTGTAGGGCCTTAAGTATTGGGTCTAGACCATGGTGTCTGTTCGGGGATCGTGAGTTGCGATTAACTTGTAAGTTTTCAAGTCTTAACCCTATGGTTTTAGGTCTTGGGTCTAAGAGCTTTAAAGCCTAGCCCACGGTGTAGGGCCTTAGGTCTTGGGTATAAGTACTTAACAGCCTAGACCACGGTGTATGGCCTTAGGTCTTGAGTCTGAGACCTTAAAAGCCTAGAAAACGGTGTATGGCCTTAGGTCTTGAGTCTAAGAGCTTAAAAGCCTAGAAAACGGTATATGGCCTTAGGTCTTGGGTATAAGTACTTAAAAGCCTAGACCAGGGTGTATGGCCTTAGGTCTTAAGTCTAGCCCATGCGGACCGCCTTAGGCATTGAGTTTAAGTGCTTAAAAGCCTAGCCCATGGTTTATGACTTTAGGTCTTGGAGTAAGTACTTAAAAGCCTAGACCAGTGTGTATGCCCTTGGGTCTTGAGTCTAAGAGCTTAAAAGCATAGACCAGGGTTTATGGCCTTAGGTCTTGGGTATAAGAGCTTAAAAGCCTAGACCACGGTGTAAGGCCTTAGGTCTTGGGTCCTCAGTGTCTGTTCAGGGGTCGTGAATCGCGACTCCCTTGTAAGTTTTCAGGTCTTTACTTTATGGCCTTAGGTCTTGGGTCTAAGTACTTAAAAGCCTAGACCAGGGTGTAGGGCCTTAGGTCTTGGGTATAAGAACCTAAAAGCCTAGACCAGGGTGTAGGGCCTTAGGTCTTGGGTATAAGCACCTAAAAGCCTAGACCACGGTCCTTAGATCTTGGTTCTAGACCCTGGTTTAGGGCCTTAGGACTTGAGTATAAGAACCTAAAAGCCTTGACCACGGACCTTAGATCTTGGTTCTAGACCCTGGTGTAGGGCCTTAGGACTTGGGTATAAGAACCTAAAAGCCTAGACCACGGACCTTAGATCTTGGTTTTAGACCCTGGTGTAGGGCCTTAGGACTTGGGTATAAGAACCTAAAAGCCTAGACCACGGACCTTAGGTCTTGGTTCTAGACCCTTTTGTAGGGCCTTAGGACTTGGGTATAAGAACGTAAAAGCCTAGACCACGGACCTTAGATCTTGGTTCTAGACCCAGGTGTAGGGCCTTAGGTCTTGGGTATTAGAACCTAAAAGCCTAGACCATGGAACTTAGATCTTGGTTCTAGACCCTGGTGTAGGGCCTTAGGACTTGGGTATTAGAACCTAAAAGCCTACACAACAGACCTTTGGTCTTGGGTATAAGAACCTAGAAGCCTAGACCACGGACCTTAGATCTTGGTTCTAGACCCTGGTGTAGGGCCTTAGGACTTGGGTATAAGAACCTAAAAGCCTAGACCACGGACCTTAGATCTTGGTTCTAGACCCTGGTGTAGGGCCTTAGAACTTGGGTATAAGAACCTAAAAGCCTAGACCACGGACCTTAGGTCTTGGTTCTAGACCCTGGTGTGAGGCCTTAGGACTTGGGTATAAGAACCTAAAAGCCTAGACCACGGACCTTAGATCTTGGTTCTAGACCCTGGTGTAGGGCCTTAGAACTTGGGTATAAGAACCTAAAAGCCTAGACCACGGACCTTAGATCTTGGTTCTAGACCCTGTTGTAGGGCCTTAGGACTTGGGTATAAGAACCTAAAAGCCTAGACCACGGACCTTAGATCTTGGTTCTAGACCCTGGTGTAGGGCCTTAGGTCTTGGGTATAAGAACCTAAAAGCCTACACAACGGACCTTAGGTCTTGGTTTTAGTCCCTGGTGTAGGGCCTTAGGACTTTCGTTTAAGAAGCTAAAAGCCTAGACTACGGACCTTAGATCTTGGTTCTAGACCCTGGTGTAGGGCCTTAGGACTTGGCTGTAAGAACCTAAAGGCCTAGACCACGGACCTTAGGTGTTGGTTCTAGACCCTGGTGTAGGGCCTTAGGATTTGGGTATAAGAACCTAAAAGCCTAGACCACGGACTTTAGGTCTTGGGTATAAGAACCTAAAAGCCTAGACCACGGACCTTAGATCTTGGTTCTAGACACTGGTGTAGGGCATTAGGACTTTGGTATAAGAACCTAAAAGCCTAGACCACGGACCTTAGGTCTTGGGTATAAGAACCTAAAAGCCTAGACCACGGACCTTAGATCTTGGTTCTAGACCCTGGTGTAGGGCATTAGGACTTTGGTATAAGAACCTAAAAGCCTAGACCACGGACCTTAGGACTTGGGTATAAGAACCTAAAAGTCTGGATCACGGACCTTAGATCTTGGTTCTAGACCCTGGTGTAGGGCCTTAGGACTTGGGTATAAGAACCTAAAAGCCTAGACCACGGACCTTAGGTCTTGGGTTTAAGAACCTAAAAGCCTAGACCACGGACCTTAGATCTTGGTTTTAGACCCTGGTGTAGGGCCTTATGTCTTGGGTATAAGAACCTAAAAGCCTACACAACGGACCTTAGGTCTTGGTTTTAGACCATGGTGTAGGGCCTTATGTCTTGAGGAGAACTTAGAGACCTAGATCACAGGCCTTAGGTTTAGGGTCTAGACCATGATGTAGGGTCCTAGGTGTTGGATTCAAGAACCTAAAGGCCTAGATTACGGGCCTTAGATCTGGAGGCTAAGAACCTAAATGCCTATGCAGGCCTTAAATCTTGGGGCTTAGAACCTGAAGCCTAGACCACAGACCTTAGATCTTGGGTCTAGACCATGGTGTAGTAGGTCTTTGGTCTAAAAACCTAAAAGCCTAGACCACGGTGTATTAGGTATTAGGTTTAGACCACAGTGTCTTTTCAGGGGGGGCTGTGAATCGCGGCCCCCTTGTAAATATTCAGGTCTTAACTCTATGGCCTAGGTCTTGGGGCTAAGATCCTTAAAGCCTACAGTGTATAGCCTTAGGTCTTGGGTCAAGTCCATGCGGTAGGGCCTTAGGAGTTGGGTAAGATGGATGGAGGTTGGTCTTCAAATACTCCAATCTGAATCTGATAACCATTTCTGATCATAACTTCATATTCAAAGAAAAAAGACCTCGTTGCCTAATGTTTGCTCAATTCATGGGGGGCTGTGAATCGCGGCCCCCTTGTAAGTTTTCAGATCTTAAGGTTTTATGGCTTTGTACTAAGGTGTCAGGCCTTATGTTTACATCTTAGTCCCGACACATTAGGTCCTGGCTGGGGGCTGATAGGTCTTATACACAGGTCATAGCTTTAGCCACTAGGTTTTTGAGCTTTGGGATCAGTTGCAAGGCCTCAGGTTTAGACTTTAGGTTCAACACATTAGGTCTAAGCTGTTGGGTAATAGGTCCTATTCACAGGTTAAAGCCTTAGCTGCTAGGTTTTAGGGCTTTGGACTCAGGTGCAAGGCCTTAGGTTTACATCTTAGTGCCAACACATAAGATTTAGGCTGTTGGCTAATAGGCCCTATTCACAGGTCAAATCCTTAGCTGCTAGGTTTTAGGGTTTTTGACTCAGGTGCAAGGGCTTAGGTTTAGATCTTAGATCCAGCACATTAGGCCTTCGCTGATGGATAATAGGCCCTATTCACAGGTCAAATCCTTAGCTGCTAGCTTTTAGGGCTTTGGACTCAGGTGCAAGGCCTTAGGTTTACATCTTAGTGCCAACACATTAGGTTTAGGCTGTTTGCTAATAGGTACTATTCACAGGTTAAATCCTTAGCTGCTAAGTTTTAGGGTTTTGGACTCAAGTGCAAGGCCTGAGGTTTAGATTTTTGGTCCAACACATTAGGTCTAAGCTAAATGCAAATAGGTCCTATTCACAGGTCAAAGCCTTAGCTGCTAAGTTTTAAGACCTAAGTACAAAGCATTTCATCTTAGGAACCATGTGTAAGGCCTTAGGCTTAGATCTTATGTCCAACACAATAGGCCTAAGCTGATAGATAATAGGCCCTATTCACAGGTCAAAGCCTTAGCTGCTAGCTTTTAGGGCTTTGGACTCAGCTGCAAGGCCTTACGTTTATATCTTAGTACCAACACATTAGGTTTAGGCTGTTGGCTAATAGGCCCTATTCACAGGTCAAATCCTTAGCTGCTAGGTTTTAGGGTTTTGGATTCAGGTGCAAGGGCTTAGGTTTAGATCTTAGATCCAGCACATTAGGCCTTCGCTGATGGATAATAGGCCCTATTCACAGGTCAAATCCTTAGCTGCTAGCTTTAAGGGCTTTGGACTCAGGTGCAAGGCCTTAGGTTTACATCTTAGTGCCAACACATTAGGTTTAGGCTAATAGGCCCTATTCACAGGTCAAATCCTTAGCTGCTAGGTTTTAGGGTTTTGGACTCAGGTGCAAGGGCTTAGGTTTACATCTTAGTTCCAACACATTAGGTTTAGGCTGTTTGCTAATAGGTACTATTCACAGGTCAAATCCTTAGCTGCTAAGTTTTAGGGTTTTGGACTCAGGTGCAAGGCCTGAGGTTAAGATTTTAGGTCCAACCTATTAGGTCTAAGCTAAACGCAAATAGGTCCTATTCACAGGTCAAAGCCTTAGCTGCTAGGTTTTAGGACCTAAGTCCAAGGCATTTCATCTTAGGAACCACGTGTAAGGCCTTAGGCGTAGATCTTATGTCCAACACATTAGGCCTAAGCTGATAGATAATAGGCCCTATCCACAGGTCAAAGCCTTAGCTGCTAGCTTTTAGGGCTTTGGACTCAGGTGCAAGGCCTTAGGTTTACATCTTAGTGCCAACACATTAGGTTTAGGCTGTTAGCTAATAACTATTCACAGGTCAAATCTTTAGCTGCTAGGTTTTAGGGTTTTGGACTCAGGTGCAAGGGCTAAGCTTTAGATCTTAGGTCCAGCACATTTGGCCTACGCTGATGGATAATAGGCCCTATTCACAGGTCAAATCCTTAGCTGCTAGCTTTTAGGGCTTTGGACTCAGGTGCAAGGCCTTAGGTTTACATCTTAGTGCCAACACATTAGGTTTAGGCTGTTTGCTAATAGGTACTATTCACAGGTTAAATCCTTAGCTGCTAAGTTTTAGGGTTTTGGACTCAAGTGCAAGGCCTGAGGTTTAGATTTTTGGTCCAACACATTAGGTCTAAGCTAAACGCAAATAGGTCCTATTCACAGGTCAAAGCCTTAGCTGCTAGGTTTTAGGACTTAAGTCCAAGGCATTTCATCTTAGGAACCATGTGTAAGGCCTTAGGCTTAGATCTTATGTCCAACACATTAGGCCTAAGCTGATAGATAATAGGCCCTATTCACAGGTCAAAGCCTTAGCTGCTAGCTTTTAGGGCTTTGGACTCAGGTGCAAGGCCTTACGTTTACATCTTAGTACCAACACATTAGGTTTAGGCTGTTGGCTAATAGGCCCTATTCACAGGTCAAATCCTTAGCTGCTAGGTTTTAGGGTTTTGGATTCAGGTGCAAGGGCTTAGATTTACATCTTAGTGCCAACACATTAGGTTTAGGCTAATAGGCCCTATTCACAACTCAAATCCTTAGCTGCTAGGTTTTAGGGTTTTGGACTCAGGTGCAAGGGCTTAGGTTTACATCTTAGTTCCAACACATTAGGTTTAGGCTGTTTGCTAATAGGTACTATTCACAGGTCAAATCCTTAGCTGCTAAGTTTTAGGGTTTTGGACTCAGGTGCAAGGCCTGAGGTTAAGATTTTAGGTCCAACACATTAGGCCTAAGCTGATAGATAATAGGCCCTATCCACAGGTCAAAGCCTTAGCTGCTAGCTTTTAGGGCTTTGGACTCAGGTGCAAGGCCTTAGGTTTACATCTTAGTGCCAACACATTAGGTTTATTCTGTTAGCTAATAACTATTCACAGGTCAAATCTTTAGCTGCTAGGTTTTAGGGTTTTGGACTCAGGTGCAAGGGCTAAGCTTTAGATCTTAGGTCCAGCACATTTGGCCTACGCTGATGGATAATAGGCCCTATTCACAGGTCAAATCCTTAGCTGCTAGCTTTTAGGGCTTTGGACTCAGGTGCAAGGCCTTAGGTTTACATCTTAGTGCCAACACATTAGGTTTAGGCTGTTTGCTAATAGGTACTATTCACAGGTTAAATCCTTAGCTGCTAAGTTTTAGGGTTTTGGACTCAAGTGCAAGGCCTGAGGTTTAGATTTTTGGTCCAACACATTAGGTCTAAGCTAAACGCAAATAGGTCCTATTCACAGGTCAAAGCCTTAGCTGCTAGGTTTTAGGGCTTTGGACTCAGGTGCAAGGCCTTACGTTTACATCTTAGTACCAACACATTAGGTTTAGGCTGTTGGCTAATAGGCCCTATTCACAGGTCAAATCCTTAGCTGCTAGGTTTTAGGGTTTTGGATTCAGGTGCAAGGGCTTAGGTTTACATCTTAGTGCCAACACATTAGGTTTGGGCTAATAGGCCCTATTCACAGGTCAAATCCTTTGCTGCTAGGTTTTAGGGTTTTGGACTCAGGTGCAAGGGCTTAGGTTTACATCTTAGTTCCAACACATTAGGTTTAGGCTGTTTGCTAATAGGTACTATTCACAGGTCAAATCCTTAGCTGCTAAGTTTTAGGGTTTTGGACTCAGGTGCAAGGCCTGAGGTTAAGATTTTAGGTCCAACACATTAGGCCTAAGCTGATAGATAATAGGCCCTATCCACAGGTCAAAGCCTTAGCTGCTAGCTTTTAGGGCTTTGGACTCAGGTGCAAGGCCTTAGGTTTACATCTTAGTGCCAACACATTAGGTTTAGGCTGTTAGCTAATAACTATTCACAGGTCAAATCTTTAGCTGCTAGGTTTTAGGGTTTTGGACTCAGGTGCAAGGGCTAAGCTTTAGATCTTAGGTCCAGCACATTTGGCCTACGCTGATGGATAATAGGCCCTATTCACAGGTCAAATCCTTAGCTGCTAGCTTTTAGGGCTTTGGACTCAGGTGCAAGGCCTTAGGTTTACATCTTAGTGCCAACACATTAGGTTTAGGCTGTTTGCTAATAGGTACTATTCACAGGTTAAATCCTTAGCTGCTAAGTTTTAGGGTTTTGGACTCAAGTGCAAGGCCTGAGGTTTAGATTTTTGGTCCAACACATTAGGTCTAAGCTAAACGCAAATAGGTCCTATTCACAGGTCAAAGCCTTAGCTGCTAGGTTTTAGGACCTAAGTCCAAGGCATTTCATCTTAGGAACCATGTGTAAGGCCTTAGGCTTAGATCTTATGTCCAACACATTAGGATTAAGCTGATAGATAATAGGCCCTATTCACAGGTCAAAGCCTTAGCTGCTAGCTTTTAGGGCTTTGGACTCAGGTGCAAGGCCTTACGTTTACATCTTAGTACCAACACATTAGGTTTAGGCTGTTGGCTAATAGGCCCTATTCACAGGTCAAATCCTTAGCTGCTAGGTTTTAGGGTTTTGGATTCAGGTGCAAGGGCTTAGGTTTACATCTTAGTGCCAACACATTAGGTTTAGGCTAATAGGCCCTATTCACAGGTCAAATCCTTTGCTGCTAGGTTTTAGGGTTTTGGACTCAGGTGCAAGGGCTTAGGTTTACATCTTAGTTCCAACACATTAGGTTTAGGCTGTTTGCTAATAGGTACTATTCACAGGTCAAATCCTTAGCTGCTAAGTTTTAGGGTTTTGGACTCAGGTGCAAGGCCTGAGGTTAAGATTTTAGGTCCAACACATTAGGTCTAAGCTAAACGCAAATAGGTCCTATTCACAGGTCAAAGCCTTAGCTGCTAGGTTTTAGGACCTAAGTCCAAGGCATTTCATCTTAGGAACCACGTGTAAGGCCTTAGCCGTAGATCTTATGTCCAACACATTAGGCCTAAGCTGATAGATAATAGGCCCTATCCACAGGTCAAAGCCTTAGCTGCTAGCTTTTAGGGCTTTGGACTCAGGTGCAAGGCCTTAGGTTTACATCTTAGTGCCAACACATTAGGTTTAGGCTGTTAGCTAATAACTATTCACAGGTCAAATCTTTAGCTGCTACGTTTTAGGGTTTTGGACTCAGGTGCAAGGGCTAAGCTTTAGATCTTAGGTCCAGCACATTTGGCCTACGCTGATGGATAATAGGCCCTATTCACAGGTCAAATCCTTAGCTGCTAGCTTTTAGGGCTTTGGACTCAGGTGCAAGGCCTTAGGTTTACATCTTAGTGCCAACACATTAGGTTTAGGCTCTTTGCTAATAGGTACTATTCACAGGTTAAATCCTTAGCTGCTAAGTTTTAGGGTTTTGGACTCAAGTGCAAGGCCTGAGGTTTAGATTTTTGGTCCAACACATTAGGTCTAAGCTAAACGCAAATAGGTCCTATTCACAGGTCAAAGCCTTAGCTGCTAGGTTTTAGGACTTAAGTCCAAGGCATTTCATCTTAGGAACCATGTGTAAGGCCTTAGGCTTAGATCTTATGTCCAACACATTAGGCCTAAGCTGATAGATAATAGGCCCTATTCACAGGTCAAAGCCTTAGCTGCTAGCTTTTAGGGCTTTGGACTCAGGTGCAAGGCCTTACGTTTACATCTTAGTACCAACACATTAGGTTTAGGCTGTTGGCTAATAGGCCCTATTCACAGGTCAAATCCTTAGCTGCTAGGTTTTAGGGTTTTGGATTCAGGTGCAAGGGCTTAGATTTACATCTTAGTGCCAACACATTAGGTTTAGGCTAATAGGCCCTATTCACAACTCAAATCCTTAGCTGCTAGGTTTTAGGGTTTTGGACTCAGGTGCAAGGGCTTAGGTTTACATCTTAGTTCCAACACATTAGGTTTAGGCTGTTTGCTAATAGGTACTATTCACAGGTCAAATCCTTAGCTGCTAAGTTTTAGGGTTTTGGACTCAGGTGCAAGGCCTGAGGTTAAGATTTTAGGTCCAACACATTAGGCCTAAGCTGATAGATAATAGGCCCTATCCACAGGTCAAAGCCTTAGCTGCTAGCTTTTAGGGCTTTGGACTCAGGTGCAAGGCCTTAGGTTTACATCTTAGTGCCAACACATTAGGTTTAGGCTGTTAGCTAATAACTATTCACAGGTCAAATCTTTAGCTGCTAGGTTTTAGGGTTTTGGACTCAGGTGCAAGGGCTAAGCTTTAGATCTTAGGTCCAGCACATTTGGCCTACGCTGATGGATAATAGGCCCTATTCACAGGTCAAATCCTTAGCTGCTAGCTTTTAGGGCTTTGGACTCAGGTGCAAGGCCTTAGGTTTACATCTTAGTGCCAACACATTAGGTTTAGGCTGTTTGCTAATAGGTACTATTCACAGGTTAAATCCTTAGCTGCTAAGTTTTAGGGTTTTGGACTCAAGTGCAAGGCCTGAGGTTTAGATTTTTGGTCCAACACATTAGGTCTAAGCTAAACGCAAATAGGTCCTATTCACAGGTCAAAGCCTTAGCTGCTAGGTTTTAGGGCTTTGGACTCAGGTGCAAGGCCTTACGTTTACATCTTAGTACCAACACATTAGGTTTAGGCTGTTGGCTAATAGGCCCTATTCACAGGTCAAATCCTTAGCTGCTAGGTTTTAGGGTTTTGGATTCAGGTGCAAGGGCTTAGGTTTACATCTTAGTGCCAACACATTAGGTTTGGGCTAATAGGCCCTATTCACAGGTCAAATCCTTTGCTGCTAGGTTTTAGGGTTTTGGACTCAGGTGCAAGGGCTTAGGTTTACATCTTAGTTCCAACACATTAGGTTTAGGCTGTTTGCTAATAGGTACTATTCACAGGTCAAATCCTTAGCTGCTAAGTTTTAGGGTTTTGGACTCAGGTGCAAGGCCTGAGGTTAAGATTTTAGGTCCAACACATTAGGCCTAAGCTGATAGATAATAGGCCCTATCCACAGGTCAAAGCCTTAGCTGCTAGCTTTTAGGGCTTTGGACTCAGGTGCAAGGCCTTAGGTTTACATCTTAGTGCCAACACATTAGGTTTAGGCTGTTAGCTAATAACTATTCACAGGTCAAATCTTTAGCTGCTAGGTTTTAGGGTTTTGGACTCAGGTGCAAGGGCTAAGCTTTAGATCTTAGGTCCAGCACATTTGGCCTACGCTGATGGATAATAGGCCCTATTCACAGGTCAAATCCTTAGCTGCTAGCTTTTAGGGCTTTGGACTCAGGTGCAAGGCCTTAGGTTTACATCTTAGTGCCAACACATTAGGTTTAGGCTGTTTGCTAATAGGTACTATTCACAGGTTAAATCCTTAGCTGCTAAGTTTTAGGGTTTTGGACTCAAGTGCAAGGCCTGAGGTTTAGATTTTTGGTCCAACACATTAGGTCTAAGCTAAACGCAAATAGGTCCTATTCACAGGTCAAAGCCTTAGCTGCTAGGTTTTAGGACCTAAGTCCAAGGCATTTCATCTTAGGAACCATGTGTAAGGCCTTAGGCTTAGATCTTATGTCCAACACATTAGGATTAAGCTGATAGATAATAGGCCCTATTCACAGGTCAAAGCCTTAGCTGCTAGCTTTTAGGGCTTTGGACTCGGGTGCAAGGCCTTACGTTTACATCTTAGTACCAACACATTAGGTTTAGGCTGTTGGCTAATAGGCCCTATTCACAGGTCAAATCCTTAGCTGCTAGGTTTTAGGGTTTTGGATTCAGGTGCAAGGGCTTAGGTTTACATCTTAGTGCCAACACATTAGGTTTAGGCTAATAGGCCCTATTCACAGGTCAAATCCTTTGCTGCTAGGTTTTAGGGTTTTGGACTCAGGTGCAAGGGCTTAGGTTTACATCTTAGTTCCAACACATTAGGTTTAGGCTGTTTGCTAATAGGTACTATTCACAGGTCAAATCCTTAGCTGCTAAGTTTTAGGGTTTTGGACTCAGGTGCAAGGCCTGAGGTTAAGATTTTAGGTCCAACACATTAGGTCTAAGCTAAACGCAAATAGGTCCTATTCACAGGTCAAAGCCTTAGCTGCTAGGTTTTAGGACCTAAGTCCAAGGCATTTCATCTTAGGAACCACGTGTAAGGCCTTAGCCGTAGATCTTATGTCCAACACATTAGGCCTAAGCTGATAGATAATAGGCCCTATCCACAGGTCAAAGCCTTAGCTGCTAGCTTTTAGGGCTTTGGACTCAGGTGCAAGGCCTTAGGTTTACATCTTAGTGCCAACACATTAGGTTTAGGCTGTTAGCTAATAACTATTCACAGGTCAAATCTTTAGCTGCTACGTTTTAAGGTTTTGGACTCAGGTGCAAGGGCTAAGCTTTAGATCTTAGGTCCAGCACATTTGGCCTACGCTGATGGATAATAGGCCCTATTCACAGGTCAAATCCTTAGCTGCTAGTTTTTAGGGCTTTGGACTCAGGTGCAAGGCCTTAGGTTTATCTCTTAGTGCCAACACATTAGGTTTAGGCTGTTGAATAATAGGCCCTATTCACAGGTCAAATCCTTAGCTGCTAGCTTTTAGGGCTTTGGACTCAGGTGCAAGGCCTTAGGTTTACATCTTAGTGCCAACACATTAGGTTTAGGCTGTTGGCTAATAGGCCCTATTCACAGGTCAAAGCCTTAGCTGCTAGGTTTTAGGGCTTTGGACTTAGCTGTTAGGCCTTATGTTTAGATCTTAGGTCCAACACATTAGGTCTAAGCTGGTGGCTAATCGGCCCTATTCACAGGTTTAAGCCTTAGCTGCTATGTTTTAGGGCTTTGGACTCAGGTGCAAGGCCTTAGGTTTAGATCTTAGGTCCAACACATTAGGTCTTAGCTGGTGGCTAATCGGCCCTATTCACAGGTTTAAGCCTTAGCTGCTATGTTTTAGGGCTTTGGACTCAGGTGCAAGGCCTTAGGTTTAGATCTTAGGTCCAACACATTAGGATTAAGCTAATGGTTAATAGGGCTTATTGATAGGTTAAAGCCTTAGCTGCTAGGTTTTAGGGCTTGTCTACTGCCTTGGGCCTTAGGAATTAGATCTTAAGAGGGTTAACTGGGTTAAAAATTGGAGAATTTTGGCCTAAAAATGTGTCTTTGAAGGTAAAATTGCAATTAGAAGCTGAAGGCGCTCACAAAACCTGAGTTTTCCCTGGATTATATTCAAAATGCTCCTTGAAATCACTGTCTGAAGTCCTGAAAAATGCCCTGAAATGGGCTGATATTTGGCCAAAACCAACCAGAATCCGGTAAAAAACCGGTCAATTTGAAGCTGAAGGCGCTCAAAAAAAAAACTACGAGTGTTCCCTGGATTATATTCAAAAAGTGGTCATTTGAAGCAAAAAAGTGGTCATTTGAAGCAAAAAGTGGTCATTTGAAGCAAAAGTGGTCATTTGAAGCAAAAGTGGTCATTTGAAGCAAAAGTGGTCATACGAAGCAAAAAAAGTGGTCATATGAAGCAAAAAAAGTGGTCATATGAAGCAAAAAGTCATCAAAAAAAACTACGAGTGACCCAGAACCACCGTTTAACCTACTACTAGTCTGCATGGACAAAACCAATGTTGTCATGGATCGACCTCTATATGTAGGAATGTGTATACTTGACATTTCAAAGACCCATATGTATGACTTCCATTACAACAAGATGGTTTCCTATTACGGACGGGATAAAATTGGAATATGCTACATGGACACTGATGGGATCGTCTACTGGATCAAGACACTCGACATGTATGAAGACCTCAGAGTGTTTCCTCACAGGAATTCCTTTGATTTCTCAGACTACCCCATTGACCATCCAACCTATGACAACTGCGTGAACAAAAAGGTGATAGGAAAGTTTAAAGATGAAACTTCTGGTGTGCCCCTAGAAGAAATTGTAGCACTTATGTCAAAGATGTATGCCTTAAGGATGTTTACAGGCAGAACAGAAAATGACACGGCGGATGAAAACGAAGCCGGAATCATTAAAAAGGCAAAAGGAATTAAAAAAAATTATATAATGAAGAACATGAGATTCGAACATTACTATAATTGTTTATTTAGAGGAGCTGAGTACAATGCAACTTTCAACACCATCCGGAGTTTTAAGCATAATTTGTACAGTATGACAGTAAAAAAGAAGTCATTATCAGCCAGAGACGACAAGCGTGTGATCCTTCAAAATAAGATCCACACACTCCCTTATGGGCACTATTCATTAACAGAAATGGATTGAATAAGGCATTCAAAAAAGAAACGGACATCCACAAAATCTGTATTGTACTGTAAAGAATAACTGTAAAACTGTAAAGTTTTTTAAAACTTAAATTGAATGACCTTGAACTCATGTTTTTATATCAATTTGACTTAAAACTGTAAACTTTTTTAAAACTTGAATTGGATGACCTTGAACTCATCTTTTTTATATCAATTTGACTTTTGAAATTCATACAAGTATAATTGAATAAATTACAATTATCGTTCAGTTGTATAATGGACGAAGAATGAAGCAGACCAATGGAAGAGAGAAAAATTATAGTTGAAGAACTTCACAAACCAGTTCGAAGAAATTTTCCCAGAAGACCAACGGTCGTGAAGGGTATTAATGACTTATATCAAGCTGACCTTGTAGAAATGAAACCATACAGTAGAATAAACATAGGTTTCAAATACATTTTAACAGTTATTGACTGTTTTACAAAGGTTGCCAGTGCTATTCCCCTTAAAAATAAAAATGGGCCTTCGGTTACTGAAGCTATGAGAAAGGTACTGCAAGCAATAGGAAAACGTATAAAGCATCTACAGACAGACGACGGCAAAGAATTTTTTAACAAAGATTTTTCTGATCTGATGAAGAAAAATAAAATAAATCACTATTCTACTTTTAGTGAAAAGAAAGCCTCCATTGTAGAACGTTTCAATCGCACATTGAAAACATTGATGTACAAGAAATTTTCAGAAAGAGGAAGTTATGTGTGGTTTGATATTCTTCCAACTCTAATCAAAGATTACAACAATACAAAACATCGTACTATAGGTATGAAACCAAATCAGGTGAACAAAAAAAATGAATCTTTAGTTTTGAAACGCATAAAGGAAAACACTACGCCGCGGTTAGATAAGAAGCCTCCTCTTAAATTTTCCATTGGAGACCATGTGAGAATAGGTAAATATAAACAGATATTCACCAAAGGATACCTACCCAATTGGACAAATGAAGTTTTCACAGTGCATCGAGTGCAACCAACCTTTCCAGAAACATAAATTTTAAAGGATAGTAAAGGAGAAATATTGCAGGGGGGATTTTATGGCCACGAATTGTTAAAATCTAAAACTGGTAGTGTTTATTTGGTTGAGAAGATTTTAAGGAAAAGAGGTAATAAGCTTTTTGTGAGATGGTTGGGATTTGATAAGACCGAAGATACTTGTATAGATCAAAAGGACTTACTTTGAAATGGAAAAACCAGTAAGGTCGCAGCATTCGGATAGACTGCTCAAGTATAACTAACATCATGGAAGTAATCTGTCAAAAGGATAGACTTGACGTCAATGACATTGATTGTTTGACACCGGATATCTTTGATAAGGAAGTAAGTAAGCATGGCACTTTATTGCCCAACACAATGAGATGTATTATTAGTGGACCTTCAAACTGTGGGAAAACCAACGTTGTTTTCAATTTAATTACAAAGCCAAACGGATTAAGTTTTAACAATGTATATATTTTTTCCAAGTCTCGCAATCAACCAAAATATCTGTTATTGGAAAAGATTATGAATGATGTGCCCGATGTCTCATTGTATAAATTTGATGCAAGTAGTGAGATAATAGAGCCCAACAATGCCGAGCCGTATTCAATTTTTATTTTTGACGATGTTTCTTCTGAAAATCATGACCGAATAAGAACATACTTTTCTATGGGAAGGCATAATCATATCGACTCTATTTACATTGGTCAGACATACAGTAAAATCCCAAAACAGTTAATTAGGGACAATGTTAACTTCTTAATAGTTTTCAAACAGGATGAAAAAAATCTCAAACACATATACAACGACCACGTTGGTGCTGATATGACATTTGAAAAGTTTAGAGAATTGTGTGGGAGAGCATGGAAAGAAAAGTTTGGATTTTTAGTTGTGGATAAAGAGAGGGCTATGAATAACGGTCGTTATAGATTATGTTTCGATAAATTTGTCTTATTACATTAACATCTAAATGTATAATCTTCAGTATTTATTGTGACGTTGTAGAGAACACTCGAAACTAATAATGCCAAATCAGGAGGAGTTGCTTAGTGAAATAAAAGTTCTCAGTGACTCTATACGGAAGAAATACCTGTTACTAAAAGAAGGATTAGTGGCTAGAAATAAATATTTAGAGGAAACATTCAAACCCATTGTAGATCCTCTGAATAAAATAAATGAAAAAATTAACAAATCTAAATTTACGGATCAAGAAGAAATAGAAACAGAAAAACCAGTAATTAAAGCAAACTCATCTTCAGAAACCGACAACTCAGAGATCGATTCAGAATTATTTAGTAGGTCAACGCATTCATTGGAAAAAGAGGATGAAGATGAAGATGAAGCAAGCAGTAAATCAGATGTAGAAACTCAAGATGTAGGCAGTTTACAAGAAGCAGATTCCCCTACAAATATCAGCATTTTAAGTAAAGAAATTGGGAACAAAGGACCTCTTTCACGAAAATATATTTTAAAAATGCTACATGGGGCAAGGAAACCGTCAAGATACCATGTATATGGAGCTCGCATGGATAGAGATGGTCTTCGAATGGGAGATAGTGTGATAGAGGTGGATGACAAAGATAATATTAAAGTAAAAGATCAAACTTTTAAAGGCACCGCTGGACTGTTTGAGTTGATCTTTAAGTCGTCTCCCCATAAATATTCCAAGAGGGATTTAAATAATTTTAAAAATATATGTTTGTTAACTAATTCCCATAGAAAAGGTTATTCTCCTAATGCACCTATTCATAGAAATAAATCAGATATGTACAAGGATGTAATTGCAAAGCTATTTTCTAATATTAGAGGAAAACCTTCGAAAGCTAAAGGTAAAGGGATGTCTATGAAATCTGCCTATGATACAAACATCATATATTATAATAATGTGAATAAGCTCGTTGACAGAATGCGGTTATTATATGAATCTATTCAGGCTGGACATAACGGGCTGGATAACGAAATGATTGCCTTAACTGAAGAATTAAAAAGTAGAGGATACATAGCTTAAGGGTTCAGTCTAAACATGAGTGTTGACAAGTTCGGTCGTCATGAAAGCTCTTTGGCCCGAGAGGTTTGGAGGGGTCCACCTGGTGAAGGTTTTCAATTGACTAGAGATGGAAACTATGATCTAAGAGGGAAACGTTTGTGCAACATTGCGAATCCCATTTCTAAGGATGAAGTAGTAAATCTTGGGATTATTCATACATTAACGTTAAATTGCAAGAATGGTGAAGAAATGTTTGATGCCAAATATAAAAAAATTATAAATGTGGCGAATGCGGAAAATGATACTGATGTTGTAAATAGAATATTTGTTTTGGAAGAGATATACAAACTAAAGAAAGATATTTATGAAAAAATAGATAAATTACAGTCTGGGAGGAATCCTTTCGCCTTTTCACGCGGAGGCAGCAGTGAAACCCCTACAAACAGTGTGAATTCAATATATAATACGAAGAGCGTTCTAGAAAAACCATTACCATTGCTGACCACTAAGGAACTAACACGTTAAAACTATCATGCATAGGAGGAAGCCATTTAGTAGTGATCCGTCACTCATGAGAAGAGGAGGTGGACTCACTAGTTCAGCAGTAGGTCTTTTTAAGAAAGCGTTTGCGACTTTACCTTCAGGTGCACTAATAAATACAGCTATCGACGCACTTCCAATAGAGCTACATTTACCTGGAGGTTATCAATACTGTGGTCCGGGTACGAAATTACGGAAGCGTTTAGCCCGTGGAGATCCTGGAATAAACAAATTGGACGAAGCCTGCAAAGCGCATGACATTGCATATTCAAATTACTCAGATTCGGAAAGAAGATCAATCGCTGATAGAGCTCTTGCTGAAAAAGCTTGGCAGAGAGTAAAATCTAGTGACGCAAGTGTTGGGGAACGAGCAGCTGCATTAGCAGTGACAGCAGCTATGAAAGCCAAAACAGCAGTTGGAGGAGGGTCGAGGAGGAGGAAAAGAAAGACAACACGAAGGAAGAATACATCCGGTGGAGGCACAAGGAAGAGAAGTAGCACTACTAAGAAAATAAATCGTAAAAGGAAAAGGTGTTCAACATGTTCTAAAAAAAAGTCAAACGGAAAAGGATTATACCTAAGACCATACCGTGCATATTAAATAACAACAAATTAATTTTGCCAAATAAAGCCTTGAACAACGAGGAGCTTGAACGCTATGCATCATGTTTGAAAATACCTTTTTTCAGAGGTGTGTTTATGCGGAACGGGTTGCCGAGAAAAATCTGGAAAAATGAAGCCGCAATCGTAAATCTTGATGATATTCATGGTGCTGGTACCCATTGGGTTTGTTACAAGAAATTATCCGATTCTGTGTTTTATTTTGACAGTTTTGGGAACCTTCCACCTCCAAAAGAATTGTACGAATATTTCGGTTCAGTGCCTAAAGTGTATTTTAATTACGATAGAAGACAAAAAGAAGAAACATCAGTATGCGGACATTTATGTTTGGACTTTCTAGCCACAAGCGTCAGTCAACTATAAGATGTCTTCCTGTACTGTAACAGTTACAGGCACATCGTCAACTTTGAGGAGTTCACTATTTCCACCATTACACCTAAGAGAAGATAAACAGTGGGAGACTGCACTTTTGGATTTTACAACTTATAACTCAATTCCAAACATAATAGAAGGTGTCAACAACAAATTACACTATACAAAAAATAAAACGGCTAAGGATCTTACTGAGCTACCTGAGTTTGTTGCGATTGAAACTGGTGCTTATGAAATAGCTGACATAAACAGAGAGCTCCAAAATAAGTTGGGAAAGGATGCAATTGAACTAAGGGCTAATAACAACAATTTAAAGTGTGAAATAAAATGTAAATTTTATTTGGATCTAACTCAACCGGCATCGATTGGCCCTTTACTTGGTTTTCCATCCCAAGACACAATCCTTGAACCAAATATGTTTCACACGAGTCCAAAAACTGTAAACATTATCAAGGTTAATACTATTAATATTACATGTAATATTGTTCAAGGGGCCTACAAAGATGGTTCAAACCAACATATTTTACATTCATTCTATCCAACCGTTCCACCGGGATTTAAGATTGTTGAAAAGCCTCATAATCTGATATATCTTCCATTAAACACCACTCACATTTCAGACATCGTATTAAACGTACTAGATCAAGACGGTGACACTGTGGATTTTAGAGGAGAAGTTATTACATTGCGCTTACACATTAGACAAACACCATAAAAGAACGATGGGACTTGAATTTGGATATAGCACCAAACAACATTCGAACAGTTTCAGTATATCTCCTAACGCGGAGAGGTTAACCAGAGAGAACACTAAATTCTTAGAAGGACTCGGTTTTAAAGTTAATGAAAAGGGACATACTGGATATAAAACATGGACCGGTTTTCGACGAAACACTATGGGAGAAAGAGTTTCACACACACAACCCCTACGCTTCATCGAAATTAGGAAATAATGATGAGATACGAATTCCAATACAACATCAAGATGCTTATACCTTACCATCTGAAAGTTATATTTATATTGAAGGAAGGGTTTTGGCAAAAAATGGATCTACGCCATCTAAAGTGCCATTTATTAACAATGCAATGGCCTTTTTGTTTGAAGAAATTCGGTATGAAATATCAGGCATTGTAGTGGATTCGACTAAAAAAGTCGGTGTGAGCAGTACGCTTAAAGGTTTGGTATCCTTATCACCCAATGAAATAAACGCATTAAAAACAGCCGGGTGGATATTACCTAGTGCAACCAAAGTAAAACCTAATGCAAGTGGCTATTTTGACTTTTGCATTCCGTTGCGGCTTTTACTAGGATTCGCTGAGGACTACAGAAGAATAATCATTAATGTCAAACAAGAATTGGTCTTACTGAGATCGTCTTATGATACAGATGTTATAGAAGCCGATAGTGAAACAACACCTGACAAACTTGAATGGAAATTGAATTTGGATAAAATAGTTTGGAGGGTACCTCATGTAAGGTTGGCCGATGAAAGGCGAGTAAGCCTATTGCGGATGTTGGAATCTGATAGGGATATTGTGGTTCCATTTAGAAGCTGGGAAATGCATGAATGGCCAGTCTTGCCAACAACTCAGCGTCAAACGTGGGCTGTGAAAACATCTAGTAACCTAGAAAAACCAAGATATGTTATTTTCGCTCTACAAACAAATAAAAGATCTAACATTACGGCTAACGCAAGCAAATTTGACCACTGTCAACTTACAAACATTAAACTGTTTTTAAATTCACAGTTCTTTCCATATGACAGCCTCAATGTTATGTTTTCTAAGGACAGATTTGGGATTCTATATGATATGTATGCAAGATTTCAGTCATCTTACTATGGAAGGACAAACTCACCTCTCCTCCAACCTGATTCATTCAAGAATATTGCACCTATAGCAGTCATAGATTGTTCGAAACAAAACGAATCAATAAAGTCGTCAACAGTAGACATTCGCATCGAATTTGAGTTGGAAGAAAATATTCCTGACCAAACTACAGCTTATTGTTTGATACTACATGATACAATTGTAACATACACACCACTAACAGGCGTGGTTAGAAGAATAATTTAGATTTTTTTGTGACAGCATGCAGCTCTTACACATATTTACCCCCACCACAGATTATAAAAGAGAGATTGCTCGGTGAGAAAACATTAGTATTCATCCTGACACCAGCAAGTCAACATTGATGGTTAACATGGACAGTGTACTATCTACTATTCCTGACGATGAATCAACGACAGGATATAAAGCACTCGAGACCACGCCACCAGCTATGACATCTGCGTCTGAAATATCGGCACATGATTTACCAGCATCCTCACAAACTAGCGAGAACTCTACTAAAACAACTGAAGATGTTTCTTTTGAAACTGACAAAAACTCACTAGAATCTCCATCTTCGTCAACAATAGTTCAAGACTTACCTACTAATCCAACAGAACATATTCCATTACCGGTTGACAAAGTACCGATTACTAACACAAAGCCAGCACAAAACGAAGAACAACCGACTGAAAACTCCAAAACATCTACCGAGAAGATTAAGAAAGAACTGTCTAATTTTTTATCATTGGAAGGAAACGATCAAAGAAAAAGGAAACGATGTGACAATGAAGATGATAATGAAGAAAATATGGAAGTGTTGATGGATGTGTTTTTACGCTTAATGTACCCGTTGAATCAAAACATGGATAAATCTGTCACCGTTGGGGTTTTCAAATCGTTAAACTTCAATCCTGCAGTACTTATTAATCACTGCGGAAAAGCCTCGTTGCTTCTCACGTTGGATATGTGGGATAAATTTACTAAATACGTATCTATCATTGAAGCCTATTTATTCAACAACTTGACAGGAAGAAAAACTGCAATTGGATTCGAAGATTCTAATTTGGAAATCGATAATATAAGACTTCGAGGTACCCAATTTGTGAGGTTTAGAGATCTTTCCAAACACAACAAGAAGATCCTCATGACTTTGGAAGAATTTCAAACTCTGTCAAACCTAACACCTGTAATAATCCGGTACATCCAGCAACTTACTACATATTCCCCTCTCATATTTGATTATCTGAACACTTCGGTGAACACAAATCCAGCTGTGCCACTGCTATATGGACCGATAGACCAGTCTATATACAACAGATTACCTCAAGAGGTGTCGTTCTACAGGAAAACTGTATTCTTCTTTAATAATCGTCGAAGTGAAGAAACCACAGTGAAAGTTTCTCCAACAAAGAACCAGCAGGAGAACATTGTAAATCAAGAAAAGTCGTAAAAATGATTTGAGTGATTGTGTCGTAAAGTGCTCTCATTAGTAGCACTTATACTTTTTTAAAAACAAAATGACGTGACCTTGAAACTGTTCAGGTTTGCACATATCTGTAGCATGATTTGAGTGATTGTGTTGTAAAGTGCCCTCATTAGTAGCACTTATACTTTTTTTTAAAACAAAATTATATGACCTTGAAAAAGCTCAGTTTTGCAAAGGTGCTAATGTAGGTATTACTTATACTTTTTTAAAAACAAAATACGTGACCTTGAAACAGCTCCAGTTTACACATGTTATTGTTCTTTTCACCAACTATATATTAAACAAATGTTGCTACATGGATGCAGTTGATTGTAAGATTCACATTGAAGAACACTCGCAAAATGAATAATTATTGTTGCAGCGAAAAATGTTTTATATGTCCAAATTTACAAGTTGACGGAATAGCATGTAGAATATGTGAGTGCTTCAGTTACTGTAGATGCAATTGCAAATCATTTACAATCTCACCCCCAACTTTGCAGATGTTAAAAATCTACAAGACTCGACACTACTTCACCTGTTGTATGGACATGTGTTACAAGTTTAATGTACATGATTTTACCCGCTCATGTTCAATGTGCTACCCTAAAGCATTCTGTGAATGTGTATTAAGGTTTTGTAAAAACAGGAAAGATTGGGAATCTTAAAAACACCCCTCCCCCACCACCAGCACATACAAACGGAAACTAAGAATTGACATGATCATAAAAGTCAAGCAACCTAATATTTTCTCTCAGTAATCTTTAGTTACTCACGAACAATGGACCGAACAGTTCGTTTTGTTGATAATGTTTCCATGTCTAAGAAGTGTGTGGTGGAATTCCAAGCTTTCAGAAACAACGATGACAGATTTATCATAAAAGAACTAGCATTTTTTGACATAAATACAAATGTCGTTAACTACTTTCTTTTTAAACCACCGTTTTCTTTTAAGAAACTAAACCGAAAAAGTGCTAGAACAAATTCGTGGCTAACGAAATACCTTCATCACATCACATGGAACGAAGGATTTACACAATACAAAGAGCTGGATAACATAATGTATCATTATTGTCAACAGTATGACGAAATTTTTACTGCTGGTGAAGAAAAATCTAATTGGATCAGAATGTACACTACGTCTGATATAACAAACGTTAGTTTGGATAAAACTTATGCTACGGACTTAAATGGTCTTTGTATCGGTGTGAAAAATCCTCAACACAAAATCTCCAACTGCGCATTGTCGCGAGTAAACAGGATTGGTCGACTTATATCAAGTGGAGGGGGAAATCCTTATATACCGGTGTAGATCCATCCTACTATCATTCTAACACAGGATCTCATCCAGTAAACATCATCTCCACTATGGCTTCAAGTTCTCCATTGCAAGCTCTTGCGGACAGATTCAACCAACATTCTAAATCTGACCTTCTAACAACAAAGAAATGCAGCGAACTTCAAGAGAAGAAGCATTATGCAGTACATTCAATGAAAAAAATGGACACATCGGTTGGTGAAGCTGTCGTCGCTGTTCTTGGAGATTCGCCCTACAAGGAAGGAGACAAACCCAAGTTCCAAGTATACCTTCCGAGACGATTTGTCAATGTGCTCATGAACGAAGACCTGGACTCTATCAAACCCGGAATTTTTTATATAGTTTCCCATGGACCGTCTGGAAACAACTCTACAGAAATTACGATCCATTTGAACACACCTTTGTAAAATGATCTAAGTTCATAGCTTTGTAAATATTCTTTCATTCTTTATTATTTAGCATTGTTAGTTCTCATATTATGTATGTCTTACGTTTTACTGTTATTTGTAAATAAATCTTTTTTAAAAACTCCAACCAATGACCTTGACATAGTTTCTTCAAGACATTATAGCCCCCCTCCCACTTAAATTTATTCATCATAAGTAATCAGCCCATCACCGCAACCTTACAAAAATATACACGTCTTCTGTACGGTACGTAGGATATACACGTCTTCTGTACGGTACGTAGGTAGGGGACGTTATAGATTGTATATGTAGTACTGACTACAAGCTTCATTCATATACTCCGCTATCCTACAACCACATCAACATGAAGTTTCATCTAGTTCTGTTGGACGAAGTGGATTTGGGAATGTTTCACGAAACACTGTTTCGTCTGATGAGTGGTGATCCACCTCTCCGTTTAAACATTACAATTGAGTTTGACGATATAACGGTTGAAGAACCAAATTCATCACAGTCACCGCCAGGATCTCCGATAGCATCATCTTCACCATATGTTTCGAGTGATCAGCTACCTGTGAAGACAGAGCAAGAGTCCTCGAAGTCCGGGGATGATGTATCTCCGTGATGTTATGTTAAACTGGAAAAACATTAAATGATTTCTAACTACTAAAGTGTCTAATACTTAAAAATGTTTTTTAAAACTTCTTTTGAATGACCTTGAACATGTTTGAACTTGTTTTATTTGATAACTCTCTTCCCACCGTATTCTGTGCAGTACGTAGGTAGGGTACGTTAATGGTTCATGGTATTTTACTAGCTAAATCCACTCAACCTCTACAACAACATACTCCACAGAAACATGAAGTTCCAACTTGACGCCTCTGAATTCGACATTCTGGATGCAGTAATATGCTATCAACAACTTTATCGTCTGTTAAGTGGTGATGATCCGCAAGATTTATATATAACACTCGAATTTGTCAATGAAACTTTAGGTCAGTCCGATTCCACCCATCCTTCACAAAAAATCCAACTGGTTCTGTCAAACTTGGCTGATTTGGAAAGCTTCCATGGATTACTGTTTCGTCTCGTGAGTCGTGATCCTCCGCTGCATTTGAAGATAACAGCCGAGAGTGAATATGGAGTTTCTAACGAGTCCAATTAATTTCAACCTTTTGTTCAATATTTGTAAGTTATAATTAAAAATATTTTTTAAAACTTCGTTTGAGTGACCTTGAACATGTTTGGACATGTTTGAAGTCGCCGTCAAATTTAGCTACACGGGGTCAACGCTAAACATTGGTTTTCATTCAGAATAACGTGGCATTGGCGTCCGATTACGAATCAGTGACGTCACACCACCACGTCACACCCGTGACGTCACACACTCCAACTCGTCACCGTATGACGTCACACATACGTCATCACACGTCACAAATACGTAACCACTGATTAAAAACCGCTGAATTTGCGTTTGTCCTGAAAGCCCCATAATGCCTCTACTCGACTGCGCCACAAATACAAGTACTATCGTTAAACGAAGTAAATATAAAGCATTACAACGTTGCTAACGACAAATTGATTGCACAAAGAATTTCCGATACATCAGTTTCTTTTAATACAAAATGCGAGCAATTTATTTAAACTAAACCTTTACAATTTAGTCTTAATTTTAAAGCAATCAACTATTTTTCATAATTAAGCAACTTTCTTTCCAATTAAAGGATAATACATCATAATAATTGTAAACGTTTTTAAGTACTGACCATAATAAACCAAATCCTTCATGAACTTTTGTTCATCCACTCTGTTTTTAGACAAAATACCTCGTGTGTTTACAATTAACTGATTGAAATTGTGTAAAATAAATAAATTGTAAGAAAATCTTAATATTTTTAATTTAAGGAAGTAAGATAACGTCAAAGTAAATAAAATCCGCTAATATACAAAGGTTTACTTTTTATCTGGTACAAACTGCGTGTAAATTGGTCCAGTGGAAGTCTCAGACGAACTGTCCAAAGGATTGGAAATGTTCTCTTTTTCCCCATGTTAAATCTCCATAAGAAAGTTTATTTTTTATTGTTGACCGATTTAACGTAAATATTTTTGAAATACGAATAAAACCTGCTAATATAGAACCGAAAACGTTTATTTTGGTACAACCCGCATGTAAATCGGTCCAGTAGAAGTCACAGACGAAGTGTCCAGAGGTTTTTTAACTTTGTGTTTTAAATATATATAGATTCAGTTCTTTTGTATTGTTTAAAATCGTAGATTATTAGATTTTTTATTTAACCGATTGTAGATGAATTTTAGTATTATAGGTATGAGTGGCTAACAACAAATAGATAGTGACTTATTAATTAGCTTAGTGAAAGTTTTAGGTATCATATTAGTCAAGATGAGGCATTTGGAGTTCTGCTAAAAGCCTAATTCAAAAAGTTACTGCCTGAACGTTTTTTAACGCATTCCTTTTTTGTTACTTTGGCAGACAAAAGTAACAATTTATGTGAACAAAAAAACTCAAACATTGGGTAAGCATAATTTTATTTTAGTGCAGTAAATTGGAATGGGAAATGGTGTTGAAAATGAAAGCCGGATACATGAGCCCGGACACGAGGTAATGTTTAAACGTTGCATTGCCTCTTGGGCAGTGGCTAAATATTAGAGAGGGTTTTCTCTCCATTCCAGGTTAATTTAAATTTAGTGTAAGTGGAGAAGTGTGTTTAGTATAAGAGCAGTATATACTGGTTATTGGTGTAGTGCTAAACTGATCTTTAGTAGATAGACTGATAGACATATGACATTATATCGTTGTATTTTACACTCGTAGCAAACGAAGCACCCAAAAATATTGTATAATTCGAGAACTTTTTTTTTTTTGTTAACGCAACTTCTCATGTATTTCTTGGTGAATTTTAACGTTTGAGGTGTAAACAAAACCTCAATGTTTTTGGTGTCAACAAATACCAAACCTGGTTTAAAACATCTAAATATTTAGTCCAGACTATTTCTTTACTGCATTCTGAAGGTATGGACAGCTCTTAGGATCGTATGTCCATTAATTAATATGGGGAAAATACTTGTTGAACTCCAGAAAAAAACCGCAATTATGTGAAACAAAGTATAACATACAGAAAGACTCGAGTTCAAAGCAATAGATAAGCTATAAAGTAATTGAATTTTTACTCTATGGAACATAGAGTATAAAATTCTTTACAATCGACTTTAAATTTCTCTTAGGCGAATTTTAGACCCCCAAAAGGCTTTTCTATTACTAATTTGATTTCAATGAAATTCTCAGGTTAGATTTTAAGTTTTTTAAACTAGGTAATAAACTATAATCGAGCAATTATTTTCAAGTATTAAAAAAGCTTATTTTCCGGAAGTTTTGACAGAATTTTAGTTGTTTAGGCTACATGATTTGACTAATGTAGTTGCTATGATCAGTTTATTTTCCCCAATCGCAGCTGAGTTGTCGATGTATGCTGAAAACAACATAACCTTTTCTTGTTTATACCTGCTCGCCGTTATGTTATGTTTTTAAATAAAATTTATTTGATATTTTGACAGACCTATTTGTTAAATTAAATAGATCAACACTGAGGTTTACTTGTTGAAGTTATAAATTATACCAAAAGATAGGCATGTTGATGTGGAATGAATTGCTGTAGTACGGAATTATGCGATTAACTAATTTATAGGATACAACTAATATCTATTTGGGAAAAAGATTTTAATTGAACAACTAATTAGAATGTGTTGTGCCATTGTCTAGCTATGTCTCAGGTAACAAAATATGCATTAAGTGTTAAGTATTCCAGGTTAGAATCCTAAAGAGTGGAGGAGGTTTTTTAGTAGGTAAACCAGTTTTTTAGGGGAGCCCCACACTACAGGCTTGCCACCTGTGTGCGTAATGAATTTTTCTCACCTCTCCCTAAAAAAATTCATAAAAGGCGTCACCTAATAGGCCTAACTTAAAAAGTGAGTAAACACTCTCGTACGTGACGGACATCGGAGGGTATTCCTAGTTGATTAACCAGTATTTGCTTTACCGGCAGCTTGAGACGGCGCAACAATTGGCAGCAAAATTATTTGACTTTCAGTTGTGATTAAGATGGCTAAAATTCAGCTGTTGGGTTTTCTTTTTCACTGAGTTTGCTAAAAGTGGGTTGCCTGTTACAGTGCAGGGGGTATGTCGTAGCAGATTTGATATTGAATCATCAACTAGGCAAAGCCTCTCAACAATCTCAAAATTATTCAGTTTCATGAAACTCGAAATTTGAGGGAAAGGTTACCTTACTCATAATAGTGAAGTAATTAATATACTCACAACTTAAGGTTAAACACCATTGTTACCTACTATAAGTGTAGCTAAACTATAGTTAAAGCCGCTTTTAATATTTTCATTAGCATTTAAATTAGCATTTTATAAAGAGAGAGAAATCAATTTATTGAATCAAAGTGACAGCAGACTGTCACTAGAGTTGACCACAAGGATCCTGCACACAATACAAAATGATCTTTAATTATTTTTATGGTTTGGAAAATAATGAGTGTTCAAAATATACACTGAGTCTTTGATGACACTAATAACAATGTTTCAAATTAGTTTTGAAGGAATTTTATGTTTCTAAAAATGAAACTAAAAATTTTAAAACTGTTCTTCGACTTCCATTAAAAGTACCAATTACTTTAAAATTTTCTATATCGTACTTACTTCACAAATATTTGATACATGGATTATAGAACTTCGATTATTTTGTTAACATTTATTAATTACTTTATTAAAAATAAATTTAATTTAATCCGTCCATAATTTTGAATACTGTAACTGAGCATTATAAATTTTAATTGCCAAACAAAAACGATTTAAATTAATATGAAAAATTTGAACTTGAGGACTAGTACAAAGCAGAACTATTAATATACTGTGAAAAAGTTAGCAAAAATAAAAATTGAAAAAATCAATCAAATTATATGTCAATAAATTAAATAACTGTGATGTTAGATTTTAAACATGAATAGATTAATAGGTGTGATCAAAACTAAATTGCAATGTGAGTATTCAAAATTCGATTGCCTTCTCCCTGATGTGTCGGCCTTCTACAAAGTATCGGAGCTGTCAATAGTTGTCGACTTGTCTGTCAACAAACAGCCAGTTGGACTAACTGCATTTGCGTTGTAAGGGAGGCCGGGGGCTGGTAGCACAGTTAGTTGTGGGCGGAACACGACAGCGGCAAAGTTTGTACAGCGTAAGCCGTCTTGTTGGTTTCCTCCGATTCAGTACTCCATCCCATCTATTAGCTGTAATAAATCAAATTTAAAACCCTGTATTTATAGCTTCTTTTCATGGTTATTACCATACGGTACATGTATTTTTACACAACTCAAATAATTTTAATACTCCAAAGAGCAAATAATAATTGACAAAACGGGATTCTATTCGTTGTACTTCTATAATTTTAAACATTTTCCAAAATATTTGTAAATGAAAATCAATTAACTCAAAGTAAAGGTTTTTTAATTGTTAAGATATTTTAGGAAGTTAATGTTAAAGATCCCACTCAATTGGTAGGCCTCAGCCTGTGGCTCTAAAGAAAGAAGACAGTTGCTTAGTTGTCCTAATCCTTCTAATGTAATAAGGAAAAACAGACTCATCATGATTGAAGTCATATCTTACATTCCTCTTTACATAATAACTTAAGATATTTAAAACAAAACTAATATATCTAGTACAATAGTTAAATTTTGCAATGGGTAAAACTAAATAAATACAGGATCTAATAAAGGCAAGAAGATACAGCACCACATATATTGCAGTTCATTCGTTGTCCTAATTTTTTCTGATAATTCTTATTAAGCTCTGTCTCATTGACCACATGGAGGATGTTCTGACTTCAACTCGGTCTACAGAAAGAAAACCAATCTTCAATGTAGTTTCTTTCATCAATGTATTCCTATTTTTAGTTTGCGATAAAAACGTGATATGTGCTATACATATAAGTTCAGCGTAGCGGTGCGTGTAAAAGGCGCCAGCACAGCTATTTTCATGTTGCATCAATTCAAGGTGTGATTTATAAGCCTCCTACCTTTTAAGTGATATCATTTCCTTACGATCCTAGTACGATCCTTTAGTACGCTACACGTGTTCATTGGTGGTAAAAAATTGTATGATTATGGTAGGGCCTTTTATAGAACAAGAATACCCAGTATAAAAAATATTAAATCCGTAAAGATATTACTGTAGGATTTTATATAGTTTAAAATAAAAATTAATAAAAAATAATTATCTAAGTATTTTTAAATAATAAAATCTATACAAAAATTAAATTATTTAAATAATAGGCCTAAGTTATTTAAGTAGCAAAAAGACAATAATTATAAAATTAAAAAAATAAAAACACCGGCATTAAAATAAATGTCCTCTAATGTAGTTTAATCGCTTTTATTTAGTCAAGTTATAGACCTAACTAACAGGTTTTCTCAATTATTTAGCTGCAAAGATATTATGTGTTGTATATCGTAAAATTGAACGAAATGTCTGCGTTCAATTAATTTTATACGTGTATGTCTGACAACGGAACACTAAAGGACCATACGGATTAAATTCCTGGTCGATGAATGTTCATATTATAAAGAATTTATATCAATATTTAAACTCACCCCTACGCGTGTTCTGTGTCGCTAAACACACAGCGGTGGGGACGAGTAGGCGACAATGGTATAACTATTTAGATGGAGGGGTGCTCGGTCCCTGCTCATTCACCCTCTCTGGTCCATTACCTTGAACAAACACTTACCTGCCCCTCCATCAATATTTAACTCACCACTCTTTTCGTTTTCAAAACTCTCCAAAAGCACATAAAATGTCAGTTAAACATTTTTTTAGTTTATTTAGCTTCCAAACAACAAAGTATTAGGTTGCCCTATAAAGTAAAAATGTATAATTTTAACAAATATTAAAAATAATTAAATGTATGTATTAAAAATTGTTAAAATTTGTACGCTTGAATGAGGCCAAACGAATGAACAAGTTATAACAGATTATTTGCACACTAATAGTAACAACTAATGGCAATTCTTCCATCAATCGCCAGATTAAAGGTAAACGTCTAAACATCCTCAGCGATCCACTCTACATAATTTCCCCTCTCATTTATTCATCAGACAACAGGTCTGCTCACTTAAACCTCGTTGATTATTAAACAGCACTTTATTTGAACCATGCAATGATTCTACACTGCAATGATGCAAAGCAATAATAATTTTTGTTTTGTTTGATTTGACTATGGAAAATTATTAACCATATCTTTTATACTTTACTATTGCCAATATTATTATTAAGTAGCTATACTCCTTTTTTGATATTGGATGCAAACAATTCAAAAATGGTATTTTAGTTTGGTATGCTTAAGATAAAAATAAAAATTTAAGAAAATTATATTTTTTTTAGGGAGAGGCGGAAATAGTATATTTCGTCACAAGGGCCGAAAGTGGCGTTTTGCCGGCCCCGAGATCGTGTTTCAAGTTCGAGACGAAGTCGAGAACTTGAAACGATCGAGGGCTGGCAAAACGCTTTCGGCCCGAGTTACGAACGATATTTTTCATCACACTACACAATTCAATAAATTCTAAACAAGTGAAAACATTACTTTTTCGTTCATAACAAACAAAACATAACATCAACTAACCTAGCGAGATGTACTGCTTGAGTTTCCGGTTGCTAGGCAACCAATTCATTTAATTGTTGCAGTCACATGTTTTTGTGATACAACGTGTTGATGTGAGTGTTTTTATGTAAGGTCTAGGCCAGCTGATTTTGCCGGCCTAGGCCGGCAAAACAGGTGTTTCGACGGTAGAAACGAGGGTCGAAAACAGGTGATATCGATGTAGTGTGATGAAAAATGCATTACGCACACAGGTGGCCAGCCTGTAGTGTGGGGCTCCCCTAAAAAACGGGTTTACCCACTAAAAAACCTCCTCTACTCTTTAGGAATCTAACCTGGAATTGTTTATTACATTACATCAGGCTAGGCCTAAATTTGGCTTACGCCCGTGGGGCTCGCTCCTTATCCAGCCGCTCGGTCAAGGGATTTGGGCCACTTCGCGGTCCAGATAGGTTTTCTTTTCCAAGAGAATGCCCCGGACGAACTGGGACAAACAATCCCAGTTGCCCTCGTCCTCCAAAATCTTTTGGAGACGAGGGCAGACCGAGTCCACCGAAAATGCACCAAAGATTAGTGTGGCCTCCAGGCGCGGCCCTTCCCAACGGGGACAGCGGAAGAAAGTGTGTTCCGCATCGTCGGGAACACCCGGGCAATAAATGCAGTCCGGTGAACCGGTCTTTCCCATCCGGTTCAGGTACGACCGAAAGTAGCCGTGACCTGTCAAAAATTGGGTCAGGTAGTAGTCCACCTCCCCATGCCGCCGTTTCACCCATGGTTGGACCTGCTTGATAAGTCGCGCAGTCCATCGTCCTCGGGTGTCGTGCTCCCAGCTGTGTTGCCACTGTTGGAAGGTTCGGGAGCGCTCTTCTGTTCTTGCCGTGTCCTTGCCGATCTCGCCTTGTCTCTGATAAATCGCTTTCCTCTCCCCTGCCAAGAGCTTGACAGGGATGACTCCGGTGACCACCAGGACGGCAGGCTCGGACACTGTCCGACAGGCGGAACACACCCGGAGCGGAGCTTGACGCTGAACCCGGGCGAGTCGCAACCTGTAGCACTCCTTATCTAGAACGCCTGCCCACACCTCTGCCCCGTAAAGGAGCACGGACTGGACCGCGGACATCAACAGACGTCTTCTGCTGGATCGAGGACCCCCGACATTGGCCATCAGCCTACTAAGGTAAGTGACTACCTTAGCGGCCTTGTCCGCCGTACGGAAGATCTGATCCCTCCAGCTTAACTTGGTGTCCACCATAACCCCGAGGTACTTAGCGGCACGAGTTGATGTGACCACCTCCCTTTCCACTCGGAGTGGGACGACGGTGTAGATCCTCTTCTTCGTGAGGATCACAATCTCCGTCTTACTGAGAGCAAGCGAGAGACCGTGATCTGACATCCAGGTGTTGACCACCCGCATAACTCGGTTCAACTTCAGTTGGGCCAGCTCAACGCTGCGTGCAGCAATGAGAGCTGCAACGTCATTGGCGTACCCAACCAAAGTGGTTTCCTCAGCCATCTCGGACCTCAGGAGGCTGTCATAGGCAACGTTCCAGAGATCCGGGCCGAGTATTGAACCTTGTGCGGCACCAGAAGTGACTTCCATCGTCCGCGTTCCGTCCCTCGTGTCATAAATCAGGCTTCGAGAGCATAGATAATCCTCGATGAGCCGCAACAGATATGCAGGAATACGAAAGGTGTTGCGAAGCGCATCCAGCATATCGAAAAAAAAAAAGAAAATTAGAATGGAGGTGTAATATTTCTAAATAATTAACGTGGCAACAAATCTATATATATAATTCTGTAAGCCGAATTTCTTGAGCAAAATTGTGAGCGTTGTACAAATTGCAGAAAGATGGGAGGGGTCTCAAATTAAAGGTCTCAGTCCCATACACGAGGGAAAACTATCGGCGTGTCCATAGTGTTAACAGGAAATGAGAAATCACGTAAAACGTCCTCCATAAGAATAGCATGGGGATTCGAAAAACGTCTGCTTTGTGTACATTGAAACATGTGTTAGGTTTGATTTTAAAACAAAACACAGATGATAACATTGAGTGAAGATGATAAAATAATTCACACCACGAGAAGCAATCTATTTATATCTCTATATGTATAATTATGTAAAAGAAATTTCTTGAGCAAAACTGTGAGCGTTATACAAATTGCAGAAAGATGGGAGGGGTCTCAAATTAAAGGTTTCGGTCTCATACACAAGGAAAAATTATCGGCGTGTCCATAATGTTAACAGGAAATGAGAAATCATGTAAAACGTCCTCCATAAGAATAGCATAGGGGTTCGAAAAATGTGTGTTTTGTGTACATTAAAACACAGTTTGATTTTAAAACGAGGGACCAGATGATAGTATTGAGTGAAGAATTTTTAATATTTACATGACAAAATATTCCTAGAGTGGTAATACTATAATAAGAAGTTTTGTGGCTTTGAGCAACTTTGAGCTACTAAAAATTCTACTCGGAGCGTTACCAACCTTACAAACTATTACAAAATTGACTGCTGATTTTTAATGTTGTTATAATGATTTAAATTGTAAAAAAAAACTCAGTGTGTATGCAAATCATAAAATACATTCTGATCGTAATAGGGACGCAATGGGCGATGAATTGTGGTTTGAGAAACGCCTACATTAATTACAATAAAACATGTTTTGTTTTGGTTTTATTTTAAGACGAAAAGGGTCAAATGATCACGTTGACTGACGATGATACATTAACTGAAACTTAAAGTGTATCATTCAACGAGGTGTTCTATCCTGTTAGCTGAATTTTCCCAGAAACATTTTAGTCATTTTCATAGATTGCTGGATTATAGAAGAGACGTTGGCCCTGAATACTAGCGGGAAATGATTTGGTCATTTGGAAGATGAAATGATGGGGGTAATTTAAGGTAAAAAACATTATAACAAAATGAGAAAATTATAAGGATTTTTTTTTTTAATATTCCCCTTTAAAGATTTTCTATGTATAGTGTTTAAAAAAAGTATACTTGGTTTACTCAAAATCAAGATCTTTGATTAGGAGGGACGAATATTGCTGAGAGTAAGTGCGAATATGATCTATTTTGAGGCGCTGTGTTTATATTTGATGACTAAAAAATAATGAAAAATCTGACAGGTACTAAAAAAAGACAATGAAAGGGGTTTGATACAAAGTATTGAAAGTTTATTGGCTCTTAAATGGGTACTGAACATCCATCATGTTTTTTTCTCATTGCCGCTTTTCTATGTTATATTATCAAGCCGTCATAGCTCAAAGGAATCAATATTTCTTTCAACATTTATTTTTCATAGATCGATATAAGTTTCACAACAGACAAAGGTAAGCAATTACCAAAAAGGGTGGCCTAATAGTACAGGATTGTAAAGAGTGCTTTGGGGGCGAATGGTCTATTCAAACGGTATTGTTAAAATATTATTTAAATTAAAATTTTCTGGAAACTTTCGTATAGTAAAGAACTGGTAATCCGCTATAATCCATGCAATTTTAATTTTATGACTAGGGGCTTTTGCCCCTATGAGCCACTAGTAATTTACCAATTTTGATAAAGTCCAAAATACGCACAATTAATTGTACATACTGTCCATATGAAAATACACACTTTAGTTTGAATTGTACGTTAAAAATAATTTGTCAATACGATATATATTTAGAGAGCTATGTATTGTCAAACTATAACAATCTCTATATTAACTTCATTAAAAATTAATTTTTTATACTTTCGTAAAAACCAACCCAAGTAAAACTCAAAAGAACACATCAGAAAGTCCTGATATCAACTGGATATTTTTAATATATACTCAAAAATTAAACACAAACAACACAGAAAAATATTGGTATTTACACAATACTGAATATAGTACAGATGGTAAATACACTAAATATGAAAAATGGCAATCCACTTCATTTGGACAAAGCAGTCATCAGGCAAAAAAGATAAAATCTTATGAATTGTATGTTTTTACTACATGTCTATCGTTGTCATGGGAGCAAAGTATAATGGAGTTAAAAATGTGGTTTTATCAGTTTTCACAGGAAGATTTTTTTATTAAACAATTATTTAATGAAAACCAAACATAAATACCAATACACAAACAACTTAGTACATTGATAGTATATCATGGTGTTAGCTTGACTGGTTATGGATAAAAAAAATACTTCAAAAATGTTACTTTTTATTGTAAATAATTTAATCCCACAAAAATTCACTGAGTAGGCCGACATGCGGTCTACTGCTACGGAGTTTTTGCTCATGACTAGCAATGTCTTACAAGTTGTCGTAAATCTATAACATATAAATCTGTCTTTGAGTGAGCTACTTATACTAAAATTTACTCAATGTCTAAATTTTTAGTACTTATTTTTCATTTTGTACATTTTACCCAACTTAGGAAATGATCGAATTTGATTTTTGTATAATTAATCACATACTTGATACTCATAATATTAATTTTCACAAATTTATTTTTTACAAACAGTGACACAACTATTTTATATGGAAACTCGTTGGAGGGATTACTTTCTTTGGTTTGTACCCCTCGATGAAGTATAGTGTGCACATGATTTAATGATGCTGCTTAGAGCTACAAAGTGGATTCAATAGAACTATTACAAAACATAAATCTAAAATAGTACCGATCATTGCTGCATCTTTGGTTTGTAAATAATTATTCGACGAACGTTTCTTATAAATGTGACGTAAAGGCTTTTCAGCGAGCCCAAGAAATTCTGGGTTTGATTTCATTTACTGTGCGTTTCCCTAAGCCGTTCCGTGTAACTTAGTTTCATTTCTAAACTTTGTTTCCTTTTGAAAGGTTATTACAAGAGATGAGATTTCAACTACATATTTTGTCAACATAACTCTAACATACCAAGACGACACTGAGTTTCAAAGTGAAATGAGTTGTAAACTAAAATCGTAATTAATTTGATAACAAATATTTTTACTGTAATTATTAATTAAATTTTAAAATTTGTTCTTGTAAACATTGTAAGATATCCTCATAGTTATAACAATATTCCGTTCATTCCTACATACCTGACCTTTATAAATTGAATATACAAACTTCGTCAAATACGTTTATAAATACAATATGACTGGAATTATAAAGTGGTATTAACTTGTAAATATAAGGTAATGAGTTTTATATGTCAGTTTAGTTTAATATAGGGATGTTTTACTTTAAAAAATATTATTTCAAGCATATTTTGAATAATATACTATTTTTTATGGTGTGATACGAAAGAAAACGGGCTTGAATCAGCTCGCGGTCACTTTTGCCGGCCGGGGCGAGGGTTGTGAATCCGTGTCTAAGTGAATGAATCTCGATTTCATTAAATCAATAAAAATACATTCAATAGGAACACGAAATATAGTCTTTCATTATTTGGAACATCCTGCATAATACTACCTTACATCGTAACCAAGTTTGACTTTATTGGACAAACCATGTATAAGCGATTTCTGCGACATGGGAGCGTAGGAAGAGCATCTGACAAGTCACATTGCCATTTATGTCAAGCAGTATGAACACCAACCTCACAGGCATTCACATTTTCCAAAATAACCTATTTTTTATAAGATAATTCTATCTTGTAAAAAAATACTAAAAAGCATATATAGACCTATGTACTTTACTAAAATTTACATTTTTTAACACTGCAATATAAAAAATTAGTTCTGCCTTTAGATTGTTAAAATTGTTACGTCAAGTAATCAACTAACCTAACAATTTTACTTTACTTATAAATTGTATGCATTAGAAAATCCAAAATGGTGTTATCTAAACCTTCTTTTCCTTTGTTGGTGACGCTCCTAAACCCTATTTTGTCGGGACTCGACAGGACACACTTAGTTAGATGATACAAGTTCCCCATTTATTTATTTTGTTAGCCTACGTTTGCGTTTTTCGTGTCTATGTGACCTATGCTTAATGTGTTTTGTACATTTTTTAACGTCTTTGACTCAACTCACCAATAGATGATACGCAAGTTACTTGAAAGAGGGGTGTAATGACGGCTGTCTTACAAGCCAGTACGCTTATCCAGCAAGGGTTTACGAGTGTTTGGCGGTCTATTACTGGTACCATTACTTATTGAGTCTTATTTTGACCCAGAAACAATCAACAGACATGAAGTGCCCATGTAGTAGAGTATCATGTCACAAACACTAATCTCAAAAGGGTAGCTAGGTCAGAAACAAGGCTTATTGCTATTCATATCAGTAGAAGCTAAATTTCTAATTGATTGGAATCTATTTTCCCTTGAATTGTTACATGTTTACAACTAACAAAATGGGATTTCAATATTATGATTTAAAAAGTTTGAATCGAAGAAAAATTTATTAGTATATTAATTTAAAGATCATTTTAAGTTTATATTACTAAACTTCACATTTCATGAATTAAAAACTTCACATGTACAATTATTCATTACTATAATTGTAATGATTTATTCATGTACTAAACTTCAAATTGTTTGTATTAACAATGCTGAAACTGAGAGATCAAATTAAAATATTGACACTGAAAAGCCAAATTAGTTATTGGGCCAGAATCAATCAGCCCAGAGGGATTACTCAGGCATTACTGCGTCTGTTTATAATGCGTATTGGACAATTATGACTTAGCAATTGAACATGAACATACGTTGGTATTAATTGAATCTGTAGCCCTTTACAAATTACTAGTGTTTTATTCTATGAGTAACTATAACGTTCCAAGTGAACATGGTTTAACTCTTTATTTTGATTTATACAGCAATTTCCTACATTGTTTCAATTTCCAAAACTATATTTTTAAATCTGTTTTAACTCAATGTATGAATTTTATAATGATAAAGTTTTCTCTTTCCACAGGAAAGAGGAACTTCTTTTTATTTATTTATATTTTTTATCAGGAAGGTAGAAAATCTAAAAAGGTTGCCGACAAACGAATAACATTTGTATTTTTATAAATATTTTAGGTTAAAAGCTAAAACTGTAATTGAAACCATTGGTGTATGGTATGTGGCATGCAGTGTGTTAAAAAAGTCCCGGAACGAGTTATTAATTTTTTAACTTAAAGTTTTTCCGAAGACGTGATTTAGGGGAAGCCTCTAATAGAAGTGGTCATGGATACTGTATTGAAGTAAAATTATACACAACTTCAAATGCCTTTATACATTCTGAGCAATTTGCCACAAACCTAAAAGCTAAAGGTCGAGTGTATCGGTAGATATTGCATTTTTGTTTTGTTTTTGGCAATAATATTTTTATGCAAGGTTTAATCACTTGCCATTTTTTATTCAGTCATCCTTTGAAGATCCGATTTGCTGAGTTATTTGTTCCCTAATAAAATCTTTAATTTTAAGTACGTAGCCTACATATTTACCTATACTTTTATTTAAGATTTTCTTATCACTCCCTATGCACCTTTCCCCTAGAGAGATAAAAGTCCTGTATGTCTGAAAAGTATATGGTATAGCTTGTATTCATGTACATAGTTTCATCATATAAACTAGATTAGTAAAAAGGTTATTGAGCCTTTCCGGGACTTTTTAAACACACATATATATATATGTGAGATGCATTATTAAACCAAAAACATTTTAGCTTAAAATTAAAGAATCTTTGGAATACGAGCCCTATAGAATAGCCTATTTCAATACAACTGAATTTGAAGGGAAAAAGGTTGCAAGAAAACAATAAACTATTTTTTGATCAATTTATTACACGTAGCTGTTTGGGCGAACAGTAACAATTTCCTAACTAAACATAACCGACTTGAAATTATTCTTGACTTGGTAGTATAATCGATTGGACCTTCTAGTAGCGTTATAATTAACTTGAACTCTTCCACTGAGCCTGAAGGCGCGTAAATATTTAATGAAGTCTTTTGGCCGTGCTACTCGTTTGAACATTAATATTTACTGCATATACAGCTTTTTTAACAAAAAGGTTTGTGTGAATTATATGTTTTAGAGCTTAATATACTAGCTGTTTGAACAAGTTTTTATACTTTCTGACTAGCAGTTATTCTATGAAAATTGTGGTTTATATAACTTTGACTTTCATGAATTTAATATAACACTTTTTTACTTAAGTAATAAATCCTTGGCAGGAGTTAAAAATAGTTGCCTAATCCACTCCTATTAAATATACTTTAAATACTCAGTAGTGTTGAATTTAGAAGATGATTTTGTCTAGGGATTTAAATCAATAGACAAAAAACTTTAAAATACATTTTTTTGTCTGACAAAGTATTAGAATAATTTCTCAAGTCTCCTATCCACTAATAATTTAATAGCTATGTCTAATTTTAAACATGAAAACCAAATTTAAAAAAAATTAGTCTTAAATGAATTAACATTTTAAACCTACATCGAGACTGAATGGAATAGCTTTTTTCAGGGCTGCAGGTAAAACCGTAAGTACACTGTAAACATAGTGTATAGGCACTTACTGAAGTCAATAAACTTTTATGACATCAAGAGCGTGTTGCGGCGTTCACAAGAATATAGGTATGTAGTACACTGTACAATTGCCATGAAAGGTCAATAATTTAAAAAAGATTTATTTAATTATTAATGTTCTAAGTGTTTTAAAAAACAAAAGATACATATGGTATCAAAACAAATTAAGTTAGTAAATAAACTTAGACTAATAACATTTTAGAGTTATACTTCTTTTCTAATTAAAAAATTCATATAACGATGATTCTGACACTGTAGATTAAATACAATAAATGATGTTAGCACTAACAAAGCTATCAAAAATATCAAGAGCGCGATACAGGTAGAACGTCAATATCATATCAAGGTTGTACCGTTACGCCGTTACTCAGTTCAGCTGATCTAACGACGTGCCGTTGTCTGTAAGCGCTCAGCCGCGAAACAACCATGATCAAAGGGCTGCATAACCCAATATCTGTCATTTACTTCAAATTCTCCACCATTATTATAACACATTATACACGCAACATACAATTTGTTTTGTTCTAATTTTGTTTAATGTATAATGTTCGGGTTGGTTCCAAGATCTTCTTGTGACATCAGCTCTACTTAATCTTTGAAAGCTTCAATAACTCATCCTGTCTTTGCAAACAGATCAAGTTCAGCCGATTTCCAATCATTGCTCACCTGTATAAGCAAAAACTCTCTATTGCTCTATAATACCGTATTACTTTCACCATAGCGTGTATCATGTGGAAGATTATATTTAGTACCGTACTAGACATAAGTTATTCTACAGTATTGTAGTTATATAGGAGAAAAGAATGTACGAAAAAAGGCTAACAATAGAGACGGAAATTAATAAAATACCAAGTAGCCTGGACATTTATTTTCATCATTGAAATTTTCACAGTGGCTGAGCGTTTAAAATCGACTAGATATGTTAAATTGTTGAGGCAATTCAATTTTACCACCAATTTCATCTAATTATATGCTTGATTACTGAATATACTTAACATTTAGATTAATCACCATCCAGTAAGCGATAAACGTATTTTAAATTATAATATACCAATTTTTACTGCTTGAAGTTGTGAAAAGTTTGAAAAGTGATTTTAACGGTAAACATTATATGTTATTTATCCAATTTAACCATCCTCCACTGCGCATTATCCATTTATTTATCAATACAAAAATAACGTTTACCGTTTACCATAAGATTTGCTGTATGTCGCAAAATTCCTCTTCTCACACCAGACTACTATAAGGTAACCCTAAAATAGTGTAAGGGTAGGGCTTGTTAAGTTTTTAACTAATTTTAGTCTTCCATATGCATTTTCTTACACTTTTAAAGATTTATAGGACGTACTGTAATGGATATTGCAAACGATGAATGTGAATTTGAAGGTAGGTATTCGCATAATCTATCTTACTAATAAAACGTGCTAAACGAACAACAACTTTGGCAGCTGAACTGTCACACACAGTGATCTCTCAGCTATGCCAGCTGCCAGACAAAATCCAAACGGCCCTTTCCAGGGCCAATTTAGAAATTTAGGCTGTGTTTTAAATGTTTGTAATTTTAACGTAGAGGGTCTGAGCAAATCTAAAAGTGATTGCCTCAGCAAGGTGCTGCTGGAAAATGAGGTCGATGTCCTCGCACTGCAAGAAACACATGCAGAAAACTTAGAAAACAGTGCGAGGGGCAACATCCCAGGATATAAGCTAGTGGAAGAAATAGCTCACAGGGTCTACGGAGTGGCGACGTACGTTAGACAGGACATAGACGACGTATCAGTCTCCCACAAAAGTTGTGATAACAACACATTTGTTGTTGCTGTTAAGGTGTCTGCGACTACTATTGTAAATATATACAAACCACCAAACACCCAGTGGTCAGACACAGTTCTCCCAACTTTTGAACATCCTGTGGTATATGTAGGTGACTTCAACAGTCATCATACCCAGTGGGAATACTCGTCCGATGATGACAACGGCACTCGTCTTTCAAGCTGGGCTGAAAATAACAATCTTTTCCTGGTATATATAATGCCAAGGACCCATACACCTTCCATTCAGCCCGATGGCGTCGTGGGTACTCTCCAGACTTGTGCTTTGGCTCCCGTGAACCATCAGCAACACCCGTGCCTACTTCCAGGATGGTCCTTGGTGCATTCCCCCACTCTCAGCACAGGCCTGTAATAATATCAGTAAGAATGCAAATTCCCCTCGTAAGATCTTTCCCTCGGCCTAGGTGGAACTTTAATAAAGCTGAGTGGGAGGCCTTCTCATCAAGGCTTGATAGCGGCATCAGGTTCATCCCCTCTAAAATAAAAAACTATGATCGGTTCACTCGCCTTGTCCTCTCTTCCGCTAAGGCGACAATCCCTAGAGGTTTTAGAAAAGAATACATACCAGGATGGAGCAGAGAGTGCGAAGATCTTTACAGTGGGTTTACAGACACTGCTGACAGAGATGTAGCTGACCAACTCCTTAACTCTCTCGACAACTCCAGGAGAGAGAAGTGGATGAAAACTGTTGAGAACCTGAACTTCACCAAAAGTAGTCGGAAAGCATGGTCTCTGCTCAGGAAACTCTCCACTGGCAAATTAAGTGAAAAACACGATGCCTCACAGCCTAGCCCTCGTGAAATTGCAAAACGCCTCTCCGTACTTTCAAAACCTGTGCGTACGTCTGCAGACAGAAAAATTAATTTCAAGCTTAATGAGATAAAGGAGAGTCGGCAAGCACCCTTGGAAGTCTCTAGACCCTTCACTTACGACGAGCTGGAAGTGGCGAATGATGCGATGCCAATTGGCAAAGCAGCAGGTTTGGATGACATTTTCCCGGAGTTTATAAAACACTCGGGTAACAAGGCTAGACAGTGGCTTCTGGAAGTTTTTAACACCACTCTGAAAACCGGCGACATGCCTGGGATATTTAGAAAATCCAAGATCATAGCTATCCTGAAGCCCGGAAAGGATCCAAAACTGCCTGAAAGTTATCGGCCTATAGCTCTTTTAAGTGTTTGTTATAAGCTGCTAGAGAGGTTGACTTATAACAGAATCTTCCCTATTCTCAATGCCAGCATCCCTGTCGAACAAGCTGGATTTAGGCCTGGTCGCAACTGTTGTGACCAGGTTTTAGCTCTGACTTCTTTCATTGGGGATGGGTTTGAGCGAAGACTGAAAACCTCTGTGGCTTTTTTAGATCTAACTGCAGCATATGACACTGTCTGGAGAAAAGGCCTCCTAGTTAAATTTTACGACCTTATTCCTTGCCCTTTCTTGTTGCGTCTCCTCAACTCAATGCTCTCCAATAGGATGATAAAAGTATATCTGGGACGCAGAGAAAGTACGTTTAGGCAACTAAAGGATGGCCTGCCACAAGGGTCAGTGCTCGCCCCACTGCTTTTTAATGTGTATACTGCCGACATTCCTGTAACTCGGTCCTTAAAGTTTATATAAGCAGATGATATTGCATTGGCATATCAACACCAGCATTTTCGACAAGCTGAGGAAACACTAACAAATGACCTCACGACCCTCGGTGAATATTTTGAAGCCTGGAAGCTAAATCCAAACCCAACAAAAACTGAGGTTGCTTCCTTCCACTTGAATAATAGACTGGCCAACCAAAAGCTTAAAATCGTATTCAACGGTGTTGAGTTGAAACATAATGACCACCCACAGTATCTGGGAGTCACTTTAGATCGGTCTCTCACGTTTAAAAGCCACTTACAAAAAACGGCAGCTAAGGTGAGAACCAGGACTAACATTGTCCATCACCTTGCTGGCTCCACATGGGGAGCTAACGCACAAGTTCTGCGAACAACTGCTCTATCATTGGTATATTCAACTGCTGAGTACTGTGCTCCCGTGTGGTTAAATAGTATGCACGTTAGAGAGATCGACGTCCAGCTAAACAGGACCATGAGAGCCATTAGTGGTACACTCATGGCAACTCCTGTACCCTGGCTCCCGGTGCTGTGTAATATCGCTCCTCCTGAAATAAGACGAAGGGATGCACTCATTAGGGAATACACAAAGATCTTATCTGCTCCACAGCTACCCATCCATGGTTACCTACCCAAGAATGCGGGCCGATTGAGGTCCCGAAAACCACCTCTACGAACAGCCTCCCAGTTGATGGACTCGAACTTCACCATCCATACAAACTGGACTTCCTCCTGGGACGCTTTTAAAGGTCGGAACCACTTCTTGATAGATGACCCGACCTTAGCGGTAGGTGGTATGAATCTTCCTCGGAAGCAGTGGACTATACTCAATCGTTTCCGCACTGGAGTGGGAAGATGTAATTATTGGAAGCACAAATGGGGAATGACACAAGACCAGTCATGCGACTGCGGAGCAGAGTATCAAACTATGGAACACATAGTCGAAGAGTGCCCACTGAGTGCCTTCCCCGAAGGATTGGCCGGTCTGCATAGCTCAAGTGAAGCTGGGCTGCAATGGCTTAGCGCCCTGGATTTAGCTCTATAAAGAGAGATCTATTTTTTTTTTTTTTTTTTTTTTTTAGTGTTTAGATTTTTACCTATACTGACTCAGGTGCTCTGCACCGCAGAATTTATTTTATTATTCTTAAACCATGGTGGCTGGCTGAATGAGCCATACGATATATATATCTTACTAATTCCGTAAGGAATTTCTTGTCAGCAGCAATAGTTATTTGTGCTTCTAGGGACTAAAGTACGATGTTTTCTTGTCGAAGTGAAAGTGACTTTTCTAGGGAAAGTGTTGTCGTGAGCCGTGACGTTTTGCCCACCATGTGTGATGTCACGTCTCATTTGTTATAGTGTTGTTTTTTTTCTGGCTAGTGTTTTCTGTATGCTGTCATTCTGGAATATTCGGTGTTGTTTTTCTTCTTTTCACCAGCTGTAACGCAACGTCCTGAAAAAGATCATAGGTGCCGTTGGTGAACGTAACCGCAAGACGTACTATTTTGTCGCACTGTCTCTCAAAAGAAATTTTATCAATTTAGACCTTTTCTACCAGTGATTTTTGTGCTGTAATGCGGTGATTTAAACCTCCCAACGCATCATTTTGGGTGAGTCACGAGAATTTTCCAGTTTAATTCAGAAATATGTTCGATGCAATTGGATTCGGTCAGACGACCACGTTGCAAAAATGACCAGTCTTCTGAAAAATACTGTTTTAGGCCAGAACCAGTGTTCTGTAAATTTTGTTTCATTGTTTCAAGCAAAGCAATCAATTTTGTTCTCCTTTTGAGACTGCATTTTGGGCCATCCACGCTTTTGCTCTCAGAGTTCAATTTTTGTTAGTGAGCTGAACACATGTTTTTCAAGTTCCTGTAATAATTAAGATGTTTCAGTGTTTGTTTTGCATTAAATATTGTTTGTTATTGCTCAGTGCAACTTTATATTGGCCACCCAGTGGTCTGATGGGGTTATTGTAAGTTGTAGAGTCAAAATAGGCTCATAGCCTAAATGGTGATGCTGCCAAAGTTTTTCTTTTATAACTTATTTTCCTGTTTAGTTTACTAGGGTTTTTGTGTTCTCAAAGTGGCCTAAGGCCCTGAGCTAGGCCTATGTAAAGTTTTATCAATTTTGGTTCATAATTAATGGTTTAGGCCTAGTTTTTACTGTTGGTAGCACACCAGTTTGGGGTAAAGTGTCAGGTAATCTTAGGTCCACAATGAAGTAGCCTTGGAGTTAAGTTCTGGTTTATATTTTATTTTGAAGCCTCACTTTTGGCCCAACTTTTAAAGGTAAAATTTTTAAATTCGGTCAGTAACTTTTTGAGATATGAGCTAAATAGAAGGGCAATGTCAGCCAAAACTGAAATTTTGTTGTGATGTTAAAAATGGAATTATTTTATGCTTTAAAACTGGTCAAATGTTTTCAACCTGTTCAATTTAGTTGTAGAATTAATATTAAGGTGTAGTTTAACTATTTTCCATGTCTCAAGTATTTTGCTTAACTCACACCCCCCTGTTTAGTGATTTTCTGAGTAGGCCTATAGCCTATCTCATTTCTTTTTGCTGTAATTTATCTAGTCAAAGTAAAACTGTCTGTCACATTTAAAATGTTTTTCTGTCACAATTTTCATGAAAATTTGTAAAATTGATTAAAACTGAAAAGTTAGCATTTTGTGGTTAGTAGTGGCAAATTGTCCAAACTGGAACAGTGGATATTTTTTGTGGCAATTCTACCTTTTGCACTGTTGACACTAATTGCCTACTGAATGTGTCTTAATTGGAAAAAATATTGGCAAATTTTGGGGTTTACCAGGGTCCAGCTGGGGACTTGGTCCCACCGACAATGCCATGCAGATGATGGTTCCGGCCTGGTCCGTCCGCCTGCCCACCTAGGGGACATACATGGCCTTGGTCCCACTTGCCGGAGCTGCAGGCCGACGCTCCTCTTCCCAGTGCCATGACGCCATAAACGCTCTACTGTGATATGCCACTCCACCAATGAACTATGATATTTTGTTATTTATGTGTGACAGTATTTATTTATTTATTTATTTGTAGTCTCTATGTTAGGTTAGTATCCCATTAGGAGCCCGCCCTGCGCCACAGGTCTCCGGGTGGAATTAATTTTTGTCAACCTCAAACTTCGGCACGCCAATTCTTTTGTGTATTTTGTGTTTGTAATTGTTATGTTTATTTATTTAGATTTATTTGTTGTTATTTATTTATTTATTTAATTTATCAATGCCAATTTTAAAGTTAAAGTTTCAGAAAGGGGGAATTTTTTTAAATACTGTTGTTCTTGAATTTTGAATATCGATATTCTGGTTGGCCAACCTTGGTGACATTGACTTCTGGTAAAAATCTTTTGTTATCAAATTTATCACTGTGGACCTTTGATGTTCCCGATTTTGCTCTGTTTTGCTGTTGTTAAATTTTGCTGTTAACTTTGGGTTAAATTAAATTTGCTGGTTCCACAAGTTTGTTTTGTTTTTTGTTCTGAACTCCTGAGAGCGTTGGTGAGCCCCTCCCGTGGAGCGCCTTGGGCAAGCACGTTTCCAAAGGTCGGGTGCGCTTCCGCGGGGGTGCGGTTCAGATGGTAGCAGAGCGTGGTTCTTCAATTTGGTGGAGTGTGTGTGTGGCGAGTGGGATAGCGTCTTCTTTTGGACCCCAAAATGGTTGCGTAGGAATTTTCGCCCAGACACCTTAGGAGGTTAAGGATTTTGTGCAATTGTGTTGTGTTGCTGTGTTTTTTTGTGTGGCAGCTGGCTGAGGACACGATGTCGGGAATTGTCCCGGAACACCTGCGGAAGGGTGAGCTGATTTTTGAGGTTCTGTCACGTGGGGAGGCCCCTGCTCCAGATGTGAGAAGTCTGCGAAGTCAGGTCCGAGGCATTCTTGGACAGGCTCAAAGTTGGCCTGTTGGCCTCAAGTCGGAGGATGAGTTGGAAGTGTGTAGGGAGCGGGTGGAGGAGTTGAGTGGTGAGCTTGAGGGCTGGAGTGAGTTGCCCTCGGGCAGGTCAAAAGTCTCGCTCCTCACTCAGCTGCTCCACTGGCAAACCAGGTTGAGTCTGTTGGCCAGGGTCCCGGATCTTGAGCCGACGGATAAGACCTGGGTGGAGGGTAGGTGTGCTGAATTTGAACAAGTCATTGACCGCCTGCGGTCTGCTGGTGTTGTGAAGAGTGCCGTGGAAGCTCTCGAGCGCGCTGCGGCGGGGTCTGCTGGGACGGAGACTGGTGTTGTGGGGGCTGGACCGGTCGGGGGATCCGTGGCCTCCGTTCCTACTGCGGCTGCCCAGGAGGTGGTCCACGGGATGGATGGAGTGTTGCGGGTGCCTGCCCTGTTCCTCGCTCCCGCGGCGTCTGTCGCCACCCCGGTGGCTTCCGTTGCGGATGCGTCGCAAAAGGGTTTTTGCGGTGCCTTTGCGAAATTGCCTCATCCTCTCTCCTCCGCCTTGCAGGACCTTCGACCAGTTGACGGACTGGATGTGGAGGCACTGATCAAGTTCCTGGAAAAGGTTTTGAGAATTAAGGAACATCCTGGCATCTCCGATATCATGCTGTTGGAGCTTCTTGCTCCGCTTTGCAGGAAGCCGTTGAGTGACAGATTGGTAGACTGCCTCAAGCGCCAAACGAGCTTTGATTTCTTTCATGCTGATGTGTTGAATTTCTTCGTCCCTTTTCAAGTCATGGAAAGACTGAAGGTTGAGAAAGTTTTCCGCCCGCAGGCACCCAACGAGTCCCTCAGCCAGTTTGCCAATGACATCCGCATGGTGGGGCGAGTGTTGCGGTTGGACCTTACCGAGACTCAGCTGGTGGACATCATTCTCGTGGGTCTCAATCCTGGGGAGAGATCCCGGCTGGTTTTCGCTCCAAGACCATCTTCCTTCGCGGACCTGGATAGATTGTCTATCCTCTCACGCACTGTCCAGGCCGCTGATTCTCAAAGGGCCCAGTCCCTGGGGCATCTTCCCCGGAGAGGACCCGGTGTCGCGGCGGCTTCTGTCGGGGTATCCCACGTGTCTCCCACCAATGAGCAGCAGAGGCGTGTTCCTACCTGTTGGGGATGCGGTGGTATTGGTCACGTCAGACGTGACTGTCAACAAGGAAGAAGGAATGCTAACCTTCCAAAAAACTTGTGAGGACCCGGGGGTTCTTGTCACGGGAGTCCTCGGGGAATAAAGTAAAAGATGATGTTAAGATTTTTTCTAAGACTTCAAGTGGAATGCTGCAAAAGGGGTTCAAAGAAGTAGTTAGATCTGATTTTGTTGAGAAGGAACCTCTGTTGCGGGGGATGCGTGGGGTTGCCTCGATGGGGGTCAAAGCGGCACGCTCAGTCTGCCCTCGCCTGAACATCTTAGCTGGAGACACGGTGCAGAAGGCCCTTGTGGATTCTGGAGCCGCCCGTTGTCTAATCTCCCTTGCGTTTTATGAAGAATTATTTTCTGGAGGTTTCATCAGGCAGACTGAGCCAAACTCTTCTATATGCTGGACTGCTCCTAAATCACCTCTTGTCATCAATTGCGAAGCTCAAATCAAAATAAAGATTGAGCATTTTTCCTGGGTGTGGAGCTTTCTTGTGGCTAAGGACCTTTGCTTTCCAATCATCCTGGGAGCGGATTTCATCAAACACACTGGCCTAATTTTGGATTTAGGTCGAGGTCAGTGTTACTTTCGGTTTTCCAGACGAGTGTCCATTCCTTTTGCTGATGAGGTCTTGAGTGCCGCTGCTGCTGTAGAGCCTGAGACAGAGAATGGTACCAAGACCGATCCTTTAGGGCATCTAGCTCCGACGGAGGCTGAGGCTATCAGGGATCTTTGCAAGCTTTTCCCTGAGGTGCTTACGCCAAGGTTGGGGGCTACCAATCTGCTGGAATATGAAATTCGTCTCACGGACACTCGTCCTGTACGTTCTCATCCGTACAAGTTAGCTCCACCCAAAATGGAATCTCTCAGAGGCATCATTGATGACCTGCTCAAAAATGGGGTCATCGAACCCTCCAATTCCAGCTATGCCAGTCCAGCATTTCTTGTCCCGAAACCAAATGGAAAGTCTCGTATGGTCATTGATTATCGCAAGCTCAACGCCAAGATTGAAATCGACTCCGTCCCTCTCCCCGACCTGCATTCTGCTTTCGACTGGTTCGGTAAGGCCAAGTATTTCTCTGTTTTTGATCTCAATCAGGCTTATCACCAAATTCCATTGAAGGTGGAGTCCCGACCTCTCACTGCCTTCTGTGTTCCGTGGAACTTGTATCAGTTCACACGAGTCCCCATGGGCTTAGCTGTGGGAGCTCAAACCCTCACCCGACTTCTTGATTCCATTTTTCACGATGTGAAGTTCAAGTTTGTGTTCAATTACTTTGACGACCTTCTTGTTTACAGTGAGAGTTTTGAGGACCACCTTGTTCATCTGGAGGAAGTTATGACTCGTTTGCGTAGGGCTGGCCTTACCGTGAACCCGGACAAAGTTAGTTTCGCTCAAGCCGAAATTTCTTTCTTGGGCCATCTGGTCTCCTCCAAGGGCGTCCGCATAGATCCCGCTAGGACTCAAGCCATCCGGGAGTTTCCTCCGCCCAAGGACGCCAAAGGCATTGCTAGGTTTGTTGGCATGGTGAATTTCTATCGACGCTTCATCCCCAATGTTGCGGAGTTGGCCGCACCTTTGAATGCGCTCAGGAAGAAAGGCGCCAAGTTTGAGTGGGGTGAAGCGCAGCGGACGTCCTTTGAGCTCTTGAAGGAGGCGGTGATGCAACCTCCTGTGTTGGCGATGCCGGATTTCAGTCGTAGGTTCATTTTGCAGACGGATGCCTCCTCACAAGCCATTGCGGCCGTGTTATCCCAAGAAGTAGATGGTGTTAGGCAGCCTATCGCTTTCGCCTCTCGAACTTTGACATCTTGCGAGAAGAAAAGTTCTTCTGTATACGAGCTGGAGTGTCTGGCTGTTGTCTTTGGTGTAAACAAGTTCCGAAGGTTCCTTGAACATAAGGAATTTTTGCTGGAGACCGACAACCAGGCACTCTCATGGCTTCTCGCGCACCCTCGCCAGCTCGGGAAAATTGGTCGTTGGGTGGTGCAAATTTCGTCCCTTAAGTTTACCGTCCAACACGTACGAGGCACTCAGAATGTCATTGCAGACACCCTTTCTAGGATGTATCATTCCCCCGACGACCATCTTTCTGATCCGGAGCAGACGGAATGTGCCGTGCTTCTGAAATTTCCTCTGGCCTTTTCTGATATCATTCCCCACCAGTTAAACGATCCTGAGCTGGCTAAAATCATTGGTGAGCTCCAGAATGGGGGAGCCCACCCCCCTTATTTTCTGTCCCAGGGGGCCCTCTGCTGTCGAGCTCGGCAACAGGGTAAACCTAAAATTGTGCTGCCAAGTCTTCTTATTCCGATGGTCTTTGAGTATTTTCATTCTTCCCCTGTGGGTGGGCATTTAGGGATCCACAAGACCATCTCTAAGATTAGGGAACTGTTCATCTGGAAGGGTATGGACCGGGACATTGCGGGGCGGGTGCGTTCTTGCCAAACGTGCTCGCTCAGAATGCCAAGTTAGGGTTATTGTCATCTGAGGTGGCGGAGAGACCTCTGGAGAAGGTTTTCATCGACTATTTTGGGCCTCTCCCACGTAGCAAGTCGGGAAACAATTTCCTGCTTGTTTGTGTGGATGCCTTCTCCAAGTTCTGCTGGCTTTTTCCCTTAAGGAATGCCACTGCACAGCTCACCGTTCAGGTACTTCGAACCCAACTGTTCCAACACTTTGGGATTCCCGCCACCATAGTTTCCGATAACGGAACCCAATTTGTTTCGCATCTTTTCAAAAGAATGTGCTTTGGGCACGGTATCCGCCATGTGACCACATCCCCTTACTACCCACAGCCTTCTCATGCTGAGAGGTTCAACCGAAATCTTCGTTCCGCTCTCATCGCTTTCCATGCTGAAAGACAGACAACCTGGGATCAAGAGCTCCCTTGGATCCAATTCGCTTTCAACACTGCTACCCATGAGAGTCACAAGGCGGTTCCTTTCGAGTTGATGTTTGGCTTCAAACCAAACAACCCCTTGGCAAATGTTTGGAGGATTGGCGACCTTCTGCCACCGCCTGGTACGCCCGATGTCAAGGAAACTTGGCAAGCGGCCAGGCGTAATCTCATTAGGGCTAGAGAACTTGTGAGGAGGAAATACAACCGAGGTAGAGTTGACAACCCCTTCCAGGTGGGGGATCTGGTTTTCTGCAAGGCTCATCCAGCCAGTTCGGCTGTTGACAAGAGAGCCGCCAAGCTGTGTTACAGGTGGACAGGTCCCCACCGCATCTTGGAGTTCCTTACTCCTGTGACGGCCCGGCTGGGAGATTCCCAGACCGGAAAGGTTTTGCGGAAGGTGCACATTAGTCATCTTAAGCCTTACCGCGGAAATCCTTAAGTAGCTCGGAAGTTTGTGCGGGAAGTGTGCAGGGCCAGGAAGCCTGATCACCTTTCTGTCCCCTTCACTCTGTTCTGGTTTTTCCCTGTTTCTCTTTTTGCAGGCCTGCACAAAAAACTTTGGGCGAGTAGTCCCCTGGTTTTGGGAAAACTTGACGCCCCCGCTTTCAGACTGTCCCGAGCGTTCCTGGTGTGAGTGTTCTTCTAGTTTTGGGGAGAGGTTGTTTGCCTTGTTTTGCCGGGTGGTTCCCTTTTGGAGGGGGAGGTTGAGCCGTGACGTTTTGCCCACCATGTGTGATGTCACGTCTCATTTGTTATAGTGTTGTTTTTTTTTTCTGGCTAGTGTTTTCTGTATGCTGTCATTCTGGAATATTCGGTGTTGTTTTTCTTCTTTTCACCAGCTGTAACGCAACGTCCTGAAAAAGATCATAGGTGCCGTTGGTGAACGTAACCGCAAGACGTACTATTTTGTCGCACTGTCTCTCAAAAGAAATTTTATCAATTTAGACCTTTTCTACCAGTGATTTTTGTGCTGTAATGCGGTGATTTAAACCTCCCAACGCATCATTTTGGGTGAGTCACGAGAATTTTCCAGTTTAATTCAGAAATATGTTCGATGCAATTGGATTCGGTCAGACGACCACGTTGCAAAAATGACCAGTCTTCTGAAAAATACTGTTTTAGGCCAGAACCAGTGTTCTGTAAATTTTGTTTCATTGTTTCAAGCAAAGCAATCAATTTTGTTCTCCTTTTGAGACTGCATTTTGGGCCATCCACGCTTTTGCTCTCAGAGTTCAATTTTTGTTAGTGAGCTGAACACATGTTTTTCAAGTTCCTGTAATAATTTAGATGTTTCAGTGTTTGTTTTGCATTAAATATTGTTTGTTATTGCTCAGTGCAACTTTATATTGGCCACCCAGTGGTCTGATGGGGTTATTGTAAGTTGTAGAGTCAAAATAGGCTCATAGCCTAAATGGTGATGCTGCCAAAGTTTTTCTTTTATAACTTATTTTCCTGTTTAGTTTACTAGGGTTTTTGTGTTCTCAAAGTGGCCTAAGGCCCTGAGCTAGGCCTATGTAAAGTTTTATCAATTTTGGTTCATAATTAATGGTTTAGGCCTAGTTTTTACTGTTGGTAGCACACCAGTTTGGGGTAAAGTGTCAGGTAATCTTAGGTCCACAATGAAGTAGCCTTGGAGTTAAGTTCTGGTTTATATTTTATTTTGAAGCCTCACTTTTGGCCCAACTTTTAAAGGTAAAATTTTTAAATTCGGTCAGTAACTTTTTGAGATATGAGCTAAATAGAAGGGCAATGTCAGCCAAAACTGAAATTTTGTTGTGATGTTAAAAATGGAATTATTTTATGCTTTAAAACTGGTCAAATGTTTTCAACCTGTTCAATTTAGTTGTAGAATTAATATTAAGGTGTAGTTTACCTATTTTCCATGTCTCAAGTATTTTGCTTAACTCACACCCCCCTGTTTAGTGATTTTCTGAGTAGGCCTATAGCCTATCTCATTTCTTTTTGCTGTAATTTCTCTAGTCAAAGTAAAACTGTCTGTCACATTTAAAATGTTTTTCTGTCACAATTTTCATGAAAATTTGTAAAATTGATTAAAACTGAAAAGTTAGCATTTTGTGGTTAGTAGTGGCAAATTGTCCAAACTGGAACAGTGGATATTTTTTTGTGGCAATTCTACCTTTTGCACTGTTGACACTAATTGCCTACTGAATGTGTCTTAATTGGAAAAAATATTGGCAAATTTTGGGGTTTACCAGGGTCCAGCTGGGGACTTGGTCCCACCGACAATGCCATGCAGATGATGGTTCCGGCCTGGTCCGTCCGCCTGCCCACCTAGGGGACATACATGGCCTTGGCCCACTTGCCGGAGCTGCAGGCCGACGCTCCTCTTCCCAGTGCCATGACGCCATAAACGCCCTACTGTGATATGCCACTCCACCAATGAACTGTGATATTTTGTTATTTATGTGTGACAGTATTTATTTATTTATTTGTAGTCTCTATGTTAGGTTAGTATCCCATTAGGAGCCCGCCCTGCGCCACAGGACTCCGGGTGGAATTAATTTTTGTCAACCTCAAACTTCGGCACGCCAATTCTTTTGTGTATTTTGTGTTTGTAATTGTTATGTTTATTTATTTAGATTTATTTGTTGTTATTTATTTATTTATTTAATTTATCAATGCCAATTTTAAAGTTAAAGTTTCAGAAAGGGGGAATTTTTTTAAATACTGTTGTTCTTGAATTTTGAATATCGATATTCTGGTTGGCCAACCTTGGTGACATTGACTTCTGGTAAAAATCTTTTGTTATCAAATTTATCACTGTGGACCTTTGATGTTCCCGATTTTGCTCTGTTTTGCTGTTGTTAAATTTTGCTGTTAACTTTGGGTTAAATTAAATTTGCTGGTTCCACAAGTTTGTTTTGTTTTTTGTTCTGAACTCCTGAGAGCGTTGGTGAGCCCCTCCCGTGGAGCGCCTTGGGCAAGCACGTTTCCAAAGGTCGGGTGCGCTTCCGCGGGGGTGCGGTTCAGTCGCCCGAAGGCGAAACCGAGGGCGGCAATTTCCCTGAGGGAGAAAAGTACTTTAGTCCCTTGATGCACACAACATTTTTCCTCCGCCTAAACGAATAACATTTAGGCCTAATAGGCCTACCGTACATAATTTAACTTTATCTTCATTTGATCCCTTGCTCCGTTAAGCTGAATCAGGCACATCAATATAAAAAAAGACATACAAGGTAGGCTATATCATTTTTAAAGAACACGAAAAAAAACAGAATATAATTTAAGCCTAGTTAAAAGTTTTAAACTTATGTTTTGGACTTCTTAGGTTAATAGCCTACCCAAGCGAAATGTAAACAAACACGTACACTGGCACGGCCATCTCTAGAACTAGAGATGCTGCTCACTCACTGCTGACAGAATGGTCAGCAGGTGAGCAGCATTTACAGCTGCTCTTAGTCAACGATGAGTAACGAAACAAATACAAGCAACAGCTGACTGTAGCTCATGTTCTTTTTAATCCCTCTTTTAATGTTATTCTTATGTAACTAACTTTAGCCCCATGGTACGAAAAAACTTGAGTTTTCCCTAGGTAGAAATATTAAGTATTCAAGTCACATGGGATAGAAATTAGTACTTTACTACTCTAATTTAAGGAGTAAAATACTGCTTTAGATAGTAGGTGGAGGAAAAACTATTTTATTTATGAAACGATTTTTATGATTGAGGTATCAAATTAAAGGGAATTCTCTATAGAAAAAAGTTGTCACCATCGGTTCAATGCGCTTCATCTCATTGGACGAGTTTCCATGTATTTTAAATATAGGAACATTTAGTAAGTTTATTACCTAACATATGATTCATTTCATGAAAACAAACAGCTGTCTTCATAAAAAATAACCTGTCTCCCTTCTGTCATTTATATTTATTTTTCTATTTACTTATCAGTTTATTTTCAAATTCAAATACAACGATTACTGTCGAAATGGGATAGTGTTTATGAACATGCAGTTTTCATTCAGAGTAGGGAGCAGAATTATTAGTTTATTGAATTATGCGATCGTATTTGATTTTCATTTATACAAGTTTCACACCATATGCCTAGCACTCAGACTGGAGCTGTATTCGTCGAGTATTGACTGGCAACGACTAGTTCACTTTAATTTGATACATTATGAAGATATTGTGTACTCATTAGATTACCCTACCTAGCGTTTCACCAGTTTCAAATCAGGTCACATTTTTTATGTTATTGATAAATATTAAATGAATAAACAGACATTAACGACAAGCTTTCCTATTTAATTTGCTCTGTTTTCAATTTTTCCTAATTAGTTCGTTGTCGGACAGGTTTCTGTGCACAGGCGAGTCCTACGTCGTAATTTGATAATTTCAGTCATAAAAACTCATCAATACAATATGGCTCAGCAATATCATTGAGGAATTCTATGTACCATGATAAATAGTGATTGTCGAGTTTTGATTGTGTGAGTGGTTGGTGAAAAATTAAACAACTAAATAAGATTTTGAATTTTGGGTATATATAAAAAGAACTATAAATTCTCAATTTTTTCACAAAGTGTTGTATAGCCATCTTAATTTATCTAATTTTTCAATTGGTCTCCATGTCATAAATCAGCATGCTTGCTGCTTCATTTTATTATTTGTGTTTTGACAAATAGTTTTTCACTTATCTTTCCAGATGAACTTAACATTATTTTGTTCTCAACGGCCCTTTTATGAGTGCAAAAGGTGCGGTGAAGACAATATATTCGAACAGTAAATAAATTGCTGACAAAGAGATATCTTTCTGTCTTTCAGTCAATATTCACCATCGTTTTGAAACTTGAGCAATAATCCCGCAAGAGTCTTATACATAGGATGATGCAATTCCTGGTAAAATAACTTAAACATATTTTAAGCACATAATAAATTTTAATTTCTTTATTAATAGATGAAATTTATAAGTTATTATGACAACTTTCGTATTTTATTTCGGTAAGTTTTTAATAAATTAATAATCACTGGTTATTTTAAGCCTTCTTCATGAATAATGGGTGGAAATCAAGATTAGATTTCCTTAGCAACAGTTCCATCATACATAGCTTGCTTCGTATTGTCAAACTCCACCGTCCCATAAAATGGCTCCCTTTGTTTCGTGAAGAACACCTAGGGCGAGGTTACCACTTCATATGCTCTAAATACTTCCCCGGTGAATACCAACCATCCCTTCTCTTCAACAGCTATGTACATTTTAATGTGCCTCCAGGATTCTCTTCAATTGTATAAGTTGGCATGTTTATCAATACAAGAAGTTTTTTTTCTATTTCAGGATGTTAAAAATGTATTGGGCCTACATACTCATCACCTATAGTATGCAATTAACAAATAATGATTTGGTGGGTAATTTTTTTTAATCAGTAAGCCTTTACAGGGTAAGCTGCCTTTTATTTGTAGTAAATTGTACTAGAGATCGCCTGGTTTAAATGTAACCAAATTTTCAGTTGATCTGGACTACTGGACCCAATTAGTTATAATAATATAACTGTTATCTGTTCATCATTATTTGCTTGCATTTGAAGTTTGCATACCCTTTTTCATAATATCAACATTGAAACTTCGAAGGCCGGTAGGGCGTATCCCGCTGAATTATAATGAAAAAGCCGATGTTAATTGTAATGAAAATCTGCTCATCTAGTTTTTTTACGGTATGCTCTGGTATTTCAACGATGCATACGCAAGCTGAGAAAAAGGAGGAAAAGAAACATGCTTGTCTATTAATTTGACCAGCGTTTAACGCAAACGTAATAACCAGGAAATAACGTAATAATATACAAATGTTATTTGACTGTTTTACTAATTATTCTTATTATTTAAACTAAATATTTCCACTACCCGTTACCATGGGCGGTGATCTTATACAACAACGCACCGTATCATAATCGATTATATTAAGTCGTAAAAATTATCCTTATGGTTAGGAGCTTGCACTAGGTACAGCTAGGAACCATAACTTGAGTAATAACATTTAATACTTATACAATTTTAAAAAATAGCAAACAAAATAATGATGAAAATAAAATTCTAAGACTAGTAAGTGAGAAAAATCACTTGCAAATCCATTTGCACAAAACAATAAACCGATGGTGTCTCCAGGCAGTCTTGCCAACGGTGCAGATGTTAAACTCGTGGCGAACAATTTGCTTCTCAGTTCGCTTCTTGCAAACGTCGTTATTAAACCTGTTGTTGCTTCAGTCAAAATATTCCCATTTCATTAAGTGATTTAAATAGAGCATTTGGTTTTGTAATACCCAGACAAATCTTTTCGTTGGATGTGCTTTTTATGCAGCTCATAAATATAATTTTGTTTTGTAACTATAACTTTTTTCTTTCCACTCCTTTATATCTGGATTTTTGCGCAGGATCAAGTTTAGACCTATTGTTGTGTTTATTTTCTTGTTTTCATGACAATTTTATAGTATAAACGTTGGTAAAATTTTTCTATAATTTTTTAAGAGATTTACTGACGAGTTTTTTTCAAGAAACAATACTTTTATTTTAATAACCAACAAAACAACATATTTTCTATTTGAGTGTTTAATTTTAATCATAAAAGAAAAATTAAATTATAGTCTGTTACAGGATGAATAAAGTGCGTACAATTACGTCTAGTTTAAAAAGATGATCGGCTAGGAAAATATAATTAATTTGCTTATAAAACGAAAACGCTTTGTTCGTTGACTAAAAAGTGTAAACACGAGTCAGATTTATAATTGGCGGAATCTCAGAGGAGGGCCCGGGGCGGGCCGTGACTATTTGATAAACTCGCACCCTTTCTCTGCGTAAATATAATAACGCGGAGTTTTTACTTTGGGTTTTCAAACATCTTAACAAAGACATTTGTTACATGTTTCAATTCACATAATAACTTATTATTATTATTTTGTAAATGTAAAATAAACATTATACTCAAACTTATACAATTGTTACTATCCCTAAAACCTTCTCCCAAATAATGAACCTAAATTAATAAACAAATGAATTACTTTATCAACCTATCGGCATCTAGGCCTACATTATGATTTGATAAATACTATGATTTTAACTCGGAATGTTTAGTTGTTAAGTATTCCATACAGAATACAATGAATATTCAAATTTATTCTAGCAAAAGTGAGTTATCGTACGTAACGTTTTCATACTCTTGTATAATACAAAACTCGATACCATCATCGTTTGATTGTTAAGTGAGATTAGAATGAACCTCAGTTGTACAGAAGGATTCTCCGAGATTGAGGGTTATTGCCTCTATCCATCTTGATAACAGCTCCACCAACCCCTCTACGTTAACTATACGTTTCCTAAGGCCCGGGTGGTTTTAACTTGGTCATTAAACTTCACTGACTTTTTAAAGTGTGGGATTTAAAGTTTAAAATAATATAAAGAGCAGTGTTGGTAATGTTTATTTTATTTTAGAAGTAGGTGGGAATCATTTTCACAAAACGTTGGTTTTTGGGACCCATCTGAGCCACAACCATAATAGTTCACATGATTTGTCACATATTTGTCGCGCTTTGTCACCTTTGTTGGGCTTTGTTGTCCTGGGACTGTTGATCACATTACATCAGCGGAGCCAATTGTTGGGAACAAAGTGTCCTACTTTTCTGTTTCTTGGACGCTAAGGCTTTTTCCAGGCTTCTTTTTAGTCTTTGTTATTCAGGTGATTGCCACTTGACTTGCCATTTCCAAGGCCTAAAACCTTCCCATGCCCCGGAACCAGTGACTCAGTCGAGTGGTGTTCCATTGACAGTACCCTCCCACTCCAGCTCAGAGGAAATCACATTTTATAGGAAGCAGGGAGGCTCTCCGTATCTACCTAACAATTACAAAGTAATTTCTCGTGTTTACTCTTAAAATACAAAAGAAGAACTAATGAAATGCCCTGCAAACTCATGTGGTTGCGGGATAAGATGTTTATATAATACTTCTTGATGTCCTTAACATTTAATTTTCTCACTTCTCCCGTCCACATCTCCCAAATTTAATTTATGTTTACTATGCAATGCCCCAGAAGACGTAAAACACACTAGTGGGTCTTTTAATTTTATATTCATATCTTAATTTTGAAGTTTTGGTAAAAAATACCAAATACTTATTTTTACCATTTTAAAACTCCATAAACCCCGTTCCCATGGTCCGATCACCGTGGTTTTCGAAGGTACGTTCTTCTATATAATTACCGAACTGAATCTGCAGAGCGAAGGCCTCTTTTTGCCTTACTTTCCCCTCTCCACATATATTTATCTGTATGTGACTCGTGACTCGTATTAGAGAAAGTAAGGTGATGAGCCGCTACAGTACAGAAGCGAATGGTATAGGGATAAAAGTCACTGGCAGAACGCGGATTCGAATTCGCTGCCATGGTCCGGCGTGAACCACTACTCCAACGACTCACCCAGATCACCGACCACTTGAGGGCATGGGGTCGTTTCGATTCGTTCCGCGATGAACAGTTCATTTCATATCGTCGTCGCTAAACGCATACTGGGAACGTTCCACGGTGGCTATCGTTTCGCAGCTTCCACTATTAAACAATGAATCCAGAAACGTAGAAGCTAAACGAATACGGCTTACGTTCCGAGAAAGCCGAGTCAAAATAGTAACATTTGTCATTTCCTTCCCAAACTAATGTTGATATCGTTCCGCTGAGTCCACTGTTAAATGGTGAACTAAGCAACCTTCTCCACAAACGAATACAGATTACATTCCGTGAAAACCACACAAAACAGTGACACTAGTACTTTCCAATTTAAACTAATACTGTTATCGTTCCGCTGTGTCCACTATTCAGTGGTGACTTGAGTCAACTACTCAACGAACGAATACAGATTACGTTCCGTGAAAACCAAACAAAATAGTGACAGTTGTAGTTTCTATTTTAAATTAATACTGATAACGTTCCGCTGCGACCGAACTAAACTATATGGGCCTGGTTTTGAATTAAAACCCAATCTGCTGAGTTACTCTTTGAAACGTTTTGAGATTGCAAAGGCTAAACCTTATAATTCTTTTAACAACAACTTAAAAAATTATTTGCTTTTCTCTAAAAATGAACTATTAAAAAATTAATAGGGTAAACCGTGTAACCTAATAATCGATTAATAGGCTGCAATTTGGTAATAGTGTTAATTATCCTATTACGTTAAATAACGCACACCTCTACTTGAATTGTGTGAACGCACCTCACCTAGAAGTGAAAACTTCTATATAGTTTAATTTTTTTATGGATTTCTTAAACATACCAACTTATGACACTTTAAATAGTGATTTTTTCTTGAGTACTGATTCTAAAAATAATTTAAATTTTTATATGCCAATATCCGAAGCCTAAGACAAAACTTTAATAACTTTTTAGCAGAGTTTTATCAGTCGAATAAGGATATACACTTCATAATTTTTACAGAAGTTTGGATAGAAACTTGTGAGCTTAGTTTATAAAAATACCTGGTTATAATATGTATGGTTGTTGTAATGACAACTATAGAGCTGGTGGAGTTGTATGCTATTTTAGAAATAACATGGATGTTGTTAACGTTAACATGCCAAAAATGGTTTCTGCTGATAACATTCTGCTCGAAATTAAAAATTGTAATTTTGTCTTAAATTTATTGTGTATTTATAGATTGCAAATGTTTTCCGAGGAGGATTTTGTTAATGAGCTCGAAGAAATACTACCTCAAATTCACAAAAATACAATATATTTTGCTGATGGTAACATAAACTTACTAAATATAAAATCCAAGCATACTTTAAACTATCAAAATGTTATGAATTGTAACGGATACATGTCATTTGTTAATATATCCACGAGAATAACGCCAACGTCAAAGATAGTTTGACATTTAAGAGTGCTGTATTTGACATTGGTTTAACAGACCACTGTCTCTTGGGGTTAACAATAGTTGATAAAAACATTTTATCGATGATAACAGAAAACCCCAATACTACTAGTTATAAAAAAGTCATAGATTACAATTTAATTAAGGAAAAGCTGTGTTTGGAAAAATGGGAAGACTGTTTCACATTGGCAGACGTAAATCAATGTTATGGTAATTTTTTGATATCTTAAGCGAGGTGGTAATACGACGCCATCTTTGTTTTCTTTAGAGGAATTGAACTATTCATTGAGCTACGTTTACACGAGGAAGAAAATTGTGCAAGTTTTCTATCCGACAGCGAAAATTGCTCGTGTAAACAGGTGTGCGAGCAGTGTCGGAGCTTCTCGCACGAGCGGTAGCGCGAGCAGGAAGTGCAAGTGTCCGACACTCGAACTTGCACGTCTAAACGGGATGCATAAACTCTTTCAATGGGCTTACCCTGATTGCGGTCAATTTTTTGACGAGGGTCAGTTTTATGGCCCCCCGTGGGTCGAGCATCATTGCGCACACGGTCAGTTTTGCCCGACCCTCCGCGGCGGCGCGCCGGCGCCGCACCGGCCGCTGGGCCGCTCGCCCCGAAAGCAAAGATCATTTACATGAAGAATATTAAATTAAGTGGAGATATAAAACTCTGTGACCACATAATATTGTCTGTCCTTTTAAAACAATTGTATTCGTGTTTTTAAGAGAAATTATTTTACCCTTCGTTAAAACGTTTGTAAGTGAAGATTTTTTCTAGAGAGACATGATTATTTTCTAGACAATTAAAATTATTTTTTAGTGTCTGGATTATTTTTCTAGATATTACCAGTTTTTTCATTATAATATTGTAATTTTCCTAACAGTTTGCCATAATTAGTAACACAATCTTTTATTTCTCTTTATATTTTATTGATGCTGCAATATAATAGTACAGTACCAGGTTAACCGAGCCTTGCTCGTTGGTTTTACTTCACTTTTGTTATAGTGTCATGGTAAAAAAGCAATTCAATTTCCACCAACAACCAACTATACCTCTTCACAGTTAACAGCTGTTTCAAAAAGTCTGCTTAATATTGATGTTTCTTTATTTGTTTACATTTTGTTGTTATTTCGTTACCAAAATAGCAAGCCATAAGACTAATGTTAAAAGTTACGATTTTAAAACTAAATTGCTAAAATAATAGATTTATAAATTATAACTATTATATTTGTGAAATGATACAATTTGAAGTTTGAATATGCAGCTATGTAAATATATATATCATATATATATTGCTACTCAATTTATTTACCATAGGAATAGGACTACAAGTTTCGTTTTTGACCGTGTGCGCAATGATGCCACCCGCAAGCGGGGCCCCGAGTGACCACTATGCGCAATGATGCCCCGAAGTTTGACAGTTTTCTGACCGCTGTGCGCAATGAGGCTATCCCCCTTTCAATTCTCGCGCTCGCGCTGTCGCCCGATCAAGCAGTGGGAGATATTTAGCGACACTTTTAGTGCGAGTTGAAATGTTTGCCAGTGTTTTTTGAGTTGCTCTAGTGCATTTTTCTATTCCACGCTTAAACCATTTTTCGTTTTATTTACATTATTACTTGTTATAATTTTATTAATTTTGTATTAATTGCTTGTTAAATTTGCTTGTTTATTTATTTATTATTTTTTTAGAACACATACAAAATATGTATCCATTTCGTTTTTCTCTGTATGAATATTGTTTGCTTGTGTCTTGTTTTTCTTTGTACTAATCTTTTTGTAAGACTGTTTGTTAATTTGTTGTTTTAAAAATTGCTGTTTTGGGTATATACCTGTAGCGATTAATTATGTAATGTATTTTCAATAAATAGTTAATCAATAAATTATTATTAATTAATGTACGGTTTTCCCTTGTACTTTACTTGTTATTACTGTATTAAAACAAACTTACAATGGAGCTTTCATTTTAAAAATTGAAGGGTGGCTAGGCCTAATTAATTTTAAAATCTTATTAGTTTTCAAACAAAAAATATATCTTTTTTGTGTGATAGCCAATTTGGTTTTACAAAGGGAAAATGCACGGAGGATGCTCTGATAAAAGTCACAGACTTTATTTACAACAACTTCAATGAGAATAAAAAAGTGACTGGCCTCTTTATCGACTTTAAAAAAGCATTTGATACCGTCAAACATAACATTTTACTGAATAAGATGGAAGCAATCGGAATAAGAGGCGTTACCCTCGATTGGTTTCGAAGCTACCTGACGGGACGCAGGCAGCGCGTCAGGGTGGCCGCGTGCCTCAGTGAGGCGCTGCCTGTGACCCGGGGGGTGCCCCAAGGAGCAGTCCTCTCTGCAAATTTATTTTTGATTTTTATTAATGACCTTCTGTCACAGAATTTTCGTGGAAACGTTAACGCATTCGCTGATGATGTTGCGGTGTTTTATTCAAATCCAAATATTCAAAATATATGGGAAGATATCAATATGGATTTAAAAATACTAAGAAAATGGTGTGAAACAAACCATATAGAAATTAATGTAAGTAAAGCCAAATTTGTTAATTTTGATCACTTAATGCCCATAATATTTCATGATACAAATTGTTCTAATGTATATAATTGTGACTGTAAGGAAATAGAAAAAACAGATAATTTCAAATATTTAGGTGTAACATTAGATGAAAAACTAAACTTTGAAAAACACATACACGAATTGAATAGTAAAATTAAGTATAGTATAAGGAAGTTTTATTTTCTAAAAACAATCTGTGATCTTACACTATTAAGAAGAATTTACTTTGCTTTGATTCAGTCTAGAATACAATATGGTTTGATTGCATGGGGTAGTACTTATAAATACCTCATTGAAAAAATTAGGGTCACACAGAATCATTTTATTCGAATAATAACGAATAAAAGTTTAAGGGATAGTTCTTTTTCTCTGTTTATTGAATTAAAAATAATGCCAATTCAACACACATATGTTTTTAAAGTATTAAAATTGTTTTATAATAGAAGCGGAAACCAAGGAACGAATGAATTGTACTACTCAACTAGAAATGTAGAGAATCAACTATTTAAAATTCCAAAAGTAAAAAAAAACAGTCTGTAAAAATTCATTTGTTTATAGTGGTCCAAAATACTTTAATAAATTAGGCTACCTTGTGATATTAGAATATCAAATAATATAAAAGAATTTAGTTCCAAACTAAACAGTTGGCTTTTTGAACAAGAGGATGTTTATTTTCTTAATGAAACATATGTGTAGTTAGCTTAGAAACCTTTTACAGGTGTTTTTATTTTGTTATTCTTAATAAGTACTATTAAGTTAGATTGTAAGTTTGAATAAGAATCAGCGAATAGATAAGAAGTGTGTGCAGGCGCTGCGGAGAACTGCTCTCTTATCTTGTCATTAAACTGTTGCTGAACTCACCTTAACATGTAGTGAACTACGGACTTTATGATAACTGATAACTTCTTGTAGGCCAAATACTGGTAACTGGCCTACAATAATTCCTGAGTCTTATTTATGTTGCTGTTTTATTATGGCTTTATTTGAAGGAATAAATCATTATTTCATTATTATTTCATTATTTCAATTAGGTCTGCCTTGCATATGAGCTATTGTCCTAAATGCAACGTGCAGCTGAGATTTTGCTTGGAGTTGGCAAAGTTTAAGATGCTTGGTGACCTCTTCCTCAGAATGGTAGGAGGCCCTACGATTTACTCTGGCTTCCTTCGAGTCTCATTGGCGCCGCACAAACTCTGGTCTGAGGCCTTGACAACCTAATGTGTGTCAGAGAATGAATTGAGATTCCTTCCATTTCAAAAGAGACTCGCTCGTCTGGGGCTCGTCTACGTTAAATTATTGCCACTTCAACACTTTGTAGGAATCTTGAAAGAGATCCTGTGTATCGTACTCTTGCTTATGCGCAAGATCTTCAAGCTGCCAGCCCACTTAGCTGGGAAATGATGTCCTTCACCATACTATTGACTACAAATAAAAAGGGTGCATTAGGCCTCTATATTGAATAGCTGTTGCACTGTACAGGGGTTTATAAGTGAAATTATTAATCTGTGAGAAATAGCTGGTAAAGCAAAAACCGGCAATTTAATGTGTTATGATGTGTGTCACATTAATAGCATATACATATTTGTTAAAAATATATGATGAAGATGTGATTTTTTAATTACATTTTGATTTAAAATCCATTTTATAGCTTACCAAGAGATATGGTAACAAAATCAAACTGTGTATAAATTATTTTAATTTTTTGTTTGTTTGTTCAGTTTTGAACCGCAGTAACCTACCCTACCGTTAGTTTTTAGTCTATTCACCGCGGCATGTCGCAGCGGGCTGCCGCAGCGATTTTGTAGGTGCATTGCTCTAAAATAGGGAAGTTTATTCAGAAATGAGCGGTCTCAGAAGTAGCGATGTGTCGCGGCGTTTTGTAAATTCTGTCGCGTGCACTTAGAAATCGCTGGCGACGAGCGGTTTCTATATGCATTGGTTTGTATTGGGCCGTTTATTCAAAGCGGCAGCCGGCGTTCACTCTCGCAGTGCTGCGAACCCAAGCGGCCTCGAACATCACAACACGTGCTTGCCTTTCTGTCTGAGCGACTACCAAATGTAGTTGGCAGCACTGTTACCCCTTCCACACGACAGCGGTCGACAGCAGCGACTTGTCAGTAGTGTGAAATTGTTGGTGCTGGCCCAGTTCAAGGTCACCTGAGGGATGACGTCATCGAGGTCAATGACCTCACCGATGACGTCATCGATGACGACATCGATTGCGTCATCGATGACGTCATCACCAATGACGTCATTTCTATGACGTCACACCCATGACGTCACAGAAATGACGTGCTGATGACGTCATCACCCCTTACGTCATCAAAATGACGTCACCGACGCCACTGAGGTCAAGGTCACGCCGAAACTTAAAATTTTTTGGCACTTTTGCCGTTTCTCGCACTACGCTCCGAGTTTCAGTCAGAGTCCCCGTGACCTTGACCACTTGGAGCGAATTTTCGACGAGAAACGGCAAAAGTGCCAAGTTAAACTCGAGTTTCTGGCATGACCCTGCCTAAATGGGCAATCGGTTATCCCTCAGGTGACCTTGAACCAGCACAACACCAACAATTTGATATTACTGTGACCTTGAAAACCTAACAACGGAGCGCCGACACCGATGCGCACCCCACGACAGCCACCGAGTGACTGACTGTCAGGCTCTGTGTACTCTAGGTATATGGGGAAGTGGAGGGGGAAATCTCAAGGTCATCCAAATGGAGTTTTAAAAAAGTTGAAGAGTAGAAAGACTACTCTTGTGCTTCCTGGGCGACCTCATCAATTTCCAACGGATCTGTAAACCAATCCGATCTGTAGCGGCAGGAGTCCAGAAAACAGGTGCACCACCCATCAGGTTGTCCGTAGCACTTCCGACAATTGGTAAGATTGGAGAAATGAAATTTAATACACCGCTGCGGACAACAAGTGTAAAAGTAGTTGGATTTGTAGATTTTGAAAGTTTGTAGTACCGGTGGTGGCAGCTGTTGGTTCTTGCATCTACACCTGCAACATCCGAAGCATTCACATTGCCGGCAGGCCAGCCCGTCCACTTGCCATCTTGGTAGTAGGAAACACTTGCCCTCGCAGCAATAGGTTGTCCCTGTCTCTTCCTCCCAAAGCTTCTTTGCACAATGGACGACGCCTTGTATCTCTAAACACTTATGCTCGCAACATGAGACACGCTTAGTTTCCATACTTGATGTTGCTTTGGCGAGGGAGCAAGATGAAGTGATGCCGTGGCCAGCAGGAATGGAGCTTATATAAACTAAGGTGAGTGGAGGGGGAAAGGTCAAGGTCATCCAAATGGAGTTTTAAAAAAAGAAAAGAGTAGAAAGACTACTCTTGTGTATCTATAGCGATTTCATTGATAGTGAGTGCTTCTGTATGCCAAGTTGATCTGTACTGACAGGCTCCTAAATAATGTTTGCAAAAACCTGCAAAATGATTGTTGCACAATTTGCAGCCAGTTAGCTGTTTTAATGTGAATTCAATGCAACGTTCAGGGCAACAAGTGTACTTATGCCCTCTCATCTGGTACACATGGAATGTCTTCAACTCCGGTTTCGGCTTCTTCCAAGACTTGCACTTACACATGCATTGACCAAAAGCTTCACATTTTCTACACGCCAGGCCATCCGCAACATCAATGTCATTCGGCCATGAAAAACATTTCCGTTCGCAACAGTAGTTGAGTTGACTCTCCATGTTGCTGTGGTGAAGGTGCGCGATGAAATGATGCTGCAGTCATTGAGAGTGCACCTTAAATAAACTCAGTGGAGGGGGAAAGGTCAAGGCCATCCAAACGGAGTTTTAAAAAAGATAACTAGTCGTCCTCCTCCTCCTCCTCATCCGTTGTACTTAGAGAGCTGTCAGACGAAGAGCCCCGTGCAGGTGCTCCCCAGATGAAAAACAAATCAATTTTAAAACGAAGACCAGGATCTTGCATCATCAATTCCTTTAATTTGTCACATACTAAGTCGACCTTGTGTAAGGTGTCAACAACAAGCTTCCAATTCGTTGGTTCAATATAACTTGTAGTAGAGTCTGCCTCGCTGATAACCACATCCTCCGGCCGTATTGGAGTGTAAAGATGTGTAAAGTTCTTTGGCTGTAGCTGAGGTTCAGGCTGGCTGGAAGTGGAAGGTTGAGTGTGGACCCCTGTCGCATCGAAATCCATAGTCATTCTACATTCAATGTTGGGGTTTTCGTTTAATACATACACCAATTTCTCATGCAACATATCCACTTCTGCCGAGTCTTGCAGATGAACATTCCAGGAAAATGGCCATTCTTCATCCGTAGTGGAGTCAACTCGAGAAAGAGTGCTGTCCGCCATGATAGCTAAGCAAGGAATGATGTGAGCTACAGACTGTGGTAACAGTATTGAAAAGTAGAGGGGGTAAACCAAAAGTACGTGGAGGGGGTATTTTCAAGGTCATTTAATTTGGGTTTTAAAAAAAAAGGAAATAGTGGAGGGGGAATTCTCAAGGTCATCCAATTTAGGTTTTAAAAAAAAGGAATGAAGCTTACTCCTCTTCAGCCTCGTTGTCCCCTGCATCTTCATCAGCCTCATCTTCATCGACGTCAGACTCGCCGTAAGGATAGATCGGGGACATGGGCGAATATTGTGGAGATTGTTGACCGTTGTTGTCGTCCCCTTGCATTCTAACTTGGGACCAATCATAATTTAAATTCATTTGTATTATGATCCCAGGGTTGTCCCGCAGTATTTCCTTCATACGTTCGCAAATTGACTCCAAATAGTGTACACTATCGACCGACAGTGTCCAACCCGTACTTGTACCGACATCAGTAGTGGAGTCAGCTTGGCTGATGGTGTTGTTGTCTGCCATGGTTGCTTGTCGGACAAGGAATGACGGTTGATGTGATGCTCATGCAGGAACATGGTGAAGTGGTGGGGGGTGTGGTGGAGTAGTGGGGGAATTTTCAAGGTCATCCAAACGAAGTTTTAAAAAAAGGAAAACTTACAAAGTAACATTGAAACTTTCCAATTGATGGTGGCGAGCGTTTTCTTCTGCAACCTTGCCGACACATGTGACTATGCCGTACAGTATGAAAAGTACAACCATAATAAGGCCGAACAATAAAAGATAGCCGTTGACTATCATGATATTTTCTGAGTGGATCTGTTTTCTTCTTATCGCCCTCTCCTGCATCCTCTTCTCCAACTCGTGGACGAAGTCACAACATGCGTGAGGACACCTTTCATCTGTTGGTAGGTTTGCCATTGTTGATGTTGTCGGTGTGGCTGTTGAAGATGGAATGAGGTTTCCAATTGCGATGTGCCATGTACACCAATAGTCAAGTGGTGGGGGTAACAAAGCAGTGGAGGGGGAAGTTTCAAGGTCATCCAAATTGTGTTTTAAAAAAACCTATCTTGTTACTGAGCTTATATGTCAGTAACAAGATAGGTGTTTCTGCTCTTTTACTTCTTTAATATAATGAAAAAATATACATATTCTACAATGGTTAGGACAAGAAATACAACTGCTAGTCAGCTGAAGTAGTCCAAGTTGTCTGGCTCGGTCTTCATGGACGCTGGTGAGGAAGCCGTCGAGGAGTGTCCAGGCTCTTCCTTTGACTGCCGGGTGTTCCGTATATTGCAAGCGTAAACTTGCACATTTATACGGTAGCCTCGTGCCACCATCAGCTGCAACTCCTTGTATAAGTCGTTTAGCTCCTGCTGAGTCTTGATGCTCACCTCCTCGTAACTTGCGCAACTAACGTTCAGAGACATCTTGATGTTGCTAGGTTGGCTGCTGGAGTAGAAATGAAGCCGAGGCACAGCGCTTGGAGGTACATGAAAAAGTGGTGGGGGTAATAGTGGTGGGGGTATAGAAAATCCAATTAAACAGTTCTAAACTTTTTCCATCGATACAATGGAATGGAACAAATAGCGCAGGTGTCCTTGTAATTTTCAAATCGAAACAGTGGCGCTAGAAATCCGAATTGTTTTATACCACCATCCTGTACGAATCGCCGAAGGTCTCTGACGGCGGCCTCGCCACAAGGCCTACAAAACTTTTCCCCGTCGTGGAACTTATACCAGGAGTATTCCGAATACCCTGTATTTTCCCTCCTGTAGCGTTTGACATCTTCTTTTATTGTTAGTGGGATGTTGTCTTGTAAACATGTTGGGAACAAGTCCTTGTGAGTTATAACTCGTTGTATGCAAAGCTCGTACAAGGTGCTCATCGTTTGCTAGTTGGCAACAGACTGACCGTTTTTCGCATTCAAGCAGGTTTGAATCCTAGTGCGGTAGTGGGGGTAATTACAGTAGTGGGGGTAATTGTGAAATGCAAAGGTCAAAGGTCAAGGTCACCCGCGAAGTTTAAAAAAAATGCAACATATCAATACGTGAAGTCTGTCACATATTGATATGTTGCATTTTTTGTTTTTTTTTATTTTTTTGTCTTTTATGATTTGTTTATTTATAAAACATTACAACAACAACATATGTACAACATTAAAACTTAAATCTAACACTGCTGCTTGTCAGCGATGTGGATGGTCAACTCTGTAGAATTGCTACCCGTGCAGCCGTGGGACACCAGGTATAGACACCCGGGTTGAATAGAGCGAAGATCCTCGTTTTGTAGAAGATGGACGAATCTCTTGGGCAGGTACACCTGGAACTTTGGTTCATCCCCCGGAGTAAACGGTGCCTCGCTGAGACTGCAGCAGATGGCCTCCCCAACTGTAGTCTCCATCTTCTTCATAGCATGGATTATGTAGTGCTTCTCGTCTTTTAGTTCCGAGCACTTCTTTACAGGTAATATTGTTGACTTGGAGTGAGCATTGAACTGCTCGACCAAAGTCTGAAGGAACTGGTGAGATGCCATGGTCAGGTTACAGATCGTCTTCTTGCTCGGAGATGTTGTCGTCTCGGAATCTCGAGTAATACTCATGCCAGGTCCCTGTCTGCTCCCCACTTATATACTCTCCGTTACCCCCACCACTCCCCAATTCCCCACTTTGAAGGTAAGAGGCGAGTTTATAGGCATTTTTCAAAGCGCAATGTCTATCTTTATCATGTTCTGGGCTTTTTGTACAAATACATATGGTTTCCAGCATGTATTGATAATTCTTATCCAATTCCACATCATTAACCGGAACATGAGTAAATCCTTCGATCCATCTTTTCTTTTCCAGCCCCTTTGTGTAAATATTGGTAAACTTGTCTGAAAAGTGATGCATAATGTGATACAAGTCCGTGTAACTTGTAAATCCATCATACCAATCGATATGATGGAAGTGTTTTGAAATCCATCTGTTGGTAGTAGCGGCTTTACTAGTTAAAGACGAATAAGAACATGGTGGTTTAAATAAAAACGAATAAGGAACACTTGTATTCATGTCCAAAAACACAAGTTCTTTTATAATGAATCTATCATCATTACCACGAAACGCTTGAAACTCAATAATACCAGGCTTGGACTTTACTTGTTGTTCTTCTCCCTTGTCCATTTTGAAGGTCACACGTCTGCTCATTACGAAGTCAGGAGGTCAACTGATTTCCACACCACGGTAGGTACTACTTTTATACCAGGCCGTACAGTTGTTGGCGCGTTGGTGTATATTTAACGTGGGCACCGTCCCCAATAGGCCTAACCCCACAAAATGTTGGCTATTGTTTTAAAAACTAACCATTGTCATTTAAGTTTCCATCTTTATATTTTCCTTATTTTCATTTTCATCACTAACACTTGATTCTTCTCCTCCATCTTCCTCTTCTTCCTGTTTTACTGATTTCTTATGTAGTTGAGCGTACTTTTCCAATTGTCTCCACATCTGTACTTCATGAGGAACTCTATTAAATATAGAAGTATCCACAGGTCCGTATAATATAGGTGCGTCCGGTTGTTTGTCCAAAGTGTCTTCCAGATAATCTTTAATAATCGAACTTGAAAACACCAGTTGTCTCAAGTATCTTGTTATAGGTTCAGTAGCACAAGTTAAAATGAAAAACTCCTCTCGATTAAGTTGAATTTTGTTATCATGTCTTGTTGTGTCTCTAAACCGTAGCTGATGATCACCACGTTGTTTAATGATATCAATTTCCACATTTGAATCCAAAAGTCCTACTCTTGTCTTTCTTCCAAACATGTTACTACTTAAATAGCATTCTAGTAGATGCAAATGTTTCATAAACGATTCCCAAGCACTGTCCGTAAACAAAATCATTTTGGGTCCATGAGTTAAAATTACAGTAGGGGAATAATCTGTAGATTTCATAACACCGATTAAAACACTTTTATCCAAACTGGAAGAGATTGGGTAAAATATTCGCAAAAATACCTCACTCAATATGTTTGGAGAAATATTATCTTCAATATCCCTTTTTCTCTTTTGTATAGTCTTTCTTCTTTTACCTTTTTCTTCAACATTATTACTGGCGTGAAGTTGTCCGCAAACGTTTTGTTCACCTCCTTCCTGGTGACCTTGAGGATCTAAAAACTCAGATATCTCCTTCTCAATATCTACCACATTTTCAGGTGTACCACTAGGAGAAGCCATATTGAATACGATGCTACCCATACAACAGTAGGCAACAAACTGATGAGGAGCGGTCTGTACGCTCTGCTTTTATACTCGCGGAATGAAACAAAACCGGTTCTTACAATACATTTTTAACAATTCCAGTTAAAGGTGTGTATGTTACGATTTTATCATGTAGAATTAAACAGTATGCAGTTGTATTAGCCGGTATAGCATCGTTGAATTCCATTTCTATTTTTATATCCACACTTGAAGACTTTACTGATTCATTTTGTTTAGAACAATCGATTACAACTATTGGGTAGGCATCGAAATATTTGTCAGGTGGTAATAAAGGTGTATTTGTTTTACCGTAATATGAACTTTGGAATCTCGCGTACATATCGTACAATATACTGTATTTCTTCTTAGTGAATGACACATTTAAATTGTCGTATGGAAAGAATTGTGAATTTAAATAAACTTTAATATTTTTCAAGTCACAATGATCAAATTGTCCTGCATGTTTAGTAATGGCGTCTCTTCTACCTGTTTGTAAACCAAATATAATATACCTGGCTCGTTCTACATAATTCGATGTTTTAACAGTCCAAGTGTGTCGATCCGTAGTAGGTAAACTGGGATGCTCATGAAATTCCCAACTTCTAAATGGAATAACAATATCACGATCGGCTTTTAATTTTCTTAAAAGTAGCATTCTATGCTCGTCAGCCAATTTAACATGTGGAACTCTCCATACAATTTTGTCTAATTTTAATTTCCATTCTAAAGTCGCATCTGTAGTAGCATCTGCAGCTTTAATAATGTCTTTATCGTTAGAAGATCTCAACAAAACTAATTCTTGTTTAACGTTTAATATTATTTTCCTATAATCTTCAGCAAAACCAAGCAGCAAACGTAATGGAATATGAAAATCAAAATATCCATTTGGATTTGGAGTGATCGTGTCAATCGTAGGTAATACCCATCCGGCAGGTTTAAGTAAATTGGTTTCATTGGGTGTTATAGATGTTAATCCTTTTAAAGTTGTCGTAATACCTACTTTTTTAGTGGAATCAACTGTTACACCTGATATTTCATATCTAATTTCATCAAATAGGAAAGCCATAGGATTATTTATAAATGGAACTGTTGTACCAACAGTAGTACCGTCCTTTTTAGTAACTTGTCCTTCAATATACAAGTAACTTTCACATGGTAGTGTGTAAATGTCTTGATTTTGTATGGGAATACGGATTTCATCGTTATTGTTTAATTTCGATGAAGTGTAAGGGTTGTGGGTGTGATATTCTTTTTCCCATAGGGTTTCGTCGAATGTTGGACCCTGCGCTATATCCAGTATATCCATACTCGGTTAATTTTAATCCAATTCTCTCTAAGAAACGAATGTTCTCGCGTGTTAACTCCTCCACAGCTGAAGAGCTACTAATGCGGTTTCCCGTAGGTTGTTCGCTTTTAAATGTTAAACCCATGGTTTTGTATTAAAGTGTCGATTTTAAATGTAATCTAATCGTAATAGGCTCTTCTCTGAAGTCTACCAAGTTACCGTCTTGATCCAATACGCTCAACACGATGTCTGAAATGAAAGTGGTGTTCAACGGTAGATATACCAGGTTTTGTGGCTTTTCAACAATTTTAAATCCAGGTGGTACACTTGGGTAAAAAGTATGTATGATGTGGGTGTTAGCCCCATCCCTGTAAGCACCTTGTATAATGTTACAAGTTATGTCTATACTATTGACTTTTAATATTGTTACTGTTTTCTTACCGGAATGTGTTACATCTGGTTCTAAAACAGGCTCATCGTTGGAAAATCCTAATAAATCACCAATTGAGTTTGGTTGAGTGAAATCTACATAATATTTGGAAGTAATTTCAGCTTTCATCGTATTATTATTACCTTTTAATGTTATATTGTCTTTTCCCATTTTAGTTTGCAAAAATTCATTTATATGATCAATTTCATAAGAACCTGTGGGTAACCTGCACTCTTGTAAGTCTGTAAATTTTCCACTGGCATCCTTTCCCTTATAATAATGCAATACGTTATTTTTACCTTCCGTAACATTGGGGATAGAGTTGTAGGTTGTAAAATCCAATAGTGCCGCCTCCCAAAACCTTCCTTTTTGCAAGCGTAACGCTGGAAAAAGGATACTTCGTAAAGTGGACGATTTTCCTGTTAATGATACCGTATAGGAAGACATCTCAATAGTGACTGATACTTTTAGCTAGAAATTCCAAACATAAATGGCCGCATATTGAAGTATTATCAGGTTGTTCTCTTTTATAGTTATAATATATGTTTTTAGCAGATTTAAAGTAATTTTGAAGTTCTTTTGGTGGTGGCAAATTACCGAAACTATCAAAATAATATACATTGTTATTTAGTTTCTTATAACAAACCCAATGGGTGCCAGGCCCTTCAGTATTATCCAAATTTACAATTCCAGTCTCATTTTGCCACATTTTCTTTGGTAAACTGTCTTTCATAAACACACCGCGGAAAAATGGTATTTTTAAACAGGAAATATATTTAAATAATTCAATATTGGTTAATGCTTTATGTGGTATGACCAATTGATTTCTTTCATTTAATATGCACGATAAGGTCTTAGGTAAAGACCTGCCCCGTTTTTTACCATTGACCACACGGTGGGCTTCTTCCTGCCTTTTCTTGTAGATCGTCGTCTTCTTTTTATATTTCCTCCATGTTTTCTTGTGGTTGACCTCCTTTTTACTCTCCTTCTCCTCCTTCTTCCACCTCCTACTGCTGTTTTAGCCTTCATACCTGCTGTTACTGCTAAAGCTGCTGCTTTTTCTGCTATGCTAGCGTCACTTGATTTTACTCGTTGCCAAGCTATGTCCGCAAGCTTTTTGTCAGCTATTGATCTATTTTTTGAATCGGCAAACGTGGAATATGCGATATCGTGTTCTTTACAAGCCTGATCTAACTTATTTATGCCAGGATCGCCTCTTTCCAGTCGTTTTTTCAATTTAGTTCCTGGTCCGCAATACTGATAACCTCCCGGTATATGAAGTTCGTATGGTAATGCGTCTATTGCTCTATTTACTATGGATCCTACTGGAATTCGTTTTAAAGCTTTACTTAACAGAGAAACCGCTGTGGACGTGATCCCACCTCCTCTCCTTACAGTGTCTCTATATGGACTGATGTACTGGAACGTCATTATTGTCCTTTTATAATCGCAATGTACAACTTATGTGTTACCTCTATGACAAGTTGGACATAAATGAAGTCGTTTATTGTGTTCTTTTATTAAATATCAAAATCACCCCAATCCGATGATCTAAACTTTTTTGTACGAGGGTTGATAAAATAGTTTTGAACAATTTCCCGTTTAATCCAAGTACCTCTCTCAGATTCCAACAAAGGAGTACGACCTGAACCAATACCAATATGATTGTATACATCAAATAATGCATTTCCTAAAACTTTTACAAGAAAATTAACAGTGACAGCATTATCCACATGTTCAGGGTCTTTAAGGTCTGTTATACGTTTATTATTACAAGTATACACTTTGCTATCCATTTGTGATAATGTGATAGCCTGTCCTACAGTTGCAGCATCATTTGCTTCTCTTCCTTGCGCCATGTTTGTTAATTTTTTATTACTACATATAAAAAACGCATAGTAATTATTTGGATCTAGATGTACTGTTTGTCCTAAGGCAGCCGCGTCTCTATCTGCATGACCCCATGACACATTTGATAACCTTCCATGCCTGCAATCCCAATAAGCGTTTTTGTATGTCAATAAACGAAATTTTTCATTACCTTGAATAAAGTCATCCCCTTGCTTTGATAATACTTCATCTCGTTTTGCAAATCCAGTTGTTTCTTGTTTTAAAGTCTCTTTCATTTGACCCACTGTTGCACCATCAGATGGTGCTGAACCATCTTTTACATTCGCCAAACAATTGCCAAGACAATCGATAACTCCCACATCACGTATGACACAATGATCTTTTATATATTTGAGATTTACAGCATCATTTTCATTTTTTGGATAACCTATATCGTTAATAACAAATTTATAAAAAGAAAATCCATCTTTTGTCTTTTCAGGTATCAAAGAATGTAAATAGCGTCTATTTACGCTGTCTTTTGCATCTTTAGGGTCATCTACGTTGGATATACGTTTATTGTTGGCACTATACGTTTTCCCATTGAATTTTAACGTATTTTTTAATTCAGATGACAAATAACCTTTGTTTATCGCATCACCGTTTTGATTTGGTTTACCAACGTTGATAATTCTATGATCTTCTGCGTCATATGTGTTATTTTGTAGTTTTAATGTTGGCGATATCTTTTCCTTTAATATTTTTAGATTTATTGCATCGTTTTCATCCGTAGGATCTTTTATGTTTTTTAACCTTTTATTACTCATATCATAATCTCCATCAGGTGTTTGTGGTAAACCAGCACTTCTTTTTAAACTATTGGCATAATATAACCCATCCGAGGAGTAACGTCCGAACTTGTCGACACTCATGGTGCAACTGAATAGTATTCTAGGGAGTAACGCATTTTTATGAGATTACCCCACGGTTTCGGAGTTCATCCACTAAAGCCACCCATTCGTTTTCCAATCCAGTATGACCCGCTTCTTTAGCTTCATGTATTAGTTTCATTCTATCCACCAATTTATTGATATTATTGTAATAAATCACATTTGTGTTATATAGTTTCTTCATTAAACCTGTACCCGTAACGGACTTACTTCTTTTTCTTCGTTCCTGAGCACTTACATCCAAAGTGGATGCCATAAATCTTCGTTTTACAGGTTTTCTTTGTGTTAACGGCATTGTTTGTCTTCTAGTTGGTATTAACTTGGATACAAATTCTTTATATTTTAAAGACTTAGATCTAAAAGGAGGCTGGTCAGGTAAATACTTTCTCCTATATGCATTTGTCTGTTCCAAAATATTTTTATATGCTTCCATGTCTTTTTCTTTCACTACCGATACTGAAGGCTTATTTTCAAATAATAATTCAAATAATCCTTTTGTGCCCTTATACCTTTGATCACCAATGACAATATTATCATGTTCGTCAACGTTTAACGGGCTATTACCTATCATTAAACCGTCTTCTGTTAATCTCGCTCCATAACTATGGTAATTCTTATTAGGAATTGTTCCGAGTAACATTTTTACCATGTATTTCCTTCCTAAAGGTCCTTTGTTATGAATGTTTTCACCCAATAAGCTTATGTTTGACGGACCTTCCCTTGTCTCTTCTTCTTTTTCCTCTTCACTAGCAGTTGATACAACTTCATGTCCTCTTTTGGCTTTTACTTCATATAAATCTTTTATTCCACTATAGCCCGGTGATTCTAGCTCTCTTTCGGGTTCTCCACCGGTAAAACCACTATACGTAGAGGATTCCAGGTCTTCATCACTAAAATCTTCTGACTTTACATTTTCTCTTTCAAACTTCGTAATAGGTGCAATCGCATCTCCTTCCAATACAGGTTTAGCAAATTTTTTGTTTAATTGTTTCAAGGGTTCAGTAATAGGTTTAAAATTAGATTCAAGGAATTTCTCCCTCTCGCTAATACCTAGTTTCAATGCTCTGTTTTTAGCCCGAATAGAATCACTAAGTGATTTTATTTCTTTTACTAATTTTTCTTGGTTAACCATGTTTGTAGCAAGACGTGTTGTACAACAATGAATGTGTTATACCACGTTTAATGTATTAATATAAATTTATCAAATCCTATCCTGTATCGACCATTGTTTAGCGGTTGTTCCTTCATAATTGTTAGGAACCCATACTTTTCAGCCCAAGCCTTTCCACACAACTCTTTAAATCGTTCAAATGTCATATCCGCATTTACATGATCAAAATATATATGTTTTAGGTTGGTTTCGTCCTGTTTAAATACAATTAACATGTTTGCATTGTCTCTAATGAGTTGTTTAGGTATTTTGCTGTAAGTTTGGCCAATATAAATGCTATCTATGTTGTTATGTCGACCCATAGCGAAGTAATTCCTTATTGTGTTTTGGTTTTCACAAGATACATCGTCGAATATAAACACGGAGAATGGTTTAGCTTCTTGTGGCTGCATGACACTCTCGCTTGCATTAAACTTTAAATATTTAACTTCAGGCACATTAGTCAGTATTTTTTCCAATAATTGATACTTTGGTTGTTGTAGTGATTTTGAAAATACATATAGATTGTTAAATCGTAATCCTTTAGGGTTTGTAATCAAATTGAATACTACATTAGTTTTTCCACAGTTGGAAGGTCCGGTAACCAGACAACGAACGGTGTTTGGTAACAAATTGCCATGCTTCCCACTATTGAATTCTGAATTATCCACTGTGAGTTCATCTATATTATTAATAGTAAAACTCTCTTTTTGTGGTACTATCTCCATCCTTTGTAATGGTTCAACCTAAAATGATTCTCTATGGTTATATCAAATCCTTTTTAGCTATCCAAGAATCTTCCGTCTTATTAAATCCTAACCATCGTACTTTGACCTTATCTTTTTTCCGTTGCAACACCTTTTCAACTAAATATACATCGCCTACTGTTGATTTTAACATTTCATGTCCATAAAACCCTCCTTCAAGCAATTGTCCTTTATTATCTTTTAAAATATATGTCTCAGGTACTGTAGGTTGTACTTTGAATACAGTAAAAACCTCATTGGTCCAATTTGGCAGGTATCTTTTACTGAATACACCTTTATATTTACTTATTCGCACTTTATCACCCACATTAAATTTTTTAGGCTTTAGTTTTTCAACTTTTGGTTTAGTATTCGTTTTTATACGTTTTAATACAAGGTTTTCATTTTTACTAGTTACTTGGTTTGGTTTCATCCCGATAGTCCTATGAAATTTGTTATTGTAATCGTTTATAAGTTTTGGTAACATATCAATCCATATGTGCGATCCTCTGTTGGAAAACATTTTATACATTGCACTTTTTAAAGTTCTGTTAAATCTTTCGATTATTGAGGCTTTTACTTCTGAATTGGTTGAATAATGGTTTATATTGTGTTTTTTCATTAAATTTGCAAATTCCTTATTAAAATATTCTTTTCCATCATCTGTTTGTAAATGTTTAATAGTATGTTTGTCTCTTTGTATAGCTGTTTCCATTGCTTTTGTAACACTTTTACCACTTTTATCTTTTAGTGGTAAAGCATCTACCATTTTTGAAAAACAGTTAATAACAGTCAATATGTATTTATATCCTTTATTTTGTTTGCTATAAGGAATCATTTCGATTAAATCCGCTTGATATAAATCATTAATTCCTTTTATCACCGTATTTCTTCGTGGAAACTTTCTTCTTGCAGGTTTATGAAGTTCGTTGACAATTTGTTGCTTTAAGTCCTTCATATTGCAGGTTTCAATGTTTGTTGTATCACATGTATAATCACAATGAATGTTGTTTTAAATATTCACATCATTTATATGGGTCAAGGTCATCCAAACTTGTGTAAAAAAATGGGGAACACGGCGTTGGACTTGCCGTGTTCCCCATTTTTTTACGGAAGGAGAAAGGAATAAGGTCGTAGTTGTAGAAGGACGAAGAATAGGTTACTAGTTGATAGGGTTTAGAGAGTAGTGGCCAAAAGGAAGAGTGTGGATTTTGTCGGGCATAATGTATCTTTTATCATCCCGAGCTGACAACGCTTTTTTAATTTCGGTGACACTGTAGACTTGATGCTTAAAGCTTCGGATATTGTTGAATGTTGCTGATATCGTAGTATCTTCAAACAAACAAGTCTTGTAGTGGTCAAATGTCACGTGTTTTTTCAAATAAGATGTCTTCACTCCTTTTGCTTTCTTCACTGTCGGTGTGTTGTTCTCGTGGTACATCTTAAATGAATACAATTTCGCCATCAGCGCCACTATTTCTTCTAAAAGCATTCCATTTGCTTCATCTTTGAATTTTCCAATTACTTTTTTATATTTTTCATTAAAATTTGGATGGTTTTTCGGATAGTCAGAAAAATCGAAATCTTCTTTGTATGGAAAAGTCCTTAGGTCTTCATACATGTCCAAAGTCTTTATCCAGTAGATAAACGCGTCCGTATCCATGTATGCGACTCCAATGTTTTCCCTTCCGTAATGTTTAACCATTTTGTTATAATGGAAATCATACATCAGGGTTTTACTTATATCCAAAATCGACATACCTATGTATAACGGACGGTCCATGACTATTGTTGTTTTCTTCATACTGACAGCGACTAGATTTTCGTTTATAATCATGGATGTTCCGAAATTTGGTTTTTGCACTAATTTTTCCAATTTCCTAGGATCACTCACTAATTTTACATTTTTGTGTTTTCTTTTGTTCTCCAAGGTCTTCCCAAAGATGGCATTGTTCATTAATTTATAGAAGTCCTTTTCAAATGCTGTTGTCGCTGCAGCTCTTCTTGCAGTGTTGGAATCAATATATGGTTTCAACCAACAAGACTGGGTGAATTCAATTGCTCTATGAATTCTCACTATACGTAGACCCAATTCAAGAGCCTGTTGAACTACCCAGTAGTGAGCCACATAGCGATCCTTATTCTCCAAGGTCATCATCAATTTTGGCCATCTTCCTGTCGGTGAAACTTCAGTCTTGGCTAGGAGAGGCAAGTCGTGGTGATGGTCATGAAGGTGCTCCGGGTATTCAAAATCACAGTCCAAAATATAGCCTTTTGGACCATCCTTTGGAATCTGTGAGATGTCTCCGATGGTGGCCGGGTCGATCCACTTGAAGTCAGCGTAGGGAAGCGGATTTGACATTGCCCAACCATAAAGGTTGTTTGCATCAAAATAGCCAAGGTAGACCGATGGTTGTTGCTCGTCGAAGCCGGGGATGTACTTGTTGTTGGCTTTGACATGACGTGTTACAGCTTGTGTCAAACCGCCCCGTACACCAGATTCCATCATGAGCACCATATCAATATCCGTTAGAAGTTCCAGTCGACAGTTGGTTGACTTTAGCATAGCTTGCCATGCTAATCCTGGAGATGTGTACGAGTGTAGAGGGTCCAGTCCATAGGCGGAGAAGCAGGTGTTTCTGAATTCTTCCATCACATCGCACAGCAGAGTTACGTCCAATTTTATATAAAAGTCAGAATATTCCCCTAAGGTTTGAATGTTTAGTTGGTTCCAAACATTACATGCATGATTGTAGTCTTCAACGGAGATTTCACTTTCGTTTAATTTGCTGTTGAAGGCTTCAATCGGCGGTAGACTGGTTTCTTCAAATTTTTCTGTAGAAGTTATGTAATCGTAGGGGAACACTCCTTTCCGTAATACTAGGTCTAATTTATCTTCAGGTACAATTTTTCTGGTTTCTTTTAGGTCTTCTCTTCTTAGGTTCTCTGACAATTTGGCTAAACTAGATGCCATAAATCTGTAAGAGTCTACGAAGCGAAGTTTAATTTTACCTACTGTTTTTGAAAAGCTGATGTACTTTTCCAATGTTGTAGCAAGAACATCAATTTTACCGTCATCTCTTCCTAACTCCGGGATAATAAAGTGGGAGTCGTAGCCGCTAAGATTGTGTAAAACGACAGGAATAAAGTTTGGCAGTTTGTAATTTATATTGCATGAATTACAAGCAGCTCCTCTGTATAACCCTGTCAGGTGATCGTGATCTCTTACTTTTGGATTTTCTTCACTGAACATCTTCTTGCATAAATAGCATCTTGTCGCTAAGTTGTATTCTTCTTGTTGATTTTGGTTTAAAGGTTCCATAGGTACAATATTACCGAACAAGCGTTGAACCTTTCCAGCAATATCGTACAGTTGGTCTACAAAATACTTAGCGGCTTCTTCACCACGGTAGAGTATTGGAGTGGATGTTAAACCATAGTCTTGCAATTGGTTTTTAGACAAGGTTGATTTAACTAGTAAACAAAAACTGTTGGGCTGATGCAACTGATATTTTGTTCTTCTAGTCACTTCGCCGTCCGGCAGCTCCTGTGGTACTAACGTTGATTCAAAATCTGCATAGACCACTATTGGAATTCGGTATTGGTGAACTGTCTTGTTAAATTGGATACACGCTCGAGATGGTGGTGGCAGACTAATCTTCACTTCATAGTTCTCGTTGCAAAGTCTTTTATGTTCCAATAACCAGTCCAATCCTCCACGTCTTGAATCTTTCCAAGAAAAGCAGAAACATCTCTTGCAAACTGTAATCCTATTTACTCTTTTGGTCAATTGTTTTACAACTAAGGCTTCAAAGTCCTTTATCCATACATAATGGGAAATTTCACCCTTAGTTATCAATAGCAAGTCCGTGTGGTTTCTTTGCTCAACCTTTACTACCCGCAAAGGATAAACGTTGTTTGAATCATCCAGACCAAAAACATTCACTGAAACGCCAGGATTTTTCTTTTCAAATTTGTCTATGTCTTTCAATGTAACTGGGTAGGTGAGGCCTTGAAAGTTGTAGCGGTGTTCATTTTCGTAATATTCTCTACCAACTCTTTCAGGATGATCTTTAACATACTTGGTTAACATTGCATACTTAAAACATTCATTACCTTCATTTTGCACATTCCTACACGATTTAGTGTTTTGGATTTTCTTTGGTAAAGGGATAAAACTACTACCCCTTAAACCATATCCATGCTTGTGAACCCTTACATCCATACCTTCGATTGATGACAAAGTCCATCCAGATCCTCTTCCTTCATGTTCTTGAAGTTTTGTTATAAGTTCTTCCAAGCATTCTTCAATAATATCATCGATGTTGGAGGTGAAGGTAAGGGTTCGGTTTTTGGTAATGAACGCTCTCAATGCTGTTTCACCATCAGTATTGTTAAACATAGCCTCTAACACCATTCCAAATTTAATAAAATTTAGCCTTTGTAATTCTTCCCTCAACGTTTGACCAACAAGTTCCTTAGCCTGGGTTATGAATGTTTCCAATTCCAATTGAACGTTATTAATTTTGAAATGTGTTACAACTCGTCCTGGCAAGGCTGTGGTGCGCAGTTGTCTTACATCTTCCAGTTCTTCTTCTTCCATATCCTCTTCTTCGGTGTCCTCTTCTTCGGTGTCCTCTTCTTCAATAGGTCTTGTAGCAGTAGATGGTCCAGCACCAGCAAATTGAATCACACTAGGTCTTCTTCTTTGCATTTGCTGTAGATAGCTGTCGTAGTAGTCCATCTGCTTCTGGTGCTCTTCCAAAAACCGGTCAATTGAGTCTAAGTCTATTTCATCCATGGTAATATCTTCTTTTCTATCTTCGTCTTCATGTAATTCTCTGTGTATGGTGAAAAGATCTTCGTCTTGAAAGATTTCCCCACAAATGTCGCAAAGAGCCATTTCAAACAGTTTGGCTTTGAATGCACACTCTGTGAATGTCCACGCAATAATGAGCAGCGCACTCCACCGGACCCTTTATATCCGAGGCAGATAGGTGGGGAAAGTGACGTCATATGGAAACAGGTTATCACTTATGTGCTAAATTTAGCCTTTACACAACCGTTTGTAATACATTTATCAGTAGGCTTGATAAATTGATGATATTTGGTCTAGATTCAATAATTTGTACAAGTTTTTTCAAAGATGTCTGTTTGAGCAAGTTTATGTAGGTCAAGGTCATTTGGAATTATTATTTTGAGCGGGGGATAGAGCACTAAGCAGCATCATTTACTACAAAGTGCTCTATCCCCCGCTCACATTCTTTTTTAACTTTTTGTTTAAACTTTTTACAAGGGTGAAACATCACCATCAGAGTCGGAATCATCCTCATCACGGAATAGGTAGCGATGACAATACATAATTCTTCTGGCAACTAACATCCTATCCATTGGACGATGGGGAGTGTCTTGTTCTTGTTCTTCTTCTTCTTCGATTTCCAATTGGAATTCCATTTCCGACTCAGATGACGACTCTAATGTTTCGTAGGCATGCAAGTCCACCTCATTGTCCGTTGAACCAGCTTCGTCAGAGTCCGTTTCAATATCCATTATCTCTTCCTCCTCCTCTTCTTGATCAACCGCAGGTAGTTGGTCCTCTACTTCTATAATTTCTAGAGGTATAACCTCCAGAATAGAGACACTTCTGTTGCGATGGAACACGGTGTTGTCAAGTGGAGCCATGGTATGAAAGTGGTGTATCTATCCAATTGGTTTGCCCTTTTTATACCCCCACCAACTATACATTTTATGTGGGTCAAGGTCACGTAAAGATACCCTTTGAGCGGGGGATAGACCACTAAGCAGCATGCTAGTCCATTGCCGCAAAGTGATCTATCCCCCGCTCTATTCCGCAGACCACACTCAAGTCCAAGTCCACATCCAAGTCCACATCCATATGTTACACTTTATTATTACTGCCACCAAGTAATTGTCACTCGCACATTTACTTGGTTTTGATAAAGGTACTGCACAAACTCCATATTGGTTGTTTGTTCGTTATACAAATGCATCATGAAATATGCAATCTTATCGATTGCGGCATTGTCCAACGGTTCGCAATTCACAAGTTCCAATGTGCCCTGGCTGGTCTTCTCCTCTATAAGTTCCACCACTTCGTTGATGTCTTCTTCCAAGAGGATGAACTCAACACTGAAGCTCTCCATTGTTGTTGATAGTGTCTAGACAAATGCTTGACTAAATGCTTTATTCATCAGTCCTACATATATACCAATTTCCCCCTCCTATTACCCATTCCCCCTCTACCTTTATATGGGTCAAGGCCATCCAATAATACCCTTTGAGCGGGGGATAGACCACTAAGCAGCATGCTAGTCCATTGCCGCAAAGTGATCTATCCCCCGCTCTGTATTCCACACAAGTCCTAGTCTTTACACACACACATAAGCCCCCAGTCTTTTACACTTACTCATATACTCTGTCCTCCCTGCCAATTAAGAGTTCCCCATGTTTGCCACTATTTTCAATTAACCTTTCCAAGTCCCAAAACACAATGTCCAAATTAACCAAGTTCGCTCGTCCAATTTGAAACACACTATTCCCCCCAAAGTCACTTGCTCTCACTTGTTGTCCTGTATACTGCTTCTTCTTCCACGCTACAATCACTACCCTACCTTCTTCAACAACCATTCTTTTAACGTTATCATACACCTTCTTCAACATCCCTTTACAGTTTAAATAGTTTATGGTTACATACTCCCACTCCTTACCAATGATCAGTGATCCACTCATTTTCTAGCGTTCCACTGGAAGGTTCAAAGCAGAATGAAGTCGGGATGTACAGACCCCCCTCTTTTATACCAGTTAACCGGTTGTCCTTGCTGTAAAGTGGGTCAAGGTCATCCAATGCTACCCTTTGAGCGGGGGATAGACCACTAAGCAGCATGCTAGTCCATTGCCGCAAAGTAGTCTATCCCCCGCTCTGTATTCTACACACACACACACACACACACATGTCCCTGTCCAAGTCTTTCATTACATACCCAATATATATTCAGTTCCTTCATCATCACTATCACTCATCACTGCTTCCACAAACTCCACAGGATTAAAGTTAAATTGTTTCAATTGTTCTTTTAAGTTTTCAATTTGTTGGTCCTTTACTTCTAAAACACTGTGAAGGTGTGATATGTAGTCCGCTGCCTCGTTGATGCTTGCTACTCTCGGATCGCCTAACTTCAAGCTGGGAACTACACCCTGCAGCCTGTAGTAAGCCATACGCCTTTCTTGCTCCTGCCGTTGACCAGGACTGAGCAAGCCTTGCCCGTCTTGGCTCACCTCCAGCAAGGTCCGTAGCATTGGAGCTTTGCAGGCGTTTGCCCGAGCAACAGTTATGCTGTGGAATGGTCGAGCAGGTCCACGAGTAGCAGGCAGGACGTTGGCAGCACGCCTTCTTGAAGAAGAAGAGGAAGCCTGAGAAGTTTTGCAGTTGGAAGCCATGTTGAAGTGAGGTATTCAGCTAAGCGATACAAAGCAGAATAACCAAACTGCACATCAATACCCGTATATATACACTTATCAGTGGTGGGGGTACTAGCTAGCCTTGGTAAAGTGGGTCAAGGCCATCCAAAAACATTACCAGAACGGGGGATAGATCACTAAGTGGCATGTTAGTCCATTGCCACAGAGTGATCTATCCCCCGCTCTGTATTTCACATTCACGCACACATTCATACATACACACAAGTCCCAGTCCAAGTCTTTACCCACACACCTATCCACTCTCATCCTCACTATCATCACTGTCCAACAGGCTTTCACACTTCTTAATCAGTTTTTCCCATTTACTCCTAACATAAAGTAGCTCCCTGCGAGTATTCTCTAGCATTCTGTCCCTTTGCTCTATCACTTCGTCGTACCACTCGATGATGTTTGGTGGAGTCTGAGTTGCTGCATCCGTCGTGGTTGGTTGAGACGCCCCGCTGCTCCGCAACTCCTTCCTCACAGGACCAAAGCCGGAGAATCGGACACGACTTCTTGACGAAGGCCCCGATCGGATTGGTCCAATGCTCGGGCTGGAGTTGGAGGCGACCGGGCCAGAGGTAGAGGCTGGGACGTTCATAGCAGACATGGTGGTGTTCAGCTTAACGGTGTAAAGCAGAATGAGAGGACGGTTGATCACCACTCCTATATATACCCATTTTTAGTGGTGGGGATAACACTGGGGGGGGGGGGGGGTTAAAAGAAATTTTGCTTAGTCTTCCCGGTCATCAGTTTTACATACCTTTAGCACACCCATTATTTTGGTTTCTTCAATAACTTTACACACCTCAAACACCCAAGCAAACAGCTCATCTATGTTGTTATAATTAATTTTTGTCCAGTGTTCATACTTATGAGTTTGGTTGTTTATAATACATAGATAAAATGTAGACCCGTCTTGTCTTATACAATACTCAACTTCCATTCTATGCTGGTTTAGCACTTCCCAAGCATTGTGTTGATCTATCAAGAAGTCACCACCTTTGTAATTGTACCGTGACATGTTTACCACGGAGCACAGAAACAGACTGAAGCAAATGAACGGCTCATACAAGCTTAGTAAGAGCGTTAGAGTGGGGGTATCACGTGATACACAACATTAGTTGTAAGTAATTTATATGGGTCAAGGTCATTCAAACTTTGAAAAATTTTTACCTCCAAACACTTGTAGCAAGCTACAAGTGTTTGGAGGTAAGTTTTTATTTGTTAATGATTTATTTGTAACTTAGTCTTCACCCTCAAGGACACGGTTTGAGATTGTCCCAGTGACTTTACATCACCGCCAGGTTAAAGTATTATACAAGTCAAGTATTTTTTTTTTTTATTAGTTGACTTGTATAATACCCCTCTCCCTTACTTTAAGAGGGTTAAGACTAAATTTGGAAAAATAATTTGGAAAAGACTTTTAAATATTGTCCAACACAACCTAACAATTTTGGCTTTTTCTTTTTAGTGAGCCCATGTCCTAATCCATTTCCCAAACAGATCGGCATCCTTTTCTTCGAATTAAATAAGCCCCGGGGACAAAAAATTCTCTTTGTACCATCGCAGGTGGTACTTTCATTCTATGAAGGCGGCCATCACCTTTTAGAATGATTTGCACATTTATGTTAAATGCTCCATAAGCTTGAACAATGAAATAATATTTTTTGTCCCTCTTGAGCCTATTAATTTTCAGCTTCTGCGGACTGTTGGGGTGTTTGAACTTGGACTTTTCAGGCATAATATTAAGGCTATAGGGCTTTGGTGTCGGAATTTTGATTTTCTTATTCAAGTGTCGTTGGCAACGATCTTTTTCTGGAAGAGCAAAACTCGGACAACAAAGAACCACAGCCTCTCTGCTAAACCAAACATAATCGCATTTATCACGCTTGCCAGCAGGGCATTTAACACGATTACGTTTCTTTTGTGTTGGACTCTTAGTGTTTTGGAGCTTCTCCGAATTAGGCTGGCTAGAAGAAATAGGGGTGGAAGGGGGTGGAAGAGGCAAAGATTGGTCAAAAGGAATGGAGCAAACAATTTTGGGTGGGGTAGGAGAGCATGTTAGGTCTATGGAGGGAAGTTCAGGGGAAAAGATGGATTTACGGGATGCTTTGGTTGGTGTGGATGGCATGGGGGATATGGGTGAGGGACATTGTGATTTGGTATAGGATAGGATTTTTTGGGTTCTGCTGTAGGGGGTTATCCTCGACCTGGACGTCTCTTCGAAGACTGCAGACTCCGATCCTGAGTCCGATAGCAGCGAGAGTGCTGGAGAGGCTACCGGGACTCGACCGCTGAGTTTTCCTGACGATGGTGGAGGTGCACCGGCCTCTTCCACTGTCGGCGGCAGTGGCGACAGGCTGGGCATGGAGGCGGGCTGTGGTGGCGGCGGCGGCGGTGGTGGCATCGTCAGGCAGCTCAAGATGTTTGCAGTCATCAGATATTCCAGGATCGAGGCGGAGGATGATGGAGGTTGAGTCGTGTCGGTTGAGGTTGAAGCTGGCGGGTAGTTTTTGAGTTTAAGGCCCATTTTACCCATTGTAATAAATGGACTTAATGAGAAGAATAGATGAGAATGAAAAAGTGAAGTTATTATAAATAATCTCAAGAACAAGAGAGAACCTGTCCGTACGGGAGCTTGGACGGGAATGAGAAGTGCATGCAGCCGGGCCGCCTTATATCCCCACCGGGGCTGCCACGCCCAGGATATCAGGGGTGGGGGAGGGGGTGGGGGTGGGGGTGGGGGGGGGTGTCGCACTTTTTGTCGGGGGGGGGGGGGTCGCACTTTTTGAAAAAATAAACCCCACTTGGGACATTTATGTTGCCATCGCTAAAGCCTCCCAAGAGACCCAATTCCAAACTTGTGCGTTACTAATACCTAACTGTTAACTTTTAAAAGACCTCTATATATATAAACTGTGTTAGTAAGATCTGACTGTTAAAGATTTTGAAAACTTTTATATTTAGGTTTTTGGTACACCCTGTATTTATACAACGTTAAAAATATTTTTTAATTATTCCTTGGGGTCAATTTAGTGGGAAATAATTTTGTTTGAAGGATGTAAGGCAAAGCGTTTGTCTGTAATCCATTTAGGACACCTTACGAGATTCACCCTGTATATATGAAAAAATTACTATAGTATTTTTATGTCAGATTTGATAACATTTTAAGTTGTTAGAAGTATCAACACAACAAATCAGTGACACACTTAGAGTTAGAAACACAGTATGTTAGGGATCAAATTAACAAGTTGCTGGAACAAGAATGAACATCTCCATAAAGCAGGGCCACACCACCTGTAGTGGTCGTAATGACTTTGCTATCTGCTGGCTACAAAATTAACGTCTTTTAAAATTAATGTGTTTCCAATAAATCTCAGAAGAATTGAATTTAATGGTGCTGAATATAATTTTTCAATTTAAAAATATTGATGCAGCTATTGGAGAACGATTTAATAAAAAACAATGTAAGATCGCAAGAATTCAAACACCTCTCTGTAGTAAAATTATAATATGAGTACTAAATATGTAATATAAATATCAATAAGGTATAAAATAAACCTATAATCTTTTAGATTTGTTGTTTAAAATAGCAAAGAATAAGTTTTATTTTAAACATCAAATAATTATGTCAGAGGAATCTAAATTTCTACTTTAAATCTATTTTTCCTTGAATTGTTACATGTTTACAACTAACAAAATGTTATTTCAATCTTATGCTTTAAAAAGTTTGAATTGAAGAAAAATTAATTAGTTAACTAATTTTAAAGATAATTTTAAGTTTATGTTACAAAAATTCACATTTCATGTATAAATATTAACAATGCGGAAACAGAGAGATCAAATTCAAATATTGACACTGTAAAGCCAAATTAGTTATTGGGCCAGAATCAATCAGTCCAGAGGGATTACTCAAATATTACTGCGTCTGTTTATAATGCGAATTGGACAATTATAACTTAGCGGTTGAACGTGCGTTGATATTAACTGAATCTGTAGCCCTTTACAAATTGCTAGTGTTTTATTCTATGAGTAGTAAGTACCAAGTAAACATACTGTAGCTCTTTATTTTGATTTATACAGTAATTTCCTACATTGTTTAAATTTGAAAATATATATTTAAAAAACTGTTGTAACTCAATGTATAAATTGTATAGACAGTAGACACTTTGCCTACTGGCTACTTGGCGGTCGGTACTATTTGTTTTAAAAATAAGCAAGTTTTTATTTTATTTTGAGGTTAGTTGTAACTCGCATCACGACATTGTAACTAAATTTGTTCTGAGTAAATTTGTTATATTGGCCAAATACGGGACAATTACCGTCCCCGGGTGACTTCTCTCCGGGACGCGGGACAAATTTACTAAATAAGGGACTGTCCCTTAAAATCCGGGACATTTGGGAACACTGGGGTATTTCATAAGATTAACATTGGAGAACCAAAATACAAGGTTCTCCAATGTTAATCTTTTGGAGAATAAGGATGTGTTAATATTTGACTTATTAACCAATATTTTTGGATCAAACTTGGTATTTAGCATCATTTGGTTGAGATTCGTCCATTAATGGTAAAAAATCTTGGTTTTTGGGCTTGTCATGGCAGCAAACCTGCATACTCTTTTCCCATGTTAATCATATGGAAAATAGGCAAACTCCTTTATTTATTGACGGATATAGATGAAACATAGTATATGGCTTCATATGGTCTAAATAATTTTTTTTATGCTAAAAACCTACTTTTAGTGTACCCCATGGCAGCATACCTGCATGCTCTTTCCCTATATACATCATAAGGAGAACAGACCTTTATTTCCCAAAAATTATGAGCACGTGATGAAATTTTGTTTTCAGGTTTATTAGGTAAAAATTAATATTACTGATTTGGAAATTCACTGAGTACGCAGGCCTGATGCGAAATTTATAATGTGATTGCCAAAATAGACTTTTGGTTTTGTGAATGCACACAATTGGTTGATAAAATATTAATGGTGGTACTGAACTTAAAGAAATATTGATGAAATGGTTCAATTTTGAAACAAATTTTGAAAACAAATTCTTGTAAAACTCGAACTGTGATTCGGGTTGGTTCCAAGATCTTCTTGTGACATCAGCTCTACTACCTCCGGTTTACTTTGCATATGGTAGCCAATTACTAAACTATTAAATGTTACTTCTGTATAATAGAAATAATTTATCACTTTTTTTAAATTGTACTTCATACTGCTGATTATGAATGTTTAGATAAATAAAATTCATGTCAAAGTATAATTGCATTTGAATTTAAAAACAAAAGCAGCAAGAATTATTATAAAAACAGCTGTTTTATTAACTGTCACTAAATTAGAATCCACGTGTAACAGATTCAACATGTGTTTAAACAAATATACACTAGAGTGAAGCACCCGTAGGCCTAGATTGAAACAGTCTGAAAGCAGGGTGAGCAAAGCGAACGAGTTTGTCGGGAAGGCGAGTGAGCGGAGCGAACAATCTTGTCTTAAACAAAAAAGCCCTTTTTGCACTGGTCATTTTAGAGCACTGTCTGTAACTGATGTGTATACTTATTTAAAACGCTAAGGTTTTTTTTGTGTAGAGATCTCCTCTCACAGTTCTCAACCGATTTTCAAGTTTTTGGGATTGTTGTTGTTTGTTGTGATGCGAGAGATGCGAGAGAGTGAGGACGTGTGTGCAGTAGCCTCCGTGAGTCATGGTTGCGTAATACGCTCAGTCCCGAGTTTAATGTTATAGTTAAGCAGTATTTGGTTGTTTTAGGAACAGAACTCATTTATTGTTGTCAACACTTGTTAAACTTTTGCAAAATGGCTACAAAATGCGGTACTTGTCAGCAAAATACTCGGAGCAAACCAAACATAACCTGTAATGATTGCTCCATTATTTTTCATTTGAACTGTGTGAATTTGACTGCCGATGATGTGGAATATTTGGAAGCAAATCAGCAAATATGGAGATGTGATCCCTGTAATAAGACTCGCCGTTCAAGTATGCTCTTGGAAAGTAAGGGCAAGTACAGTATTGACGATGTACTAAATATGTTCAATGAACTAAAAAATAACATAAAATCTATTGAAAGAAGCCTTGGAGAATCATTGAACTCTTGCCATGATCAGCTTAAAGAGACAAACCACAAAATTGATGAACAGAAGGCAGAAATCGTCTCATGGATGCAAAAGGTCGAAGAGCTATAGTCGGGGGCAATAGAACAGGCGTGTCAAGGTCAAGTCTTTTAATAAGCCAGCTGATTTTTGCTCATTTAACTACATGTTATTTGGCGTGACCTTCACCCGCCTGTTCTATTGCCCCCGACTATAACCACTGAAAACCTGGCACTCAAAAAACAAATAAATGTTCTAGAGGTTCGCCTAGAGGATGCAGAACAATATTCTAGGAGGAACTGCATTGAAATTCAAGGCATCCCTGTCAAACCAAATGAAGATGTTTTGGAGATTGTGAAGTCCGTGGGTAACGCTCTGGATTATCCGATCAGTGACACGATGGTGGATGCCTGTCACCGGCTCTACAACACCGGAAAGGGCGACAGACCTCCGGGAATCATTGTCAAAATGGTCCGGAGGTTGGATGCTGAGGGCCTACTCCAGAAAAGAAGGGTTAAACGGAACCTTAACTCCACGGACATCGGACTAGCATTACCTGAGGCAAAACCAGTTTACATGAACGAGAGCCTCAGCCCAGGAAGAAGGAAATTATTCAATGCTGCTCGACAAGTAAAAAAGGAAAAAAACTACACTTATTTGTGGACCAGAGGCGGGAAGATTTTCATGCGAGAAGCAGACAAGAAGCCTGTCAAAGTTATAAACACTATGGAAGACCTAGATAAGCTGTAATCTATGTGTATGTATTTTACAAGGTATGTCACTATTGTCTTTGTTATCTATTAGTAGTAGTAAGCATTATTTATATTATCTTTATCTATGTCTCAATATTGTGTCTGTGCAGGTTAGTTTGTGCTTTTTTATTTTGTTAGCTTTTTCCATTATTATATATTTTTATAAATATGGTAATTAAGGAACTCTACATTTTAAACCAAAATATTAGGAGTGTTAGGACTAATTTCAATGCACTTTTAATAGAACTTCATGACCTTAAAAAGTTTTGCAATATTATTGTACTTACAGAAGTCTGGATCTCAAGTACAGAAGTAGATTTTTATAAGATACCTAATTATAATGTATACAGTAAGTGCAACGATGTGAGCCGTGCAGGAGGTGTGCTTGTTTACATTCACGAGGATATACAGGTTAGATCTGTGCGGCCACTGACAGCGGTCCAGTCAGCTGATTGTCTGCTGCTTGATTGTTGCGTTGGCCGTGAACAGCTGACAGTACTGGCTGTTTATAGATTACACTCCGGCACGGTCTCACAGTTTATTGATGAGATTGAACCAGTATTACATGATTGTAGATTTTTAAGGAACTTTTTGTTTATGGGTGACATAAATATTGACTTAAATTCAGATTGTGCTGATACGAATAATTATTTAACTTGTCTTTCTTCTTTTGGTTTTACTTGTACTTTTAATAATCCAACCAGAATTACTCAAGCCAGTAGCACTTGTCTAGATCATATCTTTGTAAGGTTTTGTAATACTTTTGTTAGTAGGTTTAGTGTTGATGTTTTGGATTTTGAAATTACAGATCATTCGGGTGTTTTGCTTTCTATAGAACTGCATGATTCAGTTGTTAAAAAGACGGAGGTCATTTCTAGAATAAATTATGATAGGTTATTTAATATTCTGTCATTAGAGAACTGGACCTCTGTATATCAAGCTGATACAGTCTCTATAGCTTTTTGTAAGTTTTTAGAAATTCTTAAAGCTTCTGTAAGTTCTAGTACGGAATCATATAATATTAACAATAGTCTCAGGAAAAAAAATCCTTGGATGACAAACCAAATTTTGCGTAAAGTTAAAAGAAGGAAGCATCTTTTTGTATTGACTAAAAGACATCCAAACAATATTGTTTTACATAACCATTATATTGATTTTAGAAACCAACTCAAGGAAGAAATAAATTTAGTTAAAGAATCATTTTATTATAATAAATTTATTGATTGTGCTGGAGATTCTAGGGCACAATGGAGTACTGTAAATTCATTAATAGGGGAAGTTAAGAACAAAAGGGTTATTGAAGTTGTAGAATTAAATGGTAATATTATTAATGAACAAATTGAGATAGCAAATGTTTTGAATAATTATTTTGTAACGGTAGCTGATAACTTGAGAACTTCAATTGTAATAACGCAAGATAATAATCAATTTGAACAAACACTTCCAAGTAAAATTGAAAATAGATCATTTTTTATGCTTCCAACTGATAGAATTGAAGTTCTTAATGTTATTAATAGTTTTAAGCCTAGTTCTAGTTCAGATAATATTAATTCAAATTTTGTTAAAAAGATTGCCCATTACATAGTAGATGTTCTTGTATTTTTATTTAATAACAGTCTTGCAAGTGGTACTTTTCCTGACTGCCTAAAAACTGCCATTGTAATACCACTTTTAAAGAACAAAAATTCAAAGGCTCCCTCAAATCATAGACCTATTTCCCTGCTATCTTGCTTTTCCAAGTTGTTAGAAAAAATTGTTAAATTACGTTTGGTAAATTTTTTAAATAGTACTGGTTTTTTTAGTAATAATCAGTTTGGCTTTAGATCGGGTCGTTCTACTGAAGACGCCTTAACAACCTTTCTGAGTAGGATTTATGATGGTATTGATGAGGAAAAGGTTTGTGCTGCGTTGTATGTAGATATCACCAAAGCGTTTGATACTGTAGATCATAAAATTCTGTTGGAAAAACTGTGGAACGCTGGTATAAGAGGAGTCCCTTATAAGTGGTTTTTAAGCTATTTAAGTTCAAGGAAACAGAGTGTGAGGGTTGGAAACGTTTTAAGTTCTGAATGGAGGCTAAATCATGGGGTACCTCAAGGCTCTGTATTGGGTCCAATTTTATTCTTAGTATATACAAATGATCTTTGTAACGGTAATTTTAATGGCAAAATCACTTCGTTTGCAGATGACTTGGCTTTTACGTATACTTGTGACATTAAAGACGAATTTCTACAAAATTTAATTCAACGAGATTTAATTATTTTGCGTGATTGGCTGGGTAAAAATTACATGGTTCTAAGTGAAAAAACTAAATTTCAAATTTTCAATCTTAAAGAACGGGCTGTATTTTCAGTCCCATGTTTCTACCATGATGTAAATTGTAATTCTTCAAATTGTAACTGCCTGCAGATAGGTCAAGTTGATGATATGAAATATCTTGGTTTAGTCATAGATTTTAAATTATCATGGAAACCTTATATTCAGAAACTAAAAAGAGAATTGTATGGAATACTACATAAATTCTATTTTCTGAGGAATCAGTGTCCCCAAAAGGTCTTAGTAACTTTTTATCATGCTTTGGTTGGTTCCAGAATTAGCTATGGCTTGGTTTGTTGGGGTGGTACTTTTTTGTCAACCCTGTATCCAATTATTGTATTGCAGAAATATATTATCAGAGTAATAGCCAAAGTAGCTAAGACTTCACATTCATGGCCTTATTTTCAATCCTTTAAAATTTTACCCTTACGTCACTTATATGTATACAAAGTTTTACGATTATTTTTTATTAGAAGTAACAACCAATTTCAGCAATCAATCAATAGATATGATTTGAGAAGACAGCTGTCGGTACCAGTTCCAAGATCTAAACTTAGAATGCATCAACAATTTTATACCTGTAGTGCACCGAGACTTTTTAACATGCTAGCATCCAAAATAGCTAAAAAACAAAATTTAAAAACCTTCTCAGTTTATTTTAAAAAATATCTTTTGAGTTATGAATGTGTTGAGGATTTCTTTGAAATTGTAGTTTGATAATCTAAAAAGCTTTTATACAGTAGAATGGGTAATGTTTTGTTTTAATTGTGTTGTTAAGTAATGTATGAGTTCTGTAATATGTATGTTTTTTCTATTGTATTGTAGCGTTTTCTTTTAAGTACATATTAGGACTTGGATTACACGTTACTCTCGATTAAATTTGATGTGAGGGAGGTTCCATCTCAGGATTTCCTAAGGAACCCCTACATTTTTCTCTGGATTATGGTGTGTTTTTGTAGAGTATATTGTAATTATTTATTGTATTTTTTACACATGTTTTATGTAATGAACACTGTATAATTTGTAATATCCATTGAAAAATAAAGAATTTATTTATTTATTTATTTATTTATTTGTTTCTGCCAAAAATTGATGAAAATCGGACTTAAAATTAGGGTGCTGTTCACAAATTAAATTTGAAATCTTCCAATTAGAATAACATTGAAATTGGTTTGAGCATTTTCAACATATGTTAATCTGTAGTTTTTTGTTATCACTGATATTCACTATATTGGATCGGTCGGATGTCATTGATTTAGAACTGTAACTTTTGTATTGTAGCAAAACGTGCACTACCTACTATAAAGAATAATATTATTGTTTAAGTTTACCAAGGAAATGCTCGGTCCCCAGGTACTCTTATATACTCTAAAACAAGCACCGTTTGCACGGGCAAAATTTTTAACTCCCCAATTATTATTTTTTTTGATTTTTCATTGAATATGGGGTTTTGCTCACCAGAAATCGATTGGAGTTGGTCCCATGGCTGGGAAAAATCTGGTTTTCATCCTTACTCAAATATCTGGTACTTTTAAGTTCCCATGTTATCCTTATGGAGATTTTATGTGGCAACTGAATTGAACAAAAATCAGCTGATTATTGTAGAAAGTACCAGGTTAACCGAGCCTTGCTCGTTGGTTTTAATCCACTTTTGTTATAGGGTCATGGTAATCAAGCTATTAAATTTACCAAACTCTTTACGGATAACAGCTGTTAAATACCCCCTGTCGCAGCAGACCTGCGTACTCAGCGATTTTCCAAATTAGTAATATTAATTTTTACCACATAAAACTGCAAACCAAATAAAATCACATGCTCATAAATAGGGAAATAAATGTCAATTCTCCTTATGATAAATATAAGGAGAGTATGCAGGTATGCTGCCATAGGGAACACTAAAATTAGGTTTTTATCATTAAAACCACGGTATCTAGAATATTATAAAACAAAATTATTTTGACCATATGAAGCCATTCACTAAGTTTCATCAATATCTATCCATTGCTAAAGAAGTTTGCCTATTCTCCATATGATTAACATGGGAAAAGAGTATGCAGGTTTTGCTGCCATGATAATCAGAAAAACCAAGATTTTTTACCATAAAGGGATGAATCTCAACCAAATGAAGCTGAATTCCAAGTTTCATAAAAAAATATTGGTTAATGAGTGAAATATTAACACATCAAAATTCGCCATAAGATTAACATTGGAGAACCAAAATACAATGTACTGTCTTTAGACTATTTAATATCTCGGTAACCAATGGAGATAGAGCAAAGCTTCAAAATACTAAATTGTGTTTTTTTTTTAGCTAAATCCAATGGTTAAAATAAAAATTTGAAATTTTTTAAATTTACATATGAAAAATGCAAAAAAACCATTTATGGTATAGAAAACCCCCCAAAACTATAGGTACTGTAGGTCGATAAAACCCCTTCTGGTAGGTCGATATGTCTGGTTTACGAACTCATCCGAATAAACGTAGGATTACACATCTCTACCAAATTTGGTGTTGATCGGACAATTTTTACGAGAATTATCGTGTCTAGGGACACATACATATATATATAACAATTTTAATGACTATTATTTTTGGTCCCTGGGCACCTAAAAACGAAAAAGTAATATGTTCCCGGGCTTAAGTCTTACCATGAGACCTACGGTAAAAGCTTATTCCCTATGAGAAATTCTCTAAAAACTGCTTAAAATTAATGTTCCTTTATTTTTGTTTACTTTTAGTTGTTATTTTGTTACCAAAATAGCAACCCATAAGACCAATGTTAAAAATTACAATTTTAAAACTTAAATTTAGACTAAATTTGATTTTTTCTGAGATTGAGACTGTTTCTCACCTTATTTTTGGTCCAAAACACTCTTAAATGCAAAGTTTAAGCAAAATCTAACCGCTAGATTTCGAGATCGGGGAACACACATCCCTTCAGACATTGCGCGTATTATAGTATAGGATAAACCAATGCGTTACATATTTAACCTGAGCTTCAAAAACTTTTTACCAAATTGTAACACCCTTTGGCCGGTTGAGTGTTGGAAGCGAACGAGCTAGTCCTAGGACGTCCTAAAAAGGAAGAGGGCAAGTGAGCGGAGCAAAGGAGCTTGGTGACGCTTAATTATTTTACCAAGCATAAGCTCGGTACCCCTGGTACTTAATTATTGTCTTTCCATGTGATTTCCCGAAAATATACTTTTTTTAACATAAAGATAACACTTTTCTCAGAAAATAATGACGATATCTTGTTGAAATTTTACCAAGTGTAGGTTGTATCATTGCAGGTATGTGGAACTAGGATTAGCTCATTCCGACCAATCAAAAAAATGATTTAAAAATATTTTTTTTATTTAAATCAATGTTTTTGTAACCATAGAGATACATTTTTAGTTCAGTATACTCTTGAAAGATAAACTGACTGTGTGAAAGCAAATTTAAATACTGTGCAGTAGAAGCCCTGAAATCCGGCCACCGTGGGGCTGGACCACCGGCCAGATTTGAAAATGGCCGGATTTTAACCGGAAGATTATTAAGCAGGTTAAGTAGAGACCTGTGTTATATGTTTGTTCCAACAATGAACTAATTAGGGTTTGTTTAACAATTATGGGTCTCATAATTGCCCAATCAATACTGGGTATCCACTTTGAAACGATCATGATTTGCTCGCTCAGATGTTGTAATAACAACGAAATGACAATCGAGCAACAGACAAGCCGTTGCCAGTGATGAAGCTGTGTTTAATGGATAATATTACTGGTCTTGTGACAACGAAGGCCCCAAATCTGGGACCGTAATAGCAACGAAAACCGGCTAGTAACCATGTTACAACAGGCTGTGAATCACCAGAAAAAGATAAGGATCAAAAATAGAACACGAATACAATTTTTTAGAAGATACCCAATAACGAATAGTTTGGGAATTGGCAATTGATATATTTTAGTGAAATAACATGGAACAAGATGATGACTCTTATCTGTTTTAGCCATGGGAAACTCCCGCTGTTGAACATTTTATTTCCTGCAGGTTACTAACCTTGATTAACCGTCACGATTCAGATCGACCAGTGTTCTTGGTGACCCGGGTTTCGACCTTAAAAGGCCATTTTCAAACCGATGTACAGTAGATGTCAAACAATCACTTCATTGAAGGTCGTCATAAGTTAAAATACAGTCCACAAACACACGTAACATTAAATATTTACACACGTACAAACACATATAGACAGTTCCGGCCGGCCGCTCATTATCGAAATTATTTTCGGTTTGAAAATGGCCTTTTAAGGTCGAAACCCGGGTCACCAAGAACACTGGTCGATCTGAATCGTAACGGTTAATCGAGGTTAGTTACCTGTTATATTTGATTAATACAATTCTGGAGGCATAAACCATGAATAAATTTTATGTCCGGAAGATCGCCGCCGGATTATCCGGCGGCTGATCCATCCGAGGCCGGACTATAGGGCTTCAACTGTAGGTTAAAGGGTATCTGAGAAAAATGTACTTAAACTTGACTAATTTATCATGGGCTCTTATGGATGGTTCAGCTCGTAAATGCCAATCTAAAACAGGATGCATGATTTTTTTCTGGAGAGTCCTTTTTTCATATTATGTCGTCCTAACTTCTGCCTCAGCAAGCACTTCCAAAGTACTGAAATCCGCTCGACAGAACTGTTGTATATAAAGCAGAAATAATTCTATCAATGCAGGATTGAAAAATGAAAGGTGCCGATTTTAAACCAAATGGTTGCCTTGTAAGTAGAGATGTAACGGATAGTTATTTTGGCCGGATACCGGATACCAGATATCCGGCAAGGTTCTATGCCGGAGCGCCGAATATCCGGCTCATGTTTTAGCTTTTAGTTTAAGGATACTTTACGAAAAGGCAAGTAAGAACTTGTCCCTCTGACCGTGGGACCCTGTAGGAGGCACAAATTTTTCATTCGCTACCAGTCAGTCTGTAAGGTTTTCTGTTTTTTGTTGTTTTTATTTTTTAATGTTTGTCTTTACCAAAAAGAAGACCGTTACAAGTAGTGATCAAGCAGTGCCAAACAATAGATTTAAGTATCCCGGATACCGGATATTAAAAAAAGGCCGGATAGGCCGGATACCGGATAGTAACCGGATATCCGTTACATGTCTACTTGTAAGTCTAATTAACCCGGGATCACTCGCGCTATTAGATTGATTTTAACATTTTTAGTTCCTCTGAAGAAAATTTTTTTAATAATGATTTCTTGCGACTGAGCTTTTAAGAATGCTTTTTTCAGTATTCTGTCCACCCGCTACAGCAGTTTGGGGTGGGTAGTGTGGTGGGGAGGGTAGTTTTGGAGGGGAGAAGGCTTGCACCTCCACCCTTGTTAACGCCCACCTAACGCGCGCGTGACTCTCCTTGTTAGTATAGTTCTAACGGCGCGAGTGATCGCGAAACTGCCTGAGTCTTACTTTTTGAGTAAAAAAAAGTTGTAAATTACAATAAATATGTTATTATTTCATTTTAAATGTGTAACGATTTATTTATTTCATCTACCAAACAAATATATGATATTTACTTTGAAGTGTAAGATGCTGTTAAATGTTAGGAGCGCTCTAACGGCGCGAGTGACCGCGGGACTTTCGATAGCGCGAGTTGTCCCGGGTTAAACTCTGATGAGTGTTCAGAGTTAATAGGTGTTGTGAATCCCTCTCCACCCATGATTTTAAATGGCCCTTTAATAATTTTTTGGTGTTTTGATAAAGAGAACTGCTGACGACGGAGTGAAATTCTAAGGGTATTTTCACCTGCATTGGCCAAAAATTAGCTGCGAGTTTGTTTGGCAAATACAAAAAAATCAACAAACATTTCTAATAAACAATCGATGAAACAATTTTTGACAAACACATTTGTCCAGTGTGGGAGACTTTATTGTATCTTTATATTTTCATAAAGGAATAAGTAAAAACACATTTTTATAAATAACAAATCTCTGTATTATACAAAGGGTTTTCCTAATTACACAGTCTTACTCTAAATATGCAACGGTACACACAGTGACTTGAGTTCAGTATAACCTTACAATAAACGGTTGAGCTTCTTGGTGCCATGAAAATCCCTTCATTCTCAAACATCCGTACACTGCTGTAAACCATTAGTTTAATTGACTACTTCCTCATTCCAATTAAAAAATGATTTAAATCACAAGTAAAACTTCGGAGTTAAAACATTATATCAGAATAAAAAGTTGTTCAGAAAAAAAACACAAAAAAACCTTTAAGTTAGGAAAAATAAACAGACAAGTGAGGTGGATACTAATTGGCAATAATGTTTGTAATATATCAAAGTGCTTGCTTGCATTTTGAGATAAGAGACTTTTTTAAACATTGAATCAATGTTGTTATAGAATTCCTCTGACAAAAAATTTTGTTAATAACTAATATATTTAAAGATTTTTCAGGGTTTAAATTGGTGTAAAGAATTGGTCTTTACTAACTCACTAGCACATGGTCTTCCCTATACATATTAAATGAGACTCATTATTTAGAAAATTCAGGTTTGACGTTAATCTTCGAATGAGAAAACGTTATTAATCTATTACACCACTCTGAGATAAATTAAATCTAATCAACAAAAAAGTAGAACTGTTCTTGGTACAGTTGAAATTTTTTAATAATTCTGGGTTAGATTTTTGTTATTAACTCTACACTATGTTCTTTTGTCGCATGATAATGAAAAATTAAAAAAATTGTGATGAAAACACAAAACAATATAGCATGTATTTATGTTAAAACTTTTGTTGATGATACCTCACTAACAAAGCAACTAAGCCCAAAACCGATTTCTCAAAAAATTCTTGAGATCGTATTTTCAAAATTAATATTTAACCAGTTCCCTGGGATCTTAGGTTTATTAAAATTCCCATGGTTCCTGCACAAGGACAACAATCAAGATTTAGATTAGGTTTTCATTGGGATCCCACATAACATTTGTGTTAGAGGGTTATGGTTTAGTCAAACTTTTAAGTAAACTTGCTGGTATAACATGTGATAATAAGGAATGACTTAAGTTCTTTTATTCAAATGCTCTCAACTACTGAACACTTTCAATCTGAAATAACAATTAAATGCGTCTCCAAATGCATTGCTAGCAAATTGTGTTCTAAAACAACTAAGTTTTGTCCAATCATATCAGCCATGATTCAAAAACAGCCTCACTATCGAGATGGATATTTTCTACAAGGTACTCTTCTAAGAAACATTAAAAATAAAAACCCAATAAATGGCATTATTTAGGTTGAAAAAAATTATGAATTCTCATTAAAATTGTGCTCATTACCTTATTTTTTCAATGTGTTAGAACATGTCAATGCTTATTCATTATAAGAGTTATTGACTTATTCTACTCATCGCGAGGTTAAGACTAAGTGTAAGTGTAGCCCAGCTCACTCTTGCATTTTATGACGTGGCACAAGTTGACCAGAGCTTTCAAAGTTGTCTAAGAATTAAAAGAATTTTCATAACAACCGAATACTGAAAAAGGGATGAAGAAACAGAAACTAGGGAAAATTTTAGGGATCTGGTTTAAAATCAGATTTTATCATAAAAAATGAAAAGAAAAACAATCACACTTGACTGATCTTTAGGTTAACAATTCATTTTAATATAAAGCTGATTTACATAATAAATATTTTTAATAACTACACTTTACAAATAAATAAATTTATTACAATGTGCACATATGATGTATAAGGATCAAGAAACTTCAAAACAAAATAATAATTGAAATAAAAGTCAGAATTTATGAATTAAAACCATATAAATCACTTCAAAATACACAGACATTTAGGCACCTGACCTATGTGGCAGCATTCATCGCTTATATTTACAATACCCAGTCAGTAATAAATAAGTGGGACCGTCTTATATACATAGGACTTATACATAGGACTTATGTACAAACATAGTTCTTAAAAAAACAAAAAAGAGTTTTAGCCACTGCTTAACACAAACGGAAGAATCGTCGTATAACATATGGAAAACCTTACAAAAGGTGTTACGTTACAAACCAGAAATCCTAAAAGATTTTAAATACATATAATAAAAAATTCCTAGATACTACATTTTGAGTTAAAATTAAATTTCCTAATAGTATATTTGAACTCGTAAAGTTTCATACTTCAAACAAAAATATTCCTACAAATATAAAACACACAAAAACCTATTTGATTATAAATTTTCAATTTGCAAACGTTTACAACACAATTTGGTTTCTTCCCAAGTAGTTCTATCGACCACAACCTCAATAATACAATGAAAACAGAAATCAAGAGGAATGTACATTCAATAAATAAGACGCGATTTGTTAAGTTTCACCTAAATCACAGAAAGTAAAATAAAACATATTTTATATACAAACATAAAACATTGGTTATTCACAGCATTAAAACTAGATTACATATAAACAGAGCGTTTATTTAAAAACAAAATACAAATGTTCAACAGATGAATTGCGCTGTACACTCACTAGGGCTGGTAGGATCATTACGTGTGAACGACGGAGGGGGCGGCGCGGTAGTACGGGTTGATGCCTTTGACAGGCAGAGGATGGCCTTCCGTGTTGAACACCCACTCGTCCAGAGAGATGAGGCTGTCGTCACTGAACAGCAAGTACAGGTACTGAAACACACCGAGCCCATGTTACATTAGAGGCACAGTCATAATACATTTATTGTACGACTTTCTTATCCAGCGACTAATAGAAAGTTGAATAATAACAATAGAGATCTAATCCAACTCTGCTTTAAAGTGTAAATTTAACCTGTTAAAATGAAATAAAAGGAATGTAATATCAGATATTGTTTCACAAAGCTAAATCCAGTATAAAGCTAAATCCAGGCCATTGAAGTCCAGCCACATACTGTTGACACCAGCTGAACCTTTATGTAGACACTCAGTGGGCAGTCATTAACTAAGTGACTATGCTCTGTAACCATATGGTTGGTCATGAGTACAGGACTCCATACCCCCATTAGGACTCCCATTAATTACACCTCCCTCTTATGTCTAAGGTACTCATTTGTTATATGTTTTTAATATGACAGTGTTAATATTACAGTAGAACCTCCCATATCACGACCGGACCGGGCCATGGTCGGAACAGCTAAAAAGTCTGATATCGGAAGGAGAAATGACACACATTTCCTAGGTAGAAAAACAAGCTATACAGTACACAAGTAATACAACTTTATTGTACCTTTAACATATTAATTGAAACATCAATATATGTGTAATAACTGAAAAATGAAAATATTTATACATAACTAGTTGTTGCCCGTCGATACTCGACGGATATAGCCCATTAGTGGTAAATGAAACGCTATAATAGTGCAAACATGTAAGGTAGTCTATAAAATGTACTTATTTGAACTGCCATGCCAAGAACATTAATATATTTTACAGAAAATACTACGATTTTAGTTGGAGCGTCGGAAAAGTAGGCATATTCCTTAAAACCAATAATGTTGCATCCTTGTACTTATAGGTCTTACTCTTTAGTATTTTATAAACATGTCAATTTGATGGTTTAGGTACCGGTAGGCGCAAACCTAATTAGCCCAAGGAAACCGTTCTATTAGGTTAAACAACATCAGAAATAAGTAGACCAATATCCACTTGTAGGCCTATTAAATAAATTGTTCTTAACAGTTTTTATTTTTTTTTTTTTTATTTTACAATAATTAGGAAAGGCCTAGAGTGTTGTAACTTATGATGGTTGGCTTTAACAAATATTGGTGTACTAGGGTAGGATAGAACGTAGAGAAACCATTTATAACCACTTTCATATCGCAATATTTATGCTGTAGTGTGCAAGTTTTAATAACTATCCAAATTTAAAGAATACAAATTTTTTTCACAGAAAATTACATAATTTTAGTTGGAGTGTCTGTCAAAGTAGGCCTATAGGCCTAAAAACTTATTGTTTTTAGGGTCTCTTTAAAAACAAATGCTGCACCCTTACTATGTAACACAGACACTCTTTAGTATTTTATAAACATAAAAAATCGATTGTTTACTTAGGCCTAAACCTTAGTAGCCTTATCAAAGCGTTAAGTTATATTAGTTAAAAACATAAAAAAATAAGCAAGCATAAAATATCAATTTGTAAACTTGTTTGTTTAATAAATAAGTTTTTTGGGAGTTTAAACAGGCCTATAAATATTTTAATGTATCTATTTTGCTTTAAATAAATATCATTACCATCAGTAAAACATTTATTAGTGACGCCGTTATTAGACACATTACAAAAAGTATATTTGAGAAGATCGGTCTAGAACCCGGCCCGTTTAATTTGGAGCAAGTCACGCTACCGACTGCGCCACAAATACTGTCGTTAAGCGAAGTAAATGTAAAGCATTACAACGTTGCAAACGACAAATTGATTGCACAGAATTTCCGATAAGTTTACATCCGTTTCTTTTAATACAAATGTGAGCAATTTATTTAAACTAAACCTTTACAATTTAGTCTTAATTTCAAAGCAATCAGCTATTTTACATAATTAAGCAACTTTCTTTCCATTTAAAGGATAATACATCATAATAATTGTAAACGTTTTTAGGTACCATAATAAACAAAATCCTTCATGAACTTTTGTTCATCCACTCTGTATTTAGACAAAATACCTCGTGTGTTTACAATCAGCTGATTGAAATCGTGTAAAATAAATAAATTGTTAAGGTTTGAAAATGTCGACATTTTAAATTTAATGGAGTAAGATAAAGTTAATTATATGATTAAGCAACTTTCTTTTCATAAATGACAATACATCATAATAATTGTAAACGTTTTTAGGTACTGGCCATAATAAACCAAATCCTTAATGAGCTTTTTCATTTTTGACCGATTTAACGTAAATATTTTTGAAATACGAATAAAACCTGCTAATATAGAACCGAAAACATTTATTTTGGTACAACCCGCATGTAAATCGGTGCTGTAGAAGTCTCAGACAAACTGTCCAAAGGATTGAAAATATTGGCTTTTTTCCCCATGTTAAATTTCCATAAGAAAAGTTTATTTTTCATTTTTGACAGATTTAATGTAAATATTTTTGAAATACAAATAAAACCTGCTAATATAGAACCGAAAACGTTTATTTTGGTACAACCCGCATGTAAATCGGTCCAGTAGAAGTCACAGACGAATTGTCCAAAGGTTTTTTAACTTTGTGTTTTAAATATATAGATTGTCGCTACAAATAATGAATAGTTTCACATTTCGAAAGACTCAGCAATAACGGGAGCGCAGACATCACTGATAGACTTGAACACTAGGTCGATATTCGGAGGAGTCGGTTATCGGGAGGTCGGATAAGGGAGGTTCTACTGTACTTAAATTACTTTTACTTTTAGATAAATACTTTTATCTTTAGGTAAATACAGGTCCAAACTCTATCAAAACAGTTTGTAAATCATGTATAATATTTTGATGTAGCACCTGTGTATTGTATTTGTGAACAATATTGTTTCTATTTGTCTTGTGACAAATCTCATTCTCATTCATTAGTTTACAACACACTGCAGATTTTTATTGCTCAAAATGTCTAAATACTTTCACTAATTCAAAGTAAGTCATAAAGTAACACTGTCAAGATTCCACCTATCTGGACAGTTACAAATAAGCCAAGGCTAGGTCAATGACAAGAGTGTCCTTCTGCCGCTCCACAGTCACAGTTGATTTTCTAGTGATTAGGCATTAGAACCAATATCCTCTTTGATATGAATAACTTTTGAAAGTATGTCCAACATTTAATAAAAATACACATAATGTAAGTGCTGTGGTGCCCTGAAAAACTGGCCGGAACAAGCAGCAGAACAGTGTCGCGCTGGACCAAGATGCATGGATTGAGATTCATGTGTACATATGGCTGCCTCTTAGGAATAAAAACTCAAAACTCGTATGACAAAAAATGTGTAGTTTTTTCTTTTTACTATGTGTTTATTAACTTTTATTTTGATGGTGTTTTTAATGTCCCAGTTTAAAAAAAAGCTTAAAAACTAGTGGCATCCATATGACAAACGAGTACTAATTCTACTCAAGTATGGAAACAATTGACTAAAGTAAACTGCTTCTGTTTAGTATTAAGGCTAATATAACTTAGAAAATAATTGTGAATATAATTAATTAAGTTAAAACCCTCACTCATTTATTTACTAAACTTAAAAGTGTTGTAAAATAGTCTTTATTTTGACTCCATTTCCGAGGGAGAGAGAGGGGGAAATAGCACCAAAACCCTTCCTTAGTTCTTTATGCTTTTTAGAGAACTTTCTATTTGCCCTGTTCTCACCCCGCTCTTGTGCGAGTAACATCGTCGTCCGACACTTTCGTCGGCGACATTTCCCGCCATTTAATTGGGCATTATTTTACCGCATTTTATACTTCACTCTCGTTATAATTTTGTTTTGTTATGCCTCAATTCTTTACTTTTGATAATTAATTGTCAAAGTTCATGTTTAACCCCTTTTGTATAAGTGTTATTTTATTTTGCTCCCCCTTTTTTAAACTCAGTGCATCATCGCTCCGCTTCAAGACCTTCCTTTGTGCGGCAACCGCGGCAGAAATTGGACACTGCGAAACTCGTTAATCGCGCTTCCGCGATCGTGATTATTTGAGGAGACAAACATTCGTGCGATTCGCGTCCACCTGTCGCGTGTGCAACCCCATCACCAGAAGCGCGCCTACGCCCTCCCCGGAGACGACCGCATGGTGCCCCTGGACCGCAGGCAACCGCCCTTACTTTGGATGTGATGTAACAAAGGTACTGTGAACTATAATTGCTCCTATTGTTAAACTGTTGTATTGACCTGTTTTTAATATTGACGTTGTTCGCCCCATTGTTGTGTTTTGCACCTTGTTAAAATTCGTTACCAAGTACGTAACTTGGTTGGTCCTTCGATTTATGATAAATAATATTCTCCAATAAACTTCAGAACCCCTCATACCCAACATTTTCTGGTCCTTCGGGCCGGATCATTTGAACTTTAGTCCTTTGGAAATAAAATTACAGTTTTTTCTTTGTCAAGTGTGCACGAGGTGCTCACGAACTTTCAGATTCCGCCATTTTTGGTTTGGCGTCCCTCGCGTCCCTTAGTGCCTTTGTCGCGTGCCTCGCGCGCTTTTCTCTCTCTCTCTCCCTCTTTGTCAAAAGTACGGTATTGATTTTTTGAACGCCGTGGCCTTCGCCTTTACTTTCACTTTTGTGTTTTTAGAAGGCAGTGGAGATTGACACATTGACCCCACTAGCTATCTGTCAGCATTAGATATCACTCTGTTTGTTGACATACTGTTCGCAACTAATTATTATTGCAATTAGTTATTGTTACTGTATATTATTATAATTGGTTAACTATTGAAGATTGTCCTTGTGCTCTCAAAGTATTTGTTATTTTTTAATATTCTTTTATTATTGTATTTTTGTACTATTTCAGTGATTGTCCACATAACTAATTCAATAAATGTAGTTAAATTAATTCTATTGATTTAGTAATTTGATTTTTACACATTTAGTTTATACGAATAATTGTACAGGTTCTTTAGTTAGTCTGTAGTTTCTTTTGATTTATAGGCCACATACAAGCCTAATTGAAAGTGCATTGTCCCCATTGACTTTTTTTATTATTTCTACGCCTCTTGAACTTTTATATTGCTAGTGAATTGAGTAGGTAGTGCCCCCATTGTGTTCTTTTTTATTCAGTGTTTTCTTAATGCACAATAATGCCGCCTAAATCTTCTGAATTTAAAGCGGCAATCTACACCCGCTCCACCGCGCTAATTAAGGCGCGCTTGACAAAAATTAAAGAAATTATTGATGAATGCTCATCCGAGACTGCCCCGCTTTCTCAAGTTCAAATTAAAAAATTAAACACACATGCAAATGAAGTTCACAAGAAAAAAAACTGAATTTGAAAATAACTTTCAACGTGCAATTGCCCTGGAAGACGATGATTCCGTCTCTCATGAAACTTTGTCTGCAGACCAGGATGAGATTGAAAATTTATTTTCTCATATCGTGGCCACCATTGAGGTCCTCTTACCTCCTCCCGAGCCACCCAGCCCAGTTGCCTTCAGCGATACCAACTCTTCCACGTCACACATTGCGACCTCTCAAGCAGTGCGACTTCCAAAATTGGACTTGCAGAAATTCTCTGGTGAACCGATCACTTGGACAAGTTTCATAAATTTATTTGATACAACCATCCACTGCAATGAATCGCTAAATAGCGTAACAAAATTCCAATATCTCTTGAGTGTCCTTAGCGGAGAACCGTTAAACTTAGTTAAAAGTTTGAACCTAACCTCAGCTAATTATTTGGTAGCCTACAATCTGCTCCGTGACAGGTATCACAATGAGCGCCGTTTGCAATCAAGGCATCTCAATCAACTATTGGATTTACCTAATATCCATGCTACCTCAATCAAGTCACTTCGTCAATTTGTAAACAATTTCACTGAGCATACTCAGGCTTTGAAGGCCTTAAACTGTGACATCACAGCTAATAACCCGCTTTTCTCCGCTCTGCTTTTGCGTAAAATGGATGCAGAACTTCGCAAGAAACTTGAAAGTTTCCGCACTCCGACTGGCGATGAAGCTAGATCGCACACGATTCCCCATGTCAATGACATAATTAAATTTCTTAATACAGAATGTTCACATACAGAGGATGCAAATATACATAGCGCACCCTCTAGTGGTACGAGACCTCCTCCCCACTCTCATGCCTCTAAGGTCACCATGCCTAAAAGGGTACACTTCCGCTCTACTAGTGACGTTGCTATGTTCACTACTCAGTCCGCAACCGCTCAACCCTCAGGCAACAATAAGCCTGTTGGTACCCAATGCTTTATATGCAAATCCAATGGGCACAAAATCTATACATGTAGCGTATTTCAAAATAAATCCCCTCAAGAGCGATATCAGCTCATGAAACAAACTCAACGCTGTGTTTCCTGCCTAGGCAATCATCAGCTCAGAGATTGCCACTCTCACTCATTGTGCCGCTCTTGTAACAAAAAGCACCATACTTTGTTACATTTCCAAGGAAACGTAACTCAGGCTGATGATGGTGCACCTCAAAGTGTTAAGCTTCCTTTGCCGCCCGCTTATGCAAATAAGAGTGATTCGAATGAGTCTACTCAGACCGCAGTGACCTATTTGACCTCTCAAGGTCACACTAACGCACCTCTTAAGAGATCCACTGTACTCTTAGGCACTCTCTTGCTAAAACTCACATCCGCTCAAGGCACTACCCATGTGTTCCGCGCTTTACTTGACTCAGGCTCCATGTGTGACTTAATCACGGAACGAGCAGCTCAACTCTTAGGCGCTCGACGCTATAAATCAAATATTCAATTATCTGGATTGGGTCAGAGTGCTGCCAAGATCAAAGGGCAAACTTCTCTCAATATTGAGACTCTTTCAGGATTCCTGATTTCTCCGCAGCATCCCATGCTAATACTAGACAACTTGACTGTCGACTTACCTCGTGTTCCAGTCTCTCCGGACGTGTTTGCGCTCACTAAACGCTATTGTCTGGCTGATCCCACTTTTCACTTGCCAGGACGCATTGATGTCGTTCTTGGTGCCTCTCTATTCCCCAAATTGCTTACTCATGAGCACTACTCTCTAGGCCAGCACATGCCCCACGTCGTTGGAACTCATTTCGGATATGTAGTAATGGGCACAGCTCCATGTGAAGTCCAATCTACCTCCACGCCGCCCTCGAATAACTTCAGTAGTCACCTCGTTTCTCTCCATTCGACCAGCGATCTTGACCTCCATTCATCACTTCAGCGATTCTGGACCCAGGAAGAACTGCCAACCTGCCAACGGAAAACTGAAGAAGAGCAACTCTGTGATGCGATCTTCACATCGACGCATACCAGAGATCCTGATGGACGCTATATTGTCCGCCTTCCATTCAAGGAAGCTCATCCTCCTCTTGGAGCGTCTCAGCCCCCCGCTGAACGCAGATTCCACTCGTTAGAACGCAAATTTGCTGCTCAACCATTATTTTCACAGCTTTATCGTGACTTTATGAATGAGTACCTCGATCTGAACCATATGACAAAATGCCAAAATTCCACTCTGCCCGCTCCACACTATTTCCTCCCCCACCATGGGGTGCTAAAGGTAAATAGTTCCACTACAAAACTCCGTACTGTGTTTGATGCGAGCTGCAAAACCAGTACTGGCGTTTCTCTCAACGATGTCTTGTTGACTGGGCGCAAACTACAATCAAATATTTGTGACATATTTCTTCATTTCCGGAGTCATAATATTGTTTTTTGCTGTGACATCCGTCAAATGTATCGGCAAATCCAAGTACACCCAGATGACAGGAAGTATCAACTTATCTTGTGGCGTGACCATCCCAAGGAGACTCTCTCGACATACCAATTGAACACTGTGACTTACTGGATGAATGCTTCTCCCTACCTGGCCATCAAGACTCTACACCAACTTGCGGACGACGACGGTGGGACCTTCCCCTCCGCTGCTCATGTGCTGAGGACCCAGACCTACGTGGACGACATCATCTCCGGTGCGGACACAGAGGAAGCGGCCTTAGAGCTACAGGAGCAGCTCATACGTCTACTGCGCCAAGGAGGTTTCGAACTCCGGAAGTGGGTCTCCAACTCCGATCGTCTTCTACAATCTCTACCCAAGGGACATCTCGAGTCTCCTGTTTTTCTGCAAGAGTCTGAACCACATTTCTCCATCCTTGGCCTGCGTTGGTCTCCAACCTCTGACTGCTTCACATATAATCTCAACTTCCCTCTGGACCCTTGCCCCTCAAAACGCTCTGTTTTGAGCATCGTGGCTAAGATCTACGACCCTTGTGGATTTTTGGCTCCCACTACAATGCAAGCAAAATGCTTTATGCAATTATTATGGACCACAGGCTTGTCCTGGGATGATCCATTGCCCTCTGACCTTGCCGAAAAATGGCAGTCATTCCTCACTGACGCTCAACACTTATCGCAGGTCTCCATACCTAGGTCACATGCCATAGAGCTACATGGCTTCTCAGATGCGTCAGAAAGCGGTTACGCTGCTGTCGTATATTTCCGCTGTCAAATGTCTGTCTACAGGTGAAGTAGTCGTTCGACCTGTGATGTCTAAGACACGGGTTGCTCCCCTCAAAAGGGTAACTCTCCCTCGCCTGGAGCTATGTGCGGCTCATCTCCTCGCTCAACTAGCGTCACATTGTCGATCATTGTTTCCTGACAAGATCACAGCTCGAAATGTCCATTTATGGAGTGACTCTTCTGTAGCCCTAACATGGTTACGCACCCCATCCTACAGGCTCAAGACATATGTAGCCAACAGGGTATCTCAAACCCAAGAACTCGTTCCTCTAAAATCTTGGAGACACATCGCAAGTGCGGATAATCCTGCAGACTGCGCGTCAAGAGGAATCTCCGCTTCTCACCTTGTCGACCATCCTCTCTGGTGGACAGGCCCTCCATGGCTCAAGCTCGCTGCCTGTGACTGGCCAACCTCACACTGCGTTCCGGTGGACCTCTCTTCGTCAGACGAAACCAAAAGGACACCACTGGTCGTCCTCGCCTCAGCCCCTCAATCAAATTGGGATCTTCTCTCCGCTTACTCCTCGTGGAATAAACTCCAGCGCATTTTTGCTCTACTCTTACGCTTCATACACAACTGTCGCCATCGACGTGACCGTGTCATCGGACCCCTTTCTTCAACGGAAATCTCCAGAGCTCGTCTTAAGATCTTCAGCCTCGTCCAACAAGCTGCTTTTGCGGATGAGATTTCTTCAATCTGCAAACAGCGTGACTGCTCAACTCGACTTCAACGCCTGAAGCCGTTTATCGACTCTGACGGACTTCTGCGTGTTGGTGGTCGTCTCAACCGCTCGGCACTGCCTCTAGATGTTCGTCATCCAGTGCTACTCCCCAAAAAACACCGTGTTGTTGATCTGCTTGTGGATCACTTCCACACCACTCACCTCCACGCAGGTCCTCAACTCACACAAGCCCTACTCGCTCAATCCGTATGGATCCTATGCACTCGGAGTGTCATACGTTCCCGCATATTTAAGTGCGTGACATGCTTCAAAAATAAGCCACGCAACATCACCCCACTGATGGGTGATCTTCCACCCTCTCGAATCACTCCCGCTCGACCATTCCTCTCCACAGGAATTGATTACTGTGGTCCCTTCACGATCAAGACCTTCACTCTGCGCTCTGCAAAACATGTGAAAGTGTATTTGTACATATTTGTGTGCATGGTCACCAAAGCAGTACACCTCGAGGTGGTGACAGACCTCACAACTGACGGCTTCATAGCCGCTTTAACCCGCTTTGTGTCACGCCGCAGACTCTGTGCTGATGTCTACTGCGATTGTGGCACAAACTTCGTAGGCGCTGACGTTGTTCTACGCAAACTTATCACACCGCACATCACCTCTCCTCAAGCGCAAGACAATATACAACGCTACGCCGCTCCTCGTGGAATTAAGTTCCACTTCAATCCTCCTGCGGCTCCCCATCAAGGTGGATTATGGGAAAGCGCAGAGAAGAGTGCGAAGCATCACCTTCGACGGGTCATGGGTGACACCATCCTCACTCTCTCAGAGTTCATAACGCTCTCAACTCAAGTTGAAGCAATGTTAAACTCAAGACCACTCACTCCGCTCTCGAACGATCCTGCTGACCTTTCCGCGCTGACTCCTGGGCATTTCCTCATCGGAACTTCACTGACCTCCGTTCCAGAACCGGGGGTCATGGAGGTGCCAACCAACCGCCTAAAGCATTGGCAACAAGTTCAAGCGTTCCATCAACGACTTTGGCAACGATGGAGCCTCGAATATATCCACATGCTGCAACAGCGTGCCAAGTGGTCTCAGGACACCAAGAACCTGAAGATTGGCGACCTCGTTCTAATTCATAACCCTTCTTCACCACTCAAGTGGCCCCTCGCCCAAATAACGGATATCCATCCAGGAAAAGATGGAATCGTCCGTGTCGTGGACCTAAACACATCTTCGGGACACCTGACTCGCCCAGTAGTAAAGGTGTTCCCTTTGCCTTCAAACTAAGTGACTCTAACCTGCCCCTTATTAAATTTCTAGTTTATTTATATGCAATAAAATGTTTTTTTTCGTCTCATGTTTGTTGAAGCCTCATAATGCTTCAAGGGGGCCGGTATGTTTAGTATTAAGGCTAATATAACTTAGAAAATAATTGTGAATATAATTAATTAAGTTAAAACCCTCACTCATTTATTTACTAAACTTAAAAGTGTTGTAAAATAGTCTTTATTTTGACTCCATTTCCGAGGGAGAGAGAGGGGGAAATAGCGCCAAAACCCTTCCTTAGTTCTTTATGCTTTTTAGAGAACTTTCTATTTGCCCTGTTCTCACCCCGCTCTTGTGCGAGTAACATCGTCGTCCGACACTTTCGTCGGCGACATTTCCCGCCATTTAATTGGGCATTATTTTACCGCATTTTATACTTCACTCTCGTTATAATTTTGTTTTGTTATGCCTCAATTCTTTACTTTTGATAATTAATTGTCAAAGTTCATATTTAACCCCTTTTGTATAAGTGTTATTTTATTTTGCTCCCCCTTTTTTTAAACTCAGTGCATCATCGCTCCGCTTCAAGACTTTCGTTTGTGCGGCAACCGCGGCAGAAATTGGACACTGCGAAACTCGTTAATCGCGCTTCCGCGATCGTGATTATTTGAGGAGACAAACATTCGTGCGATTCGCGTCCACCTGTCGCGTGTGCAACCCCATCACCAGAAGCGCGCCTACGCCCTCCCCGGAGACGACCGCATCATGGTGCCCCTGGACCGCAGGCAACCGCCCTTACTTTGGATGTGATGTAACAAAGGTACTGTGAACTATAATTGCTCCTATTGTTAAACTGTTGTATTGACCTGTTTTTAATATTGACGTTGTTCGCCCCATTGTTGTGTTTTGCACCTTGTTAAAATTCGTTACCAAGTACGTAACTTGGTTGGTCCTTCGATTTATGATAAATAATATTCTCCAATAAACTTCAGAACCCCTCATACCCAACAGCTTCCAAAGTAGACACAGACCACCTTTTTGCTTTTATATGGTCAAGTGTCGATAAGCTGTTCTGCAGCAAAATGAATTTGGATGGAGAAGTTTGTGTTTATCATCTGCCAAGCTGCTCGTGAAGGTGTATACAAAGCTGCTTGTATGCATCTATACAAGCATCTTCCCAGTTGGAGGACACAACTTCTCCATCCATTGTTGTACCTTTACCCCAACCCTACTCTTGCAAAAGCAGGTAATTACTGTACAAGACTTATCCCATAAAGGGGCAGGTTATTGCGAGATTTGCGAGATAACTGAGGAGCGGCTGAGGTTTTCCTTCATGCCATCCATAGTATCCATCAATACTAAGCAATTTCCACTTATTTCCAAAAATGAAGACTTTAGTAGCAACACACGGCTTTGACAACAAAGAGGAGCTCCAAGTTCGCGTCACTGAGAGGAAGAGATTGCAGGTGGCGGATTTCTATGTAAATTGAATTTCAAAGCACGACAACCAGTGCATCGATTTGTTTGGTGTGACTATGTAGAAAATTGAAAAGCAGTTTTACTCACAATATCCACGATAAACTTCACTTTCATTCGATATATATATCAGGTGTCAAGGCTGTATTCAACAAATATGTAGTAATGTGTTAGAAAAGTCTTATTTAGCAGCTTTATAAGATGTTTTAGAGTACATCTTTGTCTTTTTCAAATCCCGAATTTTTTTTACGTTCTGAATGGCCCTTGTGTGAACTCTTTTCTACAACCTCATGTGATAGAAATGCGAGAAAAGAACTGAGCTGAGAATGAAGGATATCAGAACTTTTGTACAGATTGGTTTAGCTCTTCCCGATTGGTCAAAAGCACATGTCTGGAGTGTACCTAAACCATAATCTGAATAAAAAGTATGTCAGTGTTTGGCATCATATAATTTACCAGGAAAAGATTGTTTCTTTCAGTTTGACAGACTATAGACGAACTAGCCTGTGTGATATCAAAATAAAATATTTTACTACCCTCATCAATAGTGTCACCCATAATGAACTGAAAAGATGAAATAATATTAACATAAAGTAGTTTTAACAATTATTTAGGCTTTAACAATCTTACTGAATTGACTGCTTCATGTCTACATAATAGTGATTTTTTATGTACCTTTAATGTTTCTGCGAGGAAGAAGCTCTGCTGGACATCGTCCTTCTGGGAATCCTCCGTGTAGACATTCTTGATACCCGTGTAGCCCCCAGGAGTCCAACAGTGTTTTTGTAATGCCTGCAAGTTGACAAATTGAGGTTAGAATCAGTTAAATTCACTTCCACTAAGTTACTTACACTCATACAAGGGGTACTTAACTAATATGACTTACGATAATTATTGCATTCCATTCCTGTTGGTTTACTGTCGGCATTTCTTTCTTTGCTAAAGTGATTCCAAATAGCAGATGAATGTTTATTTGAAACATTTTGCATTTCCCACACCTTTGGTTTTACTAGCAGGACTGTCAGTGGACACACTTACATTAGGCACACTTTCAATTCCTTGGCTTTTAAAATATTTTTTCCATTTTAGGAAAAATCCAACATTACATAATACCAACGTGAAATGAATAGGTAGACAAGAGGAATCCTTGCTTAAGCCGCGGTCCGACTAGGCTGGTTACCAGCCGCTAGTAAATATCCGCTGGTGATATTGCCAGCAACCAGCCTAGTCTGATCCAGAACTAGCGGCTGGTAAATACCAGCGGGCTAGTGTTTACTAGCCGAAGTCGCAAGCTGGTCATGTTTAACTTTTTAGCGCTAGTACCATCCGCTGGCAGTCACGTGATCACTTCGCTGGCGCCAACCAGCCAATGTGAACCCCTAGGCTAGTGACTAGTAGCTCACAAGCGGCTGGCGAATTAACCTGTCTAGATTTGTGCGCTGTGTCAGTGTTTGCGTGTTTTTATTTTTACTTTTTTGCAATTGACGGTGAATATGGTGGACAGTATCAAGTGGTCGGGTAAAGACGTTATAACATTTTTAGACATTTTCCAAAATTATCCTTGCTTGTGGGATGTTTCGAACTCTTTTATTCCAATACTTAACACACGTCTCAAAACTTCACGACTCACACTAACAGATGACATTTTGTACACCAAAACGCACACACACAATGTTTTCAAGTCAAAACGTCCATCCAATAGTACTAGCAGCAACTGTACTGGCGGCTGGTTTACTTTAAATGTGAACCCTTCAGATCCGCTGGCTGATGGCAATATTTACTAGCGGCTAGTAATTAGCGGCTGGTAACCAGCCTAGTCGGACCGCCGCTTTACTATCAATGCAGACGACAAATCGCACCATGCCACATGCCATTCACACAAAGTACCATAACTAGACAAACAAACTACATCGAAAATAAAGAAATCTCTCAGAGTAAGCTATCCAACTGTGACTGTAACTGTATCCCAGGGGTGAAAAATATGTCCAACCCGGTGATGTAGGATCAGAGGAAATTTTCAGGTGTCTGGGGAAATTTATGGGAAATTATTAATATTTTTAAAATGTTTGTTGTGATTTTCGCTGGAAAAATTATTTCTCTTGTATCAAAATTCACAATCAATGACTCTTCCCAAAATAAAAACTCCAATTTAACGGATTGTTTCTTAAGTTTAGTATTGCGCAAACAACTACTCAAAGTATGGTTAACATTTGCGAATCATGTGAACAGCTCTACTCAATAGGAAAAAACTTTTGCTAAAACTCAGAACAGTGTGTTTAAAGGTTGTGTTATTCTAGCAAACACTACCTAGCCATCCTCGTGGCTGTCTGTAAAAACACGCAATATCACCGGCTTCATTATTCAACAAACAATTTTAACCGCTGTGTTATACAGCAGTCTCACCGGTGTGATCACGATTCACTCATCAGTAACAAGTACCGCTGCACAAAAAGCCACCGAATTATAGGACGTACCATACAGTGGATCGGGTAATCTCGAAACACTTCAGAGCAGTGCGGCTGAATGCAGCCATTGCATCATTTCATTTATATATTTTTTTATTGCTTTTTTACACATATTATAGCATTTTAAACCATTTTCTGGCTTTACCAAGGTTTCTATACAATTTAAATGTTGTTTTTCTCTGATTTTTCCTCACTTCTCCAGATTCTTGGGAAAATCTACCTTGACCAATGTGTCGTTGAGTCATTTTGGTTTTGTCAGTACTACACATATATTACAGTACTACACATATAAAACTTTAGTGCTCAATCAATTAATTAGCCCCAATAACAAAAATACAAAAAAGTTTGTGTGATAGGCCCTAACTGATTGCCCTAACTGACAAAAACGTTTGTACAAACTCATTTTGGTACAGGGTGTCTACAAAAGATAATTCTTTAAATTCCCATATAAATATCCTGTATTTTCCCGCCAATGATTCATGTTTTTATCCAGAATGTTTATTTCCATGCGGTCACGTGAGTCTCAAGATATGTGAGTCCTTCGATCAGCAAACATGTGAGTCTCCAAATGATTAACACATTAGTTTCCGATCGCCCACTATTGATTCTGATTCTCACACAAAAGCACATATTTGATCATAAATTCCTGCATAATTCTAGTATTTCCATGCCTGTAAAAAATTCCCATATAATTCTCTTGCAGTTCCTACAGTTAAATAACATTCTCCCGTGGAATAAGATAACAGTGACACCCTGCAAAATCGAAACTCCAGGTAAAGTAACCCGAGCGTACACGTCTAAAGTGCTCGACCATGGCCGGATTGTCAATATTGCACTGAATTTATGGTCATTAGATGCAATTCCGTTGCTACTGCATACTGCTACTATATACATACAGTGTTTGAGGATTTACTGTACCAAAGCAATATACATTGCACTTACTTGCACGGCCTCCCAGCCCCACTCGCGGTACTTGGGGTCCTTGGTGAGCCGCCACATGTAAAAGTAGCTCTCGATCACCTCCGGCCGCAGGATATAGTACTTGTCGGCCGTCCGGATCGCCTTGGCTTCCACCACCTCCGTGAACCGGAAGCTCTCCGGGCCGAGCTTGGTGGCGGTGCGGTCGTATGATTCGTGGCACGTGTGCGTAATCCCCTCTGCCACCTCCATGTAGCGGCTGCTCTGCGAGTTCTGTAGCGTGTGAGAGCCGAGCGCCAGCAGACCACCTGCGGACAAATAAACTACATTTAGAATAGTCGATACAGGGTTTATAGAATTTCAATTTTTTTCATTTCCCTGACCAATCTAAAAAACTTTCCTGACCAATTTTATAACCGTCTTGATATTTTTGATTTACAACTAAGCATATACATTAAAAAACGTGTATTTAGAATACTGAACTTTTTTGTAATGACTGTCTCAAATTTATAGGAACAAAAATTGTAAAATCCATGCCAATAAAAATTATAGAATCCAGTTTGATTTTATCGAAGTCCTATCAACTTCATGTTACCTAATAATAACTTAGTAAACTCATAAAATTTGTTGGTTAAAGAATTAAATGACACGGTGTACAGCAGTTATTTGAATCCTGGGACCATCAGCCAACATTCGGTCTTTGTCTGGAAAATCTTACTACAGCAGATTGTATGCAACTTGTAAAACATCTTTTAAGGTTTTCTATCTCTGCATCAGTTGTAAAAACAACAAAACATGACAAACTTTGAATGATGCTGCTAGGTCTACACCATATAATAAATAGTCTGTTAGGTTTTTTAATAATGTTAAAACATTCTATAAAAAAATTGCTCAATGCTTAAAAATATACACGGATTAGGGTTAAGACTGAAAATCAAATTTCATCGCCTATAAACTTAAGGTCAGATATACCTAGTTTTATTTTTTACAATAAAATGAGCTAAAGCTATGGGTTCCCTGGTTTTCTCGGGTTACAAATCGATGCTCCGAGGAGCCTCTCATTCTCGGCCCAAATGAGCTCATGAGCTTCAGAATATTGATTGAGTTACTTCGTTTGTCACCTACAAACATCGGTCCGCCTCAGACCTGATTTTAATTTTCTGACATTCATGGACTTCTTTGACAGTGTAAACTCGTAATTACTTTGAAGAAAATTATATACCGGTACTTTTAAGTTCATAATTTATGTTGTGCTTATCTTTAACAATTTTGATGCTAGAAAAATATTTACATAACTTTTGAAAAACTTTGAGAAACTTTTGCTGGGGTACTTGTCATATAATTTTACTGCTTGCTTTTTGTATTTTTATAATCACATGTTTTATACAATAATCTAAACATACTTGTAAATATTTATGAAATGGTTATAAAATACTACTATGATTCGATAGTTGATTAAATTGTTGTGTTATAAGAGAAAACAACCTTTTTGAAGAAAATCAAGGCTTTAATCAACTATCAAATCATAGTAGTATTTTATAACAATTTCTTCTAAATGGATAAAAATGTTCTCACAAAAAATACGTCCTCTAATTCTCTCAAAATCTTTTGCCTTATCAAAGGAAGCTGTTTCCTCCTTTGAAAATTTGAAATCTGAAATTGCTTCATCTGTAGTTACGTCAATTGGGGAAAAAGATATTCTAACTGTCGAAACCGATGCATCAGACTTTGCAATAGGAGCTACTCTTTTAGCATCTGGAAGACCCGTTGCTTTCTTCTCACGTACTCTATCACAATCAGAGCAGCGGCATTCAGCAGTAGAGAAGGAGGCGTATGCCATTGTGGAATCAATACGTAAATGGCGGCATTACCTTCTTGCCAAACATTTCAGACTTATTACCGATCAACGGTCTGTATCATTCATGTTTGACTCATCGAACAAAAATAAGATCAAAAATGATAAAATTATGAGCGTTTGGAATTGACCCCATTTAGTTATGATATTGTGTACAGATCAGGCAAGAAAAATGTTATTGCTGACACCCTTTCTAGAGTATGTTCGTCCTTAGATCCTCAGAAAAATGCCAAAACCCTATTGGAATATCATGAAGCCCTGTGTCATCCAGGCGTAACTCGACTATACCACTGGATTAAAAGCAAAAATCTACCATTTTCACTTGAAGACGTATAAAGGACAACTAATTCATGCTCGACTGCTGAATGTGCTGAATTGAAGCCGAGGTTCTTTAAACATGAAGGAACCTTAATCAAAGCTACAACTCCAATGGAAAGACTCAACATTGACTTCAAAGGACCGTTGCCATCCAGATCGAGGAACATATATTTGCTTACGGTTGTTGATGAGTTTTCCAAATTCCCTTTTGCATTTCTTTGTACCGACATATCTTCAGCCACAGTGATCAAATGTTTGCGTGATTTGTTCACTCTTTTTGGAATACCATCTTTTATCCATTCTGACCGAGGTTCATCTCTCATATTCCATGAACTAAAAACGTTTCTCAATGAAAATGGAGTAGCCACAAGCAGAACCACACCCTATAATCCTCAGGGTAACGGACAAGTCGAGAGATACAATAGTATTATTTGGAAAACTGTTTCTCTCGCCTTGAGGTCTCGTGGTTTGCATATCAGTTGCTGGGAGGAAGTTCTACAAGATTCTCTACATGCTATACGATCACTTCTCTGCACATCAACTAATACTACTCCGCATGAGAGAATGTTTGTACATCAAAGACGAAGCTTTCATGGAGTCTCTTTACCTACTTGGTTGACCCACCCTGGACCGGTTCTCATGAAAAGACAGGTCAGGTTAAGTAAATATGAACCACTAGTCGAAGAAGTTCAACTTATAGAAGCCAACCCAGAATATGCTCATGTTCTACTGCCAGATGGAAGAGAAACCACCGTATCACTTCGGCACTTGGCGCCAAGGGGAGAAATTACAGAAACTGACGAACTGACAGATGTGACTCAATACTCTAGATCAAATGTTCCAGAAAACAGTGATAATCGTTTTTCAGACAGAACAGAACAAAGACGACAATTCTCCTATCCAAAATGAAATTGTTTGTCGGCAGTCGTTCAGAAAAGTAAACCCTCCTCGTTTCCTCAGTGATTATGTCACAAAATAATTAGGAGGGAAGAATATCATATAATTTTACTGCTTGCTTTTTGTATTTTTATAATCACATGTTTTATACAATAATCTAAACATACTTGTAAATATTTATGAAATTGTTATAAAATAGTACTATGATTTGATAGTTGATTAAAGCCTTGATTTTCTTCAAAAAGGTTGTTTTGTCTTATAACACAACAGTACTATTCATATCTCTGAAAAGTGCTAGGGTTTCCACAAGGGCAGAGGTGAGTGTATGAGGAAGAAAATCATAAAAAAATTTCAACCCAAAAGAGCTTGAATACGATATTTTGGATCTTGATTGTATGGAGAATCAAATTAAATCAAACGATATTTCGCTTTGAGTCCACAGTATCGACATCAGACGCTAGCCAATACATCGGATCGTCGGACTTTCGGATGAAAGGCTGGATCTATATATCGAATTTTGGCACTTATCAAGAAAAAGCCGTGATCCGATATACAGGGTGTCTCTGAACTCTCTACCGACCTTTTAAGGTGTTATTTCTGGACCAAATACAAGCCAAAATATCATATGTAAAATTTTACATATGATATTTTTAATTGTCTTTGGTCCAGGAATAATACCTTAAAAGGTCGGTAGAGTTCAGAGACACCCTGTATAGTACCATAGGACTGAAAGGGTTTAATGAAACATGATAACTTACTGACTGGCAACTTAAAATAACTACATAAATGTATGGTGTTAGTTGTCCACTGGTATAAATAAAAAATGGTAATAAAAAATACCTTTTTGAATACACTGGAGTAGTATTTGAATGACTGTTGAGAAAACAGATTAAACAATAAAAACAGATTAAAATTAATTAAACTGTCATATCTAGCCTCTTGAAGAGTTTACCATTGGCTTCAAAACCACTAATGGTCTTATCTTAAAGTGTCAGAAGCTACACAAAAAAAGTCTGATAAATGTTTTCTTAGCCAAAATTACTTACGTATCTGAGAAGTTAAATAATGTATCATCTACTAACAGGGTTCTTAGAACCAAGTCAAAAAATATTCCAGCTCTTTTATAGGTTTTTATAGGATATGGCTTTTAAACCACAGCACATTAATACAATTGGTTCATTTTCAATGATTTGGTAGGAAAAAAATTGTTTTATAATTTTGTAAACTAAACACTGGTGACACTGCACAATAGGCCCAGCAAAAGATATGCAAGTTATTCATTTAGTGTTAAACAATTGATATATAAACTTTCATTGCTTTTAGGTAAACTTTTTCAACAGTTCTATAATGAGTTGCTAGTCTATAAACTAAGGATATTACACACTAGCTTTAAATCCTTGTAGTTTTTAATTTCAGATACGTTTAAGTGCACTCAACTATCTTTATTCTTGATAATGTGTATTTGGGTTATTTTTTTTTATTTATATTTAAAACTTTGAAGTTAACCTAACAAATAAAAATACATAAGTTTCCTTGATGCAAGTTTCTCAAAACTAACGATTGCAGAACCAACTTGCAATCAAGCTGTTAACTAAGGTAATGTAAAATTACTTTAATTAGTCTTTTTAGTAGCTTAGGGACAAAAACCAAAAGTAGTTAAATTAAAAATAATTTGTAGAGTCAAATGTAATGCAGATGTGATTAATAACTAGGCAATGTAAGCATATTTATTTTTCCACTCATGGCTCTGTGTTTATTAGTATGGGATTAAAAATAAATGTAGCCCCAGGCCTATATACTGAGGAGCACTTTCATACAAAGCTAGTCAATGACTTACATTCCTAACAGTATATTTAATTTTCTTTCACTTTTCTTGTTCGTGCTTTTTTCCTCTTTAAAAGAGGTTTTCACACTGAAGTAAACATTCTGTATAACAAACTAGGTAAGGTGCCAATATGGGTTATATTAGGGACAATTAGACATTCGATTTTCACATCAATGTTTGACCAAGAACTAATTTAAATATTCCAGAACTGGATAGGCAGTACTGAGTACCGGTAGCCTAATCGTGACCCGGTCACTCTGCCTGCTGCTGAAAGAACACGGGACTTAATTCAGTAGGCTGAAGCCTGAAGGCTAATTATCATCTTCAGATCCAAATCTACTTCTGATAACACAGTGTCATTTTGGGATGGCTTTGATATGAAGCATGATAAAGATTTTGACGGTAATAAATGGCTCTCGTCATTCACTTCTTGTAGCATTAAAGAATGGTTCACTGGCTCTTAAATATTGAGAATATTCTCAACAGTTCTGGCGGTCAAACTTATATCTATCGACTCCAGGTATTACACACCTCTTTCACACAAACCGATTGGCCGACCACACAATTTTCCCCAAGCCGATTTCACACATATTGGCCTACCAAATGTCGATCAACACATTCCAATGGTTGGAATAAGATTGCATTGGAGCGTTCACACAACACTAATAATTTGGTACAACAGTAATTTTGTCAGAAGGAGAGCAAACATTGTCAATAGGGAATACACTTCCTGATGAGCAACCAAAATATCGGTGAAACGGTGTCGGCGCTGCAGTAAACCATGTACACAAGTTGGAGGGTTCAAACTCACCAACATTTTGGTTGGCCAACCATTTTGCCCTGTCTGCTCATTTCTGTCTGGATAAAAGAAGTGAAAGAGTGTTTTGCTAGCAAATTTCCATATTGTTTTTTTCGTATAGTAGAAGCTCTCAAATAGAATCACCTCGGGACCAGACCCCTGGCCGGATTTCTTAATGGCCGGTTTAACTTTTGGGTTATCAGACAAATTGAACAGAAACCTATATTAATGTATGATACAACTTTTAGTGTGTTGAGTATTTATAGCTGAAGAGTGGCGCTCTCACCATCTCACCTACTGAATTAAATTTTATTATCGACTTTTACAGTCAAAATTAACTTTCTCAGACTTTGTACTAAAGCAAATGATGACAACAGACAAGCGGTCCCTAACAATGAAACTGTGTTTTAATTGATGATACTAATAATCAATCAAATAATATTTTAGCCTACTACCGGCTGACAACAAAGGTCCTTACGTAGAAATGTGACCACAATAGTCTTGGTGATGTAATCTGTCTTATGACTGTAACTTCAATGTAACTACAATGACTTCAATAACTATAACTTCAATGTAACACTGATAATCGGGTCCTGAAAAACGCTGCAAATACACAACCAAATTCGCTATACGAACACAATATTTTAAATTACATAGTCTGAAACTGAACTGACAGGAAGTCAGAAATTGAAGTGATATATTTTTGTTATTCGACATGGAACCAGTTATCTCATGTTTATTTTAGCTGTGGGAAAAATCTGTGGCCGAATGTATTATTTCTGGCAAACCACAGCCAGATTAGAGAGCTTCTAATGTGTATTTTTGTGAACTACTATTGAATGCAGATATTGTGATTGACGCTGATTGTTTACCACATTAGACAAGACCAGTTCTTTGAAAAAACACCTTAGAGTGTTATAAAACATAAAATAGATACATGTATAAATAATGAGTAAAAGTAGTTGGCATTCAATAAGTATAAATATTGTAAATTTGTTGAAATATAAAAATGACAATTTACGCAAAAATCTGGATTTAATTAAATACCTTTAAGTTACATCAAACTAAAACTAAATAGGCTACAATATGAGATACAAATTGATAATCAAATTGTTTCATACAATAATTATGAAAGTATATACGGCTAGAACAATAATAAAGAATAAAATAACAGTAATAAAAGATATTCACTTGAGTATGAAAGTGAATAGTACATAAAATGTAAATTTGTACAGAAGAGTCTGGTCATATATGGGTCTAATCACTAAAACCTTACATAAATAAGTTGTATAAAAACATGAGGTTGCGACATTAGCATACCACTTTTAAAATATGATTGGTTATAAGATGGTAAACAAAAATGAACAAACTAAATTCAGAACAAAAACTGATGTTTTGTTACGAGCGGTCGGTACACCTCAACCACTTTTCTCTTTAGAACAGTCAACACACAGTTTGCGACTACTTCCAAGCATATTGCTTTTGTACAAGCAATGCACATATACCCAGTATTCCTTTTCTTGTAGGAAGGGCATGAAGGACACGTTTATCTCTTTTCAATTTTGTCACTTGGGACGGTTCACTGGGATGGTCCTGGTTCTTGTGGGTCATCCACGTGCTCTCCTGCTCTCTGTTGCTGCTGTCTCCACTAATGAGTTGGCTGTTCAGTTTTGTTTTCTAACAAAAGGTTCTCAATGCTAGACTTTAAGTCTCTTGGAAGGTTCACAGTTTCTGCCAGTCTTTACTGAAAATGGGGACCAACCAGCTCATAACCTAGCTGTTTCACGAACTTCCATTAGTGGTGTGCCTATGAAACTCATATAAGCAATGAACTAGAGGTGTGCGTTATTTAACGTAATAGGATAATTAACACTATTACCAAATTGTAGACTATTAATCGATTATTAGGTTACACGGTTTATCCTATTAATTTTTTAATAGTTCATTTTTAGAGCAAAGCCAACTATTTTTTAAGTTTTTGCTAAAAGAATTAAAATATTTAGCTTTTGCAATCTCGAAATGTTTCAAAAACTAACTCAGCAGACTGGATATTAATAAACAAGGCCCATATAGTTTAGTTTGGTCGCATCGGAACGTTATCAGTATTAATTTAAAATAGAAACTACAACTGTCACTATTCTGTGTGGTTTTCACGGAACGTAATCTGTATTCGTTCGTGGAGTAGTTAACTCAAGTCACCAATAGTAACGTAATAGTGGACACAGCGGAACGATATAACAGTATTAGTTTAAATTGGAAAGTACTAGTGTCACTGTTTTGTGTGGTTTTCACGGAACGTAATCTGTATTCGTTTGTGGAGAAGGTTGCTTAGTTCACATTTTAATATTGGACACAGCGGAACGATATCAGCATTAGCTTGGGAAGGAAATGACAAATGTAACTATTTTGACTCGGCTTTCTCGAAACGTAAACCGTATTCGTTTAGCTTCTACGTTTCTGAATTAGTTGTTTAATAGTTGAAGCTGCGAAACGATAGCCACCGTGGAACGTTCCCAGTATGCGTTTAGCAGCGACGATATGAAATGAACTGTTCCCCGTGGAACGAATCGAAATGACCCCATGCCCGATTGCCCGGTCGCGGCCAACGTTGAGCTCACGGAACACTTATGTTTGTTTGTTTATTTTGGGAGCGTGGTGGGAGGGTTGCGGGGGTGGAGACGGAGAAGGTAGATAGATAATTTCATCATTCGTCTATCACGTTTGACTCAAGAAATGTGGAAAAATTTTGTTTTTAAATGCTAACTCATTTGTTCGAATTTACTTTAGAGAAAACGATTAACAGTCGGTAAAACTAGTCAGTATGAAAAAATCCAACCAAACTAAGTCAGTAATGTTTCTACTTTATTTCATATATAACTCAAACTTATGTTTTCTTTAAATTTGAATTTTTTTTTTGGGTTTTATAACAATACAATTTCTTACTAATATAACATCGTATTATAAGTCTATTTAATTTATTTCTTAGCCCTGGAACTAATAATTTTTTTAGCACTAGCCATAAATTATATTGTTTGTGGGTCTAATAATAATTAAATTAAATGAATTTAAGGGAGACACTTTTTTGTACCTTATAATGCAAAAACCAAACTAGATTGTTAAAACTACGCCTTGGCAGGTTAGGCTAGGGTTAGTAATAGGTTACAAAATTAATAGCTTTTTGTCACCTATTACTAAAGCTCCGTATAACGTTGCAACCAATTACCAAAAAGTAGCTGGAATTCCCACCTCTACAATGAATGAGTTTACACATCCGATGTTTATCATCCGCATGTTTATTCAAGTGACCACCGCCTAGTTTTCCTACTGCAAGTAAAAACTGCACACTTCATATCGAGCACGTCAACAACACATTTTGTTTTGTTATAATAACACATTATTTCAGGCTTCTTTTTCTCGCGGTCTGTTTGAACACTGTGGTGCATTGAAGAAATGAGAACAACTGATCTATTTTGCTTGGGCACAAAGCTAAGCAGAGTCAAAATAATTCTAAATCCATAAAAGCTTGGGCAACTTGTCTTTCTGGGCTAGGTTGGAACCCTACAGGGATCAACTTTTTGTCTTTCCTGACCGTTCCAACTGTCAGCAGTAGGGGTGGGCGAGTATCACATTTTTGGAACGAGTCGAGTCGAGTCGAGTAGTAAGTAGAATACTCGAGTTTCGAGTCGAGTCAAGTCGAGTAATACGTGAACATAAAAATATTGAAAATTGCCTTAAAATAACTAGTCTATACTCAAATATAAAAATATACTAGCCGACTATACTAAAATAACTAGCCTATCCTACTAGGGCTAAAAAAGATAACTTTAGTCCTAAGTTTAATTTGCTTAAAAACTGTGTGAAGGAAAAAATATTGGTTTTTAAATCGCTGATTATTAAAAAAAAGACTTAAGCTAAAAACTTGGTTTAGTAACAAAAGGGATTAAGGAATGTAGCCTACAGAATAAAAGATTGAAAAGTTAGCCTCTAACCACCATTAAACTTAAATGAAAAAAAGAAAATCCCCTGTTACAGTTACTTACTTAACTTTTCACTTTCATATGTTTCACTTACTTTTAAGATGTTACCAAATAAAAGAATTTCCCTATTCACAGTTTTTTGTATTTGGCATATTAGGCCTACTTGCCTAGCCTAGACACCTGGATGCTACAGCTGAATCAGAATCACTAAATGTAATTGGTGGATTTAAATTGTCATTTTCAACTCTATCTACTTCCTTTGTCTTTGATGATAAGAAAATCTTTACCACTCATTTTGTTTAGGAATTATTTTCACTTCGAAATACTCAAGCTATGTACATATAATTTTCCCTGTTTTGGAATTCACCTAATTCCCTCCCCGGCTGCTAGTGGCAGAATGTCTCTTAACTGAGTAAAGGCTAGCTTTAGTGAACAGCCATGAAGCCTGTTTGTTAGGACTTAAAAGATCACAAAGAACAATAAATTCAATGTCTGTCTTATAATCAAAGCAATTTTAGAGAAAAATATGTTTATTATCAATTAATAAAGAATGAACATATATTTTTGTGAATGCTGAATTAGAAAAATAACATACAACTATAAAATTGTACTAGTTGTTGCCCGTCGATACTCGACGGATATGGCTCCATTAGTGGTAAATGAAACGCTATAATAGTGCAAACATGTAACGTAGTCTATAAAATGTACTTCTTTGAACTGCCCTACCAAGAACAATAATATATTTTACAGAAAATACTACGATTTTAGTTGGAGCGTCGGAAAAGTAGGCCTATTCCTTAAAACCAATAATGTTGCATCCTTGTACTTATAGGCCCTACTCTTTAGTATTTTATAAACATGTCAATTTGATTGTTTAGGTAGGCGCAAACCTAATTAGCCTAAGGAAACCGTTCTATTAGGTTCAACAACATCAGAAATAAGTAGACCAATATCCACTTGTAGGCCTATTGGATAAATTGTTCTTAACAGTTTTTTTTTTCAAGAATTAGGAAAGGCCTAGAGTGTTGTAACTTATGATGGTTGGCTTTAACAAATATTGGTGTATTAGGGTAGGATAGAACGTAGGGAAACCATTTATAACCACTTTCATATCGCAATATTTATGCTGTAGTGTGCAAGTTTCAATAACTATCCAAATTTAAATAATACAAATTTATTTCACAGAAAATTACATAATTTTAGTTGGAGTGTCTGAAAAAAGTAGGCCTATAGGCATATTCCTTAAAAACAATAATGCTGCACCCTTACTATGTAACACAGACACTCTTTAGTATCTTATAAACATAGAAAATCGATTGTTTACTTTGGCCTAAACCTTAGTAGCCTAATCAAAGCGTTATATTGGTTAAAAACATAAAAAAATAAGCAAGCATAAACTATCACTTTGTAAACTTGTTAGTTTAATAAATAAGTTTTTGAGAGTTTGAAAAGGCCTACAAATATTGTAATGTATCTATTTTGCTTAAAATAGATATTGGTACCATCAGTAAAACATTTATTAGAGACACCGTTATTGGACACATTACTAAAAGTAGGCTATATTAGTGAGGATGGGTCTGGAACCCGGGCCGTCTGATTTGGAGTAAGTCACGCTACCGACTGCGCCAATACTGTTGTAAAGGGAAGTAAATGTAAAGCATTACAACATTGCAAACGACAAATTGATTGCACAAAGAATTTCCGATACATTAGTTTCTTTTAATACAAATGTGAGCAATTTATTTAAACTAAACCTTTACAATTTAGTCTTAATTTTAAAGCAATCGGCTATTTTACATAATTAAACAACTTTCTTTCCATTTAAAGGATAATACATCATAATAATTGTAAACGTTTTTAGGTACTGACCATAATAAACCAAATCCTTCATGAACTTTTGTTCATCCACTCTGTACTTAGACAAAATACCTCGTGTGTTTACAATCAGCTGATTGAAATCGTGTAAAATAAATAAATTGTTAAGGTTTGAAAATGTCGACATTTTTAATTTAAGGGAGTAAGATAACGTTAATTATATGATTAAGCAACTTTCTTTTCATAAATGACAATACATCATAATAATTGTAAACGTTTTTAGGTACTGGCCATAATAAACCAAATCCTTCATGAGCTTTTGCTCATCCACTGTATTTAGACTAAACACCTCGTGTGTTTACAATCAGCTGATTGAAAGCGTGTAAAATAAATAAATTGTAAAGGTTTGAAAATGTCGATATTTTTAATTTAAGGAAGTAAGATACCGTTAAAGTAAATAAAATCTGCTAATATACAAAGGTTTACGTTTTATTTGGTACAAACTGCGTGTAAATTGGTCCAGTGGAAGTCTCAGACGAACTGTCCAAAGGATTGGAAATGTTGGCTTTTATCCCCATGTTAAATCTCCATAAGAAAAGTTTATTTTTAATTTTTGACCGATTTAACGTAAATATTTTTGAAATACGAATAAAATTTGCTAATATAGAACCGAAAACGTTTATTTTGGTACAACCCGCATGTAAATCGGTCCAGTAGAAGGCTCAGACGAACTGTCCAAAGGATTGAAAATGTTGGCTTTTTTCCCCATGTTAAATCTCCATAAGAAAAGTTTATTTTTCATTTTTGACAGATTTAACGTAAATATTTTTGAAATACAAATAAAACCTGCTAATATAGAACCGAAAACGTTTATTTTGGTACAACCCGCATGTAAATCGGTCCAGTAGAAGTCACAGACGAAGTGTCCAAAGGTTTTTTAACTTTGTGTTTTAAATATATAGATTTCCATTGTCTATTGATACTATTGATTTAGTATCTAAAGTCAATGGTATTACTCTGGCAATAAATTTGAGGTTAGCCATTGGTAAACCTGATTGATCACTCTTCTATGTCTGCCGTACTATTCTTACTGCTAATGTAAACACAGCTCTTTATTTTCTCTAAAGTTATTTGAATCAGTTTTAAATCATTGTTTTGATGCAATTAAATGTCAAATTATAATTGACTTTTAATTTTTTCCCCAGTGTTATGAAGGTCTACAAATGAATCATTTTATTAATCAGTAGCAATGTTGACTCTACCACTAACAGTGTGCAGTGTCACTCATGACAAGACAAAGAGTCCAGTCAGCAGTAGAGTGCTGTATGGGAAGCATCGTTAGAAGCATTTTCATCGTCTTCACATCTATCTTTCTTTGGTCTTAAAATGTATCACTTTCACAATAAAAACATTTTACAATTTAAAGAAATGGGATTAAATAAATAGAAAAACATTTCAGAAATGCTATATTTTAATTTAATAACTACTCGACTCGACTTTAACGAGTAGTCACAAGTACTCGCTTGAGCTTCGAGTATCAAAAAATACTCGACAGATACTCGAAAACTCGAGTACTCGCCCACCTCTAGTCAGCAGTGACATTTTGATTTGAGCCTACGATAGGCCTGCAAACCCTAACCACAGCTTGAGTGGGAATGCCTAGTTTATTTTTTCTTGTAAAGATAAAGATACACTGTCACATCCTTTACCAGTGTATATATGCGGGCATTTAGTATATGCGAGGTTTTAGCACAGACTAAACACATGACACGTATTTCTTTGGTTTATTTGACATAAAAACCTTAAAACTACATAACATCTGATGAAACGTAGTATATACTATACTTTGACTGTTTGTGATGAATTTTTTTAAACATTTCCGAAATTGGAGCAGCTTTGACAGTTAACTTTTCTTTCGGGCCTTGTTTTTACATCGTCAAAACTAACGCAAGAAGTCAAGATCTCATACCATTTCAATGACATGACGGCCAAAAATATTGGCCGGCTACAAGAATCTTTGGTATTCAATGAGCTAATTTTTTCATCTTCAGAGCGTAAAACCATTGACTATGAATACACAAACAGACGTTTCATCCTTATGGCAGAACTGTAGCGAGTGGGACTGTCACCCGGTGCGTTGTTTGTGTCACCTGCCAGAGGGCAGCGCTAGTGTCTAACAGTTACAACCGAAACTGGTGCCCAAATCTGATACGCGGCCGTAACTCTTGCAGTTGCAACTGCTGCGAAGAAAAATCAACTAAGCCAATTCCTAGCTAGCGGTTTCGTTTCCGGTCTTTCTCTCGCTCTCTCGCCCTCCCCCTTAAATACCACGCGGCTCTCTCGCAACCTCTCCTCACTTTCCGCGCGCACACTGCTCGCTCCCTCTCGCTCTATCCTTCTGCGTCCCTCTCACAACAGACCCCACCGGACCGACTACTGCTGACACTGCTGTACATTGTTCACGGCGCACGGCCCGGTCATCACTCGCGGGGCGATGCGACACCTCAACGAGTAGAGTTGATGCTGATACACTTGATCACCTATAAATTTAAGGGTTCTTTTTGTATTCTGTTCTTTCAATTATGTTTAAATAAAAAATAGTTTGTCTTTTTGTCGCACATATTTTGACATGTACAGGGTATTACAAAAATGTGTGACTGACTATTCTTATTCCTATTTAACACATCATAAGAAATCGAAAATATTCAGTAAAAAATATCGTATTCTGCTTTGTTTAGTCGATATACAACATTTTGTTTTTTACACTAAATAATTTTTTCCCATAACGGATCATTGTATTAAGTTTATATTTGGTTTCAAATCACTATTTTAAAAATGGCGGCCATTTTTGTTTTTTTAAACTCAGATATCTCATAACCGGTAAATTTTATAAAACTTTTACGGGCAAAAAAATTGAAGAATAAATTTATCTAACCAACGATACCAAGTTTGTGCATATCAAAGAACAAATAACGTAGTTTTTGCGATTTTTCTATTAAAATAACCCTAATTTGCCTTAACTAAAATCCAAATTCAAGGTTTTCATAAAGAAAAATCTCAATAACTCCTTTATATTTGGTCAGTTTCTTGCGAACTCTGTATCATTGGTTGGATAAATAAATTTCTGCTTTGTATGAGAACGAATGTAATAATTTTACTGAGCTCGGTCCCCCTGGTACTTTGCACTAATTATAATGAAAAATCAATGTTTTTATGGAGAAAAATCGCAATAATTCCGTTATTTGTTTTCAGATCCTTAAAAACTTGGTTTCATTGGTTAGATCATTTAATTAGGCAACTTTTTTGTGTCTTGTAATTTTTTTATAAAATTTTCCGATTTCAGATATTTGGGTTTGAAAAATTAAAATGGCCGCCATTTTAAAAATATACAGTGGAAAAAATTAATTTTCTTCCTGAAAATGGGCATTGGTATGATAAAGGTTCATACCAAATATAAACTTAATGCAACCATTCGTTAAGTAAATAGAATTTATTATGTGTAAAAAACAAAATGGCGGCCAGCGGCTAAACGAAGCATTTTAGACTCCTATTTGGATAATGTTTTTTTCTTGTCACGATGCAAGGAACAAATGTACAAAAGGGTTCCAGAGAGTTCCGGGACACCCTGTATATTTCGACTATTACAACGAGGACGGTATTGTCTGTACGCCGCCGGTCGACATAATCTCGGTGAATTGTGTCAATCTGGGCGACAATTTTTTACATTTTTTGCTGGGCCACTTTTGACTTGCCATTCTCAGCTGCAACCCTTGCAGTTGCAAGTGAGAATTGCGTTTTAATGGATATTTTAAGATAAAAATAATTAAGATAAAAACTGTAAAGCAGCGTCCGCACTGGCCGAACATTCGTCGAACTTGTTCGGCGAACAAAATAATAGCCAAACAAAAAAACAATAAACATTTGTAACAAAAAATTAATAGCCATATGATTTACATTTAAAAGGTTATCAACGAACAAACAAAAGTTCGGAAGAACTTTGTTCGGCGAACATGTTCGACCAGTGCAGACGCGGCTAATACAGGTAATTTTTTAACCAAGCGGCACGATGTAGTTACAGCACAGTCGCACAAACAGCCGTAGGCCCGGCCGAGGTTGCGAAGGGAGGTGGATTGCGGTCGGTATAGCTTGTTCACTGCTTCCCTTCAAATCACAATGGCTTAAAAGTTATCGATTATTGTTACAAAGTTTGGTAACTACTCAAAAATTTTTTCATTGGTGTTATATTTTATGTAGTTCGTAACAATTTCTAGGAACAAAACTAGTGAATTCGTTTTAAGTAATTATTAAAAACTATTCAAGATGTGAACTTCTTTCGTATGTGGCCATACGAAACCATACTTCTTTCGTATGTTCTGGGGCAGTGTGCCCCATCTGCCCCCCCCCTTCCCAAAGGCCCTGGTTAATTGTTACTAATTACTGTATCATACCGTATTAAAATACATATATAAATAAAGTATACAAATAAATAATTAAGAAACAAATTCAAATACATAATTACAAAGAAATTCCTTCATGATATACCTACAAATATAAAGCCCATAAAATTAATAAGTTTAGGCTACTGAACTGCTAGCATTGATAAAGCAGCACAGAGATTGCATATACTGGTATTTAATGTTTTTTGTACAATATAGCTACCACAACTTGTGACAAAAATAACAGTTTTTAAAAAGTTTAAAGTTCTTTATTACTTGGAATCTATGAGAATTGTGGTATGAGGCATATGCATTGAATCTATTTCAACCAGCGACCAAGGAATACTATAGACTGGCAATCCCTATCCTTTAACATTGATAGGTGTTGAAGCCACTTTCTATAGTTCCACATAGGTGCAACTAGCGTGTCTACTGCTCGCGACGGGCGCAAATTTTAATTCGCCGCGTTTCATTAACACTGTAAAAAAATATAGTTATAGTCAAGATAAAATTTTGATATTTTAGTATGATGAACATTACTATATAACTGTGCCTATGGTAATGTTTTTACGTCAAAATTAAAATAATAATACTCAGAAAAAAATACAAAATTATAGCAAAGCACTTTTGTTTGAAATTCATGACATCAAAAAGTTAGTAAGCGAGGAAGTTTTTTATTTATTGGTCAGGTAAATTTTGTCAGCGGGAAAGTTGTTGGAAAAGACTTAAATCGCAACTTTGTAATTTAAAATTTGTTTGTAGAACGCTTTGTTTTTGTTTTATTCTAATTCAAAGTTAATAGTTTAATTGTCGACGGGCCGGCTGCCGCGACCCGTGCCGCCGCGCCGTTCGGAGCACTTGTCGCACGTATACAACTTTGATAGTTTATTACTTTATTATTATTATTTTGTGGATAATTATTTTTTAAAGGTGATTGTATCCAAAATAATTACTGCAAAACTTTTTTATTGAATAATGACTAAGGAAAGGCATTAATAAACAAGAAAAGCATTTCCTTGAAAACAACAAAATGTATTAACAAAATTTAAATATGTATGATTTTAATAATACATAGTTATCTAAAACAAAACAAAAATTAGCTTATACAAACATAATAAGACACAAGATATTAAAAAAAATACATTGATATATACGGTGTATTTTTAATTGAAGTTTTTATTTATATTTGATATACTGTAAATGTTACGAAGATATTTATTATATAGAAATACAAATTGTTGTCCCTTATTGACTGTATAACATGGCTGTTAAAACCTGCCTATCAATATTTTTACATACGAATTATTTCCCCAAAATAGTTTATTCAGCAACTTTATGATATAAAAAAGTTCTGAACTAAAAATAAAAAATAAAAAATAAACTGATAAATAAAAATAAACTGACAGTAAAGGTTTAATTCTGCCCCCTTATCTTAAAAAGTAACCACACTTATTATAACAACAAATGATCTGGTAATATCAAATGATGATGCCATGCACCAAAAAGTTGACAATTAATTCTGACACTGTCTCGCACACGTGTCTTAGATAAGCGTCGTGTAGGCCTATTGTTGTTTATATATTATGTACTGGTTGTGTCAACAGTTAGTTGTCAATATGATGTATGTCTAACTTGTGTCGGTAGTTAGTATTCAGTAATTTAGTGACAATCTATATTTTTATGGTTTATCATGAAAGGAAATCGTATTAAACGGGAACGTCCACGTACACGCCCAATAAAAGAGCAAAATCCTATCATTCAGTTGGAACGGGCGTACCACTTCGCAGCTAAGCTAATGGCTTTCCAGCGTAAAACATTTTATAAATAGTTTAAGGATTTCTTAATTCCTATTTATTTGACGAAACCCCAAGTCATAGTGATGGATAACGCTTCTTACCACAGTATAAAATCCTCGAAAAAGCAGAAACAGTGTATTTTACCAAACAAGTTAACGCAAAACAGTATTTCATATTTTGTAATAGTTTATAGTTAACATAAATAGAGTATGTAGTAAGCATTAAGTAGACAGTGATAAAATGTATAATGCAGTTTCAACAGTGGGTGTAAGTTATTGACTGAGCAAACTGAAAAAAAAAATTTACCGTAGGCCTAAAATAAATTGATTAGTTAGTAGCTATTTAACACATTTGCAGCTAATCAACTACGTGTCTGTGAAAAGAAACACCTACCGTTCTTTCTTAAATTATTATTGCACCCGTATGCGACACAATAAGGCATCGTTAATCAAAATTACTCAGAGCGCAAGAGTAGTCGCTGCAATGACAGTGACCGTTCATAGCCGCTCGACGCGCGGTATTGTGCGACGCACGCGCACTCACGTGCCTGTCTCCCCTCCACCATAGGTGCAGCCCGGCTTCAATCCGCGAGCCACATTGCCAGTCTATAGTATTCCTTGGTCGCTGATTTCAACCCACTCAAATTTAGTCCGAAATATTTTCTTCTAAATATTTTATTATATAAACATGTTGTAATTCGACTTATATTTGTATTGCTTCAGTTTTTGTAACCTAATTACCTAATGTACCTAATTAGTTTGAAAAATTAACAAATTTTATATTTGTGTGTAGTTTCTTGTAGTATAAACCTATTATAATTAACAGTGGCCCCCAGGACAGTCTTTCAAAGTTTCAATGTTAATGTTATAGTAAAAGTTTCATTGTTCGAATTTATTATAAAGCTGTTTAAAATAACAAATGCTTGATAGGAAGAACTGATGTTTAAGTGGTTAAATATATTGTTACTGATTGAGTCCAAATCAATTTAATATATGGTCGAATTTTTTTTAAGTATCGAACTCTAATCTACAACCTATTTGGAATTTTGTTGACCATTTTAAACATTATGTACAGCTGTTAATTTTTAAGTATAGTTTTGGTTATTACGTGATTTATTATAATCACAATGTTGGAATGATTTAGAATAAACGTAACATTGTTAGCAATATGCACAGAAAGTATTTTTACACAATACACGCATGAAGTTTAACTTATTTATTAATATCCAAACTAAATTGCTTAGGCCCCTGTTACACTACGGTGGCTAGTCACGTCGCTGGCAACGTGGCCAGCTACAGGGGCAGGTGTTTCCTTTGAATCAAATGGAACCCTGTTACACTACGGTGGCTGGCGACGTGGCCGAAAAACGGCCACCCGGATCACAAAACCAGCCACCGACACGGTGGCTGTTCTCAACTGTACGGTGGCCGGCGACCCGGGCCGTGGATGCTTTGCGCAGTCAAGGGGTACTGTTTAACATTGGGTTATACGGGAGCCTGTTACACTACGGTGGCTGGCGACGTGGCTAGTCACGCAGGTCGATGCGCATGCGCTCGATAGTTGGGTATCACGTGTTTTGACCAAAACATCAGTGCGACTGATCAGTGTACAAACGGTGGTTTATAAGTTAAGTGATTGTTTATTAGTGACCTATAGCTACCTATTGTAAAGTTCTTTTCGTATAAAATGGAGGGTAGTGTTAAGGATAATCAAGTAATTAAAAAAATAATGTTTTTAACACCCTAAAATAGTTTTAAAAAACTTTTGCTCATAATTGCACAGTTCGTAAAACAAGGTATAATATAAAGAAACTTCTTTCCTTCTAGGCACACACAGAATCGGATGAACGTGCACTGTTCTTTTCCTTCTTCTTTTTTTCTTAAGCAGGAGAGCTAGCAACAACATAATATGTTGTATATTATACTCACTGTTCGATGGCATCTTTACAACTGAAAACATCATGAAGCATCCACGAAGGTGATCAGCGACGTAGCCAGCCACCATGTCAGTCGCTAGCCACGACGCCGGCGACGTGGCCGGCCACCGTAGTGTAACAGGAGCCTTAGTTGCGAAGAGAGTGTACAGTAGTACTTACCTAAATCTTAAAAACTAATCCATATTATGATGAAATACTGTAATGATGAGCATACACAACGAACAACTGGTAGTAACTAAAAGTATTGGCAACGGTAGACTCGATCCGTCAACGCCGCAGACACATAGACGACTGAAGTGTTTGTTTTGACAACCCCCTCCCACTTTTTAGGGAAGACAGGCGGCCGGTCTCGATGTCAAAACAAAGAGTCTAGTCGTGGTGATCTTGGTCCGAGGGTGACTCATCGTCTCGGGTCACTACCTGCCACCCCTTATTGAAACCTTGCCAAACCTTGAGTGGGTGTTTGTGAACAATAAATTAAAGTAGAATATTAATTATGAGCAATCAAAGTATTTTAAATATCAGCGTAGTTACATTGCTGCTTAAAGTAAGTTTAAGTATATAGCCAACATGAATAAGAATACTAGGCTATATCGAAACTAATTCAATTTCGCCGGGTAGGCCTATGAAGAATTGAAATCCAGGTTTATTTATTCGTGTTAGAAAACATAAAACAAAGTTAAAGTTATTGTATTTGTTATTGTCAGTCATAATTATAGGTTGTCAAAAATATTCATTTTGTTACACAGTAACAATACACATGTTTACAATTAAATTGAGCTTTCCAATACTTCATTGACGAATCCCTTCAACAGCCGCAGTGAGCTCTCGGGCCCAATGGAATTTCAAGAGACTACTTTAAAAAAGTAAAGTTTTATTGTTTTCCCCCATGACAATAAAATTCAATAGACTTACAATTATTATCGTTTAATTTATTTATATTTAACTGTTTTAAATTAATGTGAATTATCATAAGAGAACATTAAACGTTTAAATGAAAAAATTAAACCAAGCAAACGTTGTTAATAATTCTGCATGCGTATAATTATTATATTCATCCGCAAGTAAAATTAAAAGTTCTTAGTTTTGCAAAGTTAAAACTTATCTAAACGGTGTTTTGAAATTAATTATTGTAATGTCCAATAACAGCATAGACTAGGATAACAATCAATAAACGTCATCTCAAACAAAGCAATATTAGGCTACAGTTTAATCTGAAAGACTGCTCAGCAACGACACCGCCGCGAAGCGGCTCGCAATTGTTTGATGGCAGTGGCAGTGGAGGTTGCCAGAGACGTAATCTAGGCATCAGCGCGGCGATGCGACGACGGCGAGGCACGGAAACGGCGCGGCGCAGGAGCAGACAGTTAGTCGCCGTTGCCAGCAGTTGCAACCGATTGCTTCACGTTCCTGCCGTAGTTCAAGGCGCGCCGCATGGGAGCAGCACTGCATTGGTCGTTATTTTAAACGCTCCTACAGGTAGCGCTAGGTTAGTTTGGTGACACTTTAAAGCATTGGATGGAACGTCTCCTTGTATATCAATAGTCAATGGTAAAACTGATGAAAGAACAAACAGTCCCAAAAGAGCATTTATCTCCTCAATACAAATATCTACAATTTTAGTCAGCATTTGTTTGTTAAAGAACAATTTCCATACATCAGTCTTTGATGGGCTATTCCCTAACAGCCTGGCACGCCCTCTTATGCCAGGTAAGCCTGTTCCAATGACATTACAAGCTAGAACTCCAACCTGAGTTGGCGGAGCTTTACTTGCCCATGCGTTTGGAGGTCCGATTTTTTTTTTCTTCATTCTCTCGACAAAAAACGCTGGCTTGTCCTATTTTCAAGGCCGTCTTCCTCACATTCTTCTTCCATTGTGTCTGCCCAATTATTTTCTTCTTTGGGTAAAATATAATTTGGATCAGCGTCTGAATCATTCATTTCATTTATTTTGTAAAATGTACTTTGATTAATAAAGAATTATTATTATTATTATTTTCTCACTACTGGGATCTTCATTGTCACTGTTTTCCTCTTTCAAAAGATCTCGAATCATGCCACTGAAGTCTGGATCCTTTGCACTAACTCGGCGAGCTATTTTAGTGGTTTTACAAGTCAGTAAATGTAAATGACACTTATAAATAAGTTAACCGATATACCAGTATCACAGTCCACTACATACTGTAAGCGAAAAACTGGTTTATAAGACCGCTATACAAAAAACGGCAAACATAACACCCAGTCAGACAGACCGCTACGATTTTGGAAAACGATGTATCAAGGTCAAACGCCTGAGCCGAACTAATTGATATTGTTCCACGTTGTAGGGGAGGGGGAGAGAGTTAGCTAATGTGAAGGTCAGCACTGCCAACCCTCAGGGCTGTGATGATAAATAAACAAATTTTCCTGGGTGTCTGTGAGACTGATGTTTTGGTATAAGTGTTAACACGTTCGCGGCGGCATGGGAGCGATCGCTCCCACGCGGAACCCTAATGCCATCCTGATGGGTGCAATCGCTCCCAAGCTGCACTGCTTTACAATATAATTTATTTTTAAGCCAGGATCTGAGCTAGAAATCTGAAGCTTTACACAGCACTGCTCAATAGTACAATGTATTTTGGGACCACGTGGGTTTTTACTGGGCAGTGCTGCTGCTACGGTGGGTTTTACAATTTTTACATTCAGGATGGTGATGAGGTTTGAGCAAAAACCCCGCCGCCGCGAACGTGTTAAATAATTATACAATCCTGAACAAATCAACAAGCAGCTATTCCTTATCTTTGCCTTTTACAGACAAATCTGTCGGTGTACGTGAACACTCACGATTTCATGTCAACTATTGAAAATGTCATCTGACTTTTTAGTTGGCCGATATCAATTGGTTTGTGTGAGAGGGGCCTTAAAAAAGATTTAAAATACTCAAGTGATTCTTACTATTTGTGACTGTCGGTTACTTTCACTAGCAATGGTTTTCGGCATGAAATGACCCACATACCAGAGAAGCAAGCGAGGTGGTCCATTTTGTGCTCGAGTCGGTCGAACTTGAGGTCAGAGAAGTACATGAGGCCACCAGCGGACGTCTGCAGCATGTGGGTCATGACGGCCTCCATCGCCTCGTCAAACATCTGCCGCGCCTCCTGGTCCTCTCGCCCCGACCTCAGCCACTCCTTCAGCAGGTACTCATAGTAGCTGTCACCCAACGCCCCCATCGACATGTGGTCTGCAACAACACAATGTACGTTGGAGAATATATTGAAATATATATATTGATATACCAGTTAATTTAAATTTATTGCAATGACACCACAGGACTTCACACAAAACACAACCTCAAAACTACGCACTTTGTTTAGTAGCAGTTTTGTACTCCAAAGTAGATTAGGCAACCAAAGAAACCCAGAAATACCTTCTAAGACTATTGCAGAATAAGGGACAAAATTGTTTTTTGACAAGAGCTGTGGTCCCTCAGGGAAAGTTCAAACTACTATCAGTAAAACAATTCAGAACAGTTCCATCTAGGAATGCTGGATCGCATTAATGGCGTTACACATTTGTTTCCCCTCAGCACAACGGGTTGGATATGTTAAAAAAATTCACAAAATCAATGCACACAGTCGTAAGAAACGACAGGGTGGATTAAAATATTGCACATACAAACAGTGATACAGTAGACTCCTGATTATTGGCAAACGGATTATCGGCGTTGCGGCTGACCGGTCACGTCCAATTCTCATTTAGGTCTAGTGACCATTTTTCTTTTTAACAATTATTTTCCATATTTATTGATTGCTTTGCTCATTAAGCTCCTCATTCAGCAAGTTATTTTTAGGCAGTATTTAGATTAATCACAAAATTGATTTGATCTAAGAACCAATTATGGCTGAAAAATCGGGAATCTACTGTACGATACTGTATGACCCTATTTCATGTTGTCTCACTTGGCCAACTCTCTTTTAAGCTAAGCTAGTTGTCTTAGTTTCAAACCGGAGTCTTCTATCTAAGTATCTAAAAAAGATTGAACGATTCATTTTCTGAGGTGTGACAGAATAAACTTCAGGGACAGTTTTCTTGGTTTGATCGTATTGTTAACTTGTATTTTATAATTAAAAGCCAATGTTTTATTGCTTATTTCTTGTTTTTTTATTTGAATTTTTAAGAACATTGCACATTTATTAGATTGAAAATGTATATAGCAGTACCATTTTCAATGATTGCCAAAATAAATATTTCTGTCTACGATCTATTGTATCGAACCTTTTTAAAGGAAGATTTCCATGGAACATTCTTTAACATTTCTTATGTCTGAGAAAAAACTGAGAGCCCCCACCTCAAAGCCACACCAAGGCTTTGAGGCCTTTTTAAAGCTTAGCCACACTAATTTTTTAAATCTACATTGTCAAAAACAGCAATACATAGTAGTATTTTATTCACAGTTAAAAGTATTACCTTCCTAGACCAAAACCTCCTTCAATTCAATACAGTACACTCTCGTTCATCGGAACTAATGTGGCGGACGGCCGGTTCGGATGTCAAAAAATTCCGATGAAACGGAGTCCGTCGTGAGTCATCATTTCCGCCCGTACGGTGACCTATCGTGATTGTATTCACTCTTGTTTTTAAGATAACACAAGAGATTTTATGAAAATAAGGCACTCAAACTTTTAACATGGCAACAATGAACCTATAGGAATAAAAACAACGCAGGAAATAAAGATCCAAAATCGTTATTCTCATATTCCATATTTATATTCTACTCATAATCCAGAAGGCTTCCACGTAACACAGGTGCAGTCGCAACGCGAGACAGACTGAATGACAGTTTGAGAAGCGGTCGAAACGGAAGTTCACTTCCTGCCCCCTTCCTCTTTCTATTTTTGTGCGAATACTCCACGGCCTCGTAAATCACATCAATGTGTACAGATTATGGAAAACGCCTGATGACGTTTGATGCAAAATGTGATACTTCACTGTTGTGCGGATAGAACGAATGGAAATTGAAGGCGCTAAAACGGAAAAATTATTTATTTTTAAGAAAAAAAAATAATGATATCCAGATTTTCAGGTCCGATGAAGCGGAGTTCCGATGTCGCCGAGTCCGATGAACGAGAGTGTACTGTATTCTTTTCTTTACAAAATGTCGATAAAATTCCAACAAGAATTTTACTCACGCTGGCCCCATTTGCCAGTCTTGGGGTTGAGGTAGTTGGGATACAGTCCGCGGGGTTTCTCCATGCCCTTTAGGAACTGTCTGACGTGGTCCACTTTGCTGTGGTAGACGCTGTTGCCGGTGACATCACTGAGGTAGCCAAACTCTAGTGACAGAGTTCCAAACTCCGATAAGATACTCGCTCCTCCGCTTGCCCAGCCGTAGTTTTTACTCGTCTGAAATACAAAGTCAATTAGGCATTATTTGATTAATCCATACTTTTCCTCTTTCAATGTTTGTTAGGCCTATTACATTGAAGTTATTATCTTCATGGTGGAACCAAAGATGAGAATCATATTTCTAAGGGTACCGTTCTGCCATTTTGTTGACTGAACCACATGAAATCAGGAACATGATGACTCAACTTACATGTTACTGTATGTTAACTTTAGACAAAGAACTTCTTTCATGAGTGAAAGTGCAGTTAAAATGGTTCAATATTTGGCCAGAAATAAAAATGATCTATGAAATGCTGCTTGTAAACAAGCAGAACATAGTACTAACCAAAGCCTGAGGATGAGCTCATAGAAAAATTAAGAAAAAATATTGTTTTATCTTGGTATTGAAATAATTTCCAAACTAACCACACACCAATAAAATTCTGCTCCATTCATCCTAGACTATAATACAAGGAATGTCTGTGGCGATGTATTCATACGATCAGCAGCGAGGAGATTTTGCTTAAACTTTGCATTTAAGAGTGTTTTGGTCCAAAAATAAGTTTAGAAACACCCTCAACCCCAGGAAAACTTTATTTAGGTCTAAAATTAATTTTTAAAATTTTAATTTGTAACATTGATCTTTTGGGTTGCCGTTTTGGCAATGAAATAACAACAAAAGGTAAACAAAAATAAAATAACACTACTTTTAAGCATTCTTTCGGAACAGCTGTTTACTGAGAAGAGGTATAATAATTGGTTATTGGTGTAAGCTTAATAGCCTGATTACCAAGATACTAAACAAAAGTGAATTTAAACCAATGAGCAAAGCTCGGCCAACCCGGTACTGTTCTTTAATTAAACACATAGCTAGAACTAAAGTAAAAAATTGTTTAAACCTCCACTGTCCATATCGATGCACTAGTAAGGCTGCGTGGTGAGAGAAACGTAAAAATTCAACTTTACGTCACATTCCTAAAGACAATAAAACTCTTGGTTCTAGATTCTTGGTTAACCAAAATTGACAACTCTTATCTATGCTTTTCTTTATTTTTGCATTACTTTATATTTAATGAACAATCAAGCAAATTGCTTTTAATCACTAACAAACTAAATAATTTCAAACTCCATGTCATTGAAAAATGGAAGAACTACAAACAAAAATACAGAAATTCAATGCTGAATTGTTTTGCATAAGACAACTAAGTGGTGTTTATCAAAGAATGAAACTTGAGCTGTAAAGTGCACATCAAAGTGAGGAGGCCGTGACGGGAGTGGGAGGGGGTGGGGAGGGGGAGGAGTGAGCGGAGAGAGAAGGTGGGTGTGACAGGGTTGAAGGTAATAATGAAGTTCCTCTGTCATTGTTCGCAAGCACAATATACCATGCATTAGTCACACTCGTTTCCAACATGATTAAGAATGTCACACTCTTCACAAGTACTGCACAAAAAATTTAGTATAAATGGAGGAAATTCCATCTTTGAAATGGATTAAAATAGTTTTTCTTCTTCATTTTTTCATGAAACTTTATAAATGAATAGTATTAATAAATAACTCAATTTTAAAGGGTTTTTATCACAAGATTGATCATATACAGTGGAAAAAATTAAACTCAGAGAGAGCAAAATAGTCAATTTGATTTTTTTTATGTAAATGTTAAGAAAACTCTTCTCCTTGAAACTTTCCTTTGGAAAAATTTCAAGGAAGAGAAAAGTTTCAAAGAGGAGAAAAGGAGGAAATGTTTTGAAACTTGATTTTGGAGTACAATCTCTATCATAAAGTTGACTTTTTATTATTTGCAAAACATCTGACCCAAACAAGTCATTGACTAAATAAGTTAGTGTGGCTGTAGCTCTTTTGAGTTTGTTCTAACTAAACAGACACAATAAAAATTAACGGTATCAGATAACTGACACAAACTTTCTCCAAGCAATAAATGGCAAAAGTTGGGTTTAACGGCACCCAACAACAATGTCTTGATTGCTGTAGTATTGAGGGCTACTGCTGTCACATAGCAGCAGAATGAGTCTGACTCCAACAGTTCAATAAATAATCAATCAGGCTAGCAATTTATTTAGTAATTTTTGTTATATATTTGATTTGTCTGTTAGGAACCTGTCATTGACCCAGACTGTCAAACTATTGTCCTGTCAAACTCACCCCAGTCTTAGTGTTGATGAGAGCGTTGGGTATGCCAGTCTGCGTCTGGAACGCCGGCAGCAGTTTCTGAGCCGTGTGTTCAGCTTTGTCTCTGAACATGACGTCTCCTGTCAGTGCAAAGCACGTCAGCAGCCCTCCCACAAACCGGATGTTCGTTTCAAACACCGATAGATCAATGCTCTGTAATCACCACAGTTAAATTTAATTCTTTCAATTATTTTTAAGAAGTAGAGATGTTATGTTTGTACCCAGCATTTCATCCATTCATTGCTTGAAATTTCAATGCTTTGAGGTAGTATTTAAAGGCTAGTATTTTGTAGCACTTGTCAGCTGTTCACTATCAATTTTAATCATATTCTTGCGAGCATTCATCCCTTGCAGTATCAGAGTTGCACTAGACTACCTTCAAAGGCTCAGTGCTCATTTAGTGTCTTCATTGAAATAAGATTAGATAATGGAATCAATAGTCTAATAGTTCAATCAATAGTTGAGAATAACAATATTAAGAATTACCGAGAAGGAAAACTTGCACCAACACAGATTGATAAGAATCATGACACCGTTGACTAATGTACACATTGGCAGGCAAAAACTAATGTGACTAGTGGTATTCACCTAAGGTACTTAATAAAAGCCAGCAATTTGAACAAGGTCTAATGTGTTACATTAGAGTTGTAACAATCATCATCTTAGTTTTCAGCAGGTCATGATCATAGTCTACACATCATAATCACATAAACTGGTCACCGGTTCTATAGGCAGAACTGATTCATCGATCATCTACCACTTGCAATTCAGAAGGCTAAAGTTGTCCCACAGCTGATGTTGGTAGTATACTACGATATACACAATTGTGTCGCTGCCAGCGACATTGCTCTCTAGTGCAATCTATAGACAAACTAAATCATAGTTGCAGCCCTCTTAACTCGAGCTCTAGGTGATAACCGCACTTTAAATGATAAATACAAGAAAGAGTCATAACATCTAAGAAAGGCCTTTTACAATAAATAGTCTCAATACTTTAAGTCTTTGACAGTTTCCAAACTGTCCTGTTAAGCAACAATAAAAAACAATGAACAATGTACATTTAAAACATTCAATGATATTTAGAGCACAGTTAAGCAGGCCAGTTTAGAGGGCTTCTATGGATGGTTTGCATTACCAGCTGGTCGAGGCTGTAGTTGTCGGCGATCCAGTCACGACCCTGTTTGAATTCGTCCATCAGCCCCATGATGTAGAGTGTGTCGAGACCGTCCATGATGGTCGCCCCCAGTGAGGCCGAGCCGAAGATGCTGCCCGAGTGGCCGCGCTTGCTCACCGGCCGCAGCTCGTTCTTGCCCCATGCGTACCGCACGTAGTTGTCCCACGCGTGCTTCATCATCTGCAACAAAATGCGGCACTATTAATGATCAGCTACTAACACAAAATAAACAACAACACGAATAAATAAACAAATTACTATAAAAAATCAGTTAAGTAAACAGTTATAAGGAAAATTTTATGAACTTAACCAATGTTTTAGTTTATCCTCATAATCTCAAAAAGATACTTGTGCGCAGCACATAACAAAGCTAAAACTGCACTGCAAAGCTCAATAAATATTCGTTAAATGCTTAATTCGTGTGAACCTCACCACCAACCTGAAATCAGCCTCAAATGACTTACTGTCATTATTATAGAAATAGAGACTGCCTCTAGAGCAAACAGTATTACTTAAAAAACACTATATTTACCTTTGAACAGTGTTCAAGGTTCAATTCGGGTCTTGAATGTAAATCATTGTTGCACCCACCAGGATGGCATTAGAATTCCTATAAGGGAGCGATCATACTCTTATCCCTAAAAACTCATTTTGGCAAGTTAGTTTGATTTACTCACTCACCTATAATACATAGCTTGATTGCTTTAATCACTCTTCCCTTCAAGATTTTTAATGGGTGAAAAAGGAGTTATTAATTTTATTGTAAAATAGATAGTTTTACATGTTCTCTAAACAAACTGTAGCAGTTGCCAAGTTTAAGTAAGTTTAATGTTACTATTGCTTAAAGTGTTTCATTTGGAGTTTATGCTTAACCACGCGCAGACAAGTAAATACAATTTTACCAAAACTAGAGATCGTCCAATTTTACTTGACCTGGACAAAATTAGTTTAAAAATATTTTGTAAATGAAACGTCTGTTTTCCCAGTTTTGCTAGCGTTTGTTATTACTCTTTAACCTAGTTTCAAAGGACTGACCTTGTTCTAGATGACCTTTGCCACATGAACTTATTAGGTTAATGTTGATTGTTTTTTTTCTTTATTAAACTTACACTATTAGACCAAAAACTTTTGTGATACTTAACATTAAAAACCAACACTATGTTTTATTAAATTTAAAAGTGATCAAGAATGAAAATAAGAAATTTATTGGGCGAGCAACATAAATCAGCAAAGTGACTTATTTCCTTTCAAAGTTAGCTCTCAAAATATCTCAACAATAAAGAGTTTATTAGACATACCTTTATTATAAAGTGATAAAAAAAGTTTTACGTGTGTATATTATGCTGTGGTTCCACAGCCAAAACCAATTGCTGCATATCAGATTCAAGGATTTGGTTGATAACTGATGTTATTTTATACCAAATGAGAGAACTTAATTAATAATCTTTTTGGAACTCTATAATTTAATAAAAATTATAAAGTTAGAAAAATGTATAGGGTGATGAAAGTGGTGGCCAATCAGCTTAAATGCAAATAAATATTGTATTAATGTTTTCCAACAAATATTAAAACCATCTTGATTAAAATAAGTCAACTCAGCGGATAAATGCATTTCAGCCTGCACTTGTAAAGTGATAATAATAATAAGTCTATAATAATGTGAAGCAATGTGGATGGCTTATTTCATTTTCCACAATCCCTGTCCAGTATTTAAAGCTTCATTCAACACATTTCCATTATTATAATATCTATGATGCTGACTGCCTCTAAAATTTATATGTAATTAAAAGTACAGTAGAGTAATTGCAATTTAGATTACAAAAATAAATGTGATTGAATCATTCTATAGAAATGGTAATTTTTAAACTTGCACTTTACAAAGAAATGAGTTTGTATATGAAATATATCAAAAACCATTTTATCTTAGCACACCATTTTCCAATGCAATCACGGCTTGGAACATATGAGACTGTCAATTGATGAGCATTAGTAAACAAGCGTAGATTTTACCTTTAATTCCAATGGTTACATACGCATTAAAATTCATTGATCCAAACTGTTACTTCAATTTATTTGTTACTTCAACCTTGGTTCTTAGAGAAGATACATTTGGTCTACTTTAAGATCTTAGCTATCAAGTAGGCTATCCATAGTAAAGTGTCCTTATAATATGACTGAACAAAGAAGAGGACAAGCTCTTGTGTATGCATTAAATCTACTGATCAAAGGCTATAACAAATTAGATATAATCAATAATATTACTGCAACTGTAAAAGTGCCATGCTAATAAATGACACATTTATACAGTATATCAGCCAAATCAAATTTTAGCCAGATTAATGAAGATATCACCAAAATAATACATAAGAACTTTAAAAACCAAATGTACTTGTTTTATTCTTTTACATGAAGATGGTAAATAGGAATTACTGAGAATATAAACCTGCTGGTGGCATAAATTCAACTTCAACAATCATTTATTAAAAAAAAGTAGTAAATTTTTGAGGGATCTAAAAGTGTCAACTGATTTTATTTTATTCCATTTACTCTGAGTTAAAACAAAGTTAGAAGGGTAAAAATCACAAATTATCAGTTGGTTTTCCGCATATGGACCTAAATTCTAAGGTATCTTAAATAGGCTACTGGTTTTGTCATAATTTCTTTATTGAATATTTACATAAACTATTCAAGATACTTTTTAAAGCATATTCTCTTTTCCTTTACCTGCTTTTAATATTGTAGACTTTGATAAAATCATAAGACAATTTACGATAGAATGTCTGATTAATATAAAACAGAACCAATCTGTATCTAAATAAGACAACATGATACAAATGAATTATTTAAACAGGTTTTTTTCACATCATCATTAAAATGTACGATCATTATTAACAAGGCAGATAGTGTACGATTTTCATCTTTGAGTCATGTTCACCCTTACAATAACACGCAAAACATGCCAACGCATTCCCCTATTTGGACGGTTTTTTAATATTTATTGGTAAAATATATGTTTTCTAGCTTTTTACGGTTATATCTAAATTCCTCGTACAGTACCTGAGCTATTAGTAAAAATATAGTCTACCTGATCTATAAGTAAAAATAAATGGTATTAGTGGGAAGTATCTTAAAAGTAAGGGAAATTGACCTACTTTGCGACATCAGTGAGGAGTAATATTTTCACATTTTCAAAATTTGTGAGGGACCTTATATAACTATTCAACTAAACGACCACCAAGTTTGAAGAAAACTGAGTCCGAAACAGGGGAATAAAATACCATGGTTTGCCCAAAAGCCGAATGGTTAACATAGCCGACTGCACTCTTGGCCCAAAGGTGAACATGATTCTTAATACTGTGGTATATTAAATTACAAGCCATGTAAATAGAGTTTTGTTAAGCAAACATAATAATTCCTGTATGCGCCGTAGCTGAGTGTGGGATTTTCAGGCGAGTGTGGTATAAGCTTATATCTTGTTATCAGTATGTGCAAGGTAATTTACCACATAGCACAATGTCAATTTATGGTATGGTGTGTGGTAAACTTTCTTCCATGTTAATAAGTATGGTGCAGAAAAAACCTCTTTTAGTAATAATAAATAAATATATATATTAAAATTTGGGTTAAGATTTTTTAATATAAACATTAAACAAGTTTACATTAATCATAACGATTTAGATAAATAAGTGCCTCTATTTAGAAAATACTGTATTGCCCATAACTGCAAGTAAACAATTGGCTTTAAAGTCATTTTAAGGGTTATCAAAGTTTTAGTTCCAAACTAATAGTTCATTTATATATTAATCACTTTTATTACACACATAGGGTAGATTGAAGTAAATCCAATGAAGGTTGTTTTTCTGTACTAAAATTTTAACCCTTAGATACTTGCACTTTTTTTGTGACGCAACTACTCGAACATGTGGTTCCACCAGACCCCCATTTATAAATATTTAAGTTTTTAAATAAAAAATCTATCTATACCATCATTCTGTGAGCAAAATTTATTAACAAAATTGTGAGTGTTTTACAAATTTCAGGAAGCTGGGAGGGGTTTGAAATTAAAGGTCTCGGTCCCAGTTACGACGAGAAAATATTGGCAGGTCCAGAACCTTAGCAGGAAATAACATAAAATGAATTCAATAAGAATAATAAGGGACTTCTAAAAACGTCTGCTCTGTGTATATATAAACATGTGTTATAGTTTCATTATAAAATGAGAGACAGATGATAACATTGAGTGAAAATGGTAATATAATTCACCCCAAGAGAGGCAATCTAGGTATCGATATCAATATATATGTACTGTAACTCTTATGGAAACTTCCGTGGTGAATTTCTGATAATCTGCTGTGGACTGCGGTCAATACTATTTTATTTTTTGATTGGTGTCTTTTTTCCCTATAAGCCAACATGTTACAAACGCCTTCTTTTTTTTAAGACGAGCTCATTCGCTTCGCTCACTTGCCAGGCCAAAGGGTGCAGCACTTTGGTATAAATTTTTTTTAACCACAGGTTAAAAATCTTATACTATAATACGATCACTACATCTGAAAGGATGTGTGTTCCACAATCTCGAAATTTAGTAGGTAGATTTTGCTTAAACTTTGCATTTTAGAGGGGTTTGGTCCAAATATAAATTTAGAAACAGCCTCAATCCCAGGAAAAATCTAATTTGGTCTAAATGTAAGTTTTTAAATTTTAATTTTTAACATTGGTTTTTAACTTATGGGTAACAATGTGATAAGAAAATAAGATCGAAAGGTATACAAAAAAAAGAACATTAATGTTAAACAGTCTTTTTGAAACAGCTGTTTACTGTGAAGATTGGTGATAGAAATTTAATAGCTTTATTACCACGACACTATATAAAAAACGAATTAAAACCAACCGTTAACCTCGTACTGTAACACAATACCTTCAATTACCAGCTGATTTTTGTTCAATTTAGTAGCTACACAAAATCTCCATAAGGATAAGAGAGGGGCTTAGAAGGGAACTAGGATGAAAACCAGTATTTATCAGCCATGGGACTAGCTCCAATTGATTCCTCGTGAACAAAATTCCAAGCAAAAAATTAAAAAATTCTTAGACTGAAAAAATTTGTTTTTGTACAAACATTGCTTGATTTAGAGTATAAGATAAAGGTTAGGCCAACACAAAATTTAAACAAAAATAAAAGTTAATAATTGTTTTTTGCTCTGTTATAAAATGTAACAAATAAATATCACTAAAATCAGTATAAATTATATTGCATGATTTATATAGATATATTGCATGGGAAGGACCGATTATAAGGGGTTTTGTAAATATCACTACTGTGTAACCAAAATATTGGTTTATAACAGATAGGCTAGTTGTTCTAATCAATTATATAAATAAACATTGTAGTGTCTCAATGTTTTCACACCGGTGATGTTGTGAAGCAACTTATTGCAGATTCTCATGTTCCTTTGTGACTTGTTGATGCACTGTTGTTTCCCATGCGAGACTGAGCTAATACATAAACATGGCCAGCTCCTCGGCTTTGGCCCTTCCACCCCAATTCGATGTTTACCAACAAGCATGGATTTTGTATTTTCGAATTTAAAGAAATCTATAAATAGAAATTAAACACTTTTGCAGTTTTATGACCACTCACAGAACAATTTTAGCATGTACTGTGACAAATGTTTAAATAACCTTCAATACGGTACTCTTACTTTTTAACTCCTTTATAAAACTCAACACAAGTAATTCTTTCTCTTGAGATCAAACATTTTGATAGTGTTAACTACGTACCATATTTTTTAAAGTAAAATAATTACTGCTAGTTGATACTGTACTAGTGCTCTTACCGAGAGTAAATATTACTGAATAAATAAGATTGATAACACTCCACTGAAACCAACTGATGAAGGTCAAAACTGCAAGGCAACTTTACTGCATTTTCCCACTTTTAAACCTGCATCAGTTGGTTACAATTGGTTACAATGATGTGCAATTAATATTTAGTGATATGATTACACTACATCGACCACATTGTGCAGTCAGCTAGCAACCACATTCCTAGCACTATATGGTATGTCTTGTGGTTTAAAAAATTTGCACAAAGAAAATTCCAAAAACCAATCCTGAGGAGTCTTACAGAGTCCTGTAGTTCTAAAACAAAATGTTAAGTTCACTACTGCTATACCTGCTTAACCGTATCTCTGCGCGTGAGGGTTTTCCGGTCCAGGCTGGCGGTCAAGTTGGCGTAGTCTATCTTGTACCATCCCTGTTCCGGCTCCACTGGGGCCATCGGCTCCGCAGACACAACACTGACTTGGTCATCGGAGTCCGGCAGTCGGTACGACTGCACGATCAACAGCACGAGCGCGAACACAACGACCAACGTGATGAATCGGACCGCCATCGCGCGTTTGTACATACCTGCGTACACCACATCACACACCACATCACACCTTAGCTCCACCCTTACATTGGAACCTCCTGCGATGGAGCTGGTTCGGGTGGTTAATTTTGAATTGTAAGTAATTTAAAATTTAATTACAGCTTGGGTGCATATGGGGTGTGGTGAATGTTTATTTACATTGATTTTGTGTAGAATTTTGTAACGGCTAACAAGCCCTACTACAATGGAACCATGGTAATACTGTATCAACAATTATTCAAATATTCAAAAGTGTTGACATACAGGGTGTCCAGCTTCCACCTTTACAAACTTTTCCAGGCTATTGCCAACGTCAAATAAGCAAAAAAGTTCCTGTAAACATATGTCCTAAAATGCTTCGTTTACCCTAAATAATTTTTATTTCCATAACGGATCATTTTATTAACTTAATATTTGGCATGAACGTTCACTATAATAATACCCGTTTTCAGTAAAAAAAATTATATTTTTCCAATGTGTATTTTCAAAATGGCGGCCATTTATTAAGTAAGACTATATTTATTAAGTAAGTATTTATAAGACTACATGCCAAATATTAAGTTAATACAATGATCCGTTACGGAAATAAAAATTATTTAGTGTAAAAAAATGGCGGCTAGCGGGTTAATGAAGCATTTTAGGACATATGTCTACGGGAACTTTTTTGCTTATTTTGAAGTGGGCAATAACCTTGAAAAGTTTGTAAAGGTGGAAGCTGGACACCCTAATTTTAATAGGTACTTAAACCAATATTACCACTGCATCCGGCACAATAGCTATGCGATACAACACTGCCCTTCATCTAAAGTTTGTGACACTTGTTAAACCAAATTTACACAATTTTTGTTAAACAAAATTTGCAATATTTTACTTTTTGATAAGGGGTGTTAAAACTAAGAAGATTTTCAGTTTTGTTTAAGGTCAAGAAAACTAATGGTTGTTTTAATTAACGTATATAATAATAGCTTTTATGAGAAGTTGAAGTAAGTAATTGTTTTTTACAAGGTACTCTTGTAAAATGATAAGAAAGAACATGAAATGTATTGTAAGCAGCACGTTTCCTAGTTACATACATATCTGTGATATGGATTCATTAAAAAATTAATTGCATTTGAGATGTTTAGTACTACATCATGAAAGTTGTAATGCTACTTCAATGATGTTCTTTGATGAGATCAATAAGTTTGTGAAAAGAATTATTTATGGAGGAAAAACGCGTTAAGAGGGATAAAGTTTGAGTCTACAATATTTCAATATTGAAGACTAAAATAAAATATGAAAAAAATTAAAAATTAACATCGCATTAAGTAGGCAATAAAACTAAAACTTCATTAATTAGGTTTTAATTTTGATGATATCTTAGTTATGTCTATTTTCACGCCACGATCGATTTGATTTTATGATAGAACTCTTATTGATAGAACTTGAAGGCACATTACTCTTATGGTAGAACTTGAAGTTTCAAATTAGGCAACTTGATCACTTAGTAAAATCTAAATCTACAGGCCTAGAGGGTTTTTTTATGATATTGTAAAACTAAAGTATTAAACATTACACTGGATCGGCGAAGTATACGTTAAAGGGATCATATGTTCAAACTGGCCAAACATCGCTAAAATCTCTTCAGCATTCATGCAATGGCAGGTGACACAACAGAAAGGCATCCGAACTCGACATAACCATCTGACAATGTAAGAGTAGGCACTGTGAAATATTCTCATCTTCACTGGGGAGACATCATATTACTATAACGAGCCGACCCACGCCGCCCCGCCGATAACAACCCCATTACCTACAAGATATCACGGGAAAGAAGACCCCACACTTGCGACTCGTGCACTGGGGAAGCGATGCTTGCCAACTCGCAATCACAGTCCCGATCACAACTCAAACAAGCAGAGAACACAAGCGCCCTGATAAACTTATAATTGTATAAACAACCATTGAACACATTCATAGTTTCCCATAATGAGTACAGTGCCAAGTGGCAGATACTAAACTCTTGGGATATTCACCATACAAGTAAGTGACAAAGATATTTGTATATTTTTTCAATTTTTTTTATGTAAAACTAACTTACGTAGTATAATAAAACTTCAAATACAGAAATTAAAATCAGTTAGATATAATTCTAAACAGGTCCACTTTATTGTGATTGTACTCAATGAAAACATCCTGGTCCAAACCTGGAATTTATTAATGAATGCAGAACTGAGGCGTATTAGCTTTTGTACACGTGGGTTTTGATGATGGAGGGCTAAACAAATGCCAGGGTCAAATGAAAGAATTATGAGAACAAGCCAAAATGTCCAACATCCTCCATAAAACAAACAGACTGAGAACGGTCCACAACTTTGGCCCACAGGAAATGTCGAAATATGTTAGTCATAGTTTGTGGTTTCGTATTCGTAAAAAAATACAGTGAATGGTATTGTCAAATTTTTAGGTAAATAGTAAACAAAAACGGATTACATAATTTAGGATGAATAGCAATATTTTAAAACTATTATGGGATCTATTCAATCAATGATTTATTTGGCTGACAATTAAAAAGTTGCATTACCCTACAACTTTTGTTCCAAGAAATTCATCCATAAAAATTAAACTTTTCAGTAACTTCTTGAATTCTTCTTAAACGTCAATATAGGTCTGAATTTATATTTTGTATTTCAATAGGAAGTTGGGTGTAAATTTTAGCATAGTTATATTTGATGTGACTAAAAAAATTATGTTCTATGGTAGATGACTGGAATTTGATTAGTTTTCAGAAGTTTATTTACTGTATATGTACGTTGTTTTCTGTACAGTATTATGAATTTTCTAATTTTTCCTCATAAAAACCAATATGACGTGTATATATTAGGAATAAAATTACATTAATTGGTTTTGCATGATGAAGATACCTCTACGATACTGACCTCTTTTTAATTGAGCGGAGCGAGCGAAGCTCCTATACTACACTCTGGCTTTTTATTTACATGTACTCCTCCTGAACGGCTGGAGTGATCCTCACGAAATTTTGCTCGGCCATAGAAGGGTAACCATCTATGGAAAGGTATAAATCTGAAATGGTCCAAATCGGACATAAGGGTTCTGCCCTAGGCCCTTTAAAGTTACCATGTTATTTTAATAGGAGAAATATTTATTTTATTTGGTTCGTTTACTGTGTGTTGATTATACAGCTGTTATTGGGACCAAATTTAACTGCAGACTGCACAGTAAGATGACACGCTGTATTCATCAGCGGTTGGTGAATACAGTAGTTTAATGTGAAATTGTTGTTTTGTTTATTTTAGTGGTTTGTTTACCTTTGTACGTGAATGAAATGCCAAGTTTATGGAGAGGAGGTGCAAATCTTGGACTACGCACCACTTAATATCATGTAAACATATAATACCCCGTCGAAGCAAAACCTGTGTAATCAAAAATTATTAGAGTGTTGCAGACTTGTGGCGAGTAAGCGCAGCGAACAACCTAAATCTGGCAACGAGTGTGTGCAGCGAATGAGCCGATCCAAAAGGTGAGTGAACGCATCGAACAAACTAAATTGATGGCGAGTGAGCGTAGCGAACGAGCTCACTTGAATTACCAATAAAACATTTGCTATTATTGATTAAAAAATAGTCGCTCCGCTCAATATTGCAAGCAGGCAACTGCATTGTATACCTAGTTTTAAAATGGCTCCGATTGCTGTTTTTAACAATAAAAATACGTTTTTATCATGACAGTTAGCCATTCCCCATACCTCAGCCAATCTATACCTCATATGTAAAACAAAGTGGGGATGAAAAACTAAAATTTTAGTTGATTTTCAATCAAATTAAAATATTGATGCAGATTCATTCAAACGTATCAAGTAGTTTATTTTATTTACTAGATAGCCAATACTAAGGAGAAACATTTGTGGTGTGCTCGCTTACATCCTAAAATGGGTTTCAAATCGTGAACATGCAATGTAGACATTGCAAGTGCCATTAAATCCACCAAGTCGGCGATAACGACAGGTGAGCGACCAGCGCCGGAGCAACAATGTGGCTGCTGGGAGGAGGGGGCGGGGGCGGGAGATGCAGCAGCCAGTGGAGTGGCTACGTGTATCAGCTGGGCCAATCAGCTGGCCGGGTTTATGTGGGGTAATTAATTGATAGCGGTGATGCGATCAGCTGAGAACCGGTTGGCCTTGCGGACGGCGGGCATCACTCCGCTCACACACAACGTGCACACGACAGCCACCCCCCGCCTTCGACAGCTACTTTTATACACTCGTACAGAATGTCATTACACACCTACGGTTTTGGCACGAACATTCTACGGAAGGGAGACCCAATCCATCAAGTAGAGAGAGAGACCTGCTAAGTATCGAAGCTGTGACCTTTGAAATCGAAGTCTAAATTCTCCCGAATGTGTAACTGACTGACTCACTCATCGGGGTATCAGAAATTCGTCAAAAGTCGGTAAAGTAGATCTCCTATATATTACTTACTACAGAGTGATTCCCAAGCGAGAACTAAACTTACCGATCTGTATTATTGAGGAAATTGCCAACATACTGGGAGTCGCGGATTACCGAAACACTCTTTTTAAGAAATTTTATAACATTAACCAATTGTGCCTTTATAGGTAAAGCGGTCTATCCACCGAGATTAATTTCAATGTACAGGGTGTATCTGAAATTACCTCTCCAGACTGGAAGTCACTGATGTCAAATACAAACTCTCACTTTAAATATTTTTTTTTAGTTTTACACGGTTTTTAAGAAAACTTTACAATTTGATCTTGTACGCGTAATTTTAGCAGTTTATTGAATATTTGAGGTTGAAATTTAGATTTTTCTCATTATTCTCTGAGCATTTTAGGTTAAGCAAAAATGTCTCGGCACAAAAATGTCTTAGACTCTTTTAAATACGTTTCCAACAAAAATTGTCAGTTTGGTCCAAAAAGTTTTTTTATTAAATTTACAACATGACGGAGATTAATGAACATGTATTTAAATGTTTAGTAAAACTAATCACGTGATAATTAATGTTTTATGATGGTATATTATTTTAAATGAGGTTCTTAGACATTTACATGTTTGGTAAGTTCTGTTATATGTAAAATGTTCAGACATAATATATGTTAAATTTTCCCCAGTTAAAAAAAATAATGTCATGCTATTTATTATTCTAAATCAGTATGATTAGGGCTTAAAATATTAAATTTTAAAGTTGCTTAAAAATTACGTCCGGTCCCCTCTGTATTCAAATCAGTGTCAATCAACAAAGCAAAATGTGTTTACCTACAACGGCACAGTTTGTTTTTTTTGAACAATTTTAAAAGAGGTGCAAGGTTGGTATGGGGCACCCGGTAAGACAGTATCATATTTGCACGATAGTCCTCCCAAAAATTGGTTCTTTATTTGGGATGGCACTTAATTTCTAACGAACTCATTAAGCCGCGTCCGCACTGGCCGAACATTCGTGGCGAACTTGTTCGGCGAACACAAAAACCAACAAACATTATTAACGAACAATTAACCGGCCATATGATTTACATACTAAATGGTTAGCAACAAACAAACAAAACTTCGGAAGAACTTTGTTCGGCGAACATGTTCGGCCAATGCGGACCCGGCTTTAGGAAGTACATCATTATGACTTTACCTGATAGCATGCTAATTTAAATTTTACAATTCAACAAAAATTTTAACTAAAATAGCAGATTACACAATTGATTTATATTTTAGTGCGTAATAAATTAATGTTTAATTTAAAAAGGTGGCAGTACAGTATTTTCATTTAAAATAAAAAAGCTTTTTTATTTCCTGCCCCAGAAAACTATCTGATTTCAAAATTTAGCGACCAAATACTTTTACCCAAAATAAATATGACATTATTTTTTTTACTCTAGCGGCCAAATTATAACATCTGAGGCAATCCTCGCGAACATCTTTCAAGTTACTACAAGTTTGGTTCTATGAATTTTTGCCCCCCAGTCCACACAATTAAACATAATTAAATGTTTATTTATTTTTGCGGGGAATTTTATCCCATGTAGACGTATAATTTTTACTCAGAACCTCAACTTTGCACATAGACATATCTTGTACAGTACCAATATCAATTAAATTATCAAACTTAAAAATTATCATGATGATTTTCAATATCACGTATTCTTCTATTGAAAGTGAGTCGGAACGAATTGCTATATCAAGCAACTGATTGTTTTACTTTGATTGTTATTTACTGACCTGGTCCTACGGCTAAAACATACGTCCTTTGATGTGTATGGTAACTTTAATATTTTAACCATTATTTAACATACTTTTGTTAGTAACTACTGTATTATTGTATTTAGAAACTTGAAGTTTTTTTATTTGCCTTGACAGTAATTTTTTAGGAAATTAGGTAAATTTAAAGTTTTACATCATTAAAAACTGAAATGAAGGAATTGTAATGAATGCCAATATTACATTATGTATTTATCATTGTATGTTCAATATTACTGGATCGTTATGTTATTCCCTGGAATTTAAATACAACTAATTGAAGGATAGTAACTGAATAGTATTTTTGTAAATAAAAGGGGTTTTTGGCAAGTTTTATCCACTTTGTTAAGATTTTCAATTATTTTGTTGTAATGGAATTTTTCATTGTTTTCGATGATCTACTGCACATTTTTATGCAGTTTATCCATTTAATTTTTTCATATATTTATTTATATGAATTTTATAATTTTAAGTAAATACTCATACAATACCTACATACAAAATTTATTCACAACTCCATTAACCTTTATAGAATTCGGGGGAATTAGGGAAGAAGGTTTGGGGAAAGAGTCTCTGAAAACGAGCCGTAGGCGAATATATTTTCATTCCTTAGATTGAGTTAGTTGCACAAGTTCAAATTTAGGTTATTTCTGCAGTCGTGGGAGTTAATTTATGTTATAAATAAACTTACAAACTCATTTATTTTGCTATTTTGCTCATTTACAAACTCTTATATTCATATGTAATCTGTTCATTATATGCGACTTAAACAACAATTAACGAATTTCGGGGCAAAACCCTGAGGGGGCATGGGGGCGGAGCCCCCATCGAGCCGCAGGCGAGTCAACAGTTATATGCTCGAATTTGTTAGATAAGAATTTACCTTTATGATCACTGATTGGCTAATCCGATATGGTTTACCAGATGAGAATGCACTGGAAATTAAAACCTAGTTAATGTGTAGTCGCCAAGACGCCAGAAAAAGTATCTTCCGTGTGCAACCCAACGTGCAACCTTACCTTACTGGCATAATTAGGCATTGATCGCGAACCCAGCAAATTAGCATTGCCAAAATAATATAACGAAATAATTACCATTTTTTGAGCGTACCGCCCTTACTCACAGTTCAATCATCCAACTATAATTAAAGAAATTTAAATAACTATACTATAAATTTCAAAGAAGCTGGTAAGAAAGCCGATGGTACTTGAACGAGAGTTTAATGGAAGTTCAGTCTCAGTAAATCATTATTTTTGGAAATAAAAAGTGAACAAGAAAATCTCCAAATACTCCTCCGGCAGAGGTATCGTGGCCTATAGTTCTTAAAGGCATTATGGTTCACTGAATGAAATATATCTTGCGAAATAACACAATCGCAATCACCTGCTCAAGTGCGTAAAAGGGCTATTCGTTCTAACATAAGCAGCGACGTTTAAAAATTCTCATAGTACGGTAGTTAATAGTTTGTCTTAATAGTTAATCGCTTACAAACTAGTTTGTTGTTTTTCTTCATTCTGCACATTATTTAAGCAAGATATTTCTTGAGCTCCATAGTAAAAAGACATTGATATAAGCTATTATTGCAGAGGATAGGGAGGCGTTGGCACGAGACATTGGCGGGGTCGACGGAAGGGTAATTGTCGAATATCTCGGCCGGTATATCAGGCGGGCGGGACGCGCGGCGCACCGGATGGCAACATGGAGGAAATGATGTGCCGACTGCCATTGAGCCGTTAATGCGCCATTTCCAGCGATAATGGCCCGGCCCGCGGGCCGCCCAGAGCAAAGCGACATGCCTCTATACCGCACTGCCACCGCGCCCGCCGTCCACCCGCCCGCCACTGCCCTATCGCTACAACAACATACAACGGAAATTGAGTCCGCATAGTTCCAATTTCTGCTATCGAATCGTATTTAGAACCTTTATTTCGACCCCCAAAAAATAAATTATATTATAGCGACTGGACAACAAGCAACATCAACATCAAATGCATGAAAATTTTCGCTAGGTACTCTCAATTGGCAAACTTTAAGCAAAACAAAAAAGTTCATTATTTAGACAAAACACTCGATCACAAACATACAGAAATAGACCTACTAGGCTTTAGTCTTGCCAAAACTTCCATTATTGTTTAGATTTATTATTATTTTTTTTTGTAAAAAAAATAATCAAATTTTTATTGGAGCCAGATAGCCCTTATTGAAAAAAGTTCAAACGTTGTTCTGAAAAGTTGACTGATAAATATAGACCTAAATAATAAAAAGCAAGTACAAGTATAGTTGCAGATCTTAATAACAAAAAATGGATGCGTATATAAAAATGCTTACAACGATGTGAAAACCTTGAAATAGTTTGTTTAAACAGAATGTCTGTACATACTGTACAAAAGTAAAGTACATACTGCGAGGTTTGGCCAGTTTGAAATGGATGATTCAACCAAATATAAATTCCCCAAATTAGCGCAACAATTAATACTGTGTTATAGTTATAGTTTCTTACTGAACATTTTCGTCTGTAACTTTACACTTGACTGGCACATTCTTTTAAATTGCTAGTAAATTATTAAATAAAAACTATCAGTAGGCCTAGTAACATAGAGAAAAAATAAAATGAAAGTCGTAATAATTAAAACTCTAAGTACTATATCAGCTAGGGCAATTTCTGTAATGGACAACGATCAAGCTCTCCTTCTAAGATACAGTATTAATAAAAAGTGTAAAAAGTTGATTAGCACTGGATCTAACATAAATGTTTCCTGTTGAAAATATACTTATTCTGAAAAGACGCATCGTGTTCAGTTTTAGTAAGAAACGAAAACGTAAAATAATCCTTTTCACTTATACGCTCCCCACTGTATGAAATTTCTGACTAACACTAGAACGGTAAGAAATCTTATCTCGCCTATTAATTGCTTATCTACCTAGATAACACGTCCAACCAAACACTGATGTTATACCCATTTAACGCTATTGCACAATTTATGGCTTAGGTAATTGGCTAGCATCGGTTTCTTCTTTGATAAGTAACTAGTGCAAACGTTGACCGAAATCTAGCAGTTTATTTTTATACAATAGAAAAGTAACATTTGGTTCTAAATCAATGACATCCGACCAATCTAATGCTGTGAATATGAGTAGGTCTACCATTGTAAATCGTAAATACTATTTGTATTTACAGCTGAACATTATGTTTAAAATGCACAACAAAATCGCAATGTTATATTCTGATGGGAAAGTTTCAAATTTAATTTGTTAGAGCACCCTCATTCTAAGTCCGATTCTTGTCAATTTTGGCGGAAATAGCTACAGAACAATCCCTATTATCCAACGACACCAAAAACCGTGAATTCGGTTAACACAATTTACTAAAGGCTATCATTAAAACTATAATTAATTCAATTAAACTCTAAAAAATACTGAATTGCTGTACTAAAATTATTTTTAATCAAAAAATAAAAACTACAGCTGGCCATATAGCTTATGGTATAAAGATATAAATATTCATCATTTTATAGCATACGTTACAACAAATTTTCTTCGATAGTTTCCATAATTACATCAACGGAAGGATTTAATTATAATTTTGGCCGAAAAATATATTCGTCAGTAAAGTGTAAATATATTTGACAGTAAATACAATGTTTCTAGGGTAAACTAATAGCTAGGCATACGCGTGTGGTGTGATGTGGTGTGTGGTGGTGCGGCGGGAGCGAGCGCGCGGCGGCGACTGATAGCGATAAGGGAGCGGGGAGCCGCGGCCTCCGTGCTGATTACGAGATAGCGGCAGCAGCAGCCGTGACGTCATCACCGTGGTCGTCAGCGATCAGCGTGTAGGCGATTTCTCAATCTGTTTGTTACTGCGCGATCTGGGTGTTTGGGGCCGTCCATAAATTACGTCATCTGAAAATAGGGGGGGAGGGTCCAGATTGAAAATGACGGTAAGGTGATGTGCAAGGGGGGGGGTCGGCTTTAATTGACGTCATTTTAAATATGATGTTTTAAATCAAATTCTAACAGTAAAACAATGATAAATTCTAACACAACTCAACTATTATAAAATAATTATCTATAAAATACATTAGACTATTTTAAGGCGTTGTTTTATAGTTTATTTTTCCATTGAGAAAGCCATTTTGGCTTTATTTCTGAAGGTAAATTCAGATTTGATTGGTCAATTTTTTTAGTTTATCATGTAGCGTTCAACAAGCATTATTTTTACTTAAAACGGAGGTTTGTTAAAAATGACGTCATTTTTCCGAAAGGGGGGGTCAGATAAATTATGATGGTAGGATGATTTTAGGGGGGGGGGGGTCCAAAAATGGCCAAAAAGCGATGACGTAATTTATGGACGGCCATTGCTAGAACCTGAGAGAATGATGCAATTAGATGTTCGATGGCCATGGGACTATGATTTAACAACATTTTCATTCGATTTTCAGGATCAAAACGCATTGTCGATTGTAAAATGTGCACTGTCCCTGGAGCGATTCTTGCGATAGTAGCTGAGCAACAGTAGCTATTAACCATCACGTCATTCCCGCTGGAGCAATTATTCTTCTAGAGCGATTCTGATTCGTTGTTTTGCTGTTTGCTGACTTGCGAGTTGAAGGTACCATGAGTTTGTTTTTGAAAGAACAGAGTTTTTTTTTTTGTGTTCAGGTTGAAATAATAAAACGTCTTCCAACACTACTATTACCACTATTTTTTTGTGATATAGATGTTATTTGCACCACGAGTTGGTACTTATGACATTTAGAAAGAAACAAGACAAGAATAAAGCTATTTGAATACTTTAAATTGATAAAAAAGCAACTTCTAGCAGCTTACTGCATTCGCGTATTCTTTGAAGACATTACGACACAAAGCTTAACACCTGCAGTGCATAGCTTAAAATTTCCCGGTTACAAACCTAAAATTATACAAAAACGAAACCAAAACCACATAACTGAAACGAGTAGCATCGAGGGTAATTCTCATATAAATAGTCAGGACAATCACTTGAGTAGCTTGTATTGTAATGGGCGCGAAGGATTACGGTTGAGGAGGACAGTGCGTGTGTGTGTGTGTGTGTCGGCTAGGCACGTGTCATACCCACGTACGGCTGTAGTGGCGGCAATCATGTGGGGTCATGGGTTATCACCGCTCCTCGTGGCGCCAACCACTACCACTACCACGCCGCCAGCCGAGGTCGGGTCGCTCCATACAAACCAGGAAAACAATTGACTCAGTGCCCAACATTGACATGAGGCCCAGCCGCCCAAACTTAGGGATATGCAAACTTCATTGGGGGGCGTCCCATAGAGGATGTTTATGTTGAAACTTCTTTAGCCTTTGTCACATCATACATCATTTTAAACGTCTTTGCATTTGGAATAATTGGCCACAAACCCGACGTCAAAAGGTTGAGTATTAAGAAAGTTATTGCATTTGTAAGTTTTACCCATATGATTTTAATGGAAACTTTGAATGCCTACCATTTCTGTCTGGGTTATCCCTTTAAGTCTAGTTTGCGGCATTGAACTCTACCAAGTAAGACCTTTAATTTGATGTACATATCAACCTATGCTTACATTTAAGATTTTCATCTGACTCCTGGTGGGCCATCCCCCTAACATGACTAAAAATGTTTGATAACGTCAAAAGGTACTTTGTGTTAAGTTACTATCACCCCCCAAACGATATGGTCAATTTTAGCGAATTTCCCATAGGGAATACGCTATTACGGTAGTAGCCATGGTAAGACCTAAGCCCGGGACCACTTTACTTTTTCATTTTGAGGTCCCCAGAAGCCAAAAACACCATTCGTTCATTTTCATATATATGTATATATATATATATATATATATATATATATATATATATATATATATATATATATATATATATATATATATATATATATCTATATATCTATGTGTCCGTGGTACTGATAACTTTTGAAGGAGACCTCCGATTTTGATGAAATTTGGTATGGAGGTGTAAGACCAGGTCTATTTTCATGAGTTCGCGAACCAGCATTGTCGGGTTATGGGAACGGGGTTTTATGGGGTTTCAAAGGGGTCAAAAATGGGTTTTAGGCATTTTTGGACCTTAATTTTTAAAATTCATCAATTTTAACTGAAACCATCTAAAAGAGCTTAAAAAAACAAACAATTTGGTATTTTGAATTTTTATCATAGCATAACTGGTTACGGGGCAAATCAAAAAATGTGTTTTCCATGTTATTCTTATGGGAAATCATGAAAATCCTATATCTTGCTTATTTATTGACATAACTTAATCAAATTTGGTATGTACATTATGTATATAAGGTTTAACTTACATTTGCTTACAAAACCCATATAACGGCAAACCTACATACTCACCCCCATGGGGTTTATGGGGAATATAAAAAATTGCCAGAGTTTGATACAATTTTGTGTTTACATTCACCTATTATTGATTAACTTAGATTTTCTAACAACACCCAATGGCAGAAAACCTACATACTCGATCCTATGGTGTTTTTATGGGGAAAGTAAATCATCTGGAATTCCATTGGAAATTCGCTGAGTACGCAGGTCTGCTGCGACGGGGGTATTAAAAAATTAAAGTGGGTAGGACGGACTTTTCTTACACCCTGTATAGCACTAGAAGTATATTCTCTTTGCGGATAGTTTTATTGTAATTTAAAAATCAGCCGAATAAAACCACTACAATGATAGTATGAAAGACGTACAATCCAGTGTAGATCTAAATATTGTACAACCTTTCCTTTCCCACCATATGAAAATTGAATTTCATCAGCATTTTAATCTTAAGTCATTTGACAAAATTTGTTTAACCACATATATTCACCTGAAATATATTACCGTATGCTATTGTGCGCACACATAAACTGACAATAGACCTAAAAATAGTTTTATTTTGATTACATGTACATTCAACATTTTAAACAAGGCGGAAATATTATCTTTAAAACTGAACATATCTTTGAACTAGATATTATTGATCCACATTAGAAATCGGCACTTAACAGTTAAAGAGGTTAAATTATATGAAAATAATACTCTTATGCGAAAACTATTCATTGTGATTATAATAGAGACTCGATGATTTCCAATGACTTGTATTACAGAATTTATAACAAATCTAATTTACATAGTACCTACATACTGAATTTTAGTTTGAAATTATTTAATTAATCATACAAAATGTTAAACCAAAGGACTAGATCTAGATTGATACTACTATATCTATACTTATTTAATACGCTAAGGTTTTTTTGTCTTGAGAACTCCTCCTACAATTTTCAACCGATTTTCAAGTTTTTGGCGTCGTTGGATAGGGCTTGGTCTTCCGCCAAAAATTGATGAGAATCAGACTGAATAAAGGCGTTATCCCACATTGAAATCTCAAAATTTCCCATTAAAATAACATTGGGGACTGAATAAAGCATTTGAAACATCTGTTAATAATCAGCTGTAAATACATGTAGTTATTGGCGATTAAAGATATTCACATTATTGGAAGGGTCGGAAGTCATTGATTTAGAGCTAAAGTAACATTTGTACTGTATTTAAATAAATTGCTCGATTTCGAGCAACACGTATACTAGTAGAAATAAAAAGACATTGCTAAAAAGCTGAATTCATGCGTAGTCTAGACGAAATGTAATGAAAATCATTAACTATCTTCACTAAAGTCTGTATGCATGTGTCGTGCCTATATTGGCATACCCATCAGAGCGAAAACTGCAAACTGTATAGCTCTCAGTTGTTGTTTGATTAAATGAAATAATAAAGAGGTTTTCAAGAAGTGGGAAGGTCAGAAGCGTGATAATCTTTGGCTTTCCCAGGCAATTACTAAAATACCCAAGACGTTGATGGGCCAATTATATGCCATTGTACAACACTTCTCGGAATTTTGGCAATCAGCAAACAATACAAACATGGAGTATTAATTTATAACCTATAAAAAACATCAAGGACAAGTTTTTTGTTTATTTAATAAAGTCTCTCCAAGCCCATCGCATCACATTTGACCAAGAAAAACAGAGAGGCACGATCGTTAAATGAATAAATTAGCCAGAACGGTATTGTTTCATTTTATAGCCTTTCGTATGATGCAATACTAAAACTAGAAAATACTGTCAGTAATTATGATTTCGTCAAGTTGGAATCCAAAACTTGATTGCATACTATAGGAAAAAAATAAAGCCCAAGATCGCAAATCAGGTTTTAAAGTTTTATTGAAACCATCTGGTAAAATCTATACTTATTTAAATACGTTAAGTCTTTTTTGTTAAAAGAACTGCTCATATACGATATTAATTCTCAACCTTATTTCAAGTTTTTGGTTTCGTCGGATCTTGGTAGTTGTTTCCGCCAAAAGTTGATGAGAACATCAGGACTTGAAATAAGGGCGCTATCCGCAAATTAAATTTGAAATTTCCCCATTAGAATAGCATTGGGATTGGGTTGAGCATTTCAAATATATGTTAATGTACAGCTGCAAATAAGTAGGCCTATAGTTTTATGCTCACTAGTGATATTACAAGATTCAATTGGTCGGAATGTGTTTGATAGGACTAAATGTAACTTTTGTATTGTTTCAAATAAATTGCTAAGTGTCAAGCAAAAAGTACACTAGTAATCAAATTTGAGCTTAAGGATTAAAAAACTAGTTTAAGACTAGTCGATCACGAACTATTAACGGAGTGCTAGATAAATTGTTCATGCTGTTCATTCCAAATCGCCTTGTTTCGCTAGGTCCCCTGGAATTGCATGTGGAAGCCAGTTTATTAACTACAGTACTGGTAAAGTGACAAGCCAAATCCATTTAGAATACTACTACTGTACTTGAAGGCTTGATGTATTTAGGTTTTGATAGCTGAGTAATATTACAGCGTTTAATGTGTTTCTTTACTGCGCCTACGTATTTAACTGCTGATTGTCTTCTAAATGAGTACTTAAAACAAAGTATGAGATACTTCTATATTGTATTACCATATCACATTAATATTTATTATTATTAATATTTATTTTTATTTAATATTTAAATTTGCTACTATGCAAGAACACGAAATTCATTTTCCTGAAATTAACGCTGGGCAATTAATGAGGCATTTCCTCATTTTAACAAGCTTTACATCTTGGACTATAAGAAAAACTAGAAAGGTCTTATACCAATTATTTGGTGAACATTCTCGTAGATGCAAAAAATACACTATTAGTGCCAACGTGCTATACACAATTAATTACACCAGCAACATTGAAGATAAATAAGTATTTATTTACTTGACTACAGTTCAATAATAACTAAAAAAAATCGACAGGCTATTGAATCCATTATATTCACTTTGAATATTAATCACGGAGATAATCAACAAAATTGCCAGCTGGTTTTGGGATAAGAAAATAAATAAACGGATCAATGTTATAAATTAAAGATAATAAGCTAAATTTTTGTATGAAACCTTTCGTGTTAACGTACATTTTTTTAACGGTATAAAGTGTTATGACGTAATTATGAGGACATACCGCGGACTGATCATGTCATTGCCATGTAAGCCCAGGATGACACGGGCAACCATAGCCGCACCCCCTCCCACACCCCACCCTTACCACCAAGAGCTAATGGGGCGCCCTTTGTTTTCGCTCTTGTTGTTAACTGGTCTTAGTCATGTTTCACGACGCTTCATTATGCGAAAGGAGAATACCCGCCTCATATCTGGTTTTCAGATATACAGCTTTTCTTCGTGTAGTTAAGATCTTCCTACGCAATAAAACAGACTAGTTACATACTAATGACTTAGAACCATCCTGATTTTACGAATGAAATAATACGCTTGATATAACAGAAATAGAAATTTTCATGAGTTCTACAGAAGTATTTATTCGCCACCAAGTGTATAAACTTACACTTGGTGATAACGTTTGGTGCCTTGGTGCTACAACTGTAGCCTATATTAACATAATAAAACTCCATCAGTGAACATGGATATAATTTTACATGGTTTATATTGTATTTAAGAAAATCAACCATTATACGTGGTATTCTTCGTCACCAACCAAGTCCTGCAGTAGCTTGAAAAATAGTAAATTGAAGATTCCTGGGAAGTGGAGTCGATGCGAGTGATTCTCGAGTAAGAACAAAGTTTAAACAATAAATAAAGGAGTTATTATATAACAAAGTACCGGGAAGACCGAAAATGTGCTTGGTAAACTTGTAAAACTTTTGAGACGAACTCGTTCGCTTCGCTCACTCGTTTGCAAAGTAGGTGCTATACGTAGTTTTAATTTAATGAACCACATGTTTAAAATATAAAGACATGTTATTTTATTTCTCCAGTTATCAGCTGAATTTTGTTCAATTTAGTAGCTCGTTTGTAATTTCCAATATAGGAACTGTTTCCCAGTCATGGGACCAACTTCAATCGATTCCTGGTAGGTGAAAACCCCACATAAAAAAAAATAAAAATAAAAAAAATTCTTGGACAGAAAAAATTATGCCCCACAAACAGTAATTGTTTTAAAGTGTAAGATAAGATTTCAATTTTACCGTGTTTTTAGTAAGTTTTCTAGTTAAAGTTGTGTTTACTTTTTTACAAAAAATTTTATTACAATGTGCAATGTTAATATTTTTTTAACTCATGTGTTAAGGGAATTTTAATGAGAAAACCTGAATTAGAAGAATAGCTTTGTTCGAGATCTATAGTCACACTTTTTCCTTTTCTTTGCCGAACTTTATTAAAACTCTTTTCTCTCAACACCATTTACAATGGCAATACTATTGTGAGTCTTGTAAAAGAGAACCATTGTGTCATTGTTACGACATTATAAAGATTGAAAAGCCTTTTTGAGTTGATTATTATGAGTGGTTCTTGGCTTTTCTTGTGACAAACAACGAGACCATTCAGGAATAAATACGAATTTCAGTATCTTATGGCATTTCTCTTTATGGCAATGCCATAAAGAGACCAATTTCTCCCCCAATTTCTACCAATTACTCTTATGGCATTATAAGAGTAAACATTATTCAAAACTCGCTCCTGATTTTTGATCTGTGAGCTACAACGAGAGCTGAAGAATACAGCAAAGTTGGATAAAGAAGGGAGAATATCATAATAAAAAAATAGTAAGTAAATGACATAAGCAAGGATTCCAAGGGCAGAAAAAACATATTTTGCAGGTGAGATGGGGAGGGGGGAGCACTCTCCACCCCACCCCCCCAACTTAATGGATCTGTCTGTTTGTTTGCGTTTCTTGTTGATCACCAACTTACGTTTACGTTACCTTCTCGTTTGAGACAGCGCCTTCGTCGTATTTTCCCTTAAATTTCTCAAATTATTAACGTTTGGCCTGCGTGAGGCAAAAGTTTCTGGTAAAAAAATGCTTGCTAAAATAATAATTAAACATAAACTATTGCTGTCTACTCATATTATGTGGAGGATTGTAAAACACGTTGCAAATGAAATCAAAGTAAAAGAAGCAAAACTCAATAAAATTATATTAAAGTACCTCATAGCCTATATTGTAGAACAGGTATGCCAATAAGAATGGAATGAAATTGAAAGATTGAAGAAGAATAAGACGTGCCGGAGTGTTGCAAGAGTATGTTGTGTTGAAATATCTCATACTGCATTTCTGACGGTAAAAGTATTTCTACAATTTTAATTTATACTGTAGGAGGCTTGCGAAAGTGGGTCGAATTTTATTATTTTGTTAAATATTAACTTGCATTATTTCTACGACACACATAATTTTATTTCAATATGTTTCGGTTATATCGGTTATATTAACAATAATTCCCTCGAACTGTTCATCATAAACCCGTTCTCATTTCATTGGATTCTGCTCTAATAGTTTTCTTAAATTTGAATTAAACTATCTAGAGCGTCTGGCTCAACTCAAGAAATTTGACAAGGCGGGTACCCTAAGAGGGGGCTAAAGGGCCCCCTCTCAGAACGTAATGCAGTCCTGCTCCCATTTTCACCTTTATTTTAATTCCAGGCGAAAGGAATTTTAAATAAAAGAGAAAGATTTAGGCTATATGTTTTGCTTTTTGATTATTTTCATATTTTCAATCCATTTTAAGCTATAGTGGTTCAAAGTTTTTCAATTTTAATTGGGAAGTTATTTAGAGAAATACAGTACTGTATATCCAAATATATTTTTAGCGCCAAAAGTCTAGTTTTCTGTAACCGAAATGTTGCGGGAAGACGAAGGTGGTCCATTGCAGCGTCAGCCCCGACAAGCCTACACTCATCCCACATTCATACTTGGCTTTAAACTACCTATTGAGTTAGGTCGCCATTTCAATAAAGGTATTAAAGGTATTAAAGCCACTAGCTGTGATGAAGTGGCCGGGCCGATGAGATGAGAGCCTATTTCTCAACCGCCGCTCTGATTGGTTTTAATCAACATCGGGATGACCGTCCACCGGATGTCCGTGTCACCGTCAGTGAGGTATCAGTGAGACGGTACCGCGGCCGCGACCTCCGCATGCCCGACGTCCAGTCCGCACTCCGCAGTGCTCGGACACTGGAGACCATCGGATCTGCGGCGACCTCTACTTAATATCACAATATTCAACTATTATTGAATAAGCTAAGTTGATATAGGTACCAACATAATTCTGTGAATGGGCATTAAGGCCGTTGCATCTCTGAGGTTAGCTAAAAACTTCAATGTTATCACAAGGCTAAATATACTAAAATTTAATAAATTTTATATAAATTAAATAGTATAACTTTTAGTACTAAAATTCACCTCCAATTCTAATAAATATTTTGAAATTCTGTAGAAGAATTCAAATTTCATTCATAGTTGACCTCATATTTTACCTTTCTCAGTGAAACCTCTCGTCAATGCACCCACCTGAAACATAACAAATACTCCATTAGACAGCGTAAAATACTCGTAATGTGCTTAAATTTTATCAAAGTAAAAAAGTGTCGTGGAGCATCGGATTCGGATTTGTTAATTGGTTCTAGAAAAAATTTAGGCCTACTGCGGGCAGTGATGTGTCATATCGATTTCCGAACAAATCGTATCGACTACTACAAGTACGGTACTACTGTACTTGGCAATTGCCTAAGACTTGTATACGCGTGTTGAGTTCGTGAGAATTTTGCCATTACAATAAATAGTGATTTAGTGATTTAGAATATACCCTAGTGTATTATATTAAGGCAAGTCCGACTTTGTTTTCAGACAAATTTAGGGTCAGCGAGCGAATAAGGTCAGCAGTCATAGTCGATTCTTGAGAGAATAGAAGTTCTCAGCAGACGCGATTCACGTTCCGCCCAGTTCCTATGGTGTTCTCTCATCCCACGGTCGCGAGGCAGGACGGCAGGGGCGGGAAACGGAGCCTGGCCCAGTGCATCGCTATCGGTTGGGGTCATCAAAATATCAGAATCTATCTTGCGGCTCCTGGGCCAGTGGCCATGTAGACCGCGTTAGGGGTGTGGGGTAGAGGGAGGACGGCTCTGGGAGAGGGGCCGAATGGGCTGGTGTAATGCAGTTCTTAGAAGTACTCCGTTAATGAACAATACAAGACAATTGTGACTAAGCAATTTATATAAAGTAATTTATATAAGATAATCGCTGGTTGTACTTTTGTTTTAGATTTATCATGGATGCCCACAACATTCATAATATTCCATAATATTATTGTGAATGTTGCGGCCTCTGCTTCTATGTTGAAGTAGACCTCTGTCAACTTTCTTCTTCGCTGTGTTTGTGATTTATTTTAAAAACAATAAGTGATGTTAGTATTTGGCAAAATATCTAATGACATTAAAAGTTTTCCGCTTTAAAATTTTAAAGAAAATTAAGACAATTATTTAATGCTTCTATCAGTATTTCGCAGAGAGAACACGACACAATCTGGTTGCATATTTTACAGGGGTTATAGTGCGTTACCAAAAACTTGACGAAAATTTGGAATATGAAACATTTGTTCATGTCCTACATAAAGTTGGTTATGTGTTATTTTATTATATGTCAAAAGTTTTTTTATTAATAGGCCTAATCTCGTAATTGGAAACCGCTTCTTGGATCACCAAGCGGCAATGTGAAAACTCAAACAGCATTTATGCTCGACTGAGCAACGCAGTGTAAAAGATTCTTGGAACAAGATCTCGGCCGAGGCAGCTGAGGGGTGGCTTTCTTCCTCCCCTCCTTCCCCACTGACGATGACCGACAATTCTCGTCTCGAACACTGGCCCAGTAGGGACCGCTGGCCCAAACCCCTACAGCTGGGCAGGGGCAGGCCCGGAGCCCGCACCAGGATGCGCGTATGTCACATGCGCGGCTATAGACACGTCAGCGGCGGCCCGCCACGGCTCAAGGCCCCACGCTATCACAAGGCTATCTCGCCACCGCCACCGACTCTAAATAATACCCGATGTAATTATTGATTAAATAAACCCGGCCGCAGCGCCGCGTATCGCCGACAGACATCGAGCATGCGGCCGTGCGGGGCGAGGTCTGCCGGCAGATCAGCGTTGCCGGCGACGATGACGGCCAACAGCCGCGAGCCGCTGACGTCATCCGCAGTGCAGTCAATAGACCGATCGGGATACTGATAACAAGTGGAACTGATCAAACTCGTGCCCAATGTAGTATAGAATGCCTCTCACAAATGAACTGTAATTAGATGGATTATTTCAAAGTACCAGGTTAACCAAACCTTGTTCGTTGGTTTTAATTCACTTTTAATAGTGCCATGGTGATAAAGCTATAAATTCCCATCAACGACCAACTATTCCTCTTCATAGTTACAGGTGTTTCAAAAAGACTGCTTAACATTAATGTTTCTTTATTTTTGTGTACCTTTCGTTATTATTTCTTTACCAAAATAGCAACCCATTAACCTAATCTTATTTAAAATAAAATTTCAAAAATATTGGTAACTGTGTATTAGTTTTAAATTTATATAATATTAACCAATATTGAAGCTCTTGATAAAAAAAAGAAAAAAAAAACATTAACCTAATATTAAAAGTTAAGATTTTAGAACTTAAATTTAGACCAAATTCGATTTTTCCTGGGGTTGAGGCTGTTTCTAAACTTATTTTTGGGCCAAAACACTCTTAAATGCAAAGTTTAAGCAAAATCTACCCGCTAGATTTCGATATCGTGGAACACACATCCCTTCAGGCATTGCTCGTATTATATAGTACCGTATAGGATTGATATGATGGCATTGATCGCTCCTGTTGAAAAAAAAGTATCTTTTACTGAGATACTGTGTGGTTCAGTTAAAAATTGAAAATGTACTATAAATAACTGTAGGAGTCGAATAGACTAATGCTGAAAGAGAACGAATAGTACGTAACCGCAAGAGGTGGGCGTAACCATAACCGCACGACGTGTACGAAATCGTATATTAATTTCTGCAATATTCTTTCTTTCTAGAACGAAGTAGAATACTTGATTCAGTTAATTATTCAAAGTAAGTAATCGGATTCCAAATGGAAAATAAAAGACGTCTCTTACAAAGGTTTATTGCAATTTTATTAACAATTAAAATTCCAAATGTAGAAGTTTATGTGATTCTTGTTGCATATTAAAGAAGTAGTATAATCGATTCGATTAAAAAAAATAAAATATTGATAATAGGTGCAGTTGGCCATGCCTTAGTGTACGTTATCACCATTCATTAATATAGTCTACCTTTCTATTTATACTAATAGGCTAGAAAACAGTAATTTTCCTCAATCCTTAAGTAAATTAAAATAATTCGTTATATTATTTTGTTATAAATGTTGTCAAAATAATTTATTTTTAGATAGTGTAGCAGCAAACGTGCGAACGGTTACCTAGTTTAGAAATAAAATGTTAGTTTTCTTTTACAAGCTAAGCATCAAGGCATGATAGGTATAGCAATAGATAATATATATTTGGTGTGAGGTACTATATTTCTATGGTCCTTCATTAATGGTTGGGTTTATCATATATGGTAGCCTTTGGCTCGGTAAAAAAATCGGAAGAAATACTGTAATAATGTAATCGGAAGAATAATGATCAAAGTTTAAAACCGTATACATTTTTTAGTAGACAAGATAAAATATGTGCAAAACTGGCGTGGAAGCAGATATTAACAAAAAGGTGACACCAAGTGTGCTTAAATTGAGCGCCTGCTGAGTCACGTTTAGGCAGTCCGCAACGCTGCCATGACATGCGAGCTATCGCCCTACACACAGAAGGCGCTATTCATAGTCTACGGTTACAACAGTATTTTAAGAAATGTAGTTGTTGCTTCTAGATTGAAAATAAGTTTACATTAATGAACATTCAAACTTATTTTACAAATTGCACCAGTACAATTTGTTAAATTGCTACTATTTTAATAAGAAGGTGAAGACGGACATCAGTAAAAATAATCTTTCCGGCAATGAGAAAATTAAAATGAAAAGGAAGTATTTTCGGATACTTATTAAATACTATGGGATGCAAACTACTATCTCACTAAATTAGTAAATATAATAATTCAAAGCTTAAAAACAGGATATTTGATCTAAGAACACTGATTTATTATTCGACAAGCTAGTATCTTGACTGTGAGTTTACAGTGAGCACAGTATAACAGACAACACTGTTGGGATGATTCGAATTCGGCTCTGTTGAAAGGGTACCGAATATTGAATAAACGTAGAGCTGAGGTGATAACAGTGCGCTATCTCGGTACCGTAAAGCAATAAACTTTGACGTGAACCGCAACACCCCGAACTGTTGTCACTCTCTACTTCCCCCACACGTATCGAACATGATTCGGTTCTGAGTGTCGTGCGATGTATGTAAAAACGTCACTTTAGTAACCAACTGACAATGGTGGAAGGTGGGCTAAGAAGAGAAATCTTGGTTTAATTAAAAACTGCACCAATGGACTACTTTAATAATTTGACATACATACAAACAACTCTTGCAATAATTATTTTAATATTATAAGCCATTCAAAAACACTAACGTAGTGTTGACACCATAACATTAGCAAAATACTATAATTTTGTTAAAAAATGTATATATAGCCTACAGTATCAAACTGGCGATTATTATATAAACTTTAAAATCCTTTTCTGGTGAAACCTGATGTGACCAGAACACGACATACGGAATCTAGACACCTATAGAACCATACCTTTTATCATTGAAAATGTTCAGCATCGATATAATAATTGACTTTGTAACCTAACAGGCGAATTGTTCGTATCTCCCCCCCCCCCTTATTGGAAGGACAGACGACGGGTGTAGTACCCACATGAGTTTCCGGTCAGGACACACCTGTTTATCGGTGACACCCTACCGGTCACGGGGAGGAAGGGTGGTCGACTGTCGCTTCCTACCAGTAATATACAGGGCTTCATTTGTTGTGTGCGCACTTATTTTGTTCATCATTAGAATATCAACAAAGAGAGAGTAACAGATTATTGCGGGTAAATTTTAATGTAGGCCTACCAAACACAGTATTGGTGACGGATAATGGAGGTTATATAACGGATTGTAACGGTTGGGTAGTATTATGGCAGTACCATTATGAAAGTAACGTGATTTGAGTGGCACTGCACTTAAGTTATCAAAAAGAATCATAACCAAGGATATCTGGTAGTCGTCCGGGGAACTGTTGAATACCCACTCGCATAAGTGAGGATTATAAGGGAGGAACGGTCGGATACCCATGCGGCCGCGGCCAGGTAGAGACCACCAGACCTCCAATTGGCGGACGAAATGGGAATTTTATTTCCTCACCCCGTTCAACGCACCTCGGCCGTCCAGACATTTTCAAATACCAATCATGGATAGCGCCATCACGTCCTATTCTCATTGATCTTTGGGGAAAAACAAGCCCCATCCTAGTACAAAAACTTGAGAATCGTTTGAAAATTGTAAAAGTAGTTCCAGTAACAAAAAACGTCTTAGCGTACGGTAATATGTATATAATTCTAATTAGACTAAAACCGATTAAAACTTACAAACAATCAATGAACCTATTATATAGGTAGCATATAAACTAACTGATAGCTATCAGGGAACTGTTTACCCTTATTGAGTGCTCGCCATCACTTAAGTTGACGAACGACCAAATTATAATACTGCGTTATTGCAAAAACGTTGCTAAAACAACAGTTTTCAACAAATAAAGTAAATTGATCAACTTCGGCAAATATAAATTTGAAAAGAATATCACAAGAACATGTTGGCATAGCATGCCTTTAAAAGGTTTTTAATTTAGTATTTACAGCAGCTACTAAGAATTTATACGTTTTTATTAAACATGGACTTAATAAAAAAAATAAAAAAATGTCATGTTTTAATGGTATGTTACAAGCAAGGATTCGCTCTGGTACACCGGAACGGCCGACTTGCTCTGAAAGGGGCGGTAGAAATGAAATCCCTATTTAGCCTATACAAATAAGATTAGAAGGAAATCTGTTAAATGCTTGCACCGCAAAATAGACAATTCCGTCAGTAAATCAAAACATCTATGACTGAAAATTAAGGAACTGTATCGTGATAGCAAGTAGGAATCTTAAGACAGCTGGTTCCATTGGGATAAAGGGGTTGATATGCCGGGTCGAGGCGTGGGCCCGACTAAAGCACCGGCGTCACACCCCCGCTCACTCGGGGCCCACAAGTGGAATCTGGAATGAGAGACCAAGAGGGATAAACTCACCGATTAACATAACGCTGACGATCCAGTAATGCCTAATTTCTTGGTCGATAATGGATTTCCTACAAATCTCCAACATCCGGCCGACTACTTATCGATTATCATGAAACACCACGCATCATTTATGGGATAATAGATAAGCCACCATTAATTGATGTTTTTTTGTTTAGAGTATTTTTCCTCTTTCGTCCAATGATTTGTTGAATTCCTGTACTGCATAGGTAAGGCAAAGCCTTGGAGGAATCATACAGGGTGTCCCGAAACTCTCTGGAACCCTTTTGTATATTTGTTCCTTGCCTCGAGACAAGAAAAAAACATCATACAAATAGGGGTCTAAAATCCATCGTTGAGCCGCTAGCCGCCATTTTGTTTTTTTCACGTAATAATTTTTATTTCCATAACGGATGGTTGTATTCAGATCATATTTGGTATGAATCTTTATCATACAAATGTACATTTTCAGGGAAAAAATAAATTTTTTCCACTGTGTATTTTCAAAATGGCGGCCATTTTAAATTTTCAAACTAAAATATCTCAAGTTTGGTAAATTTCAAAAAAATTTTACTTTGTACAAAAAAGTTGCCAAAATTAATTATCTAACCAACGGTACCAAGTTTGTAAGGATCCGATTACAAATAACGAAGTTATTGCGATTTTTCACCAAAAAAACATTGATTTTGCATTATAATTCATGCAAATTATGGCCATTTTCACAGAAAAATCGCAATAACTCCGTTATTTGTCATCAGATCCTTCCAAACTTGATACCGTTGGTTAGATAATTTAATTTAGCAACTTTTTTGTACAAAGTAAAATTTTTTTGAAATTTACCCAATTTGAGATATTTTAGTTTGAAAATTAAAAATAGCCGCCATTTTGAAAATACACAGTGGAAAATTTTAATTTTTTTCCTGAAAATGTACATTAGTATGATAAAGATTCATACAAAATATGAACTGAATACAAACATCCGTTACGGAAATAAAAATTATTACGTGAAAAAAAAAACAAAATGGCGGCTAGCGGCTAAACTATGGATTTTAGACTTCTATTTGTATGATGTTTTTTTCTTGTCTCGATGCAAGGAACAAATATACAAAAGGGTTCCAGAGAGTTCCGGGACACCCTGTATATAGGCCTAATTACTCCAAGGGTAAAGCAAAAACACAAAAAATGAAAGGAAAGAAATTTAACTATGCGATTATAAATATGAATTTTACGGTTGTACTTAAATTGCAAATTGTGGGCATCTTTAAAGACATTTTTACTAAACAAGATTAGATTAGAGGATTGTCTACATCAATTAAACAGTCGAGGTCCGATCCTTTGGCAATAAACACTCACACATTTGCTATAAGTGAATTGTAACACTATGTTATATTATTCTCACATAGAATCAAGATTGAGATAGTAGAGCGGCCAAAGTGACAGGCGTGTCTAGTAAACCCGTATATCAGAGGGGCTTCCCTTTATTCGAAGGGATAGGGAGGGTGGCCACATTGAAAGAAGCCCTTTAGAATAATACAGCGTCTGACCCTCAAGTACTACAGGGGTTGCAGAGGGACGCGAGAAAAATTTACTAATAATGCAAGGGAAAACTCTGTGACTTATTTTCTCTCGTGTTTTAAAACAACGATATATTGCTGAAAACGTTCTCATACCAAGACCTTTTTTATTAGCCATAACGATAAGTATCAGGTTAGACAGCTTCATTTCGGTTAGACTCCACCCCAGATTGTACGAGTTGTGTAGTCGATTTTATAATTGGTGTTTTAAAATCCTTCTTTTTGAATTTAGTTTGCTTTACGAGAAAGAATGCTTCTCGTAGCTACTTAGGCTTCCCTAAAAAGCGTATAGTTTGTGCCATGCTAGTAGTAGCCTAATATATTTAGATATCAAGCTAGATACTTGAAAACTTTAACACAATTGATCTTTTTTCCAACTCCTAGATAAGTTACCTAAATAAATGACTTTAAATCACGGGGATTATTGTCGTTTTTATATTAATTGTCATTAATTGTCAGAGTAATAAATCCACATATGAATGTTTTACAGTGTTGTGGTGAATAAATATTGTACTTTGATTAAATTTAGAGGAGAAAACAACCAAAACAACTCTCATCTCCTGACAAAGGCTGCATTTTTTAATTCTCTGCAGCATTAGTATCGATTGAACGCAAGGATAGCGATGAGAACGCATGGCGACGTATCCTCAAGACCACCAACAGTGTACATTTCCGGAACACGAATTAACCACGACGGAGCAAATCCACCACTGATTATTGAGGTCGCACATCAACTGCGCGAAATATTCCTCCGATTTGCACAATTGTACAAAGCCTTAAGATGGTCCCCAAAACGTTGCGCGAAGCTCGAGCCAGATAGACCTGGTCGAACTCTTGGCTTTGGCACTATAGTATTCGTAAATATTTAAGTGTTTGTATTTGTCACTTTAAATATAATATATAGGCCTATTTTGTTGTGTACTTTGTAATAGTACTTATCTTTTTTGTTAAAATATTGGAATGATTTTGGTCATATGTTTTTAGCGTAGAAATTTATCAGCGAAAGAGTATAAAATCTAATAATACTACTATACTCTACAATATAGCCTATACTCTACAAGTTCCATGAAAATTAACATAATCATGGAGCTAATACGCTTTCTCGGGTGAACAGATTTCCCGTCAACAGATTTATTCATAGAGTGAAGAAGAAGGCTGTTGACACTATTGACAAGCGGCCTACTAAGCTTTTTACCGGGAAATAATTTAACAAAAAGAAAAAGAAAATCATTGAACATATTTTCGTTTTTCGTTTCAATTTTTTGTAAGATTATCTAGTTTAAAATATTAAAACCCCCACGTCGAATCATGACATGATAGTGAAATAGACCCACCACTTCGCGAATTCTATGTCCCTTGGAGCAGTTGGCGCATTCCTGGCTACCTGACAGGTCAATTCGCGCAGGTGATGCAATCCCATTCTTGAACGAATGTGTGGAAATCTCTTTGGAAGGACGGGAGAATCCAAAAGAGCCAGAATTGCGGACAAACAACGCTGAACGGTGTGTGGACCGTGGACAGTATTGTTGTGACTGCGGCGCGGGCGGCCGCGGCCTTGGCATCGGCAGATGTGAATGGCGCGATCGTTTGTTGTGATCACGTCTGGTGGCGGAACTGCAGCGGGCACGACATTGACACTGACACGACCGTACGACACGCAGCACGCACCACATCAGCATCACAATGCCGGCGACAATACAGCCACTCGGCCATCGAGGTCACCCGACACATCTGTGTGGGCGTAAACACTGACTGGACTGACAAATGAATTAAAAAAATACTACATCTCTGATTTTAAAAATAGGAAAATATATCAAATATATACACTACTCGTACTTAAGTATTGTCTATTAATTATTGTATATTAAATCGGATAAGTCATCGAAGAGAAACAAAGTAAAGAGCCGCAAAAGCGACCTACAACAGGGACATCCACCTGTGGTCAAACGTATAAACAAGCCTTAGCCGAGCGTTATTCAACTGACAGCTTAAATTATAAAATAGAAGAGAATGTATACGCCTCTGATTCCGTTAATAAAATATGCACAGACCTATTTGGCGAGGGTATTTACAATTTCAGACTATAACATGACGGAGATTATCGGTATTGAATCACGGTGCAGGGCCGCAAACGAAGAACCAACAACAAATATTCCCACACAGTTTTGTTTCCTCACTGTGCTCATACGAAGGGAACAGTCTAAAGAGAAAGTGTAACTTAAGTTCATTAATATTTTGACGTAGTCTTACAGAGGCACCGAACGGAAGTTTTAACAAGCCTAAACTGAGCGTGAGCAAAATCAACTTGGATTATTTTAACTTATAAAATTGAGGACAAGGAAACCTTCTTGACGTAGTAGCTAAACGATGTGCCTTTTAGGCGAGCTATGATAAATGAAAGATATTTTATTTGAATGAAATTGACTTAAAAGATTTGATACAGAGTAAATAATTATGTCAAAATAAATTTATTATCAAGTTTCAGTTTAAAAAAAAATTGAAACAAAAATTGATTGTTTAACATTACTACCATGATCTGAGTATATCCGAAGTAAAGATATCGGTAAAATATACACATTTTAGATAGAATTTTACGTTAAATACCCTAATATTTGTGTTATATAAATCTTTAAAAAATCGTTGTTGCCAAAACCAATTAGATTTTATAAATTCGATTTATTGGAGCGATGCCAACCACGTTGCAAACACTTTTGAATAACACATATAAAACATATATACGTGCAAAAAATAATTTTACACCGAGTAATAGATCCTTTACCAAATTTTCGTGCTACCATTTCCATTTTTCGTCATTATACTTTACAAAAAATAAATTAAAATTATTCAACAAATTCAAGTAAAATTTTATTAAAATTAAGATTTAGAAAATGAAACAAGAAATGTAATACAAATATGTGTTATATGTAATTGGTATGCACTATATCAATAATGAGATATTTTGTTCAATTTCATTAGGTACTCTAGATAAACTCAAAATAATACTTCGTATGAGTTGTCACTATGACCACTTCTTGACATAGAGCCATGATTTTTAGAGCATGCTTGTTAGGTAATGAATTTCAATCAGGATTTAACAATATTAACGTAGACTATAAAACGTGAATTTAGATTCGAACTTATACAAAGAGAAAGGTTCCCAAAACTGAACAACCATTATGCTATCGGACACCCCTGAATGTTTAACACAGGTCAATACAGTGCCGCCGCCGCCGCGCCGCAACCGAAATCACGCGTTGCTATAATTAAACTTCTCTTCCTCTGGCTTCTTTGCTTTATTAAGTCCACAACTTGAACTTACTCGCCAAACTTTCCGTCCGATTGCAAAATTCGTTGTGAGATTCACCTCTACCAGTATTATTTCCGATTGGGTGGAAATATTGTGAGTAACTGATTTGGTATTAGGTAAAACGAACATGCATCAATTAGCTATACAGGACAGTTGCAAAAGAAAGTAATCGCATATAACTATAGGCAAGATAAAATTTGATCTTAAAGTGAAATTCTGTTGATTTCAAATGAATGTGGGTTTTCTTTAGCCACAGAAAAACTTTTATTCTCTTTATAAAATCAGCATATTTTTTAAATTAAACTCTAAAGGCTAAAAAATAAAAAAGTTAAAAACAAATCGAAAAGTTTTGAGTTTAAATTTAAAAATGATTAGGGTCTGTTGAAAAAATTCAAATACATTCAAAACATACCGAAATGTGCATAACTGTACTTATATCGTCCTGAGGCTAAAATGAACAACATTTTTCTAAACGTTCCCTAAAAGATAAAAAATTCTCTTTCAAAAACGTTAAAAGACAAAAAACGAACAAACAAATCATCAGCAACCTACTTTAAGACTTGACCCACATTTTTACGCTCATGAGATTATGCACTTATTGCAAGATGATCTTTGCCTCCATAATTGGTAGACTAACAACATATTTACGACCCATTCTAACTTTTTATGAATCATAAAAATCAAAGACCTGGTTAGCACTTAACGTGTCCCTATTTGTGTTCTTTAAAGTGTAAAGCAGATAATACAATCTCGCTCTAGATGCGATGAAATTAACATCGACCAACCACTGCATGAGAAACCCCAGTGACAATTTTGGGTAAAAACATAACGGATTAATTTAAACATAGGATTAAACTAGTATAGATGGTTTATCTTAGGACGCAAAAAAAGGTACCACTGATAGTTAGTTAGTGTATTAGTATATTACCATTGTACAGTACTATGTAATCGTTTAATGACTCATTACACTTGTGGAGATGAAAAATGGTTTGTAAACCTCTTTAATTGGTAGTTAAATAAGTACATGTTGAATCACTGGAGTGAAAAATGAATGGCTTAATTATCTAATCTAGAATCCCATCAAACATTGCGCGGTCAACTCTGCTGCATTAATTTACGCGTGTCGTACGACAAAACATATAAATTTACCGATCCCCGAGGAATAAATCGTTGTGATGGTCCACAAAAGCCTATGTTTAAACATATTAACGGACTTCCGGACTTTCATTAGATATCTACAGTGATTACCTGAGATGGCAATATTTAAGATGCAAAAACAACAAAGAAATTTAAAGTAATAAAATATTTTAAATTGGTAACAAGAATGATGTAATGGATTATATAAAAACCCCCAAATGAACCAGCAGCCAGCATTTACATCCAGGAATTTCATAAATCATCTAATGATTCGTCCAGAAACAAATCTCTCGCGTCAAATTTAACGCATGAAATTAATTCAACAGTTCACATCAACTTAGTTTTAAATAGTTGAAAAGACACGGTTTTGCCAAATCAAAATCTCTATACTATGACAGCGACGCGCTTCTAGAAGGCGAGTGAAAAACGCGGAAACCTGGGCTACTTGTTCAGATTTTTCTTGTAGGCCTACTAATTAAAAACTATTTATGAATTTAAAAAAAATTAGGCATGTGATTAAATAATTCACATCGTTGACATCGAAACGATGACAAAATGCAAACAATATTTAATCTATATATTGATAGGCAAGCATGTTTCGTTTCCTCCTTTTTTTCTCAGATTGTGTGCATCGTAGGAGAAATCCGCGCATACCATTAGAAAGGTATAGTCCTGTAGATGAGCAGAATCACATTCTAATTCACATCGGACTCCAGGGTTACGCCCTACAGGGTTTCAAAGTTCCAATGTTAATCTTATGGGGGAAGGAGAATTAACTGAATCATTAGACAGCTGTTGTAAAAAAAATTACTAGAAAAGCAGGAAGATCATGTGTTTTAGCTATAAAATGTTTTTAAACTTCATGGGTCCAGATCAACTGAAATTTTGATCGAATTTCGATCAGGAGGCGATCTCTAGTTTGAAATTATAAGCCTAATTAATTGATATTTTGGTTAGTTTAAATGCACTGTTTTTCAGATTTATTTCTAATATTTATAGAGAAAAATATATTCAGCCACCATCAGCCATATTTTTAACCTCTTATTTAAACTAAATTACAGTAAGTATTTGCCATTTTTTGTGTATTAACGCCAGCGATATTTTTAACACTTTATAGAAAAGTGTCTAAATCCTAGTCTTATAGTTTAATTTTATGTCTTAAATTTTAACTAAAGTTACACGAAGCAACTGGCGATTAAGGCAAAATGGCCCTTAAAAGAATAAGGGGACGTTTTCCCTTTAATGGGTTTTTTTTGTAAAAAAATCACCAAAGACAAAGTAAACAACTTACATTAAACAAACATTATTAGACAATTTAGAAAGACGATCGTTGTCAATAAAATGAACGTTACAAAGAAAACAGTGGGTTTATAGCGGCAGGAATGGTCGATAGAGCGGTGCAGTGGCACTCGAGGAGGCAACGGAGCGGCGCGGGCCGAGAGAACAAGGAGTGGAAACTGGCCAACTAATTACCGGCGGCGAGAAATTGGCAACAACAGGACTGATCACACACTCGCACCAGCGCCGTTTATCGTCCTTTCCTCCTCTTTCATTCGACTGACAAAATATCCGGTCGAGTGGGTGATAAACCGATTATTTAATTTCGAACGATTACCGGTATCAAAAGAATTGTTTAACGAAAGTTTTCCCAAATTGGAGTAAATTGGAGAGTTGTAAGCCGACTTAAAAAAAACCATATCTTAATTTTCTAACTTTTTGTACCTTTTTGTACAGCAAAAAGAAAATTTTGTACCCCTCTCCTTGGAAAGTTATAAGTGAAATAAAAGTCGGATCACAGTTCTACGCCAAAAACACAAGTACTTTAAGTAGTCAAACAAATTATGTTATAATTTGGTACTACTTTTTAGTACCATTTTGTACCAACAAAAAGAATTTTTGAACCGCGTAAATAAAGGCTACACAATTAAAACCAAGTCGGCTTACAGGTCTATGCCGAAAACACAGGTGTTCCGAATTTAAAAATAAACGATGGTATCTTATTCTACTATTTTGTACCCTTTAAATATATCAACAACAAAAATTTGTGTGCCACTCAAATAATGGAAGTATAGACAGTTTTATAAAGCCGGCTTACAAGTCTACGCTAAAAACAGAAGTACTCAAAATTTAAAAAAATATACCTAAAACATGTTTTTTTACTTTTGTACTTTTTTATATTACAGAAAGAAAATTTTGTACCCATCTCCTTCAAAAGTTATTAGCGAGTGAAAAGTCGGTTTACAGGTAGGCCTGTAAACAACGCCAAAAGCTACGCCAAAAACACAAGTAGGCCTACGGTATTACATGCTTTGGAGCGTAGAAACGTATTTATTAACCTCCTTTATTCATGAAGAAAATTATATTTTAAGGAATTCACTATACAGTGTGAGTTTTTCGTTAACCTCCACCGCCCGTCACCATGGTAAGCCCGTGAGGTGATCTACAGGATCGACCCGGAGACCGCTGACTAGTGAGGCCAGACCTCCAGCAATGAGCTAGCGGAGCTGTCGCTCAGTATGAGCTCCGGAGTTGTGTGAGTGTAGTGTCTATAGCCTACATCAAATAATTTAGGTCAAATAGAACAAAACTGAAATAGGGTAAAGTAAGCATATCCTCAAACTCGTGTAGAATGCAAGTATGAATGTGTATATATTCAAAAATTCACTCACCTCTCCTCACAAATCATCTACAGGTCTTTTTTTTACAAAAAAATGTTTTAAAATTAGTATATATTAATGTCTTAAACAAAATTACACAACTCGCACGACTTATGGGCGAAAGCTGTATAAGCTATACAAGCTAACCAAACATATCTCACCTTAAAAAGAAACCAAATTTTGTGTGGTATAAAATATGTAAAGAAAATGTGTTTCTGAGTGCAGGCCTACTTTCTTCACCTGCCTACTTATACAATGGTGTATATCGCTGACGGGTCACTTTGTTCACCAGACACGTAGCATATGCCACACTGCTTTAAATGCTACCCAGGACATTCAATCATATCGATGCATTCAATACAATAATTAATAAAGAAATCACGAATTCGAGTCATATGGCGCTTTCATTGCAAATTCTATTCAAATATCTGATAAAAAGGCTAATGAATTAGACGAACTTTTTAACTAATAAAACCGAAGCAGATTTTTTGGCTGACGCAGATAACACTACATCCTACAACTACTTAGATAGCAAAAATTACCCTAATTGATTTCTCCCTAATTATGGGGAACCGCAACGTTTCCGCAACGCCCGAAAAATATTCTACCGTTCGACTACATAGCCTAATCCAAGTAACGAGGACATTACACGATAATTTTGAAACACAACGTCTTACTACTACGCTTGATTAAAGTACGTAAAAACATAGCTTTTTACATTCGCCGAATTAACATACGTCGACCCACACGGTGTACAAATCGAGGCGACTTTAGTGTGGTGGCTGGCGGTGGTGGCAGTATGATGTAGCAGGTATGTGCGCAGGGGGCAGCGCAGTGTGGCGAGCAGTGCGCAGTCGCGGTGTCGTGTGGCCCACCCACCGCGGCGTCACGCACACGCCGTGTCACTCGAGCGCAATATTGTATCGGGGCCCAGCCCGCGAGCTGCTACGAAAACACGCTTCAACAATGAAATAACCCCCACCACCAACAGTTTCGTATTCATTTTAGGTTTGAAATTTTGTTTCCTGAAATCGTTTTCAATAAATTGCGTTCGACAAGGGAATTAAAACCTGAGAAAGAATGCGTCAAAACCGATAGTGTTGTACAACTTTTAAGGCATAATGTTCGCCCTAAAACTTTCTTGACAAAAGCATCGAGCTTGAACTGAGCTAAATTATCCTTTTCTATGAAAATTGGGTAACCTCACCCTACGAGAAATAACTGAACCTAACCTAAAGTAGGGATCACAAGATAACTAACTATCAGTGATAATTAATTGTGAGCTAGGGGAAACTGAGCAGCGCAATACTCCGCGTTAATCGGACTGGGTTGGTATTCCATTATTTTGCTTGCTTCTATTGTGTTTTAACGTATGATTTTGTGTTTATGTTTAACTATCAACGGTTAATAATTTTGTTTGCAATGCAGTAAAATTGATTCCTCTTGCCAATCTTCAGAATGAGAATTCCCGCTCCGCCGCCGACGTCCAACTTAGGCCTAGGCCGCAACTTCGCCACCGCCGCGCCGGTCGGGGACGCCCGCAGCAGCGGCTATATCAAATACAACAAAACAATTACCGCGCGCGCGCCTTATAAATTCCCCGCATTATCTAGATCTTACATTCGGACCTAATAAGTATTTTCACACAATGCGCGTAATAAATAGCCGAGCGAGATAAACGCCGCCATTAGCGTCGCGGACGCGGGATAAATAGGTTCACACCGAGCGGTTAATTAGGCCGGACAATGGACGGCGCATGCGCGGCGCACCGAGTGCAGCACTGCGCATAATATGTGCGCTGCAGCCAGGGACGTCGCTGTGGATATCATTATACATTGATACATTTTTTTAACGTAAAGGATTTTATTTAATTTAACTTTAGTACAGTCCCTACAACCCAAACTAATCCGGACCGGAGCTTGTTCGAATTAGCGAATTTCCGGAATAGGGAGAATTCATTTATAATGCAAGATATAGGCCTAATCAAACAAGTCTCATGCATAGAACTGTTTATAGTTTTATGGTCTCATAATGTCGGAACCCAATGAAGATCGGCCCGCGGATGCGTTCAGTAGCAATTGACCCGTGTAAAATAGCGGATGTATTTTTTACACAAAAGGTGTCGACAATTAATTGTAACTAAGCGGGTTTTCGCAATAGAGGGACTATACTGTCGTTGTAAAAATACTTATCATTGGTGTCGCAAGAAAAGCCAAAATTCACCTGCTCTCACTTGAACTTAACCAAAACACTATACTTTATGCTTCATATGTCCTTCCTGAAGAGAATCATTCCTTAACTAAACTCATGACAGCGAAATTCCACAAATTTTACTTATTTATTTTAACAATGAAATTACAAAAAGGTTTTGGTTATTGTTTATGTATTTTCCTACGACTGTCCGTGAAAACAGTTGTTTGCGCACTCAATACTCGTCGCAAAACAGGCGATTGCCGTGTTCATTTTACTTTGCTCGCGCTAGATTTACTTTGCGCACGCTAGATTTACTTTGCGCACTCCAGTGTTTAAACATCAGAACACAAAACAATTTGCATTAGCCAGCAAGGAAACGTTGATTAGTCAGGAATTAAGTTGGCAACACTGGATATAAACATCTGATCTATTGTTGTCCATGTGGTCGTTTTCTATTGAATCAACATAAACATAACCTACAAACCAGCTACGGGTGAGCTACCGGTACGTAAGTTAGGTGCGCAATGATCAACTATGACAGTGACTTTAGTGATTTAAGTGACTTATTCCCTGACGATCTTGCTAAGACTGCTAAAACAGTGGCGTTAAATCTTCTGCATGAAAAATCCAATGAATTTTTAACTAAATGTAGGAAGTGCATAATACAGGCCTATCATAAATATATATATCACTATCTTGAGATAGGGACCTCACATAGTAGGTATTTTAACATGAATAGTAAACTTTTATACTTATTTAAGAAATATTTGGCAGTCGTAGGAAAAATTTAATATGCAACTCGTGCGAAAAGTGCCTTCACTACACTCGAGAGAAATTATTCCGCACTCGCCTGCGGCTCGTGCATAAACATTTCTCTCGAGTGCAGCAAATCGGCACTTTCCGCACTTGTTGCATAAATAACTATTATTGTGACAATTTTACACGCGAAGCTCTAAACCTGTCACTGAATTCATCTTAAAAAGTCTTCGACTTATTTTACAAGTTGAGTATTCGTACTTAAATTGTCTTAATTGCCAAGCTTTGATTGAGTATTTATGTACATTTTAAGTAGGTTAAGGAAAAGCAAGAGTTTACAATATAGTTCAGAGTTTTTCCATGTACAGTACTGCAGTCCTACTACGTTTACAAGCGTTAGTATTTTTTTTAATTTGTAATTTTTCATAATGCATTTTTAATCTTCTGAAATAGATGGGGTTTTATGTCATGAAATTTATGGCAAAAAACACAGATGTGATGGCAATGTAAATTTAGAAAAGCTTTATAGATATGTAACAGAAAAAAACATTGTTCTTTCAGCAACTTATGTATAGGTAAGCTAGTACGACGACGCGTAAAAATTCATGCACTTTATGACAAACAAAAGAAAGAGGGATTTTATAATATATTATTGTCGTTGGGTTGTTTTGACATTCGTCCAGTAAAAATATAAAATTTTATTTATGCTCAAATATAAGCTGTTGTGTCATTGTTAGTTTTATAATATAATGTAAACATTATTTTATACCAGATACTATATATCGATTTTTCCGAGTATATCGAAGAATCCAAGTACAGTATGAATGTTTGGCTTTAGATGATACCGTGGTCACAACGCAGTCGCAGTCGCGCTGCAGCGGCCTTGGCATTACGTGTACGGTGATGATTCAATGCTACGGACACGGACACCCGCCACCCCGCCACCGCGACGATGGAGGAATCCCGGCCCGTCCCTTTCCTCTATTAAACGTTCATTTTATAACATCAATCTGCACTGAATTTGTAGACCGTCGCGTCGGCTAGAGAAAGGAGGAATCCACGGCGGGACACGCGGGAATGCGGGGAACGCGGCGTTTTGTAAAATATCGTTTTTGTTTTGATTTAAAATGCCAGCGCGGGATACATCGATGGGTGACGCCGACTCGAGCTGTAGTGGGGTAGGCGATCAGTGGACGCTGATGTTCTTAAAAATGATTGAAATGATCGAATAATCTATAGATATCGCTCAACTTAGATGATTAATTTAGTTTAGGCCTACTCTACTAAAAAATAACTGTAAAAAATCCATCATTACGCCGGGTTTCCATTATACATCCAACATAATGTACTAAATGATACAGCATACAGCAAAAGACATATAACATTTTTCAAAAGTTCGAAAAATACTCATGGCAGAATCTGCTACAAATAACATTTAGCAAAAGTTATGTAGCATTTGCTAGTCCACATCAATTATTTGAGTTTATAAACTGCTGCGTATAACATTGCTATAGCTAGCAGATTCCGCTATATTTGATCATAAAATAGTATGCTATCCATTAAGTGTCGGTAAAATACCAAAGAAAAATGTGCTACGTAGCATTTGCTACATATAGCGATGTTTAGTATCGGACTTTCATCCAGCATTTGCTACGTGTAGCGTTTTCTGTCAATCACCACACCTGGGGAAACATCTGATTGGAGATGCAGATCTCCAACATCCGCGATACTCTTCCCAATGGAGAAGGGGTTTGCTATATGTAGCCTTTAAGAAATTAGTGTTTATATTGCTAAATAAAATTTGTTACATGTAACATTTAACAGACTGAGTAAACTGTTATTGATTTAAGTGTCATATAAAAATGCAAATGAAAAATGTAGCAAAAATGTTATATTGCATATATTGTTACATATTTTAAACCCGGCTTTAAACATCTATCTTCTTATTTCTATAAGGGTTTCGTCTGTTACGTCCCTTTTTCTCTCGACCTACTGAACCAATTTTTAAGATTGAGGTGTCATTTTAAAGCTTAGGATATACCGCAGTGACGAATCGTAATTGAAAAGGTCATATTGTTTCGGGGCTTCGCCCCCCTCGCCTTTAATTTATTTCTAGAGGGCGCTTTAAAATGTTGACCAACTTTTATTGCAAGTTCTTTAATGTGAATTGTAATTTAACAGCTGATTACCTTCAGATGAATTTTAAAGGCCAGATAGTAAACAAAAATAGATCTCTGTCACTTCATAATCAACATTCACGTAGCCTACTGTAGGTGAGTTTCACTCACGTAGAATCATAAAATGCGCAATCTGCGCACGGGCCACCTGGTTTTAACTAAACAAATAAAAACACAACAAAAACATATATATTATTGATAATAAAATCCTCCTATGATTTCCTTATCACAATAATTACACTGGAGGACGAACGCCAACATTTTATAAGATTACAAGGGGCAAAGTTACCAAGTTTCGCAGTTCCAGTTTGAACGCGATAAACACGCTCCTTAAATACACCGCATCTAATTACATCCCACTTCAGCACATTCGTCGATGACATTTATTCGTGAATTCTCGATTAGAACAAATATTTGAACCAACGACCAAGTTTAATATTAATTTTTGTTTAATAAACTTTGAGTGTTCTGTTGTAGGTTTGATAAATTTTTAAATATTGTTACATTATATTAAAAGTAATTTTATTTTATAAAGCATATTCCGATAGAAATATACAAGTTAGGAAAGATTGTCAGACTCACTCAGAGCTATTAACGAGTTAACATAGACATTACTTCAAGTGCTTTACATTGTTATAGCCGTTAGTCAGTTTTAGCACAATAGTTAGAAAACCATTAATAGTGAGGATTCTTTTAGAAGCTTGGAACAGAAGGTTCTAGAACATTCATAAACATAAAGTAAACTCAGTATAAATAGGGTTAGATCCACTGTCTCAGCGCCTGTACAGTGCCAGCGCCAGCCAGTTGTACCGGGGCCTACGAAAACTCGTAGGCCCCGGTTGTACGCGTCCAGTTGACGCGTGTATGCGTCTTGGTCGCAATACTTGTAAACTCGGGTTATTTTAAGTAGAGTGATTAAGGTTATTATACATTGTGTTGTTTTAAGTATTGTGGTAATTCTGTTATACTGCGAGAGTGCACAACCCACAGCTGCCCTGTCCAAAATCCATTTTTATTTTGATTCTCTTATAGCGCCCATGTTATTTGAAGTAGACATATAGAATGTTTGTGTATAGTTAGAAACAGCTGATCTCCACTTTTACATTAATACCAAAAACTCATTTTTGACAAAAACTGACATACAATGTTTGTGCTTATAACCATTTGATATATAGGGGGACGAGACGAGACATGTTCGACAAAATAAAAACTGCAACACGTATAGTGTGAGCCGTATGGTAATATTTATTTCCCTGAACTCAGCCCTGGTCCTGCTCTCAGTGTAAGGACACCGCTGGGACCGGAGTTTCAGCAACCTCCCACAATGCTCCATAATATATCACTTAGCATACCAAATCGGCAAATCCCAAGCAGCGACCATAGCAGCGATGCCACGAGGCTTGACTGTACATGTTAAATGTTATCCTTTGAAAGATATTTTTTTTACTAATTAACTGGTAGGGTATAACATTAATAGCAAAAACAAACAAAAATTGATTTTAATAACTGTACTATATATTTTTACTAAAACTTATTTGAATTTTATCTTGAAATTATACATATATTTACATGGATAATATTACTTTAGAAATAAACATTTATTAGCCAAAATCGTTACAATTATTTTTAATAGCGATAAAAATAAATACCTTTACTCATGAATCTATAAGTTTTTTAACGTGTATCTCCTTCTGGTGAATATATATGTTAACGTAAGTGATAAAGTAATGCAACTGTATATCAGTAGCGCGCATTTCCAACATAAGCCCTCTTGCAAACGTCACATGCTACTTATTTTGTATGCAGTAAAAATGATAATTTAATGCAACAACTTTCGTATTCACATTTGTACTATTGCATTCACGACAATATCAAAACATTGGAGTGACAGTTACATCAACATGTTATGTTATTGATCTACGAAAGGTTCGCACATTATTCGCGAACGACACGGACACACGAACATATAGACAAACGGAAACACTTAACAACTGATTCTTATACTGACGTGGCTTTGGATTGACGCAATCCCGGCGGCGCCGGCGGTGAAGTCTAAACTGTCCGTGACGTTATTTAGGCCTATTTATATTTGTAATTTGTCTGCACCATGTGTCTTTATTTCTTGAACTTTTAATAACTTCGACGTTTTTCGTATGAAGAGGAACAATGCATCTTTTATAGAAGCCTGAAGATGACTCTCTGTAGAGTTGAAACTAGTTGCTCGACAATAATTGCATTACGATAATTCAGGTATTATTCAAACCATTAATTGCAAATATAAACAGATTCAAAATTACAGAATCTAAAAATAAATTGACGCAGCCAGAATGATCAACACGCAGCTCCGTTCGAACCTGGCGGTGCCCAGCAGCCGGTGCAGTCTCGGTCCCATCGCTTTTCTTCCATCAAACTACCGACTAGGATAGATCGCCGGCCGGCCGGCCGCAGGTGGGGCCCCCGACCGTGGGGATTGAATCGTCAATGAGCGCCCTCCGATCCGACCCACAATGGCGATCCCGTCACCCGACGGTCCGTGTGAATCACCGGATCACCTCATCACGACGAGCCTCCGGTCCGGAATGTGACGATGAACGGGTGATAGGGCTATTGTTGAAGAAACTGTGTCAGTGGGGCGGTGACGTTTATTTTCCTATTATATATTTTTACTCACAGGACAGAGTAACAAAATGACCACCAGCAAAAGAAAAATATGTCTTTATTTTAAGTACCAGGTTTTCTGAGCAATGTGATTTTACTATGGGAATGTGAGGGAATGGGACAATTTGTGCTGGAGAATTCGTTAGGCCTATAAAATCAGCCCACAGTTGGTGCTAGTAATCAGTTTTGTGCTGAGTTCTTATTTTTTTATTTTATTCAGAATGTAAGGGGTTGCCAGAATTTCCTGAGCTCAGACAAAAATCATCGTCGTCTGTATACAAAGCGAAAGTAACTTAGAATCTATGTTAGACTATCCAAACAAGTGGGCACTAGATTAAAAACTTACGATCACATCAGTTTCCAAATGATATCCTCGTTGACGAGTTTCTTACCTGTGAAAATACAATGAATTATAAACATGGACTATCGTGAAAATCGACAAAAAGAATGTATAATACGAGGAGTGTCTGTAGCGATGTATTTTCCATCGATTTTGAAGTCTAGCTGGTATATAGAGCGTTTATATAATACTACTTTTAAGCATTGGTTTTGTAACCCACTGTGAAAACCTATGAAAAGGTATAGTTGGCGTGAACTTCAGAGCCTGAATACCATCAGAATTGAATTAAAACCAATGATCAAGGCTCAGTTAACCCGTTACTTGATATATTATTAATTGACACACAAAAATATGAATGAGGGAACCGTAATTAAGTACAGACCACTAAATAATTAAATGTAGAAGCATATTAATAAAAGAACCATTTAATATGATTACCGTACTTAATGCTATATAACTACATCACGAAACTACCAATAGTTCTCCAAACGAAAAACGCAAATATAAATTCAAAGCAATCCCAGCGGCGGCACACAATTAGAAATGTATCGGAGCGCACCATCTCAAAACATAACTTTGTATTTATGAGGACAATGAGAAGAGAAGTGATTTCCAGTAACAAAGCCGGCCGACAGGAAACCCAGATGCATTTCATAATAGCGGCTGCAATCTTTAATCGTGCGGCGAATAATCGGATTCCCCGCGGGTTCGGCGAAGAATGGGAGCAATACGTGACGTCGTTAGTGGAGACTAACGGACCGCGCCTCCTCCCGCGACCGCCAGCGCCAGCCCGCGCAAGAGGCGAGGTGACGGGACGTGTCAGGGGTTAATGTTGGGGGACGATAAGGCGTGAGAAGCCAGCATCATTCATGATATAAACCCGCTTCAACTGGGCCTAACTGGTTCGAAGATATTAGAATAAAGAGTTCTTAAATGTCTTTGTGGAGGAATATAGTCGACCTTCTTACAGATATGCGTTGCCAGTTCTATGAAACCAAATAGAGTCTATCTCTGCGGAACCACGGACTGGCTCCTTCAAAGATTGGCGTCATAAACCGACGCGCTTCTTTCATAATTCGAAAATATATGGAAACACGAAACACTGTTCAGAAAACATGTTTTTCTGTTCTCGGTATCCACTTAAGCCGCCCAAACTGGAAACAAAATTGTAACAAACTAGACCTCGAAGGCGTGGAAGGAGACATCGAAAAGTCAACGAAGAAGTTAGAAGAATGAAGAAGGAAGGAAGGAAGAAGAAAGAGATAGAAGAAAGAAGAATTAAGGAAAACTATGGAAAAATAATTGAAAAGACTTAGTGAAATAAAATTTGGCAATGAAATGTTTAAATTGTGAAACACAGTAAAGGACTTGCGTAAATTCCCCAAACTGTTAAATACTGTCAGCGGAATAAATTTTATATTAGTTATTATTATTATTATTATTATTAACACACTGTACTAAACCCGTTTCTTTGCAGTGGAACGTTTCAATACATGTATTTTCTAGCGGGTATGACAGATTTCAATTGATTTCACAGATAGGTCAGTCTTTACAAAATAATTTGTCAGCCTAAATGTGCGTTTACACCGGAGTTGACAACCAAGTTGCCACTGGTTTCTCTACTATGGCTTAAGTCGGCAACTTTTGGCTTTTGGCTAATCAACTCTGGTCTAAACTCACCTTAACACTGATTAAGCTACAAACTCAAAAGTTAAAATATAAGCTACATAATCTATTTTAGGACATATTATGAATTGAATAATATTTTACTGATGACACGTGTATACGCCATGGACCAAATGTTGCAATACAGGTCACCATTGTGCGATTTGACATTTCAAGAGTGCTGTGTACGGGATCCAGTGCCAGATTCCCGTATCCGACACGGTACAGTGTCAGTGTCAGTGTCGGCCAGGACCGAGGAGCGGGACGGAGATGCGGCGGTGTCCAGTGTCAATGAAGCTGCAAGGCCACCTACACGCGGCTTGTACTGCTGCGTTTGATGGCACTTCCCTTGTCCCGGCGACTACTTGAGTCCATCACCCTACGACTTTATATCTACGCTTATAGAAGGCAAAGCACACTAATGGCCGACTCACTATATAAACTCCATCACTATGCCTCTCCAACTTTCCGGATTTCTAAAGATGAGGTACGGTATATACTTATATTTAAAACGATGACTACTGGTTTTCGCAAGTTATTAGGTTGCCAAAACGACAAAATTAAGTGTATTTTAAAGCAATCGTAAACATAAAAAACATAAATAAAGGATAGAATGAATGCGTGAGATTATTTCGTACGTAATTTTGTTATTGAATTTGTTTAAAAAAATACAGATTTTTTAAGAATATAAATTACTATAAGCCCACTGACTCAAAATTATTAACTATTTTCTTTACCTCAAATAGGACTACTAAATGATTTCAAGTACTAAGTTCGTGATTCCCTGTTATCCATAAGGATAAAGATAATATAGTGTTGACTCAGATCCAATGACACTAGGTAATGTTGTCATGCGTACTCTATTACTTTCTCCCTCTATACCATAGTATATGGAGAAAGTATTGTTTTCGTCAAAATTTTCGAATTTGAGTTGTTGGTGGATTTATCCATTTTGGTTCCCCCTGAGTCCAAAAAAGTGGTTTTCGGAGTGATGTCTGTCTGTGTGTGTGTGTGTGTGTGTGTGTGTGTGTGTGTGTGTGTGTGTGTGTGTGTGTGTGTGTGTGTGTGTCAGGATGTAAACAGAGCTAGAGAACGCCCTAATGGTCCGATTTTAATGAAATTTTGTACATAGGTCCAAATCAACGATAATTCCAGGCGTTTTTTTCATTTTTTTTTAATTTTTGATTTTTAAGGGTATTTTACCCCCAAAAACCCTCAAAAATCGTCAAAAATCAAAATTTCTCAAAAACGGCTCTAACGATTTTGATTAAAATTTTGTGGTTTATTAAGCTTAAAATGACGAATAAAATGACACCACCCGCATCTCCGAGAAAATTCGCGTTCAAAAGTTATAGAGTAAAAAGTGTTTCAAAAATCAATTTTTTTGGATTTTAAAAATAGCTGTTGTCTTGAAATAAATTTTACTTATCACCATCAAATCAAGCTCAAAAAACTAAATAATCTAGTATTTTAAATTATTGCTCTACGTCAAGTGGTTGCGGAGAAAATTCAATTTTTCGTTCAGCGGTAAACGCAGTACGTTGTTAAAAGTCACAGACGCGCGTAGGGTCAAACGAGCGCTGCTCAGCCGGTAGCTATCCGACTGAGTCATCAAGACATTAATGTTTGAAGCTTTTAACATATTTTTTATATTGTTGGGAGAAAGTATGTGTCAGTTAACTGATACCGTTTATTATGTTTAGTAACAGTAACTCGTCCAAATATTACGATTTATCATGGGACAGAGATTGAATTATTTTACCAAGAGAATTCCATGAAATACCATGTCAACTGTACGGCGTAGAATTACTCTGTTCAAATCATCACACGCGCGAGGGTGGAAAGAGTTATTATCGTTATGAAAATAGTGTTGGTTAATCCCCTTTCACCGGCAACAGGTGTTGTGGGGTCGGAGAGAGTAAGCGGCTCACGGCGGATTACGGATCCTTATCACCGACGGAGAGACTGGGGCTGGGGCTGAGGATGACAGCCGCGTCACGTCAACATCCCAACATCCCAACATCCCGACATTCCCGTCCGCGTCTACACAGCTCCACAGCTCCGACGCGACGGATTACTGCACCAGACATGCACCAGTTGATATCTTTGGGCGCGGATTTGGTCAAGCAGCGTGTAATTTAAATTGAGTTTCAGTTAGAGTGTTAGAGTGTTCGTTATGCGTATAAGAAAAAAAAAAAAAAAAAAAAAAAAAAAAAAAAAAAAAAAAAAAAAAAAACACAGATCCATCGAAGGTAATCCGTTCAACGTTATTGTCAGAAGAAGTGCCACACTATAATGAAATTGCCAAACATTTTGTTAGTTGTTTGTTGTCTAATGAAGCCTCCCTCACACATCATGTCTACGTTAAAACCGATGTCGGCAGTGGCGACTGAGCCACACGATACATGAAAAAGCGCCAATTAAAAACTGTAACTACATGGAAAAGTATCAACCCCGCGACTCGTTTCCCAAAATATATTCACCTCATAAATTCCCTCGTTATATATGTAACTATTCTGTAGCAGCCATTCCGATTTATCTGGGATCACACACCCTCCCCAAGCCCGAGTCAGGTAACCCCAAACACGTGGAATTCAATTGTCGCCACCAACGCTTGTATTGTAGCGCCACCAACGCGCGCCTGTCAGGCCAGTTTATGCGCGATGTCCCGCCGCGCCGCGCCGCGCCGATGTCTCACTCCGTCGACAATTTATAGTTCACTTTACATTACCATAACCCACGGTGCCATGCTACCAGTTCCCTCCGCACAATTAACTACGGCCGGCTTAATGTCTGTTCGACCCGTCTGGATCTGACAGACGGAAAACTCAATTCGAAGCAATGCCTAGGGTGTAGTTTACCTTCGATAACACAGAATTATTAAAGATCGGTTACCATTCAGAATAATTTAAAATTCCCCGATTAATCTAACAAAAAATAACAATAACAGAAAACGACGGAAAGATAATAGTTTATTAAACCATTAACACGTTGAGTGCGGCAAAGAATATCGGAAATCTTTCCCGCGGGCCTGAAAAATTTTCTTTCATAAAATCTTACTTTTTGTCTCTAGAAGTCCAGATCGAGGCGGCAAACTGGCGTTCTTGCATTATTTCACAAAAAAAAAATGGCGTCCAAAAGTGCAGGTCTCTGGTGACCGAGCCGGCCCGCGCAACGACAATACATAGTTTTTTGTAACACAATATCGAATTTTTACATTAAAAATGTTTAATATAATTATAATAATGTACAATTGAATTATAACTAATATTTCCAACTATTTACAGCTCCTTACACTCTCCCAACAATTGTTTTTTTACTCAAACTTCGTCAAGGTACTGGTCGAAGCATTTCTGGTATTGGGGGTCCATTTTAAATAAAAGACGATAAAACTAAAATAAAAAAATATTAAACATAATATTGTGTCACAAAACACACAAAAACACGGAAGAAACACTTCATACAGAATCAAAAAGTAATTAAAAAAGTTCAGGTCACAATGGACCGGAGCCGGCCCACGGGAATGGCGGGCGACGCACAACCGAAAGAAGGCAGGTTGCCCTAGTAACGCACGTATAAACAACTCCGAACTACTCCGCAACCCAGGGCCACGTTGACTGATTCATTTCGCCGAGTCACGGCCGGCGACACGTGACCGGGCAGGCAGGCGCGCGCGTTTCGCTACCGGTCACCGGTGACCGAGCCGCACCCAAAGTGTTAATAAAACTGAACAAATAAGCCACACCAGGGAGGTAAAGCAAACTTTTCCTGGAATGGTGTGACGTAATTCCGGAGGAGGGAAAAAATAAATAACGTCCGAATGGTTTCCTAACCTCGGAAATACGTCACCGAAATAAATGCCTCGGATGATCTCAGACGGAGCTAAAAAAACAATTCCAGGGGTCCATTAAATTAATTGCTGCTTAGGAATAATTTTGAACGATGCCAATTAGAATTTAGAAAATTTAGAATTTAGAACGCACAGGGCTCAGAACCCAACCGTAACTAAAATAACGATTAATTCGAAGTGTTGGGTGCGTTCATCCTTGCCCACGAAATAGATTTTGGAATTTACGTAAACTAAAGGTTTGAAAGGTTTAATTAATTAATTAATTAACGTACAGATGATTCCGTAGGCCTCACCCAAATATAAGAATATACTTGAGTTACACTAGGCAGTCGCCAGACGACGCAGGCATGCGTGTCTGTCGGAAGATGAAAATTAAACAGTAATAGCCCGAGAAAATACGAATAACTTCCGTTGTTCGAATGGATAAATACAGAAACTAAAATAAATAAATAAAATTAAACTGTGAATCGAGATGAAGATAAAAATAAATTCGGTGAACGGTCGTCCCGGACAAACCGTGACAGGTTAGCCGGCGAGAATTAAATTAAAATAAACTATGGAGAAAACAAAATAAAATGTATTATTGGTCTAGTAATTTAGAAAAACTGATTTTTAATGAACGTGGAAAATAAATAAAAACGAAAACTAATATTCTAACCGGATAGAACGTACCGGGGAGTAGGCGAAATAACGTGTACGGAGCTCGTCGTGCTACTCGTTTCGTAGTCGGTCGAAGAATAATCTTTCCATTTCCACACGAGGTCAGAGCTTTCCTTCCCCCACCACGGTCGGAGGAATCAGCTGGTTAAAATGACGTCGGATTGAACTTCCGGCGTTTGACGAAAAAACTGCGGGCTCACCAGCTGACGCGAAGAAGAAGAAAAGTCCCTAACGTCACTTAACGTCAACGTCCGCCGTGTCTCAACAAACGCTCTTTGAGGTTATGTTTATGTTTTGGTCCTTGAAGTCATTTCAGTTCGGCAGTTGTTTACGTAGATTATGGTTGAAATAAAAGTATTTAAGTGTATTTGATGAAGGCTATTTGTTGTCAACAGTGATAGAGATTAATTATAGTGAAATATGTGATGTTCAATAAAATGTTATTAAGCCGGTCCTAGGGCTGAGCTGAGGCGCGACGTAGGCCAAACCTAGCCTATAGCCTAGCCCAGCCTATCCTGTGTTCTAGTTTGTACTATGTGATTTATTCTGGGTGAGTCTTGAGCGTTTGTTTACATGGACACGTTATTTACCCCCCTCAAAATCTGACACCTTACACCCCCTACGAACTTCGGCAAAAAAAAAAAAAAAAAGTTCTCTTACGTCGGGGTTACGGTGCGAACGGCGTTCGTCATGAAGACGAAAAAGATAAAGCGGTCCACGTTTGGAAGAAAGTACGTCACGAGGACGCTGAAAGCCCACCAAGTCTACTTGTTACAGACAGAGAAAAAACGAAACGAAAAACGTACTCCGAGAAAAGAAAGAAATCTTCGAAATAAAACAAAACAAAAAGCCCATCTGGGGAAAGAAAACGAAAATAAACCTCTTCTAATCTGCAACCGTGCGTTGGTGGTAGGGCTTCAGGTCTTTGACGTGTACGATGTGCGTCGTTTGCGTCTGGACGTCTTTCACCTCGTAAAGGTTTACTCCCTGACGTCCTAATACTTCGCATGGGCCACCAAACTTAGGCGCCAGCTTGCCAACGATGGCATCCGTCGCTGAAGAGAGTGTGTGCAGGCTGCGCAACACCCGATCTCCCTTCTTGTACGTCACCTCCCGACGTCGGAGGTTGTAGTACTTGGCCTGCTGTTGATAAGCGGTCTTTAGGTTCTTGTGTGCCTTCTCATAGATCCGTCGAAATTCTTGAAGGCGCTTCTCGTGGATTTCTTCAGCCAAGGGTTCGTCACCCTCGGCCACCTGCTGTAGAGTAGGCCCCGAGATCGCGTTGGGCACCTTGAGTTCCCGACCAAGGCACATCATCGCGGGCGTATACCCCGTGGAATCGTGGACTGCGGTGTTGATGGCAAATTGAAATTCGCCGAGATGGAGATCCCACGACCTATGATTCTCCTTAACAAATTGGGAGATCATGGTCTTGACCACCCGGTTGGCACGTTCCACCGGGTTTGATTGTGGGCTGTACGGCGCCGTGTTAGTGAAGCGGATGTTCCAATCGGCAGCCAAGTTCTTAAAGAGGTTTGATACGAACTGAGTCCCGTTGTCAACGATGATCGATTCCGGGGCTCCGTAACGTAGTAGCACCTCTTTAGTTTTGGCAGTGACGTTCTTGGCCGTAGCGTTTCCGATTGGACACAGTTCAACCCACTTACTAAACGTGTCCTGGATCACCAGCAGGAATCGATGGCCTCTACCTGACCTGGGTAACGGGCCTACCAGGTCAGCCGATACACAGTACCAGGGGCCTTTCGGGCTCCTAAAATACATCTTCCCCGCCGGTTTTTCCTGCGCCACTTTGTACTTCTGGCAGGTATCACAGGACCGCACGTAGCTCTTCACATCTTTCCGCCATCCAGGCCAGAAGTATTCTTCTCCGATCCGACGAAGGGTTTTCTTAACACCGAGGTGTCCGGCTGTGGCGACGTCGTGATTTTGTCGCAACACCGCCTCTATCTGGTCCGGGGGTACACACATTTTCCAAAGGAGGTTATTGTCACCTCTTCTCTGAAACGAGCGATAAAGGCGGTTCGAGACGATCTGGTAACGTTTGTGGCGGTTTGGGTGCGTGGTCACTGCCGCAAACAGGTGGTCGTACCACCCCAGGCGTTCGGGGTTGTCAGCTGCGTCGTCCGTTGATGGAGACTCAGGTTCTCGTTCAGGCGTCTCTTCTACATCGTCCGGCTGCCGGCTTGCGAGTCGACTTCGTCGCTTCCGCGTCACGTTCGCGACTTCAAGAGTCGGAGAAGTTGAGTCGGCGTGGTCGGGTCGGTCACCGTAGTCAACGGGCTGTCTTGAGAGAGCGTCCGCGACTCGGTTTAAAGTTCCTTTCCGATACCGGATCTCGAAGTCGTACTGCTGCAACTCCATCACCCACCGAGCCAATCGTCCGCTTGGCTCATGGAGTTTCATGAGCCATCTCAGCGCGACGTGGTCGGTTACCGCGATGAATTTGTAGCCTTCGAGGTACGGCTTGAACTTTCGAACCGCCCAAACCAACGCGAGGCACTCCTTCTCTGTCGTCGTGTAGTTCTTCTCCGGGTCCGTGAGCAAGCGACTGGCGTACGCGATGACGACTTCTTTTCCCTCCCTGTCCTGAGTTAAGGCGGCGCCTAAACCCGTATTTGAGGCGTCGACCTGCAGGACGAAGGGCACGGAGAAGTCTGGGCAAGCCAAGATGGGAGTGGAAGCGAGACGGCGTTTGAGTTCCTCGAACGACGCTTCCTGCTCCGATCCCCACCGCCACCGTGAGTTCTTCTTCAACAACTGTCTCAATGGTGCGGTTACATCGGCGAACTTATCGACGAAGCGGCGATACCACGACGCAAGACCGAGAAAACTTCGAAGCGTTTTGGCGTTGGAAGGGCGGGGGAACTCTTCGATGGCCCGCACCTTCTCCGGATCGGTCGAAATACCCTCACTGTTCACGACGTGTCCGAGGTACTTAAGTTCCTTCTTGCAGAAGTTGCACTTCTCCGGGTTTAACCGTAGGCCCGCCTTTCGGAGGCGTTCGAAGACCACCCGGAGAGACTGCAAGTGCTCCTCGAACGTGACAGAAACCACAACGAGGTCGTCGAGGTAAGCGAAGACCTTCGGCTCTAGCTCAGGTCCGATGACCTTATCAAGGAGCCTTTGGAAGGTCGCTCCGGCCGAATGGAGGCCGAACGGCATCACCGTGAACTGGAAGAGCCCCAGTCCCGGTACCGTGAATGCCGTTATCGGTCGGCTCTCCTTCGCCAACGGAACTTGCCAGTAGCCCTGTTTAAGATCCAGGGTACTGATGTATCGCGCTTGCCTCAGTTTCTCGAGAATCGCGTTGATTCTGGGCAGCGGATACGCGTCGGGGATAGAGCTATCGTTTACGCGGCGCATGTCGATGCAGAAACGATATTTACCGTTGCTCTTCCTCGTCAGTACCACTGGCGAACTCCAGGGACTATCGGACGGTTCGATGATTCCGTCGCGGAGCATGGTCGCCACCTCCTCGTTGATGATCGCTTGCATCGCGGGGTTTCTTGGGTAATACCGCTGTTTAACGGGGACTGCGTTGTCTTTGAGCCGTATCGTGTGCTCTGCCAACGTCGTCTTCCCCTCAACAGCGTCAAACAGAGGTAGTTCGTTCCCCAAGAAAGCAGCAAGCCTCGTGTCTTCGTCGGTCGTCAGTGAACTCAAAGCGTTTATGTCTTGGGTATGATCGTCAAGTGTAGAGTCGTCGTCGGATATCGGGGCGTCGTCATCAAGGTGTACCTGTATGAGGTTGAGCTCCCTGATGCACCTCATACCAAGCACTACCTCAGTCGTCAATCCGGGGACGAATATGGCGTCAAGGGCATACCGTCGGCCGTTCACCTCGCAGTCGACGCGATAGGAGTCGGCGACTCGGCAACTAGAGCCATCGGCCATCCGCAGCTCCACCCTCTTTACGTTGGGGTTTATGCCGCTGCTGCGGAGGTGCTCTTCTGCTCGAGGTCCTATCAGGTTGACGACGGAGCCGGTGTCGACGAGGGCCCGAAACGTCTCGCCCTCGATCGTTACGTCGGCAAAGGGTCGAGTGTCGCTGGGGTTTTCCACGGTGCCAGCGAACGTCTTTACGGCCTCGAGCCATTTTCCCCACTCCTCGGAGGTCGTGCGCTGCTTCGGGACGGGCTCAGGGGACCTCCGGCCGACTGAGTCCGGTTTCCGTTTCCCGACCTGCAACGGCATCGGCGTGTCGAGATGCCTTCCCGCTTGCACCAAAAGCATTTTAGTACCTTTGGTTTTTCGCACTCGCGGAACATGTGGCCCGTCTCATCGCAGTTCCAACAGACCAGAGCGTCGCGGTCTGGAGTCCTCGATCGCGCCCCAGCCGGGCTGGGTGATCTGGTGCGCCGCGCGTACTCTGCCTTCGCTGGCCGATCGTTACGGGAGGGCGACGTGCCTCGAGGCGAGTTGTCGCGGAAAGTCACCCGCGACTGGCGTCGGTCACCCGAGGTTTCTCTCGGCTTGGAGTGAACCTCGGGTTTGGCGACGCTCCCGAATTCGTCTCGGTACACGCCCGCGCTGTCATAGGCCTTGTCCGACTTCCGCTTGTGGACGTAGGCCGTTTCGGACACGAGCGCGAGGGAAGGCGATGGCGGCGGACGAAAGCTTTGGCGGCTCCGCAAGTACAATTCGTAATCTTCGGCGCGTTCCATCAATCCTTCCAGAGCGCAAAAGTCACCGCGACGAACCATGACCTTATATTCCGGGCGCATGTTACAGTAGACGAGATCAAGTTTCGCTTGTTCCGAGAACGTGCCGCTCCGGCGGATCAGGGTTGAAATCGCCGTGACATAGTTTCGAATGGATTCGTTCTCACCCTGAGTCCGCTTACGAATTTCCTGGTCCAAATCGTGCCGATATCCCGGTGGCAGGAATTGGGCCTCGAAGCTCCGTTTGAAGTCGGCAAAAGAGTGCCACTGGTCCTTGGTGTTGCGGTACCAGAGAAGCGCCATACCTTGCAACAGTTCCGGCATCACCCTCAAAGTTTCGTCTGGAGAGATCGAGTAGGCGGTGGTCAGCTCCTCCAATCTCTCCAGGAAGGAAACGGCGTCCTTCCTCCCGTCGAACCGCAAGTTCCACTTGCGAACCAAGTTGCAAAGCTTTGGAAAGTCGTATGCAGCCTTGGTTCCACCCTGAACGTGAGGGTTGAGTGCAGTGGAAACTGTCGGAGGGAAGCGAGGATCGTAGTAGTGCGATTGCGGATGAGTCGGAAGGGACGGTGGACCGTACCCCGGAACGAAATTCTGCGCCGGGAGGTCGATGGGAGCGTGAAAGTGTCGGGGCGGCCCGTCGCACGTCGTGACGGTTGGCCCCGGCAGGCCCGCGTAGGGCGTCGGCTCGCGGAACCGTTCGCTGTACGTAACATCGGGCGCGAGTGTAGGGCGTGCTGCCGTACGCGGTGGGGCTAAATGGAAGTCTGGGTTACGTGATAGCAAATCACCCAAGACTGCCTCCTTCCTCGTAATCGATACCAGAGTCCGACGAACGGCTTCCGAGTCCGCGTTCGGCGAAAGGCCTAAGATCTCCCGGACGCTGGCGAGCTCGTGCATTATCGGCGCGGGAGGTACTAGCCATTGGGCCGCGGTGGTCGGTGGCGGCAAACTCGCAGCTTGTTTAGATAAATTCTCGTGCCGGTCTTCATCGTCGTGACCAGGTGGATGGACCGCGAGGGTCGGTATCTGCGCACCCGAAGTTGGAGCTATCGATGGCAGCGAGCCGGTAGCTCCAAATGGGTTTTTCCAAAAATCGCAGAACCGTTTCCGCAACTCGGCCACGGTGCCTTCCGTGTCTAGATTAAATTTCGCCATTTCCGCGACCAACTGAGTTTTGTTTAATTCGTGGATCCACCCGACGCGAGAATCCTCCAGCGGATATTTGTCCGTACTGCCCAATGGCAATTGGGTCTGGGCCGTTGTCGTAACCGCCGCGGTAGTCCCATGCACCGAGACAGACGAAGTCGCTGTCTCAGTTGTCGGGACCGTCGTCGTCGTAGGGGTTGTTTTCGCGGTCTTGTCGGGGTTCTTACTACCGGCGTTGTCGCGCTCGATGACGTTAAACGCCAACAAAAGCTTGAAGGGTCGTAGAAATAATTCCAAATTCTTCATGATATTTATTTCTGATGAAAGTTTTTAATTTTAAAAATAGGGCAACTCAAGTCCCTGTTCGGCGGTGCCAAAAATGTGACGTAATTCCGGAGGAGGGAAAAAATAAATAACGTCCGAATGGTTTCCTAACCTCGGAAATACGTCACCGAAATAAATGCCTCGGATGATCTCAGACGGAGCTAAAAAAACAATTCCAGGGGTCCATTAAATTAATTGCTGCTTAGGAATAATTTTGAACGATGCCAATTAGAATTTAGAAAATTTAGAATTTAGAACGCACAGGGCTCAGAACCCAACCGTAACTAAAATAACGATTAATTCGAAGTGTTGGGTGCGTTCATCCTTGCCCACGAAATAGATTTTGGAATTTACGTAAACTAAAGGTTTGAAAGGTTTAATTAATTAATTAATTAACGTACAGATGATTCCGTAGGCCTCACCCAAATATAAGAATATACTTGAGTTACACTAGGCAGTCGCCAGACGACGCAGGCATGCGTGTCTGTCGGAAGATGAAAATTAAACAGTAATAGCCCGAGAAAATACGAATAACTTCCGTTGTTCGAATGGATAAATACAGAAACTAAAATAAATAAATAAAATTAAACTGTGAATCGAGATGAAGATAAAAATAAATTCGGTGAACGGTCGTCCCGGACAAACCGTGACAGGTTAGCCGGCGAGAATTAAATTAAAATAAACTATGGAGAAAACAAAATAAAATGTATTATTGGTCTAGTAATTTAGAAAAACTGATTTTTAATGAACGTGGAAAATAAATAAAAACGAAAACTAATATTCTAACCGGATAGAACGTACCGGGGAGTAGGCGAAATAACGTGTACGGAGCTCGTCGTGCTACTCGTTTCGTAGTCGGTCGAAGAATAATCTTTCCATTTCCACACGAGGTCAGAGCTCTCCCTCCCCCACCACGGTCGGAGGAATCAGCTGGTTAAAATGACGTCGGATTGAACTTCCGGCGTTTGACGAAAAAACTGCGGGCTCACCAGCTGACGCGAAGAAGAAGAAAAGTCCCTAACGTCACTTAACGTCAACGTCCGCCGTGTCTCAACAAACGCTCTTTGAGGTTATGTTTATGTTTTGGTCCTTGAAGTCATTTCAGTTCGGCAGTTGTTTACGTAGATTATGGTTGAAATAAAAGTATTTAAGTGTATTTGATGAAGGCTATTTGTTGTCAACAGTGATAGAGATTAATTATAGTGAAATATGTGATGTTCAATAAAATGTTATTAAGCCGGTCCTAGGGCTGAGCTGAGGCGCGACGTAGGCCAAACCTAGCCTATAGCCTAGCCCAGCCTATCCTGTGTTCTAGTTTGTACTATGTGATTTATTCTGGGTGAGTCTTGAGCGTTTGTTTACATAGACACGTTATTTACCCCCCTCAAAATCTGACACCTTACACCGGGATGGCGAGAGCATCCAGAATAGATTGTGCGATAGGAATGTAATGTTTGACGGGTTTGAAGTTTCTACCGATTTGATATCAGTTAAGGCGACAACTTACAAGAGCAGTTGGTTGATGTAACCCTGTTGTTGTTGAATGGCCTTGTTGTAATTCAAGGCCCAAAGGATTATTTCCGGAAGGGAAACCCGTCCTGTGCAAGAATCGATGCTTCCTAACAATTTGTACAACCATCTAAAAAATATTTAATATCAGGTCCTTTTTTGGAAAATCACAATTACAACAAACGAAGCGCAAAAAATAAAAATGTAAAGCAGCTATACGTCCGTAATAATCACGTTAGGCCAAAGGGCGACAGCGCTTGTCAGTTTATCAATAATCCTATCGACGGCAAATTATTTCCAAAAATTTGCAAAAATTGTTAAGTGGAAGGTGCCACGATCAATCAAAGATGAGGGAGAATTACGGAACAGACATACACGGTTTCATAAGCAAAAAAGATAATGTTGAATTTCTTCGTTATTTCAATTAGTTTATTGAAAATTACTCGAAAGAGAGTTGACTAAAAAAGACTCAATCACAGATTTTTCATATGTTAGTTTCCAGTAGTCCTAAATATTATCTTATGTATTTGCTTGGCTTGTTTAACACTTTGAGGCATTGAACATCCTTGGTAATTAACCTGGAACCATTAATCATCAGACGTATATAGATTTCCTCAAACTACAATTTAGGTTCAATAAGTTTTTTAAGTGCGTTTTTATGTATATGCGTAATGCAAAGTTGCATTTGCAAACATTCAGAAAGAGGTACTCCAAATCGTTGATTTTTTCTAATACCTACGGTGATAAATTACGTTTATTTATCTGTAAATGTGTTGTGTCACAATAGTACGCTATCACTTAGCTTTTCACTATTTATCTGGTGAATACTACAAATTTACACTCTGTGCTGCATTGCCTTCGGTTAACAAAAAAATAAAAATAAAATTTGATTTAAACCTAAAAATGAAACATTTTGCACACAAAAAAATATTTTTGCAATTTATTTTTAGCGTTTTGAGGCTCGGTTCGTGTAATGTTCATTTAGAAAATTGAAATATAATTGTAATAGATGCAGTTTTTCTCCACCGAAACGACATTTCAGTGAACATAAAACCGCGTGACCGACAGTGTCGGCGTACGCGTCGAGAGCGCACAAGGAGGGCACATTTACGACGGCTGCGTCTCATGAAACGTTTTTACGATTTTTATTCACTCCGTTCGTTTCTTGTCTGTTTGAACTTATTTATTGTCGTTCGTAAAAACATGTTATGGGAAGATATTCGACACCAGGGATTGCGCGCGGACGCGGACCACACTCGTTCGCATCTGCAGAGTAGATGTTACAAGCGGGGTGATTCGCGCGGGGGCAATGAATAAATTACGGAACATCTTCATGGGAGGTGTATAATAATTTATTGTGCAATTGGTTTTCCTCAAATCAAGCGTTGTTTTTGCTCATCGGTCTAATAATTTATGATCTTTATACACATGAATCAGATAGTTTTTGTCAGTTAGAAGCTACTACCTCATCCGATCCTTAATACTCACCCTACACTCATATTCACCTTGAAATACGCCACAGAGTGCGTTGTTGTATTTATAGCAATACGCATGTGTTATGGGTTAAATCATGCCCAACAGCCATATTAAACGAAACCAACTTTTTGAAATTTCAATTTAGTTTCAAAAAGAAAAAGTTAATTTTAATATAGGCCAACATAGACAAACAAGGTAGACATACAAATAAATGTAAGCAAATCAACTGTATTAAAATTCATTCCCAGTCAACAAGAGAACAATTAAAAATCAACTAAGTAAAAACACCCTAAATCGACAACAAAATGAAAACTTTCGGTATTGGAATTGTCCATTTTACAAAACAAAATGACTGAAATATTTATAAAGCAGCTCCCACTTAATTTAACAACCACTTCGGCAAATGAGAAACCTTTCGTCCTGTATTTATTTTTGTAAAATCCCCCAAACTCCCGGAGCGGCGCACAATAACCGATTCATCGTCGCGAGACCGGGAATTTAAAACGAGAGTCGATCAATGTTGTTATTACGACTCGGCAATCGGCGCGGACGAAAATATTAAGTTGGACAATGCTATCAGAGAAAATTGCCATCCGGCCGGGCATTATGTGCGATAAAACGTGACGCTGAGCGGTGGACACGACCGCGGCGCGGCGGAGGCGGTTGGACGGTTGGACGGTCGGACGGTTGGACAGTTGTGGTTGGGGCTGCCCACGCCACCGAGGCCTCCCCACGGCGAGGATGGTGTCGGGACTTTACAGCCTAACACCCGATTTATGACGGGTTTCCCGATGCCAATATAAACACGACGTGTTATTCGGTGTACAATGAATAACAACTACTTTCGAGCGGCGAGCTGTGAGAACAATACTCGCGCTGGACGATAGTATACCGAAGGTAGCTGATAAAGCGAAAACTGATAAAATATCGCTGACGAGAAATAATTTTCAACGTGATTTTAAGTACTGTGAGACCAATGTTAAATAGGGGATTCCTCGGAAAAAGGATAGGACAATGCGTTACGTTTTTAGCGAAACCATTACACCTGTATGGGCTTCCTCATGATGCTTGAGTTATAATATGGGTAACCGTTGGATCGATACAGTAACCTCTCGGGCCAAAATCCAAAATGGTAACCGCTAGGCCATAAGAAGTCACACATCTATTAAGAAAAGTTATATGAGTTGTTAAGAAAAAGAACTAAATAGAAATACAGTATATTAATTTGCTATTTTCGTGTTTGTTCCAGAGCAGGGTAATTTGGGGGTTTCGCCGGGAAAATTACAAGGCTAAGAGATAAATAGGATATTATTCCAGGATAAAATTGACTTGTGCGGAAAAATATACCCTAACCATATGACTTTTCCTGTCGAGAATAGATATTACAATTGAAAACTAATTAGGCTCAAATCGCAGTGGGAGTACAATAGGGGTGGATGCGGAACGAAAACTTTGGATGCATACAGTAAATGTAAATGTAAAGTTACAAGTCCGGGCTTTATAAATGTTTGTCTACCGCGAATTTCCGGAGCCGGGCCGGCGCGGCGACCGCCTGGAAATCCAATCTAGCATCTAATGACGAACAGGAATAATTAGATGGATGCGCTTATTAAGAGGACAAATGAGCTGGCGGCCGATAAGCACACTACCGAAACCAAGAGTAATAGCCGCTTATTATTTGATTGCGTCGGAGAGAAATAGCTCGGACTGGTCCAGTTATCTGGGTGGGCATCTTCATCGGGTACAGTCCGCCGCGCCGGCCCACCTCCGACTGTACCTGGCTCGATTACCGTTCCTTGCTTCTGTGACAATGTAATGCAAGAATTAGCAAGAAACATAAGGTTGACAATAATTGTTACATTTTGACATAGTTTAAGATAGTTATGTATTTTTGTAACAGAGAAGAGTCTCCTTTTATATTAAATGACTCCACAGCATAATATTATCGATTAAAAATCTTATTTGCGCGTTTGCCCAATGATACCCAAGAATATAAAAAGTACTTATATATCCTTTAGGGAAAACTACTCCAAAAGTAAGAACAAAAATAAATACAAGACTCTGAGACACTCAAAGTACAATGGAACCAGTTTGATTATAGCAACTCAGCTACCGATAGGACATAGAAATTGTACGAGTAAGTAAATAAAATTTAAACATGGCTACCTACTTGGAAAAAAACTGGACTAACGCAATTGTTTATTGATTCAGTTATATAATAATATGTTTATCGCTTTCAAGTGCGAGTAAAATTTATTCCATTGTAATTAAAACTATTCCTTGTGATAAATGTGGCATCACGTATTTTGTGACAGTCCCTGAGTGATTAACTCTGGATCTTTGTGATTACACAGAAATTTCCTCGATTGCACAACATATTTATCTTCCTACACCAATTCACAGCACTAACACTGGCAACATGTTTTAAAGATTGTACAGGTTTTTAATCGCTTTCAGCAGACCCCTTTAGAAAATTTTAAATAAACAACACGTTTACCAGCACCTTGTAGCTTGTAGGGAACTCTACATATGTGCAAAGGTGAAGGTGGCGGAACCCTCCGACCGTCCATAAATACGGGCTCGTTTATTGCGATTTTACACCGCGCCGCGCCGACATTCTGATTATATTTGATTTGTTGTATATGAACAGCGCGCCGCCGTCTTGGCTAATGGGTCAGCTTTCTTTACCCGGCGAAATTTGGGGTAAACTTGATTATTTTTGTGTGTGGTTAAAAGCATTACCGGTACTATACTTATGATAAAAAAATAAAGGTATTCCGTGATAAACCACGACAGAGCAGTGAATTTATCTGGGTGATTGGCGTGCCGTTGGCAAATTAACTGCATTCGTGTTTAGGGGTTAACCAATCGATAATGCAATGAAACAAAGCTGCCAACTCTGTCTCTGGTACAGATACTATAATTTTTATACCAGCACTAGACATGAGACTTGTTATTCCTAGTACAAGTTATTAATTTTTTATTTATAAGTTGGTTGTTACAACCTAATCGTCCTCATTAGTTAATTGGCCATTAAAATTAAGTTAAATAAATGTTAGTTATTGTCAAGATAAAATTCAAAAGATATTTGGTTAACTAGCAACCAGTCTAAGAAAATTATTCAGTCGAGAAGCACATCATTGCCAGGGTTACGCCATTCAAATTATTCTTAACATTCCACACTACATCTAAATTCTCAGTCTCATTGTGCTCAGTTTTAAAATACTTTATTCAGAACAAGGTTCTACAACTTTTATCACTCGGCAAGTGTTGATTGTGGGTTACCACCTTTACCGAACGGTAAGTTACAAATAAAACCCCTTGCCAACGAACAACATAGTTCCTGCACCTGTACTACCCCGAGGCCAGGCGGGGGAGAACAACGAACAACATTGACGAGCGACGATTCTTCAGTACCAGAGACAGCAACAAGGCGAGGGGTGGCCACACCGTACTCGAGACCACCGGAAGACGAGGGTTGGCTCACCGTCGGTCGCTCAGAACACCACCTACCATCGCAATCAACACATAGGAACACGGCGCATGCCAGCGCCCATCCACCTTCAAGTTCAATTTCTGGTCGACGAATTACTAGGAGACAGTGCATGTAAATCTGGAAAACTCATCACGAAACAGGCTACTGTAAAAATTTTAATTAAAAAAATTTCACGTGTTCAAATAAAGAATGTCAGAAATTTAAAAACTGTTTCTTAGCAACCAGTCTATAATAATATCAAAATATTAGTCATATGACAGCTGTTCAGTATTACATAGAGCAATACAAATAACAGGAAATAATCATTTCTGGAAGGGTATGAATTATTTTTAACAACGCTCTGCTGATATCATGAAATAGTTTCCATTGTGCCGTATATACTTCGGTATTATTTTATGTTCTATATGTTTAGTTCAGTATTTATATATAGTGGTGTGTGTTTAAGTTGACGTTTATGTCGTATCATGATATGCATTGTTGTAAAAACTGTAGTGTTTTGTGCATGTTGAGTAGTGTTTAAAGTACAGACAATAATCGCCCCGCATTGAAGATTAATTTATGAACCTGACAAATGAAACAGCTGATCTTTGTCAGTAACAAAACTACCCTTTATCTCATCCATCACAACCATCTCACTCGCTCTTCAGACATACCCAACTAAAATACGCACCGCAGATTGCGTCATGAGGAATGTATGTATTTAGAAATAATGCATAATAATGCTTGGTGCTGTGGTGTCATCTTTAATACCCCCCGTCGCAGCAGACCTGCGTACTCAGCGAATTTCCAAATTAGTAATATTAATTTTGACCAGCTAAACTTGTAAACAAAATTTCATCACGTGCTCATAAATAGGGAAATAAATGTCTATTCTCCTTAAGATAAATATAGGGAAAGAGTATGCAGGTATGCTGCCATGGGGAACACTAAAAATAGGTTTTTAGCATAGACAAAATTTATTTCGACCATATAAAGCCATATATAGTAAGTTTCATCAATATCTGTCCATAAATAAAAGAGTTTGCCTATTCTCCATATGATTAACATGGGAAAAGAGTATGCAGGTTTGCTGCCATGATAAGTACAAAAACCAAGATTTTTTACCTTAAATGGATGAATCTCATCCAAATGAAGCTAAATACCAAGTTTCATCCAAAAATATTGGTTAATAAGTGAGATATTAACACATCCTTATTCTCCATAAGATTAACATTGGAGCCCCAAAAGACAATGTACTGTCTTTAGACTTTGTAATATCTCGGTAACCAATGGAGATAGAGCAAAGCTTCAAAATACTAAATTGTGTGTTTTTTTGAGCTAAATCCAATGGTCAAAATAAAAATTTGAAATTTTTTAAATTTACATATGAAAAATTAAAAAAAACCCATTTTTGGGGTACAAAACCCCCCAAAACTACCCCTTCCGGTAGGTCGATATGTCTGGTTTTCGAACTCATCCGAATAAACGTAGGATTACACATCTCTACCAAATTTGGTGTCGATCGGGCCATTTTTACGAGAGTTATCGTGTCTAGGGACACACACACACACACATATATATATATATATATATAATATATATATATATATATATATATATATATATATATATATATATACATATATACATATACATATATATATATAAATTTTAATGACTATTATTTTTGGTCTCTGGGCACCTCAAAACGAAAAAGTAACATGGTCCCGGGCTTAGGTCTTACCATGAGACCTACGGTAATAGCTTATTCCCTATGGGAAATTCGCTAAAAACAGTACAAAATAGACTTGCGGCACAATTAGTGCAGCCTCATAATGTGTTTTTATTATTATTATTATTTTTCTATAGAGTTGATTGATTCCGTGCATAGTTTCAAGGCGTGCAAGGTCTTGTATTGTTTTATTATAAAATTTGTGTTGAATCGCGTAGTGCCCTAGCAATGTATATAGAACCAAATAAAATGATAGGAAAAATGTATTAAATGTCCCATGTTAACACTGAAAACCAGAGTAGAATAGAGCGCTGATGCTAATCGATTTCCATGGGGAGCTTTCTACAAGCTATCAACCATATGTATTCTACTTTTAGACAAGTAACTAAATGTCAAAATTAGCATATTTTGTTAACAAAAGAAGAAAACCAAAAATAAACGTTCACAAAATTGTTCTAGCGTTTTGTTTTATTTCAACCGATTAGCTAATTTACTAAAATGAATACTGTAGTTCTATATATGTTTTCCGGTGGCAGCGATGTTACATGTAATCTTCCTCTATGTCTGAAACTTGACATATGCCGGATTACAAAAATAATCTGGATTAAAGGATAAATGTCAGTATATTCAAGAAAAAGTTTACATTAAAACAGGTATTTTATGATTCAAACAGCTTTACTAGCTATACAGTATACGAAAATTGCATCATAACATAATGTAAGGAAAGATACAGCACATAATTATGAAATTAAAATAAGAATTATACGATGTCACCCATTTCATATGAATACAATTTGTCTCCTTCTACGCATTCCTAAGTGCTTTGTATGGCGCAGTGATATCCCCTCGCGACTTCCACCCCAAAACAAACTTGAACACTCTTCATTATTTTATACCTACCAATACAAATTTTTCTGAACATCGTGCTGCCGGATAGTAGGATGCCGGAATAGAGAGCGTTTACTGTCCCATAAGGATTCAGTATGCCCTAACGTATTTGGTTATGTCTGCATCGGCATGCACCACCGCGCTGCACTGTGCGGCCGTGCGCCCGTGCGGCGGTATCGAGTTCGGCGCGGTGGCGAGCGGGCGGCCGCGAGACCCGAATATTTATTCATCGATCGCTCGGACGCCGCGCCGCGACCGGCGAGATCGCATCTCAACAGCTGGACACAATAAAATAATATTATAAAATAAATACGCTGCCATAATTATAGTGGTGGGCTTATGAATGAATGCGAGCACGGCCCGAGGGCGCACTATCGCCGACCGGCCCCCGCGCCGCCGACCCGGCTGATATACACCGGTCCGTCGGTCGCAGGGCGGGCTAATGTGGCAACACTCACCGGTAACGGACCCGCCGACCGATCAGATGAGAACCGCCATCAAGTTAATGAGGGGTTCAACGTTACTTTTCGCTTGGGGTGGGAGAGTTGTTTGGAAGTTTATACGAGGTATTTAATTTTGCAATCATAAAGAGTTTTCACACTTCAGGGTAGCCTATATCAGGAAAAGTAAAGTCTTGCCATATAACTGAATAGCAGATAAATTAGCGTTAATCAAACATTACCCCGTGCCGCGCTTAAGTATAGCAAAGAGTAACGCTATAAAAGCCAAAATGGCTAACTTATAGCCTATCTTGTTCGCATTACAACTCCCAGCCCACAACTTTCAGAATCCAGTAGTTTTACAATTTGGAAGAAAGGTTACATCTTAAGCGGCTGGAAGGGAGGTGAGAGGCTCGTAGTCAATGAGGCTGAAAATCAGCTGGTTACACTGCTGCCAACAATGGCATTTCAGCGTTAAGCGCTACTCTAGGTATGAGTTTGAAATGTTCTACCAGTTTTCACACTTTTGTGGCTTTCACTACATACTCCCCACTAATTTCCCTCAACGCGTATACACCGCAAGTAACCCGAAAGAGACCTGGCAACGGTGGCTTTATGTAATCATGAGGAGTTTGATTACTGGTTTATCGCCTCGGTCGCCGACCCTCGTGGTGGTGCTGTATGCTACGGCCGCGATGTAGATACGTTACAGTGACGCACGGCCCGGATTAGCAGCCTGTTTGTCATACTAACCGCCGCCGCCGGATGACCTATCGCCCGCCCGCGCCTCGGCTTCATTCATCAGCACCTCCGCGGACCGGACAGGATAAATATGGTTTTAATGTCCATCAGCGTGGGAGTCCGGCCGCACACCTGGCCGCTGGACCGCACCGCGGCCACGTACACATGGTGATATAACGACGGTAGGCTTCCCCGTATTAAAAATGTTATGCAAATAAACTACAGTATAAACAAGTATTATTTTACAAAATGTGTGATAACAATTTGGAAAATTATCATAAAAAAAGTTTTACCGAATAAAATCGCGACCACATTTATTTGACGCGAAAGATTTTTTTATTCCCAGGTGAACGTATGAAAATGATTAGGGGTTACTTACATTTAATTTGTTCTAGTTCCGCGACCCAAATGTTCAGTGGGAAAGTTCTAAAGGGTGTTCGGAAACTCTCATCCGAAAATCCAAGTGGTGATTCCTTGGATCAAAATGAACAAAAAATATCGTGGGAGCATGTCCTAAAATGCTTCGCTAAGCCACTAGCCACCACTTGGTTTTTTACACTTAATACTTTTTATTTCAGTAACGGACGGGCGTATAATTTAAGTTTAAATTTCCATGAACTTTTATCACACCTTTGTTCATTACGAGAGAAAAGCATTATTTTTTTTTATGTGTATTTTCTAAATGGCGGCCGATTTTACATTTTAACCTCAAATATCTCAAAAATGGTAATTTCATCAACTTTGTACAAGTAACAAAAAAAGTTGACAAATTAAATTATCTAACCAACGATACCTACCAAGTTTTTTAGGATTTGACAACAAATAACAAATTTTCTAATAAAATAACCTTAATTTGCATGATATATGCAAAATCAATGTTTTTCTGGTTTAAAACTTTAAAACGGCCGGCATTTTGAAAATACAAAAAGGAAAAAATAATTTTTTCCTGGAAATGAACATTGGTGTGATAAAGGTTCATGCAAAATTAATAAATTAATAAATTAACTTAATAGGCCTACACCCATTGCTGAATAAAAAATTATTAAGTGAAAAAATTAAATTGCTGCTAGTGCCTTAAGAAGAGTCATCTTCACCCCTGGACCAGCAGCCCATTGTTGCGCAGTCTGCAATGTTAATCATACGGATTTAATGCTAAAACATGGTATTTTATTTCGCTGTTTCAGACGCCGTTTTTCAACCGATTTTCTTGAAACTTGGTAAGTGTTTAGTTGAATAGTTATATTAGGCTTTTCTCATACCTCGAAATTTTGAAAATTTTACTAAATTTTGAAATATTACTAAGGAAAATCGAGTTACTCTGCGACATTACACAAAGTATTATTTGTTAAATTTTCCAATTTTCGAGATATGAGAAGCCTAATATAACTATTCAACTAAACACTTAAAAAATTTAAAGAAAACCGGTTGAAAAACGGCGTCCGAAACAGGGGAATAAAATACCATGTTTTGCATTAAAAGACGTAAGGTTAACATTGCCGACTGCGCAACAATGGGCTACTGGCATACTGGCACAGGGGTGAAGATGACTCTTAACGAAGCATTTAAGGACATATGCTTATTATGTCCGGTATGTCCATGATATTTTTTGTTCATTTTGATCCAAGGAACCACCACACGGAGTTTCGGAAGAGCGTTTCCGAACTCCCTGTATATGTAGGATCTAAGTGCGTCTTGCCGGTACATGCACCTGCTATGAGACAGATTACGCTACAGCTAACTCTTCTCCGCGGTATCTGGTAACCTAAACTAACTTAACCTATTGTCATTTACCACTCGGAAGGCCTCCCGTTAATTTAATACAGGTTGTCCAGCTTCCACCTTTACAAACTTTTTCAGGTTATTAAGCATGCCAAAACAAACAGAAAAATCATATAAACATATGTCCGGAAATGCTTTGTTAAGCCGCTAGCCGCCATTTTGTTTTTTACACTTAAGAATTTTTATTTCCGTAACGGGTTGTTGTATGGAGTTCATATTTGGCATGTATCTTAACCACACCAATGCTTATTTTTAGAAAAAATATTATTTTCTTCCGATGTTTATTTTCAAAATAGCGGCCATTTAAAATTTTTCCTGTCCATTTTTAAAATTTTTTTAAAAATTTTTAAAATTTTTAAAAACCCATTAAACATTTTTAAAATTTTTTAAAATTTTTTCAACTCAAATATTTCAAAAACGGTTAACTTTATAAAAATGTCACAATACACAAAAAAGTTGACAAATTAAATTATCTAAACCGTAATACTAAGTTTGTAAGGATCCGACAACAAATAAGGGAGTTATTGTGGTTTTGTTGTACAAAAACACTGATTTTGCACCATGATGCCAATTTAGGTTATTTTAATAGAAAAATCTCATTAACTCCGTTATTTGTGGTCGGATCCTGACGAACTTGGTATCACTGTTTAGATAATTTAATTTGTCAACTTTTTTGTGTCTAGTAAAATTTGTATAAAATTTACGGTTTTTGAGATATTTGAGTTTAAAAATTTAAAATGGCCGCCATTTTGAAAATATACATCGGAAAAAATATTTTTTCTAAAAATCAGCATTGGTGTGATTAAGGTACATGCCAAATATGAGCTCCAACAACCCGTTACGGAAATAAAAATTCTTAAGTGTAAAAAACAAAATGGCGGCTAGCGGCTTAACGAAGCATTTCCGGACATATGCTTATATGATTTTTCTGTTTGTTTTGGCATGCTTAATAACCTGGATAAGTTTGTAAAGGTGGAAGCTGGACACCCTGTATATCTGATTCATAGCCGCTGATGAGCTACGAAGTGTCACAACGTCCACGCATTGGGACTTAAAATTTAAACTACTTAATTGCTCGTGCTTTTTATGACTGTGAACCCGTAAAATTAAGTATTTGAATGTGGTACTAGTTGCGTGGACTCCTGGAGGTCAAAAAAGTTAAGTTATAAATGTAGAATGTAGTACACTAGTTCTGTGAAACAGATTAAAAAATGACTGTTGATTAATGCAATTTGCAAATTTGACATGGCACAACCATACCACGGGAAATATAAAGTACAGTTCACAGAAGTTCATTGGGCCACAGAAGCTAACATCGTGGCAATGCACGCGTTTTGACTTATGCCTATATACTAACCAAAACTGTTTATTTTTAATACGACGTCCCACAACGTATATGGCTATTTATATATAGGAAGGTTCTAATCTCTTGCAAAAGAAATTTGTTAATTTGGTAGCTCTAAGAAGCCTATTAAAAATGCATATGCATGAATAATTATAAAACAGTACGGTGTAGATTATGCCATAACGGATGCGATTTCTTCGCATTTTCAAACCACACTTTAAAACACGAACTAAATATATTTCTTGTTATGCAAGGAAAAGGTTACACAAGCACAGCTGGAGTTCTTTCAGCAGTTGCTGACCTGAACAAAGCAACGGTTTAGTAGTTCCCTTAACTTATTCCATCAAACAAGCAAATTCAGTTTCAGCATTCAATGTAAAGCGGCGGGGACACAAACAAATCACTATTTCCAACCAAACATTGAAAGAATTTTATTTAGATTTCAACTTAGCTTATCACTTTAAATAGGCCTAAATTAAAAGTGTCTAATACAAACTTATCATCATTACGTGCACCACAAATTGTTTATTAATAAATAAATAGGCACATAAACGTTATATTACATTTACAGACACACAGTCGATCACTCGTTCAATATAGTTGAGTTACAAATTCAGAGTGGCGTGACAGAAACCATTTGTAATTTATCAGAAAACTCGGGAAACAATTCAAACATTTTTATTTCATAAGAAAGAAAATAGGAGCTACGATATCTGCAATACACTGCATTGTATTATTCAGTAGAATTTTATATTATACTCTAAAGCAAGCTATGTTTGACCGGGCAAATATTTATTCTGTCCAAGGATTTTTTTCAATATTGGAGGGGGGGGTTTGGCCATCAGAAATCAATTGAAGCTAGTTCCATGACTGAGAAAAATAGTTTTCATCCTAGAGCCCTTCAAAGTTCCCATGTAATCCTTATGAAGATTTGTTGTAGCTACTAATTGAACAAAAATCATCAGCTGATGATTGTAGTTGTAAAACAATGTGGTACATCTTTAACATGTGGTTCAAGAAATTTATACGAAAATGCAGCAGCTAGTACCGTTTTGTCTGACGAGTGAGCGAAGCGAACGAGCCTGTCTCAATAATGAAGATGGCAGGTGAGCGAAGCGAACGAGATTTATCTTGAGAAATGGAAGTGATTATGTATCATACAGAAGATATCATATGATATTATCTATCGTATTGTATCAGTTACAAGCCAAAGTATCAACTATAGAATATTTTTAGACTACATTTATACCTAATCCCGGCCGTCGACCGCACAAACAGCAGATGTTACCAGGTTTGCGACCGCAGCGCCGCGGTTCGCGGTACGGTCGCTACCACGCCGCCGCCGCGTCTATCCGCGTACATCACGCCATTGTAAACCGATTAATCCTCCCTACCTGGCCACGGTGGCCGGGTAATGGCCGGTAATGCGCTTAGCCGAATTGGGTCGCGGGCCCCCGATTGCTTTATGGCTTTCAAAAATCTTGTTACAACAGCAAATTGCTCCGATAATGTGTGCGGTGCTAATGAGATTAAACTTGTTCTGTTATGATAAACAGAAATAACATTTACATTTATCATACCTCTGCATTTTCCATATTCACTTCCAAATTCCACTTCACTCACTTGAGCCATAGGATATGCCACTCATCTCAAGAGGTACTTCAAGAACAGTATTAAGAAGTAAACTTGAGTCATCATGCACGAAATAGGAGCACCGCAACATGTTTGGGATTTCAGTAACTCGATGCTGGAGTTAAATTATGATTTTAACTCGTCTTCCGTTTACTACATTTTGTCATCAAGAGCTGTTTAATTTTGCAATGCAATGCAAATTATTCCCTACGAAAATTTTATAAATAGAAAACTAACTTTAAGGGCTGCCAACCCTTCACATCGAAATAGGAAGGTTTAGCAAATCCGCTTAACATACTATAATAAGGATATCAAATAAATGACATACTATAAGTAAACTAAGAGCTCGTAGCCACATGGCATCAGTAATGGAGCAGCCATGCGGAGGGTGCTTGCTACTGATCAGACAGTTGCAGATGTGGGTAAGTAGGTATAATATTCGATTATAGCAACTGCAAGCTGGCTTCCTATCTCTACGAATTTCTAGCCTACAGTGCAGTCATAAATACTATTTCTCATACATATTTTATACCCTTTCTTATGTTTTAAAACGAACATCTAGGCTTAGCAGATTTATCCAAACTTTTTAAATAATGAAAATAAAGCTGTTAATATACGGGCCTCGCAACAAAAAACTCATTTAACTGACTAACTAAAATAGATATAGCCTAAGGTCCAATTAAAAAAATGAAATAAATACTTTTGCATAAATATTGCAGGCATGATTATCTATCATAAAATAAAATAAAACATTGAATCAATAATTTTAATGAAGTTTTTAAACTAAAGAATAGGCCTATAGCTTTTAGGTAGCAAAATCTATATATTAATACGCAAGCATGTTTCGTTTCCTCCTTTTTCTCAACTCATGTGCATCGTAGAAGAAATCCACGCATACCGATAGAAAGGTATAGTCCTGTAGATGAGCAGAATCACATTCTAATTCACATCGGATTCCAGGGCTACGCCCCACAGGCTTTCAAAGTTATAATGTTAATCTTATGGACGAAGGAGAATTGAATAAATCATTAGACAGCTGTTGCAAAAACAACTGCTAGAAAAACAGGAAGAACAGATGTTTTAGTTCTTAGATATTTTTAAGCTTCTTGGATCCAAATAAACTGAAATTTTGATCGAATTTCGATCAGAAGGCGATCTCTAGTATAAATAAATATGCCAAACAACATATAAGCCGCGATGTATTGGTTTTAAAAAAATCATAACTAATTGACAACTGCAGTGTTTTAAAATGGTTTAATTTTAAACTGTGGAAAGATACGAAGAAAGTAGTGGTAACATCAGAAGTTAGTTGACGCCCAATAAACCAGCGACAAGCATCAACTAAAGGGCACACACAGCAATATCAGTTACATTGATCTCCGCGAGATCAGGTATCAATAACAGAGGATGCAATGTTGTGCTATGGCAAACCTTTATCAGCGCGCTGCACTGGCATTCCAATAACTGCTGCACTCGCATTGTACGGACATCGGGGTTAGGTACCGTGGAACATGATAGGCCTACAGTACACCCATTGACTAAATGCACTAACGTGAATAGACTTCTCATAAGCATAGGCGTGTTTGAAACCTATTGACGGTGGTGCGATCTTCTGCGGCGAACATGAAGTACAAGTGACATAGATAAATCAGTATTACCAGTTTTCTCAACCAAGGATGAAACATTTTATAACTGGGAGTTATGTTTATGTTTTGTTAAAGTGTTTTTGTAGCACTGTAGGTACAACGACGCGGAAGAAGTTCCAAGTGATTTGCACAGCAGCGATACAACGAGTCTTCCAGGATGTTTCAAAGAGTAAAAAAAATAATTTATGATAAAGCCTAATCAAAATATGTGGCGCCCGGGCCAAAAAATAATTTATTATTGAATTCTATTGAGTTTTACAATAATAAACTATACGAGTTCAAGGCGTTGGAATTCCATTCCTTTGAACGTTATCAGCACCTTAAGTTGATGAATTTACTTTGACATATGCGAACAAATTATTTTTGGTCAAGTCTTAAAACACTAGGCCTACTTAAATCTTGAAATTTTAATAAAAACTGCCAAGAGCTGTTCATAAAAAAAGCGGACATTTTCCTCTCTAATGGTCGTTCTAAACGAAAATTGCAACAATTTCAAAATTTGAATTCTGGTGTGGTATCTTATATCTTCTCTATTGTAGGCCAAAGTATACATATACAGGCGGAAATAGCCTAACTCAATATTTACTCTTTTAGGGATGTAAAATATTACAAAATTAATATACCTTAATTTAAAATATACTTATATTTTCCCTAAAACTAAATTTTTTCTCTGTGCTTTATTACAACGTAATATTCAACGCAAGAATAGGAGGAAATAAAAAATGATAAATGTGTAATTAATTCGACGAACTACATCTATCTTCTTATTTCTATAAGGGTTTCGTCTGTTACTTCCCTTTTTCTCTCGACCTACTGAACCAATTTTTAAGATTGAGGTGTCATTTTAAAGTTTAGGATATACTTCAGTGATGAATCGTAATTAAAAAGGTCATATTGTTTCGGGCTTCGCCCCCCCCCCCTCGCCATTGGTTTATTTCTAGAGGGCGCTTTAAAATGTTGATCAACTTTTATGGCAAGTTCTTTAATGTTTTTTTTTTATCGTTTATTTTGGCTACATGTTCTTTAATGTGAATTGTACTTTAACAGCTGATTACCTTCAGATGAATTTTGAAAGCCAGATAGTAGGCCTAAACAAAAATAGATCTCTGTCACTTCATAATCAACATTCACGTACTGTAGGTGAGTTTCTCTCACATAGAATCATAAAATACGCAATTTGCGCATGGGCCACCTCGTGGTTTCCATATTAGTGAACAGGCGTCACATGTCACATATGGCCTCATACGTAGTACAGTCTATGTAAATGTTACTACTGCAAAATTGTGCAATTTTTTACGTTTTGGTTATTTTATGCTACTATTCCTCTAGAAGTCCTCTTTAAACAACACGATACAAGTAATATAATTACAACGGTTATATTTATCTATAAAAGAGAAAGTGTGTATGGATACGTAGGTATATATGTTGTATATGGACTCATAGACCGCTCAACAGATTGTAATGAAACTTTCAATTCAAGGATGGTTTGAGTGAAGTTTGATGCAGGGTTCTGACCCAGATAGCATACAATTGTTTGTAAAAAAAATTGAAAATCTCTATTTTATCTATTTTTATTGCCTGCTAAGAAACAAATTCAACGAAAATTTTTAATTTTATAGGTATTACAGAGATTTCTTATATATAAGGTGAGCGTGACAGCGAGTGAGCGTATAGCGGACGAGCTTAATTACCTAATAAAACAAATTCAATCACGGGCGAAGTCGTGGCGGGAAAAAAGCTAGTATACTATATTATAATCGCATATAAGAAGAAGTCACATGTAAGCATAGGGCAATATGTACCTCATATTAAAGGTCTCACTTAACAGAACACAGAGCGGCAAACCCGACTTCAATTGGACAACCAAGCCAGAAGTAGCAGGCAATGGAAGTTTTTGAATTTTGAAAATTGTTATAAAAGATTTTAATGAAAAGTTAAAACGCCTGGCATTTCTGGTTCAGTTGTCCGATTGAGGTCGGGTTTGCGGCATTGTGTTCTGTTAAGTGAGACCTTTAATATGAGGTACATATTGCCCTATGCTTACATTTAAGATTTTCTTGTGACTCCTAGTGGGCCGTCCCCCATTGGGGCTAAAAAATCACTTTGTACCACAAAATGAAGTATTAATGGCCAAATATGGATTTACAGTAGTTCCATTCCTCTAAGTCATCCCTTATAGAAAAAATAAGAGGGGAATGCATTAAAATTCAATATCGTCTGTACTGAAATGGCCTAAGAATGGAGCCTTTTTTCACTGTCACCATAAAATAAAATACAATATTGCTCGTTATCCTCAAACCGAACACAGTAACATTACATATCATTGTAAAGCTAAAATAATTTTCTACAAACTTCAGATTTAAGGTTTTACATATAAACTTCAAACAAAGGAGCTGTAAGGGAAGGTTTTTATATACTGAAAATAAAAAAAAATCAATTTTTTACGTTTGTATCGATTTTGCCAGAAAACCTTAAGGTCTTTGTAATAAGTGGTAATGACAATTTTTGTAGCAAATTTTATTGAAACAAAATAAAAGCAATCCCACTTTGATTGATTTTCTCTTTTCTCCTTACAAAACTGTAGTTGATTTTCTAACACACTGCAGTTTTGACTTTAAAGGGGCGTAGGGCGGAAAGCTCAAGGGGGATTTTTCGGGACTTTTGGGATAATGCACACCTTATCATAGTCTATCAACTGTGAAAAATTCAGCTCCTCCGGAATTACTTCCGACACGAACCTATTATGACTGGGCTAACCAGTAATGTACACACTCAGTGACAGGTGTCGTGCAGTTGTGCGCTGTGTGGCTGTAGCCATGCGCCTGGTGATCAACACAATTGTCACCGACTTGTAAACAACTCCGCAACTCTCACTTTCACTTAGTATAATTGGCTTTTACAGTGGACTTACTCTTAAAACTAAATAAATCTTTTTAAAACAGTATACTGTCGATACCAACGTTTTAGAAATAGCGTTTGAATATTAAAGCTCGCGTTTAATGTGCAAGTTTTTCAAGAGAAAAAACTACATATTATAAAATACATTTAAAACTTGCATCAATATGAAACATTCTATTTAATAATACACTGCCTGCTTACAAAAATTAAAACAGTATTCGGGTGAATAAAAGTAGATATAAATGTTCCTGAGTCGAAATAAAAGAACAAAGATAAATAGTGGTAATAAAAAGGACTCCTGAAATTATAATTCTTCATTTTATCCTTAAAAGCTTTACGCAACAAAATGCGTAAACTTACGACAGACTATAGTCAATATTGAGTCAGCATCACTGAACTCTTATCTACGAACTAAAACGGGGTCTTTAACTGAGGATCATCAGTGACACAGATAACCTAGATAACAGACAAACACAAGCTCAACATCGCATACTAGTTCGTTGTTCCCTGCGCGGTTCTGTGTCAACGGTTACTAATAGCTTGCATCATGCTGTAAACAAACAAAATTGCTTGACAAAAAGACTGTGCAGCCTTTCACCGTACCACGAATAAGCCTTTTTCACCCTAAGATAACAAGAATCTCATAGAATTGGTTTTCTTAAAGATTGTTAGTCGATTGGTGATAAGTGATAATGATGAGAACATCATTTAGGACTGATAAAATGTTGGCCTCAACCAGATACGCTCTTAAAAGTATTACGAGCTTTAAACACAAAACATGTTTTTATCTTACATTGCGAATGACCATTCCTCGTCTGGACACTAAAATGTGGCCAGTTCAAGCCCGAAAAGAGGAGTGCGCGCACCAAGGAAAAGAATCCAGAACGCTGGGACCGCGTGAAATACACCGGCATGCCAATGCAAATCCACCCGGCTCCGTTTTATTATGGTTACACGTCATATTTTATACCGGAGTGTAAATTTACGACGAAGCCGAATGTAATGGTGCGCCGTCCGCATGTCCGCCTCGACTGTCGTCCACCGAGAATTGCTCCGCCTTGGCAGACCTGCGTACACAGCGAGTTTCCAATGGAATTCACGATTTTACCCCCATGACACTGAGGGTTTGAATATGTAGATTCGCCGCCGCCTTGCGGTTGTTGTGAGTATTGGGGACCTCTAAACAAGTAACAAGATCCCCCTGACCATGGTCTTACTGTTCCTACGGAACATACTGTTATACCTAATGCATATTGGCGAAATCGATAATGATACTTTAAAAAATACCAAAACGAAAATATAATTTCTAGAGTGTATGCCAAGCTAAGGTTTAAAGTATTTGTATAAAGACATTAAATTAAAATCTGCAAAGCCATTCCTGAGCAAAAACAGTTTCAGTAATTACGATTTAAGCCCGAGTAATCGTGACACACGGAAAAATAAATCCGTAAAGTTTTTACCGCTGATGTACTTTACCCTCCTCCCGTTAATCAGTCTCCTCCAATATAAATCACACAAACTCGGTCCGGTTTTTGCGTGTACAGTTTATGCTAATTCCTTCTGTGCACGTGATAGCTGAGGTTGTTGCCACTACGCTAGAACGAACTTACAACTGTCAGGAATGTAATTGCTAAATGAATCAGTTCAAAGTTTATATAACTTAATTTAATTAAAGTTAATTTATTTTTGGACAGTAATACAAAATTTCATCAAACTGCTTTAATTTTTACAAAATGATACTGGAAATTTAGTAGCTAGGCCTATTATAATTTTTTTTTAGTTTTGTTAAGAGACGTTGGAACCACGGAGTACTGCAGTTAGAAATCACCACTATGCGGATGACAGAGAACACTCAACATCATGGTGATATCTCCTCCCATCTATTCCACTTCGCCTAGTTAAGTGCAGCCGTTTATGACTTAGACAAATCTCTTGTTTTACCACAGTAATTAGACATGGAGTGAATTGTACGCGGCTATCTGAGTCTGAGGCAGCTTCTTCCATTAAAACGGAATGCGCGCCGCAACATAAGTGGACTCGGACCACTGCCTTGTGGTGCGCCGCGGTATGCGGTGTCGCGCTCATGTGCAGAAATAAAAATATTATTGGCAGACCGGCGCAGCAAAAAAAATGCCATATGGAGGAAGATAAGGCCGCAGTAATAAATAATTTTAAAATGGAATCACAAATCATATAATATTGTTATACATTAAAACAATGCACAACGCATTGATTTTTACATTGCACAACGCGGATTGGCATTTAAGTTGTTTGATTGTTCCTATTCTGCTTTTAACATACAGTAACCGGCCCAGGAGAAATCACAAGAGCGCTTAAAAAATGATATAAATCAAGATTGTATTGTTTTATACAGAGTTGCGCTATTCCTGTTCAAAAACATTTCATATTCAATCATATTGCTATTTACTCTTTTTAATTTAAACAGTCCCAAATAAATGACGATACCGGTACTTTAAAATAAAGTATATTTATAGTTTAACTTTTTCATAAATTAATTGCTGAATAATATATTACGTAAATTGAACATGACTGAGTTTTTAGAAAAGTGCGTACGAGTGCTTGATTATCCAATATGATTGTGTAGATTTTTACTCCATGATTTTTGCCAATCGGATTAGGAGCATTATCGTGGGATGGTCACTAAATGCTCTTCTGTTGTTATATGCAACAGCAACTGTTAACTATTTAAATACGGTACATTAGGCCTATTTCATTTGCAACTATTTCATATAAATATAAAACTGTACATTAACTGTTTTTTTTTTTTAATTTATGAAAAATTATTTCCCGCTCTAATGGAGAAAAGGATAGCACGTGCTACTTAGAATTTAAGTATAAAAAATCTAAACCCTCATTCAGAGTTTAGAGAATAGAGGAGAAGTACATTATGTAACCTACCCTACATACTGAGGCAAACCAAGTACAAACTGAGACACTCTAACCGTTACAATTTTAGAGAGATAAGAGAGTTATGTTTATAACCGCCTAACAAACTATATTTAATTAATACGCTACGGTTCTTGGGGTGGGGAATTGAAACTCATCAACATATTTAACCGATTTTCAAGTTTTTTTTGTGACGTTGGATAGGAGGCTTGCTCTAAAGCTGTTTCAGCAAAACATTTATGAGAATTGCCCCCCCCCCCCACCCAGGGCTACGCCCAAAAGGCTTTTTTTTATTTTAATCTTATATGGAAGAAGGATAGTTTATTGAATCATTAGTTGGCTGCTGTAATATGAAATGCTAGCAAATCAGGAAGAAAAGACGTTTCAGTTTTAAAATATGTTTAACTCATTATGTCCAGATGGTTCGCATTAACTTAAATTTTGGTCGAATGGCGTGGCGATCTCTTATAATGATTTAAATTCGAAATGTACACATATGTTTAGTTGAGTTTAGCTTAAATAAAAGGAAGTAAAACATTCTCGCTGATTAACGTAGGACGCAATCTTCATTCGTTAACAATACTGCCAGCCAGGGACCGTTCATGCGCTAGTGTGAGGACAGGGGCTGCAACCGCTGCAACACGGGAGGAACAGTTCGGTGGCGATGAAGTATTTATGCGCCCTGCTATAAAAGCAGTCGTCGGTTTATTGAACATGTTAACTACATCCCCCCCAACACGTGACGTGTGTTACAGTTGTTTACTGCGGCTTGGGCCGTGTAACTTTGGCATGGGGAGCAAATATCTGTCATTGTGTTAATACGGGACTTTTCTTTAAAAGACGCGCAATTTTTTAGATTTTGGACAATTTTTTAGATTTACACCTCCGAACCAAGATTTTTTTGTAAAATACTTAACCCAATTAAAATAGGCCTACATATTTAGCACAATGAGTTCCCATTACTACATTTTACGAAGTGTCCTAACCGTATAAGTTTTTCCCAATTCTAATATATTGTCTCAAAAAGCCGACGATGTTTAAGGATGTGTACAATTAGATTACTAAAAATACGACAGTAAAAAATTGCTACTAATATATTTGTACTATGCAATAGTTCCGTGATAGGACCATCAACATTGTAAATGTTAGCATAACAATGAAGTAACTGTGCTGTCAGCTAGAAGCTAGAATGAAACAGCGCTGCGTTGAATAACGGAGCCTCTTCCGCTGTTGATTCATTAACATGGGAATTCGTATTAAAAGCCAACCTACATGCAGTTTGTAATACTCTGCCGCAGCCACATGCTGTCGCTATAACGTAACTTCACGCTTATCAGAGGTGAATCGACTCTAGTCTCGCATTCGCCTCAAAAGCATTCAAATAATAAATGGAAATCCAGTTGGAAACTGTTTCGTGGGAATCACTATTATTATTCTGCATTATTTATTATATTTAACAACAAAAGTTAATTTTTCTCATTCTGAATGAACGTACAGTAGCAGAAACATTTACCGGATGTTGAATTGTTGACAAACTTTTATTCCCTTCGGCTGGGTAAACACGACCAAACAACTGCTCACGTAAACTTACATTGAGGGTTTGAAAATCGAATGTTGACAGAAAATAGCTTAAGTTCAAATTAAAAATTACCTAAACTTTTGGTCGTTTTAAACATACGATTTTTCACTTTTGCAGAACGACCCCTAATAAAAAACTGAATTAATTAAACTACCGAGCGATATTATTTTTTCTTTTGATGGCATGATAAATTAAATCTGAAAACTTAAAACAATCAGTTGCTTGCGCAAATTTAAAATTTGGGGAGACTTTATACTATTTTGTTCAGCACCTAATATATTTTTATTACAAAGATATAACGGTTACGTCTATGCATTTCTTTTCAAGATGTTACGGGTTAATTTCCCAACAGGATGCCTAATCATTTGAGGAGTTAAATTTGGCTATAAGGCTATGTTTGGTTGAATTAGTACCAAGGAGTTTATTCATCCCGAGGCAAAATTCCACTAGAGTCAACGTAGCAACATAAACTTAAAATTAAACTGAAAATTCATAAAACTTACTTGTTTAATATGTTTGATCGTTTAATCCTTCACTAAATCAAATAATTAGCTAAATGGCTGAGCTTCAATGAAGCCTTGGAGCTGCACGCTCAGAGCGAGCATGAAGCATGAATCGTAATCCGACAACAAAGCTACAAGCTGCTGACTGCGACGAAGCCCCTCAGCACTATAGCCCTACTACCTTTCAAGATGTTACGGGTTAATTTCCCAACAGGATGCCTAATCATTTGAGGAGTTAAATTTGGCTATAAGGCTATGTTTGGTTGAATTAGTACCAAGGAGTTTATTCATCCCGAGGCAAAATTCCACTAGAGTCAACGTAGCAACATAAACTTAAAATTAAACTGAAAATTCATAAAACTTACTTGTTTAATATGTTTGATCGTTTAATCCTTCACTAAATCAAATAATTAGCTAAATGGCTGAGCTTCAATGAAGCCTTGGAGCTGCACGCTCAGAGCGAGCATGAAGCATGAATCGTAATCCGACAACAAAGCTACAAGCTGCTGACTGCGACGAAGCCCCTCAGCACTATAGCCCTACTACCTACTTGCGCCTAATGCTGTGTGATCCGTCTAAGACATCTATCACTGTCATCTTGTTTGCTACATTTACCGCCTATGAGCATGTTTTGCTTTATATTCCGATGATAATTTGACATGAGATACCGAAAATTTTAACAATAAATTAAAATATAGTGAATGGTTACTTCTTAACTAAATTTGTTCCGCTTGAATGAGTATCGTTAATCGATTTGTAAAGGTAAACTAAGAATCACATTTTCAACTTGATTAATACAATTTAATTGAAAATTCAGCAATATGCTGCTTAATCTAAATAATTACAGCATATTTAAAAATCCAGGGATATGTTCTTGTTAAAACTTGAACGGTGATGTCTATAGCAGGATATTTAACAACTCACTGTTAAATGCGTATATTACAAAGGCAATAATACAATACGATTTACATGTGTTTTTTTCGGCAGTTTATAAATAATAGGCCTACCAGGTTAACCGAGCCTTGCTCGTTGGTTCTAATTCACTTTTGTTATAGTGGCATGTAAGCTATTAAATTTCTACCAACAACCAACTATATCTCTTCATAGTTAACAGCGGTTTCAAAAAGACTGCTTAACATTAATGTTCCTTTTTGTTTACTTTCGTTGTTATTTCGTTACCAAAATATGAACCCATAAGACCAATGTTAAAAATTACGATTTATAAACTAATATTTAGACGAAATTCGACTTTTCCTGGGATTGAGACCGGTTTATAAACTTATTTTTGGGCCAAAACACTCTTAAATGCAAAGTTAAAGAAAAATCTACCCTCTAGATTTCCAGATCGCGGAACACACATCCCTTCAGACAGTGCTCGTATTATAGTATAGGATTAACCAGACGATTTATCGACTTTGCGACAACTGTCTCATCCTCATACAGCCCGAAGAAAGTCTCAAGATAAGACAGCTATCTGTAGAATTCGAAAACTCAAGAAGTATTTAAGTTACTAACTGACGGATCGACAAAAATAGAAGTTATATTATTGTATTACTGAAGCTTATTATATGCCAACCTTTGTGAATACTGTATAACTAGCTACTTATACAGCTACGTATACTTCTTTAACCCCAACCTCGTAGAAAAGACGCAGATTATTGGGAGAGTGGAAGAGGCATCAAGCAGATATAGCTTGACCTAAATATCCACGACCACTTATAGCCTATAATAACCCTTGCATTAAATGTTATTCTATATTTTATTAACAATTTAAGCATATAAAAACAGTTTTATTTTAGATTATCAAGAAGGTTAACTTTTTAAAATTGAATAATATACCATAATACGAGCAATGTCTGAACGGATGTGTGTTCCACGATCTTGAAATCTAGCGGGTAGATTTTGCTAAAAATTTGCATTTAAGAGTGTTTTGGCCCAAAAATACATTTAGAACCAGCCTCAATCCCAGGAAAAATTGAATTTGGTCTAAATTTAAGTTTAAAAATCGTAATTTTTAACATTGGTCTTATGGGTTACTATTTTGGTAACGAAATAACAACGAAAGGTATACAAAAATAAAGGAACATTAATTTTAGTTAGGAGTAAGGAGCATTAGTCTTGTTAAAAGAGCTGTTAACTGTGAAGAGGTATAGTTGTTTGTTGGTGAATATTTAATAACTTTATTACCATTACACTGTAGCAAAAGTGAATTAAAACCAACGAGCAAGGTTCGGTTAACCTAGTACTCCTATACTATAATACGAGAAGTGTCTGAAGGGAGGTGTGTTCCACTATCTCGAAATCCAGAAGGTAGATTTTGCTTAAACTTTGCATTTAAGGGTGCACTCTACCTCGGCGTCAAAATCGTCGAGCGAGACTGTCAACTGCCGCTATACGCGGAAACTCACATTTTGGAAAATATATGACGGGTGATTTTAAATTTTGTTACTTTAATGCTTTTTTTGGTTTCAGTGCGAAATCGATTTGTGGTCTAATATCGATGTTTTTGAAATTGCAGACCTTTCGCATCTCCTTCTTGCATCGTTATCTATAAACTTTTTACCAATCTTATTGCAGATTCTTGTTCTTAAGATTGTATTGTACTCGTGTATCGCCTTATTTTTTCTCAAAAAATTGTTTTTAATACGTTAAAACTTTATACAAAAACGCTTATTTCAACATTATTAGCAAGCACCCTGCTTGATAATTTAAATTAATATCAAAATTTTAAGACGATAGCGGAGTACAAAATTATATTAAGAAAAGAATGGCACCAAAATATTTAAAGTCTGTTTACAACTGGGGCGACAAACACGGAGATTCTAAACCCTTGCATCCGCGCGCGGCAGATGGGTAGAGCGCACCCTTAAGAGTGTTTTGGCCCAAAAATAAGCTTAGAACCACCTAGGGAAAATTGGATTTTTGTCTAAAATTAAGTTTAAAAATCGTAATGTTTAACCTTGTTCTTATGGGTTGCTATTTTGGTTACGAAATAACAACTAGAAGTAAACAAAGTAAAGGTACATTAATTTTAAGCAGTTTTTATTTAACAGGTATAAACTGTAAAGAGTCTGGTGTAAATTGAATAGCTTGATTACCATGACACTACAACAAGAGTGAATTAAAACCAACGATCAAGTCTTGGTTAACCTGCTACTTTACATACAACTAAAACCTTCACATATTGCTAGCCAATGAAAATTCTGATTAAAATGTGTTTTACGCTTGAGTATACAGCGAGAAAATATCACGTGGATTCTTCAAAACTCATTTCTTTTAAACATTCACTTTAAAACTCCTATAAAGTGGAATTATCCAGCACATTCCATTTTTACCTGCAAGCCCGTGACTTTTCCAAACTGCGGAGCGTTTGGCGCGAGCACGGTGTGTACCGTAAAACGCAGACATGCCAATGCTTATACGACTGACGTAGTTTTATTACGGTCCAGGTACATGTAATATTTCACCCGGGCGTGTAAATTTACGACTGAACCGACTGCAGCGGTGTTGGGCCGCGACGCGCGGTTCACGAAACATTGCTCGGGTGCTGCAGAATCACAAGAGCTGCCACGAGCAGAAAGCGGTGAAAAATCTGCATGAGACAAAACTCGAAACACAATTGGATGAGATAGTGTGAAAATGTCGTAAGTGCAGCTCAAATATTGTTAAGATGTTCAGTCTACAGTATGGTGCTATATATAGAATTCGAATTCAATTATTACCCAGGTGCGTGTGTATTTTACAATACATACATAACGTTACCTTGAACAGAAACTATCTTAAAGATAAACTTCGGTTGAAATTCCATGAATTTAATTATAAAGATAATGTACTGCTTGCTTAGTATGCATGGAGGAAATGTATTAAAGGGCAATAGTTTCGTCATGTAAAAATACACGGAAACTATATAATGAAATAAAAAGTATGACCTATTAAAAAAGAGCTTGACAGGGCTTTATTAAGAAATCTCAAAACTCGGTAAGATCACTGAGATGTTAGTAATCTCAAAACACTATCAAAACGAACTCTATAAACCGACCGATATGAAATCGCCCATAAATTGTAACAATGTAGGCTGCACAATTCATTGTTTAACCTAAAAAATTCTACTGGCGTAGGTAGACATAAAACCAAACTATTAACTTAACATTAACGTGTAGAGGCCATCGCCTTTAACTGTCGATATTGCTGGCTCGTTGAAGCCGAATATTGCGATACTGCCCAAGCAGTAGCAATAGAATAAATTACTCTATTTAAAGCTTTGATCCAAATACTGTATCATGTGTCAAGTGGGGTATACTATACTATATCGGCATGGCATTCATATATTTTAACAGTTTTGGTATTTAGGTAAAATTTTAAACTGTGTATATGTCGCATGGCTCATTTAGCAAGCCACCAAGTGTTAGGAACAATAAAATAAATACTGCGGTGCAGAACACCTTGCTCAATATAAAGGCTATGTAAAAAAACTAAACTCTAAAATACAATTATAGATCTCTCTTTATAAAGCTCAAACCTGGGCGCTAAGCCATTGTAGCCCAGCTTTACTGAGACGTTCTCAAAATTAATTTGACCCAAGACACTAATATTGTAGTTGAATATAATTGACTTACTAACAGCAGCATGTTTAACTAAAGTCACCCTTTTCAATCCTGTGGTTTAGACCTCAATGTTTTTCCTCGCTTATTTCTTATTTATATTCGTATTTGTTTATTAATTTAATAAAAAAAAACAATTTAAATTTAAAACCTCAGCTGAATAAATACTCTCAAAATTAAAATTGTAAAGCAGTATTCTTTCCGCTTTCCACCAACAACAAACTCAACCACAAAGGTAGACCAGGACTAATTACAGCCTTCAACTGTTACGGTTTCAGTGCATTTTGTAGCGGCATTGAATACATTTCCTGGCTGTCAACAGCCGACGCTAAACGGGGAGAATCGGATGGCCCTTTTTATTCCAGTTTAACAGGGAAATTATCAAGCTGAGGAGTATAAAAGTATTCCTGATTTGGGAAATGGAAATAGTTATTTGTGCTTCTAGTGACTAAATTACAACTTTTTCTCCCTAAACGGAAACTGTTGTCGCCCTCAGCTTCGCCTTCGGGCGACAATTTCCCTGAGGGAGAAAACATACTTTAGTCCTTAGATATTGATGTCCTTAGAGGCTTGATGTTTTCTGGATTAATTTTTTATAGAAGGTCAATAGAACAGGGTGATCACAATTTTTTTTACATTTTGATAGGAAATTATTTGTTGTTAGGCCTATTGCCGAATCCTCGTGCATGTTTAAAAATTCTTGTTGATCAAACATTTACTAGATTGTCGTACTAAGTTTAAATATGAATCCTTTGCATTTGAGCCCTAGTTATGTGTCACTGACTATGAGACACTGTTTCCACATTGTGTCACTGACTATATGAGACACTGTTTCCACATTATTGTTTAATAACTCATCGTGCCAGATGGGTGAGGATTGTTGAGGTGTCTGAAAACACAGTTGTAACCTTAAAGTCATGACAGAATAGAAATTACTTATATATGTTGGGTCCTACTTCTTCTCGAACCTATTTGTGATTTTTTCATTTCTTTTGCAGCTGCGGACGACAAGGATGCACTTCAACATTCCCCGGTAATGGAGAGCCAACAATTAGCAGTCTACACTGGGGACGCGGTCATTAGTCATCGTAGATAGCAACTAGACGCCGCGCCGCAGCAGACCTGCGTACTCGGGCGTCCAACTCCCAAGTGAGTTGGATCCTCAATGTCCCTCGCAGAAAAACTATTGCCTGGATGGAATAAGTACGTGTATGACGTGATGCACGACCTTTATATTCTCCGCGATGTTTAGTTTGCTAAAAAAAGTCGCAGTTTCAAACCAATCACTTTGTTTTGAACTAAAACATTTTTTAAGCCATTTTATAAATTGTTTATGATCAAGATAATTTATTGAGTTAAGATAAAAACAAAAAATATTTGTTTGGTTTGCAAGTTTGTATCTCGTTTCAAACTATTTCCGAAGTTGATTATTGATTTGTTTAAATATTATGATTATATATGTTATAAGGTATATATTTTGTAAGGTAATATTTTATTAGTATACTTACTCCATTTAAACGCCTAGGTTGACGTAAAACAACATACCTGAAAAAGAACGTTGTCGTTAGTAAAATCAACAAATGTAAATATCAAGTTTGACATACCACATATTAAAAGTAGAGGGATGATAAATACGGTATAGGTAATGACTTACGACACACCCTCTTAATTTAATTTACCTAATTCTGATGAAAAATTCCTCAGCCTAGATGACAGTGTAAAAAGTGTAGTGAGTGTAGAAAAATCTAGGGACATCGGAGAGAATCTGATAGAAACAATCGGTCCCATATGGACCGGCACAGATGTGGAGAGAGGGTGGGAGGAAAGCAAAGTTAACGATATTTGCACGCGAGAGGCGCGAGCTAGGGGATGTCGCATACTAAACAGCAGTCATGAATGCTGATGACGTCATGCCATTCAATGTATGTTAATCAGGCCAGTGAAATGTTCTGCTATACCCTCCATATACAATATTCGTTCTATTTTAGAAAGCTTTTACTTTTGAAAGTGGCATAATATTGTATTCGCAAAACATATTTAATTGCAATTTTTGTTTGAGTAAGCGGCAAATTGGTTTTGACATAAATTATTTATAATTTATAATAAAGTAGAAGTTATGCGGCAAGTTAGTGGTATACATTACGAAATAATGTTTGTTTTAGAATCACTGTACAATAGCTTTATGAAAAAGTTGGACATAGATTACTGAACACACCCCCTATTCAACTGCCGTGTGTTGAAACGAAACAAACACCAATGTTTATTGGTGCGCAAAACTGTAAACCAGCAGTCCATCAGCCAACAACCAACTGGAAGCTGAATTTAACACTACAGCAATACTCTGTGATCCAACCGAAGAAGATAGGCCACTGTTATAGATTATACATGAATATGAAACAGTTAAGGTAGGACTACATCAATAGAGCTCCAACTGCGTTACCGTACTTCAATGCCCAAATCTAAACCTTTATGCGCTCTCCCATAATTCTGGCTTTTTATTGACTTTAGGCACCAGAAATCATATATTAAAAGTTTTATCCTATAGAGGAGACATAGGATATTGCCTTCACAGCAAATCTTCATTTTTTCGTGGACTAAGTTTTTTTTCTACTCAATTCATTTCACAGTGGCGTAAATAATAATAATAGAGGTTACCTCAACTGCACATCTTAACCAGCCCGTTGCTCGAAAGGTCTCTAAAGCGTTGTAAATAAGCAGACAGTTTAATATTCATGAATGCGGTTGATAGTGTCCGGATGATGTATCAGCTGCGGCTGCGGCGCGGCGGGAGTATCAAATGACCGGCGTACATCAGCATCATCAGCAACAGCAGCGGCAGGCTGAGTCACCGATCAGCATCTACCTCTCATTGTAAGCATACTCTCCTCTGGAATTGCCAGGGAATACCGACATAACACTCTATTTTTACAAAATAAACAGTTTAATTTCTGATTATACAATATAAATACAAATGTTTTTATCAGTTGAACACTCCTGGAGACGATGTAGTACTGTTTAAAGATTGAAAATTATTTTCATTTGCCTCTAAAACGATTGAATTAAATTTCACTTTTACCATGTGGGTAAAGAGAATAATATCCGCCCTTTATAATAATTCCAGACCTTATATCCATAACAAGTTTGAAATAACCAAACCAAAGTCATAGGAAAACCCATCAGTAATCCAAATAGTTTAAAACATTAATATAAAACTCACGTTCAAAAAATATTAATGGCCTTTTCATCAAAACAAGTGTTTAAAAGAATAACTCAAGATTGTCGTTATTTGTTAATTGTTGGAGCCTTACCCCAATGCAATGCAAATTGAAAATATGTCTGTCATGCGAATAAAAGGTATTTGCAAGAGAAACTGATAATACATCGTACAGTAATATTGACAGTTCTGATTTAATAGCACTTAACAATCTATAAACCAGATTGTTCCATCAATGTCGGGCTAGCGTACAAAAACTATGTTACGTTGTTATGATCGGATAAAACTGCTTAGGAAAAAAATATATATATTGGATATTTAACTTAACCAATGGTTCATTAAATTAACTTTTCGTGGTTTGCCTTGATCATATATTACGTTTTATTTTTAGTTAGCAAACCTCTAAGAAGACTAATATAAAATATTTCAAGAGTGGTGCAGTAACTACAAATTTAGAGCCATGGCACATTAGCGGGATTCTTAATTAGTTATTTTTGGGTTTAAAAGAATTAATTGTCTGCTTTTACAGTTACCTCATTAGCGATTAAACACAAATTCAAATTCCCATAATGTTCGCCCAGGCAGGCCGTCGCCTACGGAGGCCCCCCGCCGCCGCGCCGGTCGACGGCGACGGAGGGTCCATGTCTTCTGTAAACACTCCTTTTATCCTTCGCCTCTCATATCCTAATTTAATTCTATAACCCCGCGACGGAACCGTTTTTCAAACTGTCACGGTTTTTTGTGGCTCTCCCGTGTCTCTTTGTCCGGTCGGCCCACATAGCGCACCTCTAAACATGATCAGACCACGAGATAAAGATATTAAATTTGAAAGAAATCTGAAGAACTGAATTGCGGGTTTCTTAATTTAAAAACATTCTAATGTGATAAACTATCGTATAAATGCCAATGTTATTTTTAAAGTAGTGTTAAAATTAGAGCATTAACCGAATGGAAATGCATTACCAATGAAAAATAAAGGGCAAAGAAAACTTACCGAATGCGTCACATTGATTATGAATACAACAGATTGTTTTTGTTGAATTGTTGTTTTACGTACGATAAGAAAGTAATAAAAAACCTTCTTCTTAAATAAAAAAATAAAATAAAATAAGCACAACATCAATTCAAACCTCGATCATTATTTTTTCCATTTCTTAAACACTTAATAATAATAATATTTATTGCACAACAATAAATAGCATTACAAAATACATGATTTTTATATAAATAATTTTAAAGTAATTTAACCTATATAATATTAATTTTTTCATGATATATTTTCATATAATAATTTTTTTTCCATAAAATCTTCAATTTTATATACTGTAATGCTTCTTCCAACAAAATTAATTTTATTTTCTTCTTAAAAGTTCTAATATCCGCTTCATTTTTCAAATCTTTTGGTAACTTATTATATAATTTAATCCCTTGGTACTGTAGATTACGTTGAAATAATTTTGTATTATGTTGAGGAATTACAATATGAGATTTATTTCGCAGATTTGTATTCTTGTTAACTTCAAAATTTTTAAAATTATTCTTCACAAATAACAAACAGATATATATATATATATATATATATATATATATATATATATATATAATGAAGGAAATGTCATAATTTTATTAATTTTGAATATATCTTTGCAAGGAAAATGTCTTGGTTTTTTAAAGATAACTCTTATTGCTAATTTTTGTAAAATAAATATTTCTTTCCATCTTGATGTAGAATATCCCCATATGCTTATTCCATACTTCATATGTGGATAAAATAAACCATAATAAGCTGATATCATTAATTGGAGATCACAGAATTTTGACAATTTTCTTAAGACAAAAATTGAGCTGCTTAATTTTTTGCTAAGGTTGTTGATATGGGTATTAAAATTTTTATTTTCATCAATTATTAAGCCTAAGAATTTCACGTTCTTATTACTTTCAATGATATTTCTATCCATTTCTAAAGTTGTACTGTGGTCGTTTCTATTTCGTATGCGTTTAAAATCGATAAATTGGGTTTTTTAGAATTAATTACAAGTCCATTTGAATTGCACCATTGCACAATAGAATTTGCTTCAATGTTTGTATTAATTTACAGATTTTCTTCTTCTCTACTTGATATAAATAAAGTTGTGTCATCAGCAAAAAGGACAAGATCTGATTTGTTTGGATATTCACTAATGTTATTTATACATAATAAAAAAAGTATTGGGCCTAAAACCGACCCCTGTGGTACTCCACTTTTACATTTTAATTTTTCTGAAATTTCATATCGCAAACATTTTTCTTCGTCTACGTATGGAATTTTTACAGCTTGTGTTCTTTCATAACTTAAGTCTAACATTTTAAGATAGCAACAAGCATGTTCCAACATACAGGAGGTCAATATTGGTAGTTAAGTCTGGTTAAGTGCTGTGTTCATACCAGTAATGGTAGTTACCATTAGGTTATATTATGTTGGGATATTTAGTTATTTTTAGGAAAATTAAAATTTTAGACGATTTTTATTACAAATCCATTAACAGAATCTGATAATATTAACAATGAGCAAAGCCCAACTTTAAGAAGAAATCCCCAAGCGAAGTTAATTGAAACAACTGAATACATTTCACAAGAAACGTGTGTATCGATCGATTGATTTTGTATATGTAAAATAACATTAGGTAATGTAAAAGCACTTGGCTTCAGAGCGGAGATTGTGTACTTAGGTTTCAATATAGGAAACATCAGCGTAGCGCTGTGAAAGATTTCCCATTTGCTTCCCTTACGTGCTCGATCAAATATTCTTATACTTGAATAAGTTTTTTTCGTTCGATTGAGGAGATATACAGTATTCATAGCCCTCTTTATCTACAAAAAAAATAATAATAAACTTATAGGTTTCACGAGTGTTTTAATGTGTGACACTAATACTATAGAAGTGTCATACTCCTGCCAGTTTTAAGCCCTTTAAAGAAATTTTATTTTTATAATTTTTGTTTATTTCTGTGGACTTAATAAAAGTCTAACCTGGGTAACTAGCGTATACCGGGGCTCTATAAAAAAGTTTTCTATCGAACTAATTCGAAAGTATATAGTACTTATAAAAAATGGCAAAAATTGTTAAATGTTTTAAAAAAAGAAATAAATTAATTTCTGATGTTAAAATAGGTTATTATGCATTGCCTATTTATACTCACGTTGGTGTATTTATTTTTAATGTTACCCTTTTAATGCATTGTTATTTTGTTGATAAAATGAAAACCGACGACAAGCCTAAAGTATAATATTTATGAAGTCGGTCTGGTTTTAAACCGTAAGCAAGTCTATTTAGCAATGACAAACTAGGGTCCCCTACCTACATATGTATAAAACAAATAATATTTCGTATTACTGCATATTATGAATAGTAATGAAGACTACTGATAAATTAAGGAGTAGGCCTACGAGACGGAAAACGTGTACGATGTGCCCACCGAATGTTCTATTCGACGTTTTAACACCTTGTTTTATTAACCATTACCTTATCGCCGCGCGTTACCAAATGTAGTCAGTCAGTTTACCACTACACTGGTTTGGTAGTTGGGTTAGGTTAGACTTTAGAGTAATAGTAGAAGATTAGTTCACATCACAATGTTGTTAACGTAAAACGAAATGGACAGTGTCTCAGAAGTCTGACAACAAAAACACAATCCCGCGCAGGTCCGACCAGAATAGGTAAAGTGGAGGTGAGATAGCACCTGATAAGAATAGATAAGGCCCACCATTGAATCTGATATCCCATATTCACAATGCAGATTTGTCCCGTTCTATATGACTAACTTTTTACTATGACCCCATTTGTCAACAATGAATTCTAGCTTGACAAATTTTAGTAGTGGAGACCCTAAGACAAGACCCGGGGTCTGATGTAGGCCTACTAGTACTCATCAACCGGCCTCGGCTGGCCGTGTTATGGTTGTGTGGCTGTGTTGCGGCGGTGCGGTGCGATGTGACGGTGGATTAAGACGCGGCCGAGGCCGTCGACAGTTATGGGACTCCGTGGGAACGGTTTTACGCATGCGGCGCTCCCAATGGCCGGATTACCGATGGTGCACGCTTCAACCGCTGGCCGGCAACGCTCTCACAGTCGACACTCGACACTCTAGCAGCGGTAGCATCCGACAGTCACCAGAGGAGGCAGTGGTCACTTTTTCACTTCTGCCAGCACAAGCGCAGCGTCATCAAACGGGTGTACATCACAAGAGCCACTCACACTGAGTCAATAAATCGAGCGTAAGAGAAATTACGAGACTACTGAATAGCTTTCAACAATATTGAGTTACGATTCACATAAATACGCAACAGTGAAAAAATGTTTTAGATAAAAGTGTGCTCACTAGATGAAGAGATGTTCTTCTACTTTGTTGCCGTGTGTTCTTTTACTATGTTTATTCAATACAAATATATAAAGCGTGACCATATCGTATTATATCGACCATATCGTAGCAACTACCATATCGTAGTTGGGTTTAAATGATTGTCGATTTGTCTTTAGATCATACATTGATAATCGGGTTACGAGGGAGCACCGTCAAAACTAAGCTCTTCACGTGCCACGAAAATTTTTACTTGGCAAACAGGAATACTACAGGGCTACGAGTGTTAAGGAACGTTGCAAACCAGATAGCAGGAAATTCACATTTAATATTATTGTCAGACAAAGACAACAACATAGTGAATTTTCTCCGCACCACCGCGTACGAGATGCCATCCTATTTATGTCGAACCACTGCAGTTCCCGGTGCAACAAAGGGTTAGCGGCGACGCTGCGGTTTTTGCACGCGCAGATGAGGTGTGGCCGCACCGACCACTGTTATTGTCTTACTCCACCATCAATAACGTCCGGCTGCCGCTCAAAGCCGTCCGCCGATTTGGCGGATTCCCCCGGTAATTAAAGAAGGATGCGGAATGCTGTTATGTCATGTTTCGGTGGCAAAAAGCGCGCGTGGTCGTATGGTCACGTCCCGGGCCGCGGCGGCGGTCGCAGACGCATGCGTCAGCGTTTTTGTCGCCGCGACAGACGCGATCGCTGCCGTCATCGTGTTTCGTGTTGTGTCTACGCTTGTCGACCCGAATGTGACACCGGTAACAAAACACCGCCGGTTGTCGCGAATTCCGCGAGATAACGAACGACAAAACACGACCGCTCCGTAATTAAAAGCCTTTGTTAATTTTTTTTCACCGGACCGCATTGTAGCGCTGGTGGAGCGAGAGCGAGCAGGCCAGAGGACGGGGGAGCCGTGGACGGCGACAGCGACAGACGCTCGGCGACGGCGAGCTTCCATTAGAGGCCCACTCGCGCCGACACAGTAGTTATTACCATTAATCTTTATATTTACTGATGGATGGGTTATTTTACAGTGTTGAGCCTAAAACGTTGACTTGTAAAATCCCACGGTGCAATAAAAAGGTTGTTACCATAATTTTGGACTTAAAAAACCCCTATGCTTGCTAGACTTAAAGAAGAAGAATGTTTTCCACTCTGTGGCATAGCCATTAATTATAAAAAGGTTAAAATGTTGTAAAACAGCTTAGTTGCAATTGGTGGCTGTACAGAACACCAGAACGGATTGTCGACCAACGTCAGCAGTTATATTAAAATGAGATCATCTGGGCGAAGTCAATAGAAGGGTCTATAGGAATATTACCTAAATGTGTTCTGCTAAACGTAAAAAATATTTTAGTAAGAGGAAATAACTAGTGACATAATCTTCTCAAAGCGTTCTTATGCCTAAAATGGCTTACTTAGCTCGTCAACATAAAATTTTAAATTGTTCGTTAACCACACATAAGAGCAAGTAAAATCTAAGTACTTTGACAGCGCAAGACGACAAGAATCATTAATACTTATTGATATGGGTTTGAAACTGTCGCTAGACTCTTAAACTGTAAAAATTCTGTCTCTTTGGGATTTAGTAATAAAAAGAAGTATTGTAAATCATAAAGTTGCTATACGTTTTAATACAACTAACTTTTTAAATTGTATTTATATAAAATCTGAGGATAGTTTAAACAATTAAACGGCGACAATGGTGGGTATTGTGTGGCGAGGGCGAGGTCTAGTGTCGAGATAAGGGCGGTTGACAGATGGGAGGGAGACAAATTGGACACAAATCATGTGACGGTAGCGGTCTAATCCGGCGTCTCCGCTCGCCGCCGCACCGCCGCGCTGCTATCGCGCAACGTCTGTCTCATGTCTGGGGCAATCGCTATCACACTGGCCTCATGGCTCGTCCGTCAATATCAGATTAGTAGTAGTATATTTATGTATAGACGACATTTGTAACAACTTGTTCAAAAAAAGTTCAATGACTAAAAATAGGGGAAAATGGTTATAGGTAATATAGAAATGTATTGGGAGCGACTTAAACTGTTGAATTCAACCCCTTGAATTTATTTTTTTGTAAAGTGTATCTCATTGTCTCTAGTGAGGATCCATTTTCAACGAAAAATAGCGGTCTTCAATATTTTAAATTTACTACAGCCTATATAGTTGTATAGTTCAAAAATCATTCCAGCACAAATTCAGTTGATTATTAGGTCTGATTTCATATAGCGGACATCGTCATTACCTCAAAACGGAAGTCTATTGTTGTCATATTAAATGTCTGCTGCTATTCTAGTATTCTATTACTGCATGTATTATCATTTGTAACTGTGAGTTTCAAAATGAACAATTTTTGAACATTTTACCAATTGCCGATGGAAACAATAAAATATCAATCATCAACTTTACATGTTTCTATTGATTTCATCTCCTTGAGTTCAACGTTCCGTACTTCTCTAAGAGTAATCCATGAGTAAGCATGCAGTAGAAGTAGTGGGGTTTGGTTACTTTCAAAACGGAAGTCGTGCCAATTGCCAGCCGCTGCCGGCCAGCTGCCATCGGCCAGCTGCCAAATCAGTCGCTGCCGCCATATGCCATGCCATATAGCTTCCGGTGGGGGAGGAGATGTTATTTGAAATTTGAAATTCAACTTGACAATTGGGTTATGGAAAGTATGTCAAGGTCATCCAGAGTAAGTTTTAAAAACCCCTATCCCGCTACCACCGGAGTAATAGTTCGGAGAGTGGAACTAACTCCGGTGATAGCGGGATAGGTATAGAATTAGGTTTGTGAATTTTATTTGTGAAAAACATACAATCAATGTGTGACAGCAGTGTTTAAACAAGTTGAAGTTTTGTTATGAACTACAGAGTTGTAAACACAAACACCGACGACGATGAGAAGGTAAACGCAGAGTCCCCAGATGATGTATTTAAAAAGTTTGAACAAACGTAACATCTCGAGTTGGTTTTCCCGTTCCATTTCCAATCGTTTGATTTCCAATTTCAATTTATCCTCTTCCATCCTTGTTACAAATGGAACTTCATCCATCATATCCATCATGTTTGTGTTTTTTTGAAATTTTGAAAGAAGCGATGTTGATAGTTGAAGAGGCGAGGATGGAATGAGAGTTAAAAGAGGGAAATGTCGGTTAAATAAAGAAGTGGTGGGGGGAAAGAGCGTTGTTACATAGAAGCGGTGGGGGAAAGATGCTGCTCATCATTTGCCTCAGAAGTTGTGTCCGACTCTAGAGGGGGGTAAGAGGAGTAGTATTTAGTAAACTGTCTTCATCAGAACTTTCAACCTTATTACAAATAGGACAAGCGTAAGTTATTTCCAAATTCATTGTAATAGCGTTAAATTTATCTATAATTTCATTTAAAGCATTAAATATTTCTTGTAAATCATCTTTTGAGTTTATTTCAAAACTAGCATTCATTCGTGCCAATGGAGAGGTGTTCATCGTTAGAGAGTTGGCAATCGAATGAGGATTAGCGCCTAGGGAAGGGGGCTTATATAATGGCGACCTTGAGCAGGTGTCTAGGGAGGGGGGCTTTCTAGGGAGGGGGCTTCTATATAGGGGACCTTTAGCTTATGATTGAATAAAACGTTTAGTTCTTCTTCTTTGTCTTTTAATTCAATTATTTGAACCGAAGTAGTTGTTTCATCCTCTTCACTCGATGAAGAAAACAATTCACCAGGATTTAAATATTGAACTACAATTCTGAACCATCTTATAGGATATTCGTCAATGACAGAAAGTAAGTTTTGAAACAATTCTTCCATCTCCTCCCTGTCAGTTATTATATGTTCAAACTTGATAAATTTTCCTTCCATGTTGTTAGTTAGAGTGTTGGAAGTGGAATGATTTAATATTATATAAAAATTAGAACTAGTGGTGGGGGAAATCTCAAGGTCATCCAATTGAAGTTTTAAAAAAGAGTGTAAAAGTGAAATTATACATTTGATGGTTCTACAGGATCGGAATACCAATCTGATCTGTATTTACATCTTTTTATCATATGTGTACAAAAATCATCTTGATGAGACTTGGTGCGTTGACAATGAGCAAGATCTAGAGGGTGAAATTTGAAACATCTTTGAGGACAACATGTATGAAAATATCTTGATTTGTAAAATTTGAAAGTTCGCAATTCCGGTGGCGGTAGTTGTTTTGTTTTACATTTGCAATAACAAGATCCGAAGAATTCACATTTAGTACAAGCTAACCCATCCACCATCATTGGTCCTAAATCTGTACACTGTTGTTCACAACAGTAACGAGGTTTGTACTTGTATTTTTGCTCTTCCATGTTGACGCTGCGGAGTCTAGTGAAAGAATAAGATTGTATAGTGATGAATAGCGAGTTTTATGTACTATGAAAAGTGGTAGGGGTAATTTCAAGGTCATCCAAATGGAGTTTTAAAAAATTATACCTTACAAGTGTAAGGATTATTGAAATTTAGGAAGTTTGTTTCTGTTTGTTTTCTTCAGTCTTTTTTTCTCTCTCTGCCTTAGCCATAGCAATAAGTTCTTCTGTTGATAGTGGATGTACTTCAGGAAATTTTAAAATTAATTTAGCTTGATATCCTTCTTTAGTTAATACATCTAAATCTTGAGTCATTTGTTCAACAGTGTTATAATCCTTTCCATAGATTTTCCCATCAAGTTCAATCATCATTCTGTATAACATTTTGTAGAATAGATCTTGTTGTGGCGAGAGCTGAGAAGCGAATGATTATTTATCAAACTGTTACATCCTTTTTATGAACTTGACATTGATCACGTGATTCCTTAGTTGTAATTTTATTTATTAAAAGTTATTCAACATTGGTAATACTTCTGGAACTTGACGTTATGTTGACCAGCTGGCGATGAAGAAGTTGTAGGTTGTGTAGAAAAAAATATTTCATCATCGCAATATTTTGTTTTAGTGAACATCCTTGTATTAGTAGCACTAACATCAACAGTTAAGTGATAACCACCGGTAAGTAAAACTCGCATTTCGTTAGTTACATCTTCAAGTTGTTCAAAAGTAGTTATGGTGTTGGTATCATAAGATGCACACTTAACCTTTAGGGACATGTTGAAGTTTTGTATTTAGTGATAGAGAGTGAGATGTGTACGGTACGAAAGGTAGTCGTAGACTGATGAATTTAACAAGTTGATTTTCACTTTTATTATCACACAAAATTGGGTCAAGGTCATCCCATGGAATTTTTAAAAAAAGCAACATATTGTAATGTACAAACACATTACAATATGTTGCTTTTTTATTTATTTTTTTTTTTTAGGTTTATATCATATTTATTGAGAAACAAATACAAAGAAATATTTACAATCTTATGTACAAACTAATCAGTAGTAGGTGTTACATGAATTGTAAGTTCAGTAGAGTTGTTTCCACTTGGTCCATGTGATACCAAATAGAGTGCGCCGGGTTGAATTATACGAAGATCTTCATTTTGTAGTAGTTGTACGAAGCGCTTTGGTAGGAAGATTTGAAATTTTGCTTCATCACCAATTGTATAAGGTGCCTCGCTTAATGTGCAATTTATAGCATCACCTACTGAAGTTTCCATCTTCTTTATTGTATGAATGATGTAGTGTTTTTCTTCTTTCAGCTCGGAACATTTCTTTGTAGGTAGGATTGTTGATTTTGAATGAGCGTTGAATTGTTCAACTAAATTTTGAAGTAAGTTGTTTGATGCCATCTTAATGTTTTTGCTGATGCTAATCTTCTTGTTAATAAGAATATCCGTTGGAGATGTTGTCTCTTCGGAGGTTCGAGTAATACTCATGCTGTGTCATGGTAGCGCTCTCACTTTTATTATCGAGACTACCCCCACCACTGACACTACCCCCTCCACTGACACTACCCCCACCACTGATGCTACCCCCACCACTTTGTTGAAGGAAATTATTCAAGCGGTAGGCATTCTTCAAAGCACACTGTGACCTTCGATGTTTAAAACTTTTTGATGAAATACAAAGTTCATTAAAGTAGCATTGAAATCTCTATCTATTATTGCATTTATAACTTCATTGCTTGTAAATGATTGTATCCAATTTGCTTTTTCCAATCCTCTTGTGTAGATAGTTTTAAACTCTTTACAATAATGATTCATAATATGCGGCATCATGTTATAATGAATAAAACCTTCATCCCATTTTAAGTTGTGAAAATGTTTGTTTAACCATTTGTTTGTAACTTTCGCTTTAGTTGTTAGTTTATTGAATGGAAATGGAGGTTTGAACAAGTAATGATAAATTACAGATGTGTTCATATCCAAAATTACTAATTCTTTAATAATGAAATTTCCATCATTCCCTCGAAAAGCTTGAAATTCAATTATACCTCTTTTAACTTCCATTAACTGTGATGCAGTAGAAAACGAAACCCGTTTGTTCATGATGAAGTCTCATCCACAACTGACTGTTATTACAAACACGATTGTTCTTCTTTTATTTCTTGTGCTTCTTCGTTTATATTAAAATTGGTGTGATAGTTGTTTAATTGTCTCCACATATCCACTTCTTGAGGTATTCGATTAAAAATTGAAGTATCCACAGGACCATATAAAATTGGAATGAATGGTTGTCTGTCCAATGTATCGATTAGATAATCTTTAATTATTGTACTTGAAAATACTAGTTGTTTTAAGTATCTAGTGACAGGACCGGTAGTACAACTTAAAGTGTAAAATTCTTCTTTAGTGAAATGTAATTTTACATCATGTCTAGTTAAATCTTTGAAGCGAACAACTTGTCCCCCACGATGTTTGATTATATCAACTTCAATATTTGATTCTAATAAACTTAATCTTGTTCTTTTTCCAAATGTGTTGTTAGTTAAATAACATTCCAAAAGATGTAAATGTTTCATTAGAGAATCCCAAGAAGTTTCAGTAAAGATAACCATTTTACTTCCTTGATTTAACATAACAATTGGTGAATAATCCAATGATTTTACAATTCCAACAGATATACTTTTTGTCATGCATGAAGAAATAGGGTAGAAAATTCGAAGAAATACTTCTGTTAAAATATTTGTTGTAATGTTAACTTCAACCTTTTTTCTTTTTACTTCTTTTTCATCTTCTCCTTCTTCTTCTTTCTTCTTATGTTTGTTAAACTTGAGGAATTCATCCATTTCTTGTTCAACTTGCTTTTCTATATCAGAACTATTTTCATCCATTAGAGGTGTATTTTCTTCTCCATTAGTAGAATTCATCTTGCGAACGATGTTTCCCATACGACGGTTGAAGATAGAATGAAGTTTCTACTAGTTAATTTCCTGCTTTTATATTTTTTGTAAAATTCTTGAAATTTATACAATTACATAATTGTTTATTTTCAACTTGTGTTTTATAAACAAAATTCTAACCTTAAAAATTGAGGAAGATAATTCTAACCTCAATATTTTGCAGTAGTTGTACTAATATTTTAAAGTACATTTTTCACTATTCCGGTCAGTGGTGTGTAAGTAACTATTTTATCATGTAGAATTAGACAGTATGCCGAAGTTCCATCCGCTACTGGTTCTTCAAATTCCATTTCAATTTTTATATCCACACTTGATGATTTTACTGATTCATTTTGTTTTGAACAATCGATTACAATTATTGGAGCTTTGGAATAATACTGATCAGGTGATAATAGTGGTGTATTAGTCTTTCCATAATATGATGATTGAAATCTTGCATACATATCATATAAAATGGAAAAACGTTTTTTGCTAAACATGACATTTAAATTGTCATATGGAAAGAATTGAGAGTTTAAGAAAACTTTACAATTCTTTATTTTACAGTGATCAAATTGACCAGCATTTGCAGTAATAACATCTTTTCGCTTAGTTTGAAAACCGAGTATTATGTACCTTGCACGTTCCAAGTAAGTTGATGTTTTGACGGTCCATGTTTGTCGTTCTGTTTGAGGTAATGTAGGGTATTCATGAAATTCCCAACTTCGGAATGGCATTACAATGTCACGGTCAGATTTTAACTTTCTTAACAATACGATTCTATGTTCATCAGCCAATTTTACATGAGGTACTCTCCAAACAACTTTATCCAATTGTAGTTGCCATTCCAGTTTATCTTCCGTAGTTGCAGGGTCTGCAAGTATTAAGTCCTTATTAGTTGAAGATCTGAGTAATACTAATTCTTGTTTAACATTTATTATAACCCTTTTGTAATCTTCAGCAAATCCTAAAAGCAATCGTAAAGGTACATGAAAATCAAAATGACCGTTGGAAGCAGGTGTTATAGTGTCTTTATCGGGAGCAACCCATCCGGCGGTGACTATTGAATTCTTCTCATGTGGTGTTAATGATGTTAATCCTTTTAATGTAGTTGTTATACCAACCTTTTTTGTTGAATCAACTGTCACCCCTGATATCTCATATCTTATTTCATCAAAAAGATATGCCATTGGGTTATTTATAAAAGGAACTGTTGAAGCAGTTTTTCCATCCAATTTTAATACCCTTCCTTCGATGTACAAATAACTTTCACATGGTAATGTGTAAATATCTTGTTGTTGAATGGGAATTCTTATTTCTTCATTATTGTTTAATTTTGATGAAGTGTAAGGGTTGTGTGTGTGATATTCCTTCTCCCATAGTGTTTCGTCGAATGTCGGTCCTTGAGATATATCCAGGATATCCATCGTTGTTAAGTTTCAATCCAATCTTTTGTAGAAAACGAATGTTGTCTGATGTTAACTCTTCCAATGTCGAGGAGCTACTGAGCTCCCGACTCTTCCGTTGTGGTTTAAATGATAATCCCATGTTGATTTTTATGTCGCTGCTCTGATGTGTATTCGTATAGTAATTGTTTCTCCTCTAAAGTCAACACTATGACCGTCTTGATCCAATATGTTCAGTACGATGTCTGAAATGAAACTGGTGTTTAACGGTAGGTATATCAAGTTTTGTGGCTTCTCAACAATTTTAAAACCTGGAGCAACTGTTGGATAAAATGTATGTAAGATATGCTGATTTACTCCTTCTCTATATGATCCATGTATAATATTACATGTTACATCAATACTATTTACTTTTAATATTGTAACAGTTGTATTACCTGAATGAGTAGTTCCAGGAGTTAAGATTTTCTTTTTTGTATCTGTAAATCCAAGTAAACTGCCAATAGAGTTTTTCATTCCGACATCTATATAATATTTTGAAGTTATTTCTGCTTTTAAAGTATTATTATTTCCTTTGATTGTGATATTATCTTCTCCGAGTTTTTTCTGCAATAATTGGTTTATATCATCAATTTCATAAGCTCCAGTAGGAAATGTAATTATTTTCAATTCTGAGTATTTTCCTGCAGCATCCTTAGATTCATAATAATGTAGTAAATTGTTTTTTCCTTCTGTAACATTAGGAATTGAATTGTAGGTAGTCAAATCAAGTAATGCCGCTTCCCATAATCTTTCCTTGGATAAACGCAATGCTGGGAATAGAGTACTTTTTAATGTGGATGAATTTCCACTCAGTGACACTGTATACGATGACATCTTAAAGGTGACTGACACTTTTCGCTAGAAACTCCAAACATAAATGTCCACATATTTCAGTATTGTTAGGTTGTTCTCTTTTGTAATTGTAAAAAATGTTTTTGGAGTTTTGAAAATAATGTTGAAGTTCTTTAGGCGGTGGTAGATTGCCAAAACTGTCAAAGTAGTAAATAGTTTGTCCGAGCTTTTTATAGCATACCCAATGAGTGCCTGGACCATAGGTGGAATCCAAATTTACTATTCCAGTTTCATTTTTCCATATTTTAGTTGGTAATGCATCTTTCATAAAAACTCCTCGAAAGAATGGTATTTTCAAACATTTTACATAATCATTTAACTGATGATTAGTTAAGGCTTTATTTGGAATTATCAATTGATTTTTTTTATTTAGTACACACGGTACGGTCTTAGGTATAAACCTGCTCCGTTTTTTACCATTGACCAAACAGAAGCCTTTTTTACTTTTGCTTTACGAGTTCTACGACGTCTCTTTCTAATATTTCCACCTTTTTTGGGAGCTCTTCTTTTTGCAGGTCTTCCTCTGCGACGTCGTCTTCCACCACCAAACTTAGCTTTTGTCTTCATGGCTGTTGTTACTGCCCAAGCCGCTGCTTTTTCTGCAATACTTGCGTCACTTGATTTTACTCTTTGCCAAGTTTTTTCTGCTAGAATTTTATCTGCTATTGATCTATTTGTTGAATCTTTAAACTTTGAATATGCTATATCGTGTTGTTTGCAAGCTTGATCTAATTTATTAATTCCAGGATCTCCTCTTGCTAAACGTTTTGCCAACTTAGTTCCAGGTCCACAATATTGATAACCTCCAGGAATATGTAATTCGTATGGTAAAGCGTCTATTGCTCGATTTACAACAGCACCAATAGGTATCCGTCTAAGCAGGGATAACGCAGTTGAAGTTATACCACGTCCTCTCTTGTTGCTGTCTTGATGATGACTGAGTGATACGGCCTTCATTATGTAGTCTTATATAAACTGGTGTGTTTACTCCACAAGATACATTACATAAATGAATAAGTTATGTATAATTTTTTATATTTAAACACTTAGTTATTCAAATTAATTATATATTGATTTATAATTCTATTTTTAATCCAAGCTTCCCGTTCATCGGGTTGAATTATCACATGACTCGTTGTACTAGCTATATGATTGTGGGTATCAATAAGTAAATTTCCTACTATTCTTATTAAACAATCTAAATTTACAGCATCTTTTGGATGTTGAGGATCTTGTAACTGCATAATACGTTTATCATTACATGTGTAAGCGGTCGAATCACTTTTTGATGTTGTTATGACTTGTCCAATAGTAGCAGCATCATTGAAAACTTCACCTGGTGAAACATTAATTATTTTCTTCATCTTAGCATCAAATTTAGTTCCATTGCGTTTATCCCAAATTATTGTTTGTTTCACTGTGACACAATCATCTTCTTCATAACCAGGAATAATATTTTTTATTCTTCTATTATGACCTTCGTATGTACCTAATAAAGGACCTTTCGCAATTAATGTTTGTGCCATTATAGGTACATCCGAACTTTTTTCACCAAGTCTTACGTGTGTTATTTTTTTACCTCCCGCATCCCATTCATTATTACTTTCTTGCATTAAATTAAACTTTTCATTTCCATGTATGAATGTATTTCCTCGCTTTAGCACGGCATCTTCATGTTTTACAAAATTCGATGTTTCCTTTTTTAATTCTTTAGATAATTGTTCCATAGTAACAGCATCTTTTGGTTGAGAACCAAACTTTACATTCGTCAATGTTTTACCATGACAATCGATTCCATTAACATCTTGTAAAATACAGTTGTCCTTGATGTATTTTAGGTTTACAGCATCACCGTCTTCCTTTGGGTATCCAATGTCATTTATAATAAATTTATAAAAAGAAAATCCATGTTCAGTTTTTTCCGGTATTATAGAATGTAAATATTCTTTATTAACTGAATCCTTATTATTTTTGGGATTTCCCACATTGGTTATTCTATAATTTCCAGCATCATATGTTTGTCCATCTTTTAAGTTGTTACCCCATTGCAATTTTAAAGTATTTGAAAGTTCAGATAATAAGTATTCTTTAGTAATTGCATCAGAATCTTCAGTTGGTTTACCAACATTAATTAATCTATGTGATTTAACATCGTAAGTATTCTTATGTAATTTCAATGATGTTGAAGTAGCTTCTTTTACTGTCTTTAAATTTGCTCCATCGGTATCTTCTTCTGGATCTTTAACTAATTTTAGTCGTTTATTATTTATGTTATAGTCACCTCCAGGTGTTTGCGGTAATCCGCTTCTTTTTCTGTCTTCTCCAACTTGCACTCCTAATGCGGAGTAGCGTCCGAACTTGTCGACGCTCATGTTAGAACTGATACATCTTACACTTGCAACTTCTTTATATTCGCGGACAATTATACAACTATGCCGCGATTTTTAAGTTCATCAACTAGAGCCACCCATTCATTATTTAAACCAGTATGACCGGCTTCCATAGCTTCATGCAATAGTCTCATTCTGTCAACTAATTTATTGATGTCGTTGTAGTAGATAACATTTGTATTGTATAGATTTTTCATTAATCCTTTACCAGATGTTGAAGTATCTCCTTTACTCTTTTTACCATGTTGTTCAAGAAGTGATAAATCCATAAGTGATAAAGATTTTCTTTTTAATGGTTGTCTCACAGCCGGTGTGGTACGTAATAATGGTAATTTTCGTGGGGGAAACAATTTTTTTATAACAATATTATATTTTGTTGCACGTGAGCGATTAATCATTGCATCCTTTGAGTAGTTTCTTTTATGAGCGTTAGTATTTTGTAAAATTTCTTTAAAAGTATTTAAATCTTTTGCCGAATATTTTATTGGTATATTTTTAAAAATTAATTCATATAATCCTTTTGTTCCTTTATATCTATGATCACCAATAATGATATAATCGTCTTGAGTTACTTCAAGCTTAGAGTTACCAATTTTCAATTCATTTCCATCGATTCTTGCTCCATATACATGTGATTTACTTAAATTTGGATTTGATTTCATGTCATGTAGCATTTTCATTATATATTTTCGTCCAAGAGGTCCATGTTGTAATATATCACTACTCAATTGAGTTAAATTTGGAATAGATTGTTCTGCTTCAGGTATTGGCTGTTCTTCCTTTTCAACAATTGATTCTTCTTCTTTTGTTTCTTCTTACTCACTAGCACTTGTATATGAATCATCATCATCTTCTTTTTTTAATGCTTGTACTTCTTGTTTAGAAACCGGTAGTAAAACATCTCCTTCATAACGAGGTTTACCAATAGTTTCTGATATTTGTTTTAAAGGTTCCGTGATAGGTTTAAATGTATTCTCTAAAAATTCTTCTCTTTCACTTAAACCCATCCTTAATGCACGATTCTTTATCCTAATAGAATCACTGAGTGATTTTATTTCTTTTAATAGTTTTTCTTGATTCACCATGTTTACACTGTGAAGTTCAACGTGTAACTAGATGTAGCATCGGTAGTTCAACGCATAAATACAAATTTATCCAACCCTATACGATATCTACCATTTTTAATATCTTCTTCTTTCATAATAACGAGAAATCCATATTTTTCATTCCATGCTTTACCACACATTTCTTTAAATTTGTCAAATGGCATATCCGCATTAACATGATCATTATATATATGCTTTAAATTTGTCTCATCTTGCTTAAAGATGATCAACATATTTGCATTGTCTCTTATAAGCTGTTTTGGAATTTTATTGTATGTTTGACCAATATAAATGCTATCAATATTATGATGTCTTCCCATAGCAAAATAGTTTCTTATAGTATCGTGATTTTCACAAGAAACATCGTCAAATATAAAAATGGAAAATGGTTTTGCTTCATTTGGTTGCATGATTGTTTCACTAGCATTAAACTTGTAGAAATTCACTTGAGGTACATTTGCAAGTATTTTATCTAATAATTGATATTTTGGTTGTTGCAATGATTTTGAAAAAATATATATATTGTTGAAGCGTAAACCTTTAGGATTAGTTATAAGGTTAAAGACAACATTAGTTTTTCCACAATTTGAAGGACCAGTTATTAAACATCTTATCGTATTTGGTAATAATTCACCATGTTTACTATGATTTAACTTATTATTGTCAACCGTCAATTCATCAATATTATTAATATTAAATCGATCTTTTTGTTGTACAATCTCCATCTTGTTTAAAGGTTAAACACATAATGAGCTATTAAATAACTATACCAAGTCTTTTGAAGGAATCCAAGAGTCTTCACTTTTATCAAATCCTAACCACCTAACTTTAACCATATCCTTTTTCCTTTGTAAAATTTTTTCAACAAGATATACATCACCAACTGTTGATTTTAACAACTCATGTCCATAGAATCCACCTTGAAGTAATTCACCCTTATTATCCTTTAAAATGTAAGTTTCAGGTATAGTTGGTTGCACTTTATAAATTGTAAATACTTCATTAGTCCAATTTGGCAGATATCTTTTACTAAATACACCTTTGTATTTGCTTATACGAACTTTATCATTAACCTTAAACTTTTTTGGTTGTAACTTTTCTATTTTTGGTGTTGTATTATTTTTGATGCGTTGTAATACAATTTTAGCATTAGCACTGTTTACTTGGATAGGTTTCATTCCGATGGTACGATGATATTTGTTGTTATATTCTTTTATAAGTTGTGGTAATATGTCATACCACACATATGATCCTCGTTTTGAAAATTGTTTATACATTGCTCCTTTTAATGTTCTATTGAATCTTTCAATTATTGAAGCTTTAACTTCAGAATTTGTAGAATAATGATTTATTTTATATTTTTTCATCAAAGCTCCAAAATCTTTATTAAAATATTCTTTTCCATCATCCGTTTGTAAATGTTTAATTTTAAATTTATTTCTTTGTATTGTTGTTTCCATAGCTTTGGTAACACTTTTACCAGTCTTGTCCTTCAACGGTAAAGCATCAGCTATTTTAGTAAAACAGTCTATAATTGTTAAAATATATTTAAATCCTTTGTTTACTTTACTGTGTGGTATCATTTCAATGAGATCAGCTTGGTAAAGATCATTCATTCCTTTAATGATTGTACTTCTTCTTGGAAATCTTCTTCTTGCTGGTTTATGTAGTTCATTTACAATCTTATCCTTTACACTTTCCATCTTAAAGTGTTGCTTGTACACCGTTTGTAGAAATACTGTTCCATACAATGGTTTATTCTCTTATATATAGTTGAAATATGGGTCAAGGTCATTTTATATTAGTGTAAAAAAGAGGGAACATGGCATTGGGCTTGCCATGTTCCCTCTTTTTTACGGAAAGGAAAAAGGAAGAAGGTAAAGGACGAAGAATAGGTTTACTGGTCAATAGGGTTTAAGGAATAGTGGCCAAATGGTAGAGTATTAATTTTATCTTCTAAAATATGTCGCTTGTCGTCTTTGTAGCTTAATGCCCACTTTGTTTGTTTGACACTAAAAAGTTGGTGGTTATAACTTCTAATAGTGTTAAATGTTGCAGTTGTTTCAACATTTTCAAACAAACATCTTTTATAATGTTGAAACTGTACGTTCTTCTTTAGGAAAGATGTCTTTATTCCTTTAGCTTTCTTTGTGACTTGATATTCGTTCCTTTCATTTATGTACAGTTGAAATGAATACAGTTTAGACATTAATGCTACAATTTCCATCATCGGTACACCATTTGTTTCATCTTTAAATTTTCCCAATACTTTTTTGTTTTTGTCATAGTCGTAATTTGGATGGTCCTTAGGATAATCGGAAAAATCAAAATCATCTTTATATACAAAGGTCCGTAAATCCTCATACATGTCATTTGTTTTAATCCAGTAAATAAGTGCATCCGTATCCATATATGCAATACCAATGTTATCTCTTCCATAATAATTAACCATCTTCTTATAATGAAACTCGTACATGTGTGTTTTAGAAATATCCAATATTGACATTCCAAGATATAAAGGACGATCCAATACAACTGATTTTTTGTTCATAGAAATAACGACAAGATTTTCATTTATAATTACAGATGAACCAAAGTTTGGTTGTTGCACTAATTTCTGTAATTTTACTGGATCAGTTACTAATTTAATATCCTTATGTTTCCTTTTGTTTTCTAAAGTCTTGCCAAATATTGCATTGTTCATCAGTTTGAAGAAATCTTTTTGAAAACTTGATGTAGCAGCAGCTCTTCTTCTTGTGTTGTTGTCGATGTACGGTTTCAGCCAACAAGATTGAGAGAATTGTAGTATTCGATTAATTTTTGTAATTTTTAATCCCAAGTCTAAAGCCTGTTGTATCATCCAATAATGTCCAACATACCTAGACTTATTGTTTAAAGTCATTAATAATTTTGGCCATCTTCCAGTAAGGGAAATTTCAGTCTTTGGAAGAAGTGGTAAATCGTAATGATGATCATGAAGATGTTCAGGATATTCAAAGTCGACGTCAAAAATGTAACCAGTTTCACCATGCTTTGGTATATCCATTATGTTTCCAATTGATTCTGGATCTATCCATTTAAAATTATCATATGGAAGGGGATTTGACATTGCCCATCCGTATAAGTTATTTGCATCAAAATAACCTAGGAATGTTGTTGGTTTTGATGCATCATAATCGGGCAGATACTTATTATTAGCCTTAACATGTCTGGTTACACTTTGTGTCAATCCCCCTCGAACTCCTGATTCTAACATTAAAACCATATCTATATCAGTAAGAAGTTGTAATTTACAATTTGTTTCTTTCAACATGGCTTGCCATGCTAGTCCAGGTGAAGTGTATGAATGAAGAGGGTCCAATCCATATGCTGCAAAACATGTATTTCTAAATTCTTCCATTATATCACATAATAAAGTTACATCTAATTTAACATAAAAATCTGAATATTCTCCCAATGTTGTAAATCCTAATTCATTCCATACTTTACATGCATGATCATAATCCTCTTGAGATATGTCCATGTCATATAGTTTACTTTTAAATTCCTCTTTTGGCGGAAGTGATGTTTCATTAAACTTTTCTAAACTGTTTATATAATCATATGGGAAAACACCTTTCCGAAGTACGAGATCCAGTTTGTCATTACTTACAATCTTCTTTGTTTCAATAAAATCTTGTTTCCTTAAATTTTCAGAAAGTTTAGACAAACTCGACGGCATAAATCGGTAGGAGTCTAAGAATCTTAATTTGACATTTCCAACTGTTTTAGAGAAACTTATAAATTTTTCTGAAGTTTCAGCCAACACATCTATTGAACCATCGTCTCTTCCTAATTCAGGTATTATAAAATGAGCATCATACCCACTGAGGTTATGCAGAATCACAGGAATAAATAGTGGTAAACGATAGCTCAAATTACATTTATTACAAGCAGCACCCCTGTAATAACCTGTAAGGTGGTCATGATCTTTAACTTTATAATTGTCAATGGTAAATTCATTTTTACATAAGAAACAATGAGTTGCATTTTCATGTTGAATTTCCTCTTCTTCCTCCATCGGTTTCATTGGTATGATATTTGTATATAATCTTTGTACATTTTCAGCTATTAAATATAAATGGTCAAGAAATATTGTTTCCACATTTTCACCACGATATACTAGAGGTTCTGAAGTTAATCCATAGGGTCATTCCATGCCAAATCAACCAAGGGTTTGGACCTTGACCTCTCAGATTTTGTTGATTTTTTGTATGCATGTTGTATCAACCATGACTAGCAAAAATATAAATTTTTAGATTTTTCTGACTTTTAGTTTCTGAGTTATACGACTTTAAAAATATAAATTTAACGATTTTCGACCATGCTCCGAAATCTTTAAAATAGTGTAACTCAAAAACGGTTATACATAGAAAGTTCAAATTTGTGGCATTCTGTTACATTTGAAATTATCTTTAATTTGATGTGTCACATGCTAAGGTTTGATACATTTTGAATTTTTTTGAAAAAAAACCAAAAACGGTTTTTGAAAAACCCAAAATACGTCCCCTTCAATTTTTTCAAAAAAATATATGTGATTTATACTTTATCTGACTACATATGTATGAAATTTCAGAATGGGATACAAATGGGTTCTTATTTTTTAAAATATTTTAGTGTCACAGGTACACAGCTTACACCCTGCGAATGTCATACCTGGTACCTTGAAACTCATTTTATTTGGGCCTGACTATAAACATATATTCGTGAATGGAGTATTTTACTTTTTTTCCCCTTAATTTTAAACTATGAAAATAACAATTTTTTTATTAGTTAGGATTTTAATTATTATTTATTTCTATTTAATTATTTATTTATAATTTGATTTTTTCACATTATTAATTTTTAATTGGAATTGCCTCTCCTTTCAATATATTCAGTGCTTTCCTTTGTAATATTTAAGTATTCAGTTTAAATGCAGACAGGAAGTAAGCTGAAAAGCAGGCACAAGCCTGCTGCTCTGCTTTCATGCAGCAACTTGTCTAAAGTCAAGCACACCAAGCCAGTTAGTTCCATTCAGTAGTATGGTTGTCTTCAAAGTGTTCAGACCTAGTGCAAAGAAATGTGACCTATACTTTCTAAGTTTGATTAATCTTTCTTTTAGTGTAGTGTTGTGTGATATAGTTAATAGTGTTTTTTATGAACTTTAGAGGGTAATGTTTACTATAAATTAAATTTCCTATTTCAAGATTTATTCAAACACCATTCAAAATATATATTTTGGAGAGTGAATTAACTTACTATTGCTGTTGAGAAGGACAGTAAGTAAAGTTATATTTAGGCCTACATATATTGGATAACTTATTACTGAATATTTGGTATTCCTTTATTGGATAATGGAAAATAATTTATAGACAAACATGAAATCTCAAAAGAACTGGGCTGCTATTTCTGCTAAATGTTGCAACCCATTTAAAGAACAAAATCACAAAAAATGTACAAAGACCCTGAGAAATGTAACGGAATGGATGTGCTCTCTAGATTTAGAAATAACTAGTGGAATGAAAATATGCGATAAATGCCGAAAGAAGATTTATGACACACACAAAGCAGATGAAGAGCCATTACCATGTAGCAGTCGGAGTTTTGATGACTCTTATACAGATCCTCAATCCTCCATCGATTTTTTAAATAAGTCACTTGAACTCATAGGTGAATCTCCATTTAAGAAGAAAAAATGCAATGTGTCTAGCTACACGAAAAAAAAACTTGAAAAAGTTAAGTTTAGTTTAGAAAAGAGTTTGTTACCAGAATCAAACCAAGAAGAACAACCTGAGGTAGCGTTACAAGAAGAAGAAATCATTCAACAGCTCAAAGAAAAGTTTGCCGTTACAACTAAAAGAAGTGACCAAATGACAATTTTGTCTGTTTTACCAATGAGCTGGAGTGTTAAAAAAATTCAAGATGAGTTTGGCGTTAGCAATTATATGGCTAGAGCAGTTAAAAAAATGGTTAGAGAAAAAGGCATACTCTCTACCCCAAATCCCAAACCTGGAAGAACTTTAAATGATAATGTAGCTGAACAAGTAAAAGATTTTTACAATTCTGACGATGTTAGTAGAATGATGCCAGGGAAGAAAGATTGTGTCTCCATAAGAAATGAAGAGGGAAAAACCCAGGTACAAAAGAGATTAGTTTTAGCTAATTTAAAAGAAATTTACCACTTGTTCAAAGAAAAATTTCCTACAAGCCCAATTGGTTTTTCAAAATTTTGTGAGCTTAGACCTAAAAAATGCATTCTAGCAGGTAAAAGTGGAACGCATACTGTTTGCGTATGTACATTACACCAAAATATTAAGTTGATGATGACTGGAGCAAGAATGCAGAATTTTATCTTGGATGATGACACCTCTTTGAAATCATACCACTCATGTCTGTCTAAGATAATGTGCAACCCACCGTCTCAGCACTGTTACATGAACACATGTAAGGAATGTCCAGGTGTTACTCACTTTAAGGATTTACTGTCTAACAAATTTAATGATGAAATGATTGATGAAGTAACTTATAAGAAGTGGGTTACTGTAGATAGATGTTCGATGGAAACCATAGTAAAAAATACGGATGACTTTATTGAAGACTTTTTTGAAACACTTTTAAAGCTCAAAACACATTCATTTATAGCTAATCAGCAAAAAGATTATTACAATGAAATTAAGGAAAACTTAACTGAAGGACATGTAGTAGTTAACTGTGATTTTGCTGAAAATTATTCTTTCATGATTCAGGATGAAATTCAATCCTTTCACTGGACTACCAACCAAGCTACTATTCATCCATTCATTATTTATTACAAATGGGAGGGAAAATTGAAAAATCTTAAATATGTTTTCATCTCAGATTGTTTAGAACATAACACCGCTGCCTTTTATGTTTTTCAAAAAAAACTTGTTGAAATCTTGAAGCAAACTTTACCTTTTGACTTGAAAAAGATTACGTACTTCTCTGACGGTAGCGCGGCCCAGTATAAGAACAGAAAAAATTTTTATAATTTATGTTTGCACAATCAAGATTTTGCAATAGAAGCAGAATGGCAATTCTTTGCAACATCACATGGCAAGAGTGCCTGTGACGGTCTTGGTGGAACTGTTAAGCGTTTAGCAGCTAAAGCCAGTCTACAAAGACCGTATGACCAACAAATCTTAACACCAAGACACTATTTGATTTTGCCAATGAGAATATAAGCAGTATAGACTTTGAGTTCTGCACAATACAGGATTACGAAGAAATCCAACAATTCTTGCTCCCTCGATTTAATGAATCCAAAGCAATTGTAGGAACCCAGAAATTTCATTCATTTACACCATTAACGGAAAATCAAGTGATTGTTAAACCCTATTATTTCAGTCCAGATGAATCTATTGAATGTGTCACAGAAGTCTACCAAATAACGCCAACTGATTTAAAGAATATCGCATCTGGTTTTGTAACAGTAGCATACGATAACTCTTGGTGGCTTGGATGTATAGAACAAAAAGTTGACAGTATATATCGAATAAACTTTTTACATCCTAAAGGCCCAGCTCGTAGTTTCTTCTACCCAGAACCAAGGGATGTATTAGAAGTACCTGGATACACTCTCCTCCAAAAAGTAGATCCTACAACAGCAACAGGTAGAACCTACGCCCTAAGCACTGATGAGATGAAGCTATCTTCTCTTGCTTTGAAAAATATATTAGAAGATTACAATGAAGATTTTGCTTTTTTTATAATTAAATATGATACATATGTTGAACTTTACCATGTACATAGTCTAAGTGAAAAACTTTATATTGTGATAAAAACGAGGAAATATTTAGAGTACGGTAAGTTTAAGTAATTTCATTCACATTTATTTTACTGGCCTACTAGCCAAATTTTATTTAAAAATGTCTTATAAACTATACCAAAGAATAAATTTGCTAGAATAACTGCTACATAGTTTTTATCTGCATAAGATAAGGACAATATGTCATGTTCTATGTACCAGATTCTCTATGAAATTGGCAGGTACACCTATCGAAAGTGTGTACCCGTGACACTAAAATCTTTTTTAAAATAAGAACCCATTTGTATCCCATGCTGAAATTTCATACATTTGTAGTCAGATGGAGTATAAATCACATATATTTTTTTGAAAAAAATTGAAGGGGACGTATTTTGGGTTTTTCAAAAACCGTTTTTGGTTTTTTTCAAAAAAATTCAAAATGTATCAAACCTAAGCATGTGACACATCAAATTAAAGATAATTTCAAATGTAACAGAATGCCACAAATTTGAACTTTCTATGTATAACCGTTTTTGAGTTACACTATTTTAAAGATTTCGGAACACGGTCGAAAATCGTTAATTTTTATATTTTAAAAGTCGTATAACTCAGAAACTAAAAGTCAGAAAAATCTAAAAATTTATATTTTTGCTAGTCATGGTTGATACAACAAGCATGCAAAAAATCAACAAAATCTGAGAGGTCAAGGTCCAAACTTGTAGGTCAAATTGGTTGATTTGGCACGGAATGACCCCATATTGGTTTAAATGTTCTTCTGATAATGTTGATTTAACCATTAAACAAAAACTATTTGGTTTATGCATTTGATATTTGACACTTTTTCTAGCTTCACAATTTTCATCTTCTATAGGAATTAGTGTTGATTCAAAATCCGCATATACAACTATAGGGATACGATATTGATGATGAACTTTTTGAAATGTAACAAATGCTCTGTTTTCTGAAGGTAAAATAATTTTTGCTTCATAATTATTGTTACATAATCTTTTGTGCTCTTGTAACCATTCCATTCCTTGTCTTCCTTCTCGTTGGAAATTAAAACATCTTTTGCAGATCAGCTTTTTGTTTCGATTTTTTGAAAGTTGTTTATTAACAAGAGAGTCAAATTTCTTTATATACACATAATGAGATACATCTCCTTGTGTTAGTAGTAGTAAATCTGTATGATCTGCTAGCTCTTCTTTAGCAATACGTAAAGGATAAACTTTATTTGAACTATCTAATCCAAAAACATTAATAGATGTGCCGGGATTTTTCTTCTCAAATTTTGATATATCTTTTAGTGATACAGGATAACTAATTCCTTGAAAGTTATATCTATATCTTTGATTTTCATAGTGCTGGTTTGGTTCATTACAATGATTTGGTATAAATTTACATGTCATCGCATATCTAAAACATTCGTTATCTTGATTTTTCACATTAACACATGATCTTGTATCCTCAATTATTTTTGGTAAACGAATATAACTAGATCCCATTAGTCCATATCCATGTTTATGAACTTTTATATTTAATCCTTCAATACTTATAAGACTCCACCCTGATCCTCGTCCTTCATGTTCCTGAATTTTAGTTAATATTTCTTCTATACATTTTTCAACTATTGAATCAATGTCTGAACTTCCTATGATAGTTTGATTTTTAGTTATAAATCCTCTTGGTGATAATTCTTCTTGTACATTTATAAATTTTAATTAAATTTTTTCATGTTTTTTCATTAATATTCCTGCACAAAAGTTTATAAACTAACCACAAGAGTGCATTGATAGCTACAGTGAGTCACATGACAATCAATTTTCTGACAGTTCAATTTTTTTTCTGCTGCCTCACACTGCTGCCAACACTGAGTAAACAAATATAATATCTGTATAATAGTACTTCTTCACTGGTGCGGTACTATATGAACTGTAATATTGCACTATCAAGCATGGATAATTCTTGTGCAGTATGTATGAGAATAGTTTCTGATGAAGGTATATGTTGCAGCTCTATTTGTAAGCGCATGTTTCATAGGGCATGTGTTGGGATGACCAAAACAGATTATAAGAAATTCGTAGAGGATTCTAACTTGAAATGGAATTGTAGTAGAACTGATTGTGTAAATTGTGATCAGCTACCAATGACTGTACTATCTAATCAGATGCAAAGTGTTATCGACAAATTAAATAAGCTTTTGGATAAAGTCAATAAGATTGACACTATTTCTGGAGATATCGAAAGTATTAAAACAGATGTAACGTCTATACGGGATGGATTGACATCGCTTGAACCAAGAATGGCTAATGCCGAGGACAAGATTAACTCCATTGAAAAGAATGTTGAACTTATTGACATAAAAAGCACCACAAATGAAAAAAGGCTCACTGTATTGGAGAAAACCTCTCCCGGATCTTCAGGAGCGAATGTGAATCTCATTATGGAAGAAGTTAATGACAGGATCCAGAGGGCGAAAAATATAATGATCTTTGGGCTCCAGGAGAGCTCTAAGAGAAGAACTGAAGATAAGAAAAAAGAAGATAGCGATAAAATCCAGCGTCTGCTATCTATGGTCTACCCAGGCACCGAACCGTCCCATGTCAAGTTTTTCCGAATCGGCAAGGAAGTAGCGAACAAGGCCAGACCAATCAAACTAATTCTTGATTCCGAAGCCAAAGTTGTAGAGTTGCTGAAACGTGCTACTAAGGACTTCCTTACCAGTGTTGATCCTGATTTATCTTCAATCAAACTGGCTCGCGACAAAACAAAACAAGAGATGGCGCATTTAGATTGCCTCCGGGCTGAATTGGCTCGCCGTTCGAAGGATGGTGAAGATAATTTGACCATAAGATACATTAATGGCATGCCAAAAATTGTTACTTCAAAAAACGGGTAATCTTCCACGGTTCAACTTGCATGAATATTTTATATCAGAATGTGAATGGCTTAAGATCAAAGATTAATTTATTGTACCAGTCTATTCAAATGTGCAGTGATGATATTATTATATTTACTGAGACTAATTTATCACCTGAAATTTCCTCATCCGAGTTGGGCTTCAATAGGAGTTATAATGTCTATCGTAGTGATCGATCTAAGACTACTAGCTTTAAAGAATCTGGTGGTGGAGTTCTTGTTGCCATTCGAAGTGACTTTCGTTCTGCAGAGATTTTAAATCCTGATAGTCAAACAGAAACCGTGTTTGCTTCTGTAACTTCAGCATCTGCACAAAGATTACTCATATGTGCTGCATACATACCCCCTCAGCAACGTGCTTTATGCTATTCAAGTTTCTCTGATGCGGTCGTAGATGTAGCAGCATTGAATCATGATTTTGACTCTATCTTGGTCGTTGGCGATTTTAATTTGCCTGGCTGTGAATGGACTAATCCTTCTCCGCTCCGAGTGACGCCTGGTGAGAGAGTTCTTCGAGATCTCTCATCTTTACTGGATCTTCAACAGATTAGTTTTGTTACCAACCATAGAAATGTCCAACTGGATCTCGTTTTCAGTTCAACTCCCAGGAATACCATTGTGACTCGGTCTGTGGATCCGTTGTTGCCCTATGAGCCATGTCACCCTGCTCTCTCAGTCTCAATAGAATGGGCACTTGACACCAGGTATTCTAAGAAAGATAATGGCTCTACAGTTATTCCAAACCTCAATAGATGCAATTTGCAAGATGTTAAGAGCTATTTGCAGAATAACGTGCTGGTCAGGAGTCTGCGACATGATGATATTGAGGTACAGTTTGATGATTTCCTGACACACTTGGGCGACATTGTTCGTATGAATTCTCCAGTGAAGAGGATTGCTTCATCTAATTTTCCTCGGTGGTTTAGCCCTCGTCTCAAGGAAATGATAATTTTGAAAAAAACATTACACCGGAGATATAAAGAATCCTTGTGCCACTATGACTACTTGAGATTCAGCACTATTCGTAGTCAATGCAAGAGGGAGATTGATATATGCCGTAATAACTATATTGTCCATCTTGATAATGCAATCCCTAATAATATAAAGGCATTTTGGTCCTTCGTCAATGACCTTAGGGGAGGCTCCAATGTACCGAGCTCTATGAAGTATGAGGATAGAGAGATGTCCGATCCTCCTGGGATGTGTAATCTATTTGCACACTATTTCGAGTCAGTCTATGCTCCAGCTGCAACCTTCACTCCAACTTATCATTACAACACTAACGTGGCTCTGTCGAAATGTGTTATTCAACACAAGGATGTAGAAAAGAAATTACTGTCTCTTGACATTAGGAAGGGGCCAGGACCTGACGGAATAACTCCCGCTGCTCTGAAGTATTGCTGCAAGGAACTATCCCATACCTGACTACACTGTTCAATGCATCACTCGCAAAAGGAGTGTTTCCTTCTGCTCTTAAAACTGGCTATGTTGTGCCTATCCTTAAATCTGGAGATGCTTCTAACGTCACGAATTACCGGCCTATTGTCATTCAGTCGGTAGTTGGCAAAGTGTTTGAGAGTTTGGTGTTGGACCTTGTACAGCCCCACTTTAAGCAAGTCATCGTGGATGAGCAACATGGTTTTCAGGGGGGAAGATCTACTGTCACTAATGTCCTGCTACTTCAAACATATGTTTTAAATGCCTTTAGTAGAAGAAACCAAGTTGATGTCATCTACATTGATTTCAGTAAGGCATTCGACAGGATAAGTCATCTACATTTATTGGCAAAACTAAAAGGTTATGGTATTTCTGGCACTTTGTGGGATTGGTTCTGTAGTTACCTGGCGGATAGAAGACTGACTGTCAGGTTTGCTTCTGGTTTGTCTGTCCCCTTCATAGCTACCTCTGGAGTCCCTCAGGGGTCCCATCTGGGGCCTTTTCTTTTTGGATTATTTATAAATGACCTTTGTGAGGGATTAGATGTGAAGTGCTTGCTCTTTGCAGATGATGTGAAGTTGTTCTTGGAAATTGCAACCCCAGAGGATTGCCAATCCCTTCAGGCTTCTCTGTGCCGCCTGTCTGATTGGTGTGAAGCAAATCAAATGTCAGTGAATCCATCTAAGTCTGTGCTAATCACATTTCATAGAAAGAAAAGTCCCGTCATCGTTGACTACTTTTTTAATGGCGTTGGAATTAAGAGACAAGAACTAGTTAAGGATCTTGGAATACTGATGGATTCGACACTGAAATTCGATGAGCACATAGAGATGATTTGCTCAAAAGCATCAAGAATGCTAGGCTTTGTGCTACGTTCTGCTAGGTTTGGTCTTGGTCCACCTGCTCTGATTGCTCTATATAAGGCGTTAGTCCGTCAAAACCTGGAGTATGCCTCAGTCATATGGTCTCCATTCCAGCTAGGGCAGATTGATAGGCTCCAGTCACTTCAAAGGAGATTCATCAGGGTATTGGGTGTGAAGAATGGTCTGAACTACTTGGATGTCCCAGTTGCTGAATTTGAAGCTTTTTATGATCTTTCACCACTTCTCGTGAGGCGCAAATTGTTTGACATGGTTTTCCTTTTCAAACTTCTGAATAATATGATAAATTGTCCGCCAATTCTACAGATGATAAACCTCAAAACACCAGCAAGAACAAGGCAACAGCAGATGTTTGAGCCGGGATTTATGAACACCAGCTACCTGCAACACTCTCCTATTCCAAGGATGCAGAGAATCGCCAACGACTTCGGTGAATTTTGCGACTTCTTTGGAGATTCCCTGACCACATTCAGACGTTCAGCGTTTCGCTCTCTTCTCGCTGGTGTGGAGTGATGGTCAACCACTCTGGTATGTGATGTGAAGTGAAATTTGAATTTGGTGGTGCCTTTAAAGGGCCACATGAATTGCCTTGTGTGATGGAATCATCCAGTTTGTTCAGTTCCATTCTTTCTCTTTTAGTGAAGCACCTTGTGCATGCTTGGTGGTGCCTTTAGAGGGCCACATGGGTGCAAAAGGAATAAGTGCCTAGTGTTGGGATTATCACTCACTGAAAATAGTGTGTAATGTAGTTTTCTTCATCTAAGTTATAGTTGTTGTAATGTCATTGCTTTGTTGTTATATTGTACAATTTATTGTTATGTTGTTATTTGTATATGATAGGTATTGAAAATATGTTATTACTTGTTATGCACACTTGTTCCTCTTTGTAAGTAGTTGTTAGTCATCTTGCATCATCTTCTTGTATTTTTTGATTGTTTGTATAATGGTTGTACCGTGGAAACAGAATAAATAAATAAATAAATAAATAAACATAGCTTCTAGTAGTAATCCAAATTTGAGAAAATTTAATCTTTTTAATTCTTCTTTTAAAGTTCTACTGATGATTGGTTTTGCTTCTCTAATAAATTCTTCTAAGTTTAAATCTTCATTTTGAATCTTATGATGCATTACTACCTTTCCGGGTAAAGCTGATACTTGTAAATTTGGTAAAGTTGTTGTAGGTCTTGCTGTTATTTCATTTTGTTCTTCTTGTTCTTCTTGTTCTTCTATGTTGTTGTGAATTAGTTCCTTATGTATTTCTAACAGAATATCATCATTAAACGATTCCAAACATTTATCGCAATGATACATGTTTGGTGGTGTTCACTCTTCAAAATTTCGCCAAGAAATGAAATGAGCTCTCCCTTTCCTTCTTTTATAATAGTTCCCCCACTACTATTTCATCTTCTTCTTCTTCACTTTCAGAAGAAAACAAACGTCTTGGACAAAATATTAATCTTCTACTAACAGATTCTTCATTAGTATTCTCTATATGAATTGGAGTTTCAATATGTATTTCTTCATATTCAAATGATGACGAAGACTCTGATATTACTACATCCATATCCAAAATTTTCATTCTCCACATCATTGGCATTTTCTTCTTCTGATGTTGTTACATCCACATCCATATCATTTATAGTTTCTACTTCTGAAGTTTCGCTATTATTTTCATCTTCTTCCATATTTAAATCCTCTAATTGAATTTTATACAATATTTCAATCATAGATTTCCTTGGATAATCGGTGTTGTCCACAGGAGCCATTTCCAGTAAATGAGGAATAACTGTTTTTGATCCGGCTTATATGATATTTTGCTAAGTATGTCAAGGTCATTTTTGAGTAAGCGAACTGGGAATAGATCACTAAGCAGCATGATGATTCATTACTACAAAGTAATCTATTCCCCATTCTCTAAGAAGTGTCCAATCAATAACCAAAGTCCAAGTTCATTTTTTTTGTTTTGTTTAATTTAAGTCTTTTACATCTTCTTCTTTTATTACACAATTTATAGGTTCACTGTTCGATGTTTCAATATGTTGTTTTATCTTGTGCTCCAGCTCTTCTATTCTTGCTTCCTTTATCATTAATTCCGATTGTAAGTAACTGATGTAATCAGCCGCCATGTCTACCGTTCTTGATCTTATTTCTCCTAACTTAACACCAGGAATCAATCTCTGTAGTTTGTAAAATCTCAACCTTATTCTTGACTCTCTTACTTAGCCATTTCTCGAAATCTTTGTTTTCTATCTTCTTCTTTGCTTGTGGTCAAGTCCATACTTCTGACAAGTTTACTTTCAGAGTGATTCCTCTATAGTAGGCTTGTCCTTTATACACTTTCCCCCACCATTTTCAATTTCCCCACCCTACTAATGTAGGTCAAGGTCATCCAATATAACGCGAGAACGAGGAATAGAGCACTAAGTGGCATGTTAGTCCATTACCACAAAATGATCTATTCCTCGCTCTCTATTCTACATCTACTTTTTTTTCATTTTACTATTTTATTATTTTTTTTTTTTTGTTTTTCTTGGGGGGAATGAGTGTTTACTTTTTACAATGTTCATTCTTCTTCTCCAACTTTTCAATTCTTTCTAACAATTCCAACAAATATGCATTGGTTGCTTGCAAAGTTTGTATTCTAGTACATCCCACTTTAATAGAGGGAACTGTTAACTGTAATTTTGTAAATTCTATCCTTTCTTTCTTGCATCTTTCTCTCATGTATGTGTTTTTCCTGATTCTTCCTGATTGAGCTGATATTAACTTATTACAATCCGAATGGGGTTTTGATACTTTAAATACTGATGTACAAAAATTAGTTGATGTTGTTGGCTGTTGATTTTCATAGAAATTTTGTGTTGAAGTAGTAGTTTGCTGATTTCCATAACAATTTATACTTGAAGTGGCCGGTTGCTGATTTTCATACCAAATTGAACTTGAAGTACTAGGCAGCTGATTTTCATACCAATTTGAATTTGAAGTGCTAGGCTGATGATTTTCATAACAATTTGAACTTGAAGTATTTGGTTGATAATTTTGATGCCAATCTACAGATGCCAATACAGGTGTTGTGGAAGGATGCTCCATCGTTGTTGTATAGAGTGAATTCTGTTCTACAATTTTGCTGGTTTTATCTCATTTCCCCCACCAATAACTTCTACATTTCCCCCACCACAATAATTTAAATTAGATACCAAACTTCTAGGGTCACATCCAAATCTTCTTCTTTTAAATATTTTATAAATGCAGAGCTTTCTGATGTTACATTAGGTGTGTTTAAATATGCCATTATTTTGTCATGACTTTCTTCATTGTGAATATAGCAATGTACATTTAGCAACTTTTGATTATCTTCTTTAGACTTGACAAATCCTGCAACAGAGCTCCAATCTTCATATTTAATTTTAAAATGGCAAACTTCGAACTGCATGTTGTTTCAACAAATGCTGCAACAATATTAAAAGTCTCTTCAAACAACCTGCATTTATACATGTTCCCCCACCACTTTATAATCTCCACTCCTTTCCCCCACCTTCTTCATATGTAGAAGGGGTATTATGATTTCAATGCACTATACTTAATAAATTCAAACAAATTTTGTGCACAAATGTTACATTTTTTCTTAACTGTTTCAAATTTCATCACTTGGCCTTTTACAAGGTGAACTAATTTACCTCCATCGTCTTCAAATTGTTCAAAGTCTAAAACAGATGCTTTTCCACAATCATGACACATTTTTGTTCCATCTTCAAAAATAAAAGCAAGATAAATACCAAATCCACTATTGTCCTTCTTAAATTTCATGAGCATTTCACGAATCGGTTGAGGTATTTTAGATTTATCTGATCTTATTATATAATGGTAAAGAAACCCATTATTAATAATTTGTTGTAAACATAAAACTAACAAGCTGTCCATAGTGTTAGACTTGTACTGAAAGTTATATCCATAACTATCTCCTTATATGCTCTTACCCCCACTACTTTTATATAGGTCAAGGTCATCGCATATTAAGCGAGAACTGGGAATAGATCACTAAGCGGCATGTTATTACATTACCACAAAGTGATCTATTCCCTATTCTCTAAAGGGGTGCTGATAATTTAGATTCCTAAAATTTCTTTTCCTTCTTCTTCACCTTCTTGAACTGTTGTATTACCAGACATGTGTGATATTAATTTCTTCAATTCTTGATTTTCCATTTCTAATCTTTTCAATTTTAGATCTCTTGCTTCAACTTGTACTTTCAAAAATTTGATATAACTTCCAGCCCAGTGGATAGTTTTCAATCTTGGAGCTCCAAGTTCAATTCCAGGTATTTGAAATTGTAGTCGATTAAATTCCATCTTCATATCTTCTCGGTCTCGTTTGTCCTTTTCTTGTTTTTTCAATCTTTGTTTTTCCCTGTAGGAAGAAGTCGGAACACAAGGTACATGATGAAACATTTTCATCAACAATTTCTCAAAGAATGAACTTCTACACAGATAATCAACATATTTATCCACATTTCCCCACCAACTTTAAGCCAGTAGTGGGGAGACGGCAGTGGTAGGGAGAGTTATGTTAATGTAATGGTTACTTCTACCGTTACACTTGCTCCATTCTGAAAGAGATATTTATAATATGGTTCGGGATACTGTTCTCTTTCAGATCCCGCATGTTCTTGAATAAAGTTGAAAGCCAATTTTTTTGAATAATCATTGTGAAATACTTCCCTCACACAAACAAGAATTTTTTCTTCCAAAAATTTGACTTGAACTAATGGTATTTTGCTTACATCGTCCTTGTCCATGATGGGTAGCTTATAGGTAAAAGTATTAGGTGGTAGTTTTTGTGGTTTATCCAGTAGAGAACAAAATTTCTTGTACAATTTCTCCTCAATGTCTGGAAAACGATGTATATCAAACAGATTGTAGTATGAAGGATCAAAAGGTATTTTACGAAACATCTTCGGTCACTAGTCTCTTTAAGACTGATCTCCTGCACAAATATTTAACACATTTATAAACATTCCCCCACCAACTTTTAACTTGTGGTGGGGATATTTTCCCCCCACTACTTCTTCAAAATAGTGGGGGTACCTTAGTCCAATTCAGATTCAGATTCAGAAGACAGTAAAGGTGATATGGGTGATTCCAATGATGAATCCAATATAAATATTTCAATAGCTTCCTTAATTATATCTTCATCACTATCGTTTATCATTTCTTCAAATAGTTCTTGTTCAATCTGTACCATTTCTTCCTCTTCCATCATAGAATCATTATCAGTTTCGTCATAATTTTCCTCTATGTTTTCTTCCTGTATTTCATTTGTGCTTTCAAAAACATCTTTAACTTGAGAATAATTAATAAATGGAGTATCTCTAGACAACATGTTTCTTTACTTCAAATAACAAACTATGCATCGCTTACTTAGTCTTATATATACTCCTACCCCCACTATTTTTGCAAAACCAAGGAATAGGAGGGGGTTTATATCTATTCTTCTCTATCTAGGTTATATTTCATTGCTGTCACATCTACTATAATTTTCTGCTCTTCAACTTTATTGCGAATAAAAATTGTCCAAGGAAATAGTTCATTAATATTGTTAATTGTTACTTTTATACTATACAAAATTTCAAAATGTTCTACTAATGAAACAAAAACTATAACTCCTAGCTCATTGTTTGCCATAATTTTTTCTTCAATTTTCATCCGTAAGTTTGTTATCAAACTCCATATATTAATATCATTGGCTATAAAACCATCAATTCTGGTAAGCATCTTCATGCCGCAAGGTGTAGGGCAAGGTGTAGGTACAGACTAGAAACTTGGAGGTTCATAGCCCGCCTTTTTATTAATTTTAAAAATGGGGAGGGGGAAGGAATAAGGATTGGGAAGGGATAGGGTGTACGGTGGGGGAAAGGTAATTTTGTTATTACACTACTTGTGCAAGAAAATAGCCACCAGTGTCCACACCTTGTTCATAGCACTCCATCATAGATTGTGCCCACTGCAACATGCGGTCTCTGTCATTTGGTGTGACAAGTAAAGAATGACTATCACCATACAATATAAAAGAGTCAATTCGTATATAACATCCTAAATTTAACCATTTATTAGCTTCAACCATAAACTTTTCTATTGTATCAAATGGAAATTGTGGATCAATTGCTATAACTTTACGTTCTTCACTAAGTTCAACACTATAATCATCATCGTCTTCACTCTCACTCTCACTACCATTATTTAAAATGTCTTCAGGTTGTACAAAAAACATCGGAAATTTCGGAAGAATTAAAATGGTAATTCACATTAGGAGGCATTTTTCAAACAAATAATATTTTAAAAGGTGGAGAAAAAATACAAGAGATGTACTTCACGGCACAAAGTGCGAGTACAGACTAGAAACCTGAAGGTTCATAGCCCCACTTTTATAAATTTTAAATATGGGGAGGGGAAGGAATAAGGATTGGGAAGGGATAGGGTGGAGGTGGGGGGAAGGGTAATGTGGTTATTAAGCCACTCTTGCAACAAAGTACCCAACACCAATGTTCAGTTCGTATGATCTCATCACATCGTCCTGCCAAGTAAGAATTTGTTCTCGATCATTTGGAGTTAGAAGGAAGAAGTTACTGTTATTGTAGACAATAGGTGAACCAATTATAATGTTAAATCCTAAATTTAGCCATCTAGGTGCTTCAAAAATAAATCTTTCAACTACATCAAAAGGAAATTGTGTTTCTATAAAATATACTTTGAATTGTTCATTAATTTCAATTTCATCTTCACTGTCATCTTCACTTTCATCTTCACTGCTATTATCCATGTCTTCTATCACATCTTCTTCATGTTCTTGGAAAGCATCTTCTTCATGATGTTGGAAACCATCTTCAGGTGGTTCAAAAACATCTGCATTTTCAGAAGGATTAAAATTTTCATTAAAGTAAGGAAGCATTTTAAAATAAAGATATTAAGACTGGCAGAAACAAAGCAACAAGAGCGGCGAAGCAACAAGAGTGGTGGAAGAAACCAGAATGAAACACTAGCCATAGCCGGCGCGTCTTTTATAACGGTATGCAAATGAGAGGGGTTAGCAGCCGGCCATGACCGGTCATTGGCCCGGGAGGTGGGGGAAGGAGTGGGGGAAGGAGTGGGGGGCTCCATTTTTTCGGGGGGGGGGCTCCATTTTTTCAGGGGGGGGGGTCATTGACCTTTCAGGTCCGGTCATTGACCCTAAGGAGTGGGGACGGACACAGAACCCTCCTTTGCTTACTACTACACGGATCAAACTAGCCATGTAGCAGAACTTATTTCTGCTAAGTCGCATGTAAGCTAAATAGCTTACATCCCTAAATTTAAGTCTTAGGTGGCCCTGAAAAGGGCCGTTTGGCTGGGTTTGGTGGACTGCTATGGAGCTTAAGGCATAAAAAAATAAGGGACTTCAATGTTGTTTTCCAAATCAATTTCAGCAGGATCGGCTTGTATAAACTTGTACAAATTAAGTGCACAAATATCACATTTTTCTTCTTCTGGGATGATAAACTTGTATGACAAGTAAGATTTGTATTCATAAATTCCACCATCTATTGTAAAATCCAATAATCCATTTCCTATTGCAGCCGAACCACATTCTGGACACATATTTGTTCCATCCATAAATTTATACTGAAGGTAATGAAAAACTCCAAAATTTTCCCTATAAAAAGAATACACTTCTTGACGTAGTGTTAGTGGAAGGTTTCCATCTTCAAATGCAAGTTCCGCCAACACTATATTTGAAACTATCTGTCGCAAACATAATTCTAATAGAGTAGGCATGTTGCGGCAGTGGCCTCACGGATTGGAATGAAGACTCTGGAGTAGCTAGTATAACGGTTAAATGAAAGTAGACAACCGGTCATGACCGGCCATTCACCCAGAGGAGTGGTAGGGGAAGGACTGGTGGGGGAAGGAGTAGTGGGGGAAGGGGGGGGGCTCCATTTTTTCGGGGGAGGGGGCTCCATTTTTTCGGGGGGGGGCTCCATTTTTTCGGGGGGGGGGGGGTCATTGACCTTTCAGGTCCGGTCATTGACCCGAAGGAATGCAGACAGACACAGAACCATCCTTTACTCACTACTCACATGAAAGTAGGTCACGAGACTTAGAGTGTTAAAAAATAATGGGGGAGAAACACAACGCTATAACGCGTTGTGTTTCTCCCCCAGTATTTTTTTAAGCAATAATTTGGAAAAAGCTATGTGAATTTACTTGCTACGCCCCCACCTTGTAATACCATCCAGTTTGTGTCTGAGGAGATAGTCTTTAGAGTCTAACTCATAAACTGATTTCTCTTTGCGCAAGGATTCAATCACTTTAATATTATATCTTAAGCCGTTACAAGTTGCCAAAATGTGTTCGTTGTCAATAACACTTTCAAAAAAATAGACACAACCTCTCTTAAGCCTATTTCCTTTCACACCAATAATTTTGGATTGGTATTCAACAGTGGGGGTTTCTGTCACTTGTGGTTCAGAAATGTGTTTTACGACATGTACACGGCAAAAACTTTCGTTTTTTACACATTTCCTCCCACAAGGTGATCCTTTCTTAATTCCCCTAGTAAGCATTTCAGGGCAAGTAGTGGGACGGCTAAATGCCCTACGACGCTCTTCTTGTAATAATTGAAATTGCTCTGAAGGAGCGGGTTTAGGAGTAGGTTTAGGAGTAAGTCTAGGAGCTGGTTTAGGAGCTGATTTAGGAGATGATTTAGTAGCAGATTGAGAGGAATCAGTTTTGTGATAGGTATGATCTTCAGGTGTACTAAGTGGTGGGGTAGGAGGCAATGGTGATAGTGGGATAATGGGTGTGCTAAGACGATGAACAATGGTTTCAACGGAAGGGGTATTAGGATGGTGGTGAACTGGCTTCTGCGGTGGCGGCATAGTAGTTGATGGTGGTGCGGAGTCCTTTGAAGGCGAAGGCGAAGGCGGTGAAAAAATACTACGAAGTCTAGAAGTGTTGGTTGGCGGAAGAATAGCTCTAGAAGTTGAAGGTTGAGATGCAAGTCGGTTCTTGTAGCAATCAGGAAGGTTTTTGAGGCGAAGAGTTTTCTTAGGTGCAGGAACAGCTGTAGTAGAAATAGAAGTCGAAGTAGAAGTAGTAGAAATAGTAGTCGGTAGAGAAGACATGGTTATAACTCCAAGTTCGCAGCGTAACGTCTGGAATCAGAATGAAACACTGGCCGCGGCTGGCTCGGCTTTTATAACGGTATGCAAATGAGAGGGGTTAGCAGCCGGTCATGACCGGTCATTGGCCCGGGAGGTGGGGGAAGGAGGTGGGGGAAGGGGAAAGGGGGAAGGCTCCATTTTTTTGGGGGGGAGGCTCCATTTTTTCGCGGGGGGGGGTCATTGACCTTTCCGAAAGTGGGTCAAGGTCATTCAAGATTTATAATGATCCAAGGTGATGGGAACAGTAATACTGTTCCCACCACCCTGTTTGCCTAGCGGTTCCCACTCCCAACCCACTAGTTACGTTCTGCAAGGGAGGTCCCTGGGCCGTCCGCATCAAAGCGTAACTTCCCGTCCGCATCAAAGCGTAACCATTAATTTCAGGGAAACTGGAACAGTTAATGCAGAAACGCAACTCTAACCCCACCCAAACTAATCCCACCCATCATATTCCTAAACAAAATGCAAAAAAAAGTCCGGCTTGCGGATGTCCCACCCATTTTAAATGAAGTTCAACTGAACTTCTGAATTTACAGTTAATCTACCCCCTAACATCTAGCTGTAAGGCAAAACAAATGCACAAAACAAACATAAATTATTAGTACCAACACATCATTATTAAAAACCAAATAATTCAACACAACCAAATACCATCATTATTCTTAAAATTAATACACCTTAATGCTAAACACCTCTTTAAATTAATACACCTTAATGCTAAACCCAACTTATAACTAACATCGCAATGCGCAAATTATTTCTTAAATTAAATACACCTTAAAACTAAACACACACACACACACATACCACATTGCATTAAAAAACGCAACATAGTAGAAGAAGTTCAAATATATATAGGCCTACTATATATTTGAAACCTCTTGCTGAGTCGCCAACAACCTTTCGCTATGAAAGTTTGTTGGCAACTGAAGCAAAGATATAGCTCCTATCGCTCCTCGGGTTTTCAAGTAGTGGGGGGAAGTTGTTTCACTCCAGTACAGTGTTCAATCCAGTCCAGTTCACAGCAGTGTAAAAGGAAGGTAAAGAAGTGGGGAGCGGCGCATGCGCAACAACACAAAACCAAGGTTTGAGGTTAGAATTATCCATGTGCAGTAGCGCTAAAGTGAGTAATACAGGACTAGGCGCATGCGCATAGCATAGACTCATTCCGATCCGGACAACTCATTGCATGCGCAGCAGGTTTGAGGTTAGAATTATCCATGGCAGCTGCCATATTTAGTCTGGTTTCACCACATAAAGTCAACAACCGGTGGTGACCGGCCATTAACCTGGAGGAGTGGGGGAAGGAGTGGGGGAAGGAATAGGGAAGGGGGGGGGCTCCATTTTTTCGGGGGGGGGGTTCCATTTTGGGGGGGGGGGGTCATTGACCTTTCCGATCGGTCATTGACCCGAAGGAGTAGGGATGGACACGGAACCTTACTTCTCTTACTACTCAGGTGAAAGTCGGTCAACCAGTCATTTGCTCACCATCTGCCGCCATCTGGCTGGAGTTATTGCCTCTATAAAAGTGGGTAGTTTATCGCGCCACAAACATTCATTGCCTTGCATCCGCTCAGTCATCATCTCTCATTAGTTTTATGTTATGACTACTTCGGTAACTAGGTTTGAGGTTAGAATTATCCATGGAATAAACTTCGTTACTTTTAGCATTCATATTGTAGGTTAATTCTAACCTACAAAATTACTACTCCGGCATTTTCTTTTACACTTCATTTTATATCTCAGTCTTCTTTTAACTTCTAAATGTAACACATCGGTTACAATGAATACACAATGTTTAAAATTAAAGCTTTTGCGAACACAACACATATTACGAACTACTTCTAAACCTTCAATTTCAAAGTGTAAAACTAATTTAAATAGAGTTAGAAAGAAGTACAGTTTTAACCCATTATACTGTTCAACAACTTCTCAGGTTAATGTTGATGATAGTGTTATTTACGACATTTTACGTTCTATGTTACACTTCAATAACTTTGAACTTGTTACACCTATCGACTGTGTTCAACAAGTTTTTTTATTTTACCCCCACCATTCTCTATATAAGGGCCCCGACAATAATTCCTACTTCATTATCTTCTATGCTCTTCAGCTAACAACATCTCCACTCTAATTTATACTACAATAATAATGGAGACCAACCAAGAAAATGTTCAAGTTCATGAAATATCATCAACAACTCATCCAAGGGAAAATCCTTCTAGAAATTCAACTTCAACAACTCCTCAGAACCCTGTACAAGTTCCAGATGTATCTTCTACAACAATAAATGATGTAGAAGCTATTCTTCAGTCCCTTGTCGGTTTCGACTGACCTGTATGACAATCACCGATAAACTGAACTCTTAAAGTTCAATCTTTTTTAAAACCCCCTCCATATGACCTTGAAGCAATTATCCCCTCTCCTTTATACACTAACTCCTACTTCAAAAATTAACACCATCCGCTCACCCCTTCTCCACCCCTTCATTTGATTTAGCCTCTCCCCACCTGAAGCTATATGGCATGGCATATGGCGGCAGCGACTGATTTGGCAGCTGGCCGATGGCAGCTGGCCGGCAGCGGCTGGCAATTGGCACGACTTCCGTTTTGAAAGTAACCAAACCCCACTACTAGTAGATGTTTACCATACTGTTGCTATGGGAATATTACCTAAATGTGTTCTGCTAAACGTAAAAAAATATTTTACTAAGAGGTAATAACTATAACATAATCTTCTCAAAGCGTTCTTATGCCTAAAATGGCTTACTTAACTCGTCGACATAAAATTTAAATGTCCATTGAAATGGAAAAATCTTAAAAATATTAACGAATGTTTTACTAAGAGATTCCCAAACATTTCTACGCAACAAGCATCAGCATTGTTGATTAGTATAGACAGCCAACTTAACGGGAAAATATGTAAACAGAATCTGATTTAGTACCGTTATATGTCCGACATAGCTTGGCACCACCGTCAGTTTCCTATCGAGACGAGAATTAAATATAAAATAGTTTTTCTTATATTTATTCAATGTATTTAGCATAGAAGCTGTCATACCTACCATATTTGCATTATGAATCGAAGACAAAATAATTAGCTACCCACCACAGTAGTACAGTATCAAATTATTATTAAACAGATACGCAGTTGCAAGCGTCTTCATCGGCAATCGAGAGAATCTCTGGTCGGCGGTAAAGAGTGTCTCCGATCAAGTCTAGTACGTGTCAAGACTAGATGGCAAATTCAAGACTAATTCCCGAATTTTCAAGTCCATTGTTAAATTCAATACCAATTCCCGAATTTCCCGATTTTCAAGACTACTAGACACCCTCCTAAAGACAGAATTTGATACTTAAAAAAAAAAAATAGGATTCTGTTGGCAATGTTGTACGAATGTGCCTTAGAGTCAATGGCCATAACCCAGAACAAACAGTGTAGCCATCCGATAGCCATCCGAGCCAGATGTTTGACCCGGAGTAATGAACGACCTTTTAATGTCAATAATTAGAGTGAGAGGGCGCGCGCGGCGCGGCCAGGTATAAACTAATATTAATTGACAAGGAGTTATACCGCACGACCGAGGGTCAACGGTCGGCGCGGCGCGGCGCGGCGGCGGCGGCGTGACGGAGGGACACCGCTGTGTCACTGCCGCTGCTGTTGTGAGAGAGGCGGTGTTGACAGCAGACGACAAGCACAGCGCGGTTCGCCGAATAGATAACAAGGCATCACATAAAAAACAAACCATAGAACCACTATTTTTCCGTAATAAACATCCTAATATTATTAATTAAGTTTTGCTTCTCAACCGCTACAATAAATTAATATATAATTTTATCTTTTAAAAATAGCTGGTGATAGGGAGGTTTTAATATGTACTGTCAGCTGCTTCAATCTATTAACAATAAGAGCAATGATAAATGGTGAACGGAATATTTTTTTCTCTTTTTAGAATCAGAAAAGTCAAAACAAAGCGTTCAAACCAGATATTATGGTTTTTGAGTGATATTGATAGGAAGTATTGTCAACAGTGTTTCCAGTGTTCTACAAAATGAACGGTTCGTATATTTTTAAACTTTAAAAAAATGATAAAAAGGTTTTATAAGAACTGTACACAGAATTCTCAAAGGAATACTATATTTGAGATTTCAACATAGTTTAGACTAAATTCGTTGACCAAAATATAAAGATTATGATATGACATGTGACGGCTGTATACAAGTTATATTTACGGAAAACAGGTTACTGTAAATCCAACATGTTAGCACTCCAAAATCACAATTGGGGCATATTTAAGACGAAGTGCGCCATAAGAAAATAATGAAAACATGAATACACATGAATGTTGTTTTAATAAATAAACTATGAGCGAATAAAAATTCGTCCACGTGGAAACTATGAGAGAAGAGATGTTATTGCAGTTCTAATTTCACAGAATTCAACACGGCTCCACAACGTAAAATCGGCTGCATACGTTTCATGGGCTTGTTGATAAAGAATAGGAAAGTCTATGTTCAGAATGTTGATACGGTAGGCCTATACTTTATATATCATATTTTAAAACTTATTAGAACATAATTTTTTAATTAAGAAGATATATTGCTTTTGTAATGAATCCATTTATTATACACAAAAATATAGCCAAGGTAGGCAGATGCATGGCGATATTCACGTGTGTTTAATTAGGCCTAATTTAGGACAGCACATACACAAGCGTACGTACACATTCGTTGTAATGTAGGCTATTCTTAGTATCTACTGTATTGGGAATAGGTTAAAATATAGTTTAAATTTTTTTTTATTTAAGCAATGCTATTATTAATTAACTTCGTAATGTAATATATACTGTAATAAATGTCATTGAATGGACAGAAGCCCGTGCGTGGTCAATTTGGTGTCTATGGGGGTTTCTTAGCCCACGGGTTATGAGAATGTATGGGATTACGAAAACAAACGCTTTATAATAAGCAAGCGGGAAAACGAGGAGTTTTTGTGCCATCTCCAAACCTCCTTGAACGATTTATTAACTGCTAAGAATTAGATATGTGTCAGAAAAGTTGTCTGAAAACCACTGCTTATTTATAAAAATTTGTATGTAGTATAGCATCAGGTAAACGTTTTGGCACACGTGCTTTCAAACACTGTTAAAAATTATTAAAAAATAATGGATAAATACACAATGCAAGCTATTCAAAATACAAGATTTCTTGTTTATAAATCCGTCCACGTCGCGTCTTTATGGATACTTGCGCGTTGTTGCATTATGCGTTTTAAAATCTCGTCAGAACCAACAGCTTTAGCTGCATACAACGAGGACCTAATAGGTGATAAAGAAGCAATTATCACCACCATTGTAAACTAGGACAATGGGTTTGTAAATAACGAACGCAGTCCCGCGCAGCTGTGCATATACTGTACAGTAGGCCTACTCACGGTATACTGTGATGACAATCAAAGTGTTAGTCAATGCCAATCACATCACTCTCTCACACAGCGACGAGTACAATGACAACTGCACCCCAATTTCAAAGAGCTGAACAGAGTTTTCATCGACGAACCTGTGGTAAAGGTGAAAATGCGATATAAGTTGCACAAATCTTTCTATTGAATTTTTGTATCTTTAAGAGGGTTATGAAATACTAAATTGTATAACTACGAGACTTCCTTTTCGCGTAAATAAATTTTACTCACAATTACACCAAAATTCAACATAAAATATAGTATACGGTATGTGGTAGACAAATTTGGGAATAATATGGATGTTGAATTAAAATAAAGCTTTAAAATTATTGCCAATGTTCATTATTTGTATAGTGTACTATATGCCTAGATAATAAATGAATACGAGTTAAATAAGCACCAAATCATTCTTTCCTAAAATTCTTAAAGGTTTCTTAAGTTATTTTATAAAATAAATTTTTATTCAAAATATTGTTTCGCATTGTAAGCTCAAATTGACGCAAGTTGCGTTTTAAGTGTTTCTTATAAATTTGAATATATGCTATAATTTTTAGGATTTTGTTTCGACCAATTTAAAATTATACTTTGTTGTACGATTTAGTGTCTGTCCACCACCTTGGACCCCGTACATCCCCACTCGCCGCGACGCTTCGCAGCTGTAACGGGTGGTGGGGGCGGCACCCCGAGACCTGCACTCTGCACGACTCTCGGTCAACGCTCCACCGGGACACCCGGCAGCATTAATTATCCGCCGATATACTACACCGACACGCCGATACACCACCACAAACAGTGCCGGATGCCGCGACACGCAGCGCCTTTCACTTTTTACTTTCTCCCCCTATACCATAGTATATGGAGAAAGTATTGTTTTCGTAAAACACTTCACATTAGTTTGATGATGTATATATCCATTTTGGAGCCCCTTTTCCCTCTATAAATGTATATATTGAGAAAGTATTGGTTTCGTCAAAATTGTAAAATTTGAGTTGTTGGTAAATTTATCCGTTTTGGTGCCCTCTGAGTCCAAAAAAGTGGTTTTCGCGTGATGTCTGTGTGTGTGTGTGTCAGGATGTAAACAGAGCTAGAGGATGCCCTAATGGTCCGATTTCGGTGAAATTTGGTATGTAGGTCCAAACGCACGATAATTCCAGGCGTTTTTTTCATTTTTTTGAATTTTTGATTTTTAAGGGTATTTTACCCCCCAAAACCCTCAAAAATCGTGAAAAATCCAAATTTCTCAAAAACGGCTCTAACGATTTTGATTAAAATTTTGTGGTTTATTAAGCTTAAAATGGTGAATAAAATGTCACCACCCGCATCTCCGAGAAAATGCTCGTTCAAAAGTTATGGCGTAATAAGTGTTTCAAAAATCAATTTTTTGGATTTTCAAAATAGCTGTTATTTTTAAATAAATTTTACTTATCACCATTAAATCAAGCTCAAAAAACTAAATAATCCAGTATTTAAAATTATTGCTCTATGTCAAGTGGTTGCGGAGAAAATTCAATTTTTCGTTTAGCGGTAAACGCAGTACGTTGTTAAAAGTCACAGACGCGCGTAGGGTCAAACTCCCGCTGCTCAGCTGGTAGCTATCCGACTGAGTCCTCAAGACATTTATGTTTGAAGCTTTTAACAGCTTTTTTTATATTGTTGGGAGAAAGTATGTGTCAGTTAACTGATACCGTTTATTAATTGAGGGACTGGCTGCGGATGATCCGCGACATATGGCACGGCCAGGGGGCGGCACGAGCGGCGGACGCGACAACCGGGACTGTGTTGCCCTGCGAGGCGATCGCGCACGATCGGGGCCATAGGCGCGGTGGTTAGTTTTAAGGTTTAATGGAATTACCCGCGGTTTTCTACTGGATAAAAGTAGCTAACTAAAAATTAGCAACCTATTGAGATAGGCCTAAAGGTTTACTAATATACAAATAAAAAAAAAATCAATACGGTTGGCTTATTCTGTTCAATTTTACCAGGATTTTGTAAGATTTGCTGATGAATAAATTGATTTACTATTTTATAGCTACACCCGTTATTCCATTAACCGTGATTAAGTAACTTTCCAGACACTCGTTAACCTCGGTGACCAGCAGTATTTTGACCACTGATGGTTTACCCTTGACAAATTAAAAAAGGCGGATACTATCAACATCCGCCTGATTGCTGATTTTGCATTATTTTGGTTGAAATTCACCATTTACATTCTCCAAAAATTATACCATAGAAGTGTTAGTCCACAAGAAACTTCCGATCTTGCAGACGACTGACTCCACCAAATAAGCTTACATACATTTAACTTAAATCTTAAAACACTCTATGGTAGGTGGATATGACTGAAGGGTGCGTGTAATGAGTTGGATGGATCAGGCTATAACCAGTTAAAAATAATCGTGACATTACATTGTAACTATCTTCGAGACACGCCAAGAAAAATGTCCCACGCCGAAATAATCGCACAGGCAACAAGTGGTTCGCGAGGTCTAATGGCCAAAAACGTGGTCGCCGGGCGGCGGCGGCATACCAGCAACAACAATGCCGCCATCCATCGGCGGGATAAGCATCTGCGGACAAAGAGGCGGGGCAAAAAAGTATTTAGCCGGCGAGGACACGCGGCCAGAATGTTTGTAGAACATTAACAAATTGAGACACAATGGCATTGCTGGCGAGACGGGCCGGCAATTAGATGACAAAAACGGGCCGAAACTCGGAGATGGCGGAGGCTGATGTCTGGTGGATGGTGGGGGGGGAGGACCACGGGCAATGTACCGCGGGTAACACCGCCGCAGCCACCGCCACCGGCACCGGGCGACCACGATGTAGAAGGTCAGGGGACACCGTGTAGTGAGACCACGTGAGACCTAGAGTAGGAGGGGGAACTGCTAGATATCCATCACCCGCTCATGCTCTCACAGGGAGAATCAAACCATGGAAAAATGTTGACTATTGAACCTTTACTATAGACGACTACGTTGACTATAGAACGTAAACAATGCAATTTCAACTGAATTAATTTTAAGAAAAAAATACCCTCGTCGTACCGTCGTACCCTTAAATTGTTTATGAAGTAAATTTGTAAATGTCTATCCAAACGGAAGGTCACTGCAAGCCCTTTAAGTTCAATTTTTTCCTATTAAATTAACATTGGTAAGGAAATAAAAAAAACTTTTAAAAGTTTAACAGCTATGTAAAGAGTAAACATAGCACACTAGCGAGAGCATCCGTCTAATTAAAGAAGTTATATTAAAACCGGTTAACATTGGAGGATAACAATTTATACGAGGATACAATAGTTATGCCCAAAACTGTAAAAGTACGGTATCCAAAATAAATTGCTCGTTTTCGTGCAACAAGTACGCTAGTTCCTCTAATTACCATATGATAGATATAAGCAATGTCCTTCGGCTGAACAACGGCTAAAAAATTTACACTAAATCGTTGTCGTATTTTTTTAATTAAAGGAGAGAAATAATCGATAAAGATAGGCGATAAAGCAAATATTTAGATAAAATAATTTCATAATCTAATGTGTTAATTGTCAGGACAAGGACCCTAGATATAGCCTTTCATCCGGGTTGAATATACATGACAAACAAAAACACTAAATAATAATAAAAATACCGGTGCGAAAAATATTTTTGTGCTTTAAAAGTTATGTTTTACATTATTGCTTTCCTGTATTTGTTATGTTTAAAATTAACTTAAAAACCACACCAAATTGTACGGTAAATATTCGAAGCCTGAATGTCCAATAAAAATGCGACGCGAAACCGTGACGAAGAAAAAGTTGATAGTTTGCACCGTGAAGGACAATGATCGTCGTCGATTAGACCGGAGAACACAGTTGCTGCCACCTAGGAGAGAACCGGCGAACTACCAGTGTCCACTGCAACAAACAGACCGCTCCCCTCCCGCCACTGAGGCCGGCTAACAACACCACTGTTAGTTCTGGTGGTAACGAAATAAAAATAATTGAACGGTACAGTCATTGATTGAAATAGTTGAGTTGTTACTAGTTGGTTTTGTGTTTAAAGTTTTTAAAGATACAGACAGCTTCATTTAAAATTAAAATTAATATAGCCACAATAAATATAAATAAATACATGGTAACCATTTTCGATCTATACAAGTCATGTTATGATACTGACTGCAAAAGGTTTTTACTATAGGCGGGATTTGGATAACACGTTGGAATGTTTAAAAGAATATCTTAATATCAATTGACAGGGAAGGATTAGTTGTTTGCATAAAGGATTTTTTAATCACGTGTAATCAGATACAAAAAGCGGTCCGATGTACGGTAGTTTGTCAGGGTCAATTTTGATCCGAACGCCGTACCGAGCGTCGCCCCGAACGCTCGCGATGGAAAGCCCCTCCCCTCATCCACCACACCCTCTAGAGCTCTCACTCACTTACGCTATCCTTCTTTCTCTAAACTTCCTTCACCCCGCTAGGAGGATTTGTCCGGTACGATGCTCGGTCCGATGTAAGGTCCGGTAGTGTGTCGTCGTCTACGACACCATTGCAACCACGAACACCATTGCATAATCGACGATCCTCCTGATCATCACCACGGTCGCCCGGACCGATACTATCGCCGGGCGTGGCGGGGTGTGGTGTGGTGTGGATGAATCAGGAATAGCAACACAGCAATATAGCGACACAGCGACCGGGCGCGCGTTATTGGCTGTGGAAGAGCAAACATCGAGCCGTCCCTCGGGGCGAGCGACCTCGCTGCAAAATCAATCAAAACCCACCGGCGACACTTGTGGTGTTGTTCATTACTGCTACGGTATTGGCAAACTCTGCAGATTTGATTGCGATCGCAGATTGTCGGGGGAATCGGAATAATTGCGCCTGTAGACAAAATTTGTTTAGAATCAGACTATTCTTTCTCTGTTGACAGGGAAATACAACAAAGGGGATTTCCTAAACAGAACTGGATTTATTCCGTAAGACAAACTATAAACCTTCAATAAGTACTTAATGAACCAAACACAAAAGGAAAGCTGTTAAAATACAACAGTCTAAAATTCACCTTTATTCCTTGGAAGATTCACTGAATACATCAACAAACTTGGCTATTTATCTGGACAGAAAAAGTTTGACTTCCATAAAAATCTGGCGTTATCAAAACAAAACCTAATTTGTTATCAATACAGTATCACCCGACATGAATATTATCGATAAGTGAGTTGGCACTAGTGCTGCGCAGAATCACTACTCAGATCGTACTCAGATTGTACTCAGGAGTGAGAGTGAGACTGACTCGTTTACGTCGTACGTTTCCAAGGAAGTTTCCAGTGTTTGTGTTGTTTTGTGCGACGCTGTGGAATGACAGGGGAGTCTGACGGAGGAAATGTCTGTTCCGCTCCGTCAGTCAAGGTCGCTGCCCCTCGTCTCTCAACCCGCTACAATCTTACGGGTTCAATAACAATAAAATCCTACATATAAACAACTAAAAACAGCCTGGAACCAGCCATCGGTATAGAAAGGTTTTATCGTAATTAATTAGAATCCTGTGGTATTAAATGCCAAAGTAATATTTCCATGTTATCAGGTGGGCGCAAAAATAAAAAATATACAATTATTGACTATGTATTATATTTATTATTCTTATATTATATGTATTATAATATAATAATAAGAAACCAATGAAAATCAAAATCAAGTTAATAAGCATTAAAGTAGAAAAATTTTGATTTATAGAATAGGAGTGGTAAAAACTAAAAAAAAATGTCAAGCATTTAATATCAATCTTGTAAAAGAAAGTGACTTTATTAATAAAATAGACTAATGTTAGAGTTGTTATCACGTTTATTAATTACACGACACGAGCGACGTTAAAGAGCTAAAAGAGACAAAATTTTACCGTGGAGATGCTGGGATTTGAACCCAGGACTTTCAGCATGCGAAGCAGACACTCTACCACTGAGTTACATCCCCACTTAGAGAATGATCTATGAACAATGGTCAGTAGTTGTTCTTAGGATTGGATTTGTAAATTAAGCTATTGACATTGGATGTCATTAACACTTTGAAAATATTTTTATCATCAAGCAAGATAACAACTGTAAATTGCGATTAAAACTAAAATTTATTGGTTAAAATTTTAACAGTTTATTCCCTTGTCTGCAGAACCTCCTCCATTTTGATTTTTAGTCCCATAAGAACAATGTAAATCATAGGTGTCTTTGAAACACTTTATCTCGATAATCTGGCTCGGATTCGCATGAAACTTGAATATGTTCACAATAATGGTATGGCGGTTCATGTGACGTAGATACTTTTTTAAATAAACCTCCTAAAAATGGTTTTAACATGATTTAAAAATTTTGATAATATACATTGTTTTTTTATTCTCTATTCCAGTGGATAATTTTTTAATTTATTTTCAATCACGTCAAATGAAAGACACTGTGGTAACATTTAAAATGACATCAAGTTTGCAATTTTCAGACGAAAAACAAACTCACAGTTATGTTTCAAATTTAACATTTTTCTTATGGACAAAATACCGAGATGGCGTAGGTACTGAAGACATGATAAAAAAAGAGTTATTCGGTTAGCATTCCGAATTATTTAAGTACTAAGCCATGCAAAACAAGCTGTGAATGTATATTTCCATTTCTCGTGGTGTGGTTAATTCCGGTTCATTTTATAACATCTCACGAGATAACTAATATTGTTTTATTGACTGATATCATAAAAAAATTTACACCCATTTAATGTTATTTTATTTTAAAATAGTTAATATACTCGTATATCTATTGCGATCGTTATTAATAATAATAATAATCGTATGGCTTTTAGTGGAGGGAGATCAGCAATTAACTGATAGTTCTCCTCGCCTGAAATGCCTGCACTTTTTTGTTTTCTATGCAGGTGGACCAACGGCTTAACGTGACTTCCGAACCACGGGAGCGGCCGAACGACCTTTTTGTCCCCGAGCCGGGAGTTGAACCCGGCGGTGCACCGAAACTGCGATCTTAGTTTTAATCCTCAAAAGGGTTTGCTAATCCCACAACCGAAACTGCGATCCTGGCACAGCGGCCCATCAGCAGGTAGCGGAGGGTCCAGCGGGGATTCCAGCGTCCGTGGCTCTAGAATGTTTCGCCGTCCGACGTGTAGCTCAAGTCACTTTTCAACTAATACCAATGAACTGGGATTTCCAAGTTAAACTCGCACATACCACCCCCTTAAGAGTCATCTTCGCCCCTGGGTCAGTAGCCCATTGTTGCGCAGTCGGCAATGTTAACTATAGCCTACGGCTTTTAATGCAAAACATGGTATTTGATTCCCCTGTTTCGGACGCCGTTTTCCAACAGATATTCTTTAAATTTGGTAAGTGTTTGGTTGAATAGTTACATTAGGTCCCTCATACTTTGAAATTTGGAAAATTTAACAAATATTACTAAGGAAAATCGAGTTACTTTGCGACGTCACAGAGAGTAATATTTGTTAAATTTTCAAAATTTCGAGGTATGAGGGACCTAATATAACTATTCAACTAAACACTTACAAAGTTTAAAGAAAATCGGTTGAAAAACGGCGTCCGAAACAGGGAAATCAAACACCGTACCATGTTTTGCATTAAAAGCCGTATAGTTAAAATTGCCGACTGCGCAACAATGGGCTACCGGCCCAGGGGTGAAGATGACTCTTAACCTGGACCAATAAACAAAGACTTTCAGGGTGTACATTCCTTATTTATTTTCCCCCACAAATATATCAGTCATTCTCAGTTTGAGAGCAAGAGCAGCAGTATCGTCTTATGTACGGTATCGTCAGTATCGTCCCGGGGGCGGCCTCCGTGCCAGGATCGCAGTTTCGGCGTCTGCCTGGGGTCGCCCTTGGGGTAAGGATCGCAGTTTCGGCGTCTACCTGGGTTTTGGATCGCAGTTTCGGTGCGCCCGAACCCGGGCCCGCTGGGTGATAACCCAGTGCTCTACCACTGAGCGATCGTTCCGCGCATGAGATTATTCTAGCTTCCCCATAAAATTGCAGCATATTAACGTATAAAATATGGATGATTGGCAATTTTTTCTAATAGACTCATCCCCATATATAACCTAGCCATAAAACATATCCGAGATCGACATGGATATAATTTACAAGTGGATTACAAGACCGTGACGATGTGCGCTAAAAAACACAAATTAATTTAATATTTAATATTATGTCTTAGACATTTAGTAGAAATTTCAAAAGTAAAAGCATAATTTTTATAGTGTTACTAAAACGTGGCTAACAAAATAGCCTACGAGGGTGAATAGATTAAGTTTTGGTATCGTTGAGAATAACAAACAAGAAATGAAGAAATTAAATAAATGTTAATATTCATGTCGTAAAACAAAGGCTTACATAAATAGTTTATGAGATGTCTTAAGGGAATGCAGATATATTACTTCAATAAACACTTTTTATTGAACAATCTGTGAGATGGTGGTGTTTAGATGTATGGCATTTCAAATCTGATAACCTTATTTGAACCTTCAAGAACACAATTAGCTTCGACCAAATTTGGCTATAAACGATTTCCATCTAGAATAGCATTTACCTCGCATTGTACTTTGTTATTTATTGACAGCAGTTGCAAATTACTACAGGCATTAACAATTTTGATCGCGCCACAGCTAAAAAACTGGACTGACCGTCGAGTCAACAACTCTTTAAACAGTTTCTTTCTTGTTTAAATGCAAGATGGTGGTTTTCGACCCCTTTCGCATTAGAATAATTAACGCTCGCATTGCAGCTGGAAACAACTGCACTTCTTACACACACAGACGTGCCATGCAAGTAGAAATTTCACGGAGATTGGGACTTGGTTACTTTGGTCAACCGGAATCGCTACACTCTACAGACTGATGGACCACTCAGGGATCATAAAACAATCATTTGACTAGCAAAAACAAACAAATTACCAAAACAAAATACAGTTATCGCTTAAGTACTGCATACAAAACTAATAGTACAATATTATACGCATAAATAATTAATTTACCTCCACCCTATAACAAACAAAACTAAAGGCACGTTAAAACTTGTTGTTAAAGGGGATGGATTTTAAAACACAAGTTTCGAAGATGCACACTTAAAATAATAACTGTTAAAAGACTCATATTACACTTAATGTTGGATAACATAAAAAACCAGGTACTGTACCTCAGCAAGGGGATATACAGGGTGTTCGGAAAAAAACACATTATCAGGAATTGAGGAAGTTGTCAAGCCGCTAGCGGCCATTTGGTTTTTTACACCAAATAATTTTTATTTCTGTAACGTATTAAATTCATGTTTGGCATAAACTTGGCATCACACCAATGTTCATTTTCAGAAAAATAATTCTTATGTGTAGTTTCAAAATGGCGGCCACTTAAATTTTTTAAACCAGTAAATTGAAATATATTCAAACCAGTAAATTGTATCTAAATCTGTCAAGATGCAAAAAAGTTGATTAATTCAATTATCTAACTGGTGATACCAAGTTTATCTATATTAATAAAATTAGAGTTTTGTCTGTACATTGCTTAGAATTTTGAAATTTTTGGTTATTTTTACTTCTTATGCATCGCAGAATTCAAAATCGGTGTTATCTAAATTTCTGTCCCTCTGTCTGTCTGTCTCTCTCTCTGTCATTCTGTCTGTAACGCTCATGGGTCCTATTTTGTCCTCTTTTCACTGGATAACGACTTTACCTAAGGGTCTAAATTTTTTTCATGTCATAGACTAGAGTGGTGTGAAGGTTCATTACAACTTTAATTGACTTAGCGACCTTAGGGCTTTGCCCCATAGTATGTCAAAGTAGCCAAGTTGTGCTTAAATACCAATCTTTAATCTCTTTTCACACGACAAGGGCTTTAGTAAATGATATGAAAATTTTTATTATTGTTAAATGTTGCAATTAGAACAATTTTAGCTGCTCTAAAGCATCGTTCGTCAAAAAGGCTCTGCCTTATAGTAAAAGAAATATTCAATGTTAATCTTATGGGAATATTTAATTCTACCTTTTTATCTATGCTCTTTAGCTGGATTAGATAGTTTGTCATTTTCACCACAGATGGCAACACTTAAAATTTTAAATACATACTCTTTCATACCTAACCCTTTAACTTTTCACTGGTCTAAATACAGTGAATAAAGTAAACTAATTCTTGGTTCTAAATATGAACATTAAAATAATTTATGGAAATTATTACAAAACGAGTTTTGACCCTTAAATCTTAAAATGTTTCTTATTATCATTACAAACTAATTTTAGTTCCAATTTAGCTTTCATTGCACGCTCTGACAAAAAGAGGTGTATTTCATCAAACACAATATGTAGTTAAAACCAATGAGGTTTATAAATTGCTCAATCTTTCAAATAGTTCGCGTATAGACGGGGCAATACCATTGACTTTGTATACTACGTGAGTGTACAATTTCACGTTAGTGTACATAGTCAATGGCAATACTAATGTGTAAGAACTTGAGTAGGGTTCTTATGAAGAAGTGAGAAAGTCGCTCAAAAACACTCATAGTACCACTGTGATTTTCATTCAATAAGGATCATGCTGATTGGTTGAATGGAATCAGATGGTTTAAGAACATATTTGCAGAAGTTTGTTATTGTTTTTTATTTTGTGTAAACAAACAAATATACTTATTTTTGCAGAAGGTAAAAAGAGCACTTCCCGTGGCAATAATGAAAAGTAACCCCCCACCAATGCTTAATTTTTCTCCGTTTTTCAACATAACTTTTTAACATGGATGTCACTATTTATTCGGTTTTGTATACATTGGAAACACATGAGGTTTTAGGTAAAAAGGTAAAGTCTAAATACAAAAAAAATTGAATTAAGTAAACCTAATATCTACACTGCAGTGGGGTGCCTATACGTTAGTGACAGATGTTTCGTTGTTTTACTTGGTTTTGGGAATTAAAATTTTAACTAATTTTGAATTTAGATTTAATATTGTACATGTCTGTACATATCTTTCATGGGTAGAACAAGATGCAGGAGTAGAATACATTGGATTTGGCATATAGCTATCGTCACACCCATTCAAGGATTCAATATTAGATTTCATAAGAATCTATAATATTTTTTACAAGTCTGATTTTTCTTAAATCGTCTATGAGTTTATACTCATAGAACTATAAAGTAAATCACCATACGAATATAAATGTTTAATCAAACTGCAACAAAATCATTAATAGAAATAACTTCTAGACTAAATGAGAAATGGATTTAACAAGATTTTGACAAATGTACGTGGTAGCTATTAAGCATAAAACTTGATATCTAGATACGTTAGAATGAACCAACTGAAGGCTATATATTGAATTTGTGAAATCACTAATATCATTCGTTTAATAAACTGTACACACACCCCGTGCGAAGAACGGGTACACAGCTAGTAAGGATATAAAAACAAATAACTGAGTTATTGCGATTCTTTTATTAAAATAACCGTAATAGTATGAATTATAATGCAAAATCAATGTTTTTTCAGCAGGAACTTTTTTGACAGGAAGACTTTTTTACAGGAGCTTTTTTGATGTGGGGAATAACCTTCTGAATTCCTGAAACGTGTTTTTATAGAAACCTGTATATAGGTTTCATTGAGTATAACTTAATTATATTTTGTGCAGCTAAACCATTCAGCTGTACAAATTATGGAAATAATTTAATGGAGAATTCTAAGATCTTCAATAAATTTCTTGATGATGCTCCAACTGTCAAAGTTGAACCGAGAAGTTATGTTTCGGGCAAGAACAGTAATCTTCATTGAGATGCCGACGAACGCGCGGTTCCCTACAACATTGTTGATACTGTCAAGATACAACCGCTTGGAAATAGATTACACCGCGGCGTTGCCCGACGAGGAGCCGAAAACCCGTTATCTGTTAACCAGCTGAAACAGTTCCCACATAAACCAGTTCCGTTAACACAGCTTAAGTAATAAACTAGGAACGGACTGTGAGTTGTCACTCTACTTACACCCGACTAGACTACTGACTACTGACTGCTACTCACAAGCACAATGCATCAGACAGAGTGTGAGGTGAGGTGCTGCCACTCGATACTTACCTGAAAACAGAACACGATTGTAAAAAAATACTTCAAATACTTTTTATACTGTCTTACTCAATATAAATTAATAGCAATTGCTGAGTCGTTTATTACAGGCCTCCATAGGCGTGCTGTTGGAGTATATCATATAATTGATGTAGTTCATCAGCTATTAACCAAATAATTAGAATCCACGCGTTACAGATTGTAACAAGTAGTTCAACCACCAGAGTGTAGCACCCGTATAGGCCTTCATTGAAACACGCTGAAAGGCGACTTTGCGAAGCGAAAGAGCTCGCCGTGAAGGCGAGCGAGCGGAGCGAACTGATATTATTATAAACAATTGTTTAAGTTTACCGAACAAATTCTTGACCCTAATGTAATCGACCTGATATGTAATGTACGGTGGCAAACACGAGAATTTCTCCATGTATAAGTTTCTTGTCATAAGTCTTTAAGCTTATGATCTTAGTATCAAAGCCAAAGCCAATGGTCAGGTCGGGAGAGAGCAAGGGAAGTTCCAATTGCTCGAAATGGACCGAACAGCCGTGACAAGGCGGCTACGCATCATTGGCACCGACGTCGCCATCTCTAGAGTGGCACAATCTTCTATCGCCATAGAATCGACCGGTTCTGTCCTGTATTGCGGTTCTTTCAATGTCCTAAATAAAAGAAAAGTGTTAGCCTTTAAAATAAAATAAAATCATCGAAACGAAACCGTAATTGTTTCCTAGTTTGCAATCGTTTGATTAATTTCCCAACAGAGCCGAACATATAACTTACATAGTTTTGGAACAAATTTAGTGTTGCAAACGTTGGTTAATTTTCGTATGGCAAAGGCATGTGCTCTTAATTGGGCTTACTATATAAAAATGTCAAGAACGAGAGAGTCTCAAATAAAGTGTTTCATACACTCCCACCCCCAAAAAACTATCGATCCATTGGATCGATTGATCGTTTTACAAACTGCATCAACAAACGGTCAAAAATGTTATCAAGGTCGGTGGAGCAAAAGCTTTTATAGTCCATACTTGCCTACTAACAGTAGGCCAAGTTTTACTAACGTTACTTTTAGTAATTAATAGAAGGCCAAGTTTTACTAACGTTACTTTTAACATATTCCCAATTGGAGACTCGTAAAAGTTTCTTTTTGATTATGACTTTAAAACATTTCCATCAAAAAGATAACCCAACAGCTATTATTTTCTAATAATAGTATGACATCATTTTATACACAGGGTAGTTACAGATTTCACAGGTTGGTTCAAATTTACGATATCTTTAAGACATTTTTTTAAACATATTTAGCAACTAAATTGCAACGTTAAGCGGTTTAAAATAGTGCCTGCTCGCGTTTTAAATATAAAGTTCAATGGCATTGGCGACGAGCCGACCCGGCGGCGGCGGCGCGGCGTACAATACGGGAGGCGTGAGTGCAGCAGCAGCAACAGGCTGCGGATATAACCGGCGCGGCGCGGCGTTGTAATTCACCAGACAATGTGGCGAGCCTCCAAGTTGATAGGTCACGGAATCTCCGCGAACAATGGGCTCAGCCGCTGATACCATTCCCCAACACTTTACACGTATACATCTGCGTGTTTATTGGGTCTGAAGCTGCGGACGGGTTCTCCAAGTGCGTAACGTGGGTCATAGTTTAAACCCCTCTGCAGTGCGTAAGGACTTCCGAGTGATCCATTATTCTAAGGTGAAGTTAAAAATTCACCGAAACGCATTTTAAATGTAATGCACATCAACGCTTCAAATTCAGATTTTAAAACATAAAATATCGATATAATTATTTAAATAACAAACTGCATAGAAGAAAAATAGTAGTGCGTTCTAAAGTATTACTAGAAGTTATATTTTGCACACGTAATAGGCATGTACAAAAGGTGACAAATCAAAGAAGAAGAACTCGCGGTAAGAACCCGTGATTAAAGACGCGAGCAGTGTTTCGCTGGAAACGCACTTTTGCAATGATAAATAAGAAAACCGAAGAAGAAACAAGCACGAGGTATTGTAGAGGAAGAGGACTGCATGCTTTAGCCTACTATAAACTGAAAACTAATTTGAGAAGGTAACTCATGTTCTATAGGTTATTTCATAAATAAATTAATCACAGAAACTGGTGGTAATTTTGTAACAATCCTAGTTGAACAATTATTGTAAACGTAAACAAGTCGGCATCTGGTGATTTGAAGTACTCGGTAAAAACGTAGCATAGGCATATTATCATGTGTGTGCACCGTCACATTTTTCTTAGCGAAAAAGGATGTTTCTTGCCGGGAATCTTTAGCTTACATGTATTTTCATTAGGTTCTTTAGTACGTAATATTGCAGCTTATCCAAGTTACTGGACTAGAATTGCTTTAAAACATTCTTCGCAATAAGCCAAAGTTGCATCACTAACTACCAACCAAACCAACACCTAAATTCAGGAAATATTTTGTCATCAAACCACAGTTTATTACATGTAATCTGTTTAGTTAGTAGCCATAGTCATAGTACAGCCAACATGTAATGAATATAATAGAACAAAATAGAATAAAATAATGAATTGAAATATGCTAAGCACAAATCTATGGCTGTATAAAATTTCAGAAAAATGCTTCACTGTAGTAGAATTCACGAAAATAGTCCGATGAGAGTCGATACATTGTTGCCAAATTTATTCTGAAACACATTGTTTTATTGTATTACACATGGTTAACGTACCACCCACAAATGACAAAATTGCAGGGCAAGAGGGGGTGAGGGGGGAAACAGCTGTTAAAATTTCCATCGGACTATTTTCGTGCATCTTACTATAGTCGAGTTGCGGCCAACTCGGGCATTTGACAAGTCCCCTTAATTCCATCATCAAAGGCAAGATTTTCCTGTCTTTCCAGACTTTTTGTCTATTTCACTGACATGTCCTGACCAAAATGTTTATCTCTGAATTTCCCTGTGTTAGTAAAATGTGATTTTGTATCTTGTCTTTATGACTATACCAGAACTGTTTATTTTAATCATATGTTAATTATAAATAGTGTTGTTGTTTCTGTGATTTAAAGAAAGTGATTTAAGTTTTTGAAAATGTTATAAAATGATTAAATGGTGAATAATAATTAATTAATGTTCAGAATAAAAGTTGATACATGTTGTTTTGCAAATCCTTCCTTAATTATTTAACATGGTAGCAAGAGATTGTGGTTTATTTGAAAAGAAATGTTTTTGAAAGTTTGTTGTTGAAATACATTACAGAGGAAGGATTAGTAGAAAAACAAAATGGCTGAAGATAAAAAGGATGAAATCATGTTGCAAGTATTTGATGGCAAAAATTATGACAAATGGAAATTTAGGTTGAATTTATTTTTAGAGATGAAAGAATGTAGTGAAGTGATAAAGTATGATGAAAAGCCAGAAAATATAACTGAGAATGTTTGGAAAAAGAAAGAAATAAAAGCAAAGAACTACATAGTGAACAGTATAAATAATACCCAGCTGGAATTGATTATTGGTGAAGATTCTGCTAGAAAAATGATTCAAAAACTAGATGAAGTATATCTTTTAAAGAGCAGTGCGGCAAAATTACTTATCAAGAGAAAACTGCTTGATATGAAAATGAATGATACTGATAATCCAACTGAATTTTTTAACAGCTTTGAAAAACAAGTAAATGAGCTAAAAAATGCTGGAGAAAATGCCAGCAATGAAGATAAATTATTTGTTGCTAGCTTTACCTGAAAACTTATCTCACATAGTAGATATTGTTGATGCCTTACCAACAAAGGAGAGAACTGTTGAGTATGTTAAAACTAAATTAATGTTAGAATTTAAAAAGAAAGAAAGAAGAAATGATCTAGGTAATTGCAGTTCAAGCGGAAACTTTCAGAATTTTTACTCTAAGGGAAAAACTAAACAAATGAATAAGAATTACAAACAGTCAAGTTCAAGTAAAACTAACAGACATCAGGAAAACAAGAATGAACCTCAACGTTGTTTCAAATGTAATAAAATAGGTCATTTAGAAAGAAATTGTTGGAGTAAAACAAATTTTAATGAAAATAAGAACAGTGCTAGTTATAATAATTATGGAGGACGTGGAAGTTTTACTAATAGAAACAATCAACAGCGACATCAAGTGTCATACAATATTGAGGAAGAAAACTTAGAAAAGTGTAATATGACCACATTTACTGCTCAGACTTTAACTGCAAAGCAAGACAAGAATAAAGAAGCTAACACATTAGAAGCGACTGAAGAAATAAAATGGTTACCTGATAGTGGATGCTCGGACCATATTATTACTACAGATAAATATTTTGTGAAGTGTAAATATTTGGAAAATCCTATAAACATTAAAGTTGGTGATGGTTACTCCCTAAAGTCAGAAAAAATAGGTGACATTATTGCTTATTTTTATGTTAATGGTGAAGCATTAAAGACTACAATAAAAAATGTGTACTATGTCCCAAACATGAAACAAAACTTACTAAGTGTTTCCTGTATTGTAAATGCTAATAATTTTGTCGTATTCAATAAAGATACAGCTGAAATTTACAACAGCGCTGATAAAATTGTAGCAACAGCAGTAAAACAAAATAAATTATTTGAGATGAAATGCAAAGTTTCTGTTCAGCAAGTGATGCAAAATTGTTTACAGACATGACTAGTAAAGAAAAATTACACAGACTATTGGGGCATACAAACTTTTACAAGCTGAAAGAAATGTGTAACTTACAAGTAGTAGATGGACTGCCGAAAAACATTGAAAATGACTTTATCGAATGTGAAATATGTTTGACAAATAAAATGACCAACTTACCATTTGAGAAAAGTCGAAGAAGAGCAAATGATATACTTGAAATCATTCACACCGATTTGAATGGACCTGTCACACAAACCGGGTACAACGGTGAAAAATATTTTGTATCATTTATTGACGATTTTAGTAGGATCGCTATTGTATACTGTATTAAAAACAAGAGTGAAGTTTTTAAATGTTTTGAGAAATATATGAAGTTAGTCCACAATCAGACAGGGAAGAGAATAAAAGAGATTCGATGTGACAATGGAAGAGAATATATTAAAAAAGATTTTTTTGAATTAGCGAATAAAGAAGGGATATTGTTAAAACCAGGACCAGCCTATACGCATGAACTAAATGGAGTTGCAGAGAGATTTAACAGAACAATAATGGATCGTGCAAGATGTTTACTGGCAGAAGCTAATATTGATAAACGATACTGGCCAGAATGTATTTATACAGCAGCTTATATTGGGAATCGGTTGCTTGCAAATACAAAAAAAAAAAAAAAGAAAACTCCTTATGAAATATTTTTCCGAAGGAAACCAGACATCTCAAATCTGAAATTGTATGGAAGTACAGCTTTTGTGAGAATCCCAGATGAATGCAGAAATTCTAAGTTCAATCCGAAAGCATCACAAGGTATTCTTGTTGGATACACTGATACTGGCTATAAAATCTTAGTCAACAATAAGATAATTGTAAGTCGACATGTAAGATTTGTTGATAAGACAACAAAACTTATCAAAATTGATCATAATGATTCTGATGAAAATGAAGAAATGTTAAGTGAAGAAAAACTTACTGATGAGAGAATGGATGAAAAAGTTAATTGTGACGAGAATGAAACAATAGAAAAGGAACAAGTTCAGGAGGTGAAAAATGATACTCGACCTACACGTGGAAGAAAAATGCCTAAGAAGTTTGAAGATCATAATGTATATGTAAATGTTTGTGACAATCAAGTACCACAAAGCTACGAAGAAGCTATCAGTCGACCAGATTCTAGAAAGTGGATAACAGCTATGGATGAAGAACTAACAAGTTTGCAAGAAAATGAAACATGGAAGATTGTTGATTTACCTAATGATAATGATAAAGATATTATTGATGTAAAATGGATTTTTCGAATTAAAAGCAAAGGAAAATACAAGGCACGAGTTGTAGCTAGAGGGTTTCAGCAGACGTATATTGAGAATGAAGAAATATACCCTCCAGTAGCAAGAATGACAACATTAAAAATGTTATTATCTGTTGCATGTGTTAACAGTTGGAGCATAGAACAAATGGATGTGGAAACTGCCTTTTTAAACGAAAAGATCAAGTCTGAAGTTTACATAAATCCACCAGACGGTTATGCTATTGAGAAAATAAAATAAAAAATAAAGTATTGCTGTTACAGAAATCGTTGTATGGTTTAAGAGAGAGTCCTCGTGACTGGTATGAATGCTTTCATGAATTTATGACAAGCATTGATTTAAAGAGATCAGATTATGATTATTGTTTGTATACAGGATTCATAGATGGAGAAAAAATTTATGTACTATTGTATGTAGATGATCTATTAATCTGTGGTGTTAATAGTGATGTAGTTGAGAAAATGAAGAAATTGTTGAGCAAACGTTTTCGTATGAAAGACCTAGGACAGATTGATCAGTATCTGGGAATAGATGTTGAATATTTTCCACAAAGGAAAGAAATGAATTTGAGTCAAGAAAAATACATTAAGAGCCTTGCAGAGAAGTATAACATTACGCAGACAAAGAAGTTTGAAACCCCTATGGAGATGAATCTTAAAATAGAGCCAGCAGTGAAGATGAATGAAAATATAAAGTACAGAAACCTTATTGGAGCATTACTTTACATAGCAAACGGAACTCGACCAGATATTTCTTTTTCAGTTAACTACTTAAGTCGATTTCAAAATAGTTATGATGAGACACATTATAGGTACGCACTGAGAATTTTGAAATACTTGTACTCTACCAGTTCTTTGAAACTGAACTATAATGCGATATTTGAAGAACAAATTGATGCTTACGTGGATTCGGATTGGGGAGCAGATATTACAGACAGGAAATCAACAACAGGAATAATTATTCGTGTATTTGGAAATGTTATTCTGTGGAAATCTCAAAAACAAAAAGTTGTATCAAGAGCTTCGACTCATGCTGAATTTTATGCACTAGCAGATTGTGTTGAAGAAATACTTCCCATCAAGGGTATTTTGAAGGATTTCAATGTAAAAACAAAGGGACCAGTTAAAATTTATGAAGATAACACCGGAGCAATCGCCTTAGCAAAGAATGGGAAATTTTCAAAAAATTCAAAGCACATCGACACAAGTTATTACTTTGTTTATGACTATGAAAAGAAAGGTGAAATTAATGTTCAAAAAATTTCAACTGAAGATCAACTTGCCGATATATTGACAAAGTCTCTGAGAAGGATAAAGTTTAAGAATATGCGTGACTTAGGCCTACTGGGACTTATTGAAACTGATTCATATGACTAACATAGCTACAAAATCAAGGAGGTGTGTTAGTAAAATGTGATTTTGCATCTTGTCTTTATGACTATACCAGAACTGTTAATTTTAATCATATGTTAATTATAAATAGTGTTGTTGTTTCTGTGATTTAAAGAAAGTGATTTAAGTTTTTGAAAATGTTATAAAATGATTAAATGGTGAATAATAATTAATTAATGTTCAGAATAAAAGTTGATACATGTTGTTTTGCAAATCCTTCCTTAATTATTTAACACCCTGACTATTAAGGTGCTGCTATACATCGACGTCACGTCACGTCACGTCGCGTCACGTCCACGTTCGCATGGTATGCTCCCTGTGTATTCAAATGGAACCGGCTATACATCGACGTCACGTCACGTCACGTCACGTCGCGTCCCGTCCGCATTCGCACTCGAATGCTCTGAGGAGCATTCGGGTGCGAATCGGTGCGAATGGGTGCGAATGAGGGCGCGACGTGACGTGACGCGACGTCGCTGTATAGCCTCTACCAACGTCCACTCGGCCGTTCGGCTTTCGCCTCGGGTATCTTCGTGCGCAATCGGGAAACGTCGGAACCATTGAGAGCAAGGGTGGATTTTGTTTGAATGTTTGTTTTGTTTACTTCCGTCTAGGCCTAGTTCTTAGGCCTAGGCCTATCAGTTGATGAGAGTGAGTGGTCCGCGCAGGGTTTTTGGCAATTGTTATTGCCATGGATGATGAGTTACTAATTAGTTTAGTGGAAGAAAAGAAAGAAATTTACGACCCTTCCCACAAACTGTACATGAGCAATGTAGGAAGAAATGCTGTTTGGGAAGAAATTGCGACACAGATGAACAGTACTTCCATTTAGAACCCTACTCAAATATTGCACAAAAATTCTATGTGTTGACGACGGTTGTTTATATAATTTATCGAAACACAAAAGGTAACCTCTATATTGCCAGTAGTGATTATGTCGCTACTCGTATGTTTATTTATGCGTTTTAAAAATTATTTCAATACTTTATTAAATATGTTATTAGTTTATGCTAAAATGCAGGAATGTACGTACAATGACAGTAAAATGTTGTATTCCTGAAACAGTTACACAGGAAAACCTAATTCATTTGGAGTAATCACCAATTTGTCTTTGGATACAGTAAAACCCTCTTTATAATATAGAAAACCTTACACTTCAAATATAATATGTTTACAGCCCTTACATATTTAAATACATCTATAGAAAACCCTCAACTTATTATCTACATGGAGTCCATATCTCAACCTTTTTTCAACCTTTTTTCAACGCTTTTCCATATCTCCCATATCTCAACGCTTTTTTCCGCACGCGCGCGCGGAATCCGTGAGAATTGGCGGAATGGACGTGACGTCCAGTGCGAATGCGAATACTTGACGTCGATGTATAGCACCCTCTCCGGAATCGCCGGATCCATCGGTGCGAATGGATGCGAATGAAGACGTGACGTGACGTGACGTGACGTCGATGTATAGGTGCTGCTATACATCGACGTCACGTCACGTCACGTCGCGTCACGTCCACGTTCGCATGGTATGCTCCCTGTGTATTCAAATGGAACCGGCTATACATCGACGTCACGTCACGTCACGTCACGTCGCGTCCCGTCCGCATTCGCACTCGAATGCTCTGAGGAGCATTCGGGTGCGAATCGGTGCGAATGGGTGCGAATGAGGACGCGACGTGACGTGACGCGACGTCGCTGTATAGCCTCTACCTATAGCAGCACCTTCAAGGTGCTGCTATACATCGACGTGACGTCACGTCACGTCACGTCACGTCCACGTTCGCATGGTATGCTCCCTGTGTATTCAAATGGAACCGGCTATACATCGACGTCACGTCACGTCGCGTCACGTCTTCATTCGCATCCATTCGCACTCGAATGCTCTGAGGAGCATTCGGGTGCGAATCGGTGCGAATGGATGCGAATGAGGACGCGACGTGACGTGACGCGACGTCGCTGTATAGCCGCTACCAACGTCCGTTCGGCCGTTCGGCTTTCGCCTCGGGTATCTTCGTACGCAATCGGGAAACTTCGGAACCAATGAGAGCAAGGGTGGATTTTGTCCGAATGTTTGTTTTGTTTACTTCCGTCTATCAGTTGATGAGAGTGAGTGGTCCGCGTAGGGTTTTTGGCAATTGTTATTACCATGGATGATGAGTTACTAATTAGTTTAGTCAGTGGAAGAAAAGAAAGAAATTTACGACCCTTTCCACAAACTGTACATGAGCAATGTAAGAAGAAATGCCGTTTAGGAAGAAATTGCGACACAGATGAACAGTACTTCCATTTACTACTCAAATATTGCACAAAAATTCTATGTGTTGACGACGGTTGTTTATATAACTTATCGAAACACAAAAGGTAAACCTCTATATTGCCAGTAGTGATTATGTCGCTACTCGTATGTTTATTTATGCATTTTTAAAATTATTTCAATACTTTATTAAATATGTTATTAGTTTATGCTAAAATGCTGGAATGTACGTACAATGACAGTAAAATGTTGTATTCCTGAAACAGTTACACAGGAAAACCTAATTCATTTTTAGTAATCACCAATTTGTCTTTGGATACAGTAAAACCCTCTTTATAATACTAGAAAACCTTACACTTCAAATATAATATGTTTACAGCCCTTACATATTTAAATACATCTATAGAAACCCCCTAAACTTATTATCTACATGGAGTCCATATCTCAACCTTTTTTCGACGCTTTTCCATATCTCCCATACCTTTTCCATATCTCGACGCTTTTTTCGCGCGCAGAATCCGCGCGCGCGCGCGGAATCCGTGAGAATTGGCGGAATGGACGTGACGTCCAGTGCGAATGGGAATGCTTGACGTCGATGTAACTGACTTTCTAGAATCTGCATGATGATTGACAACTTAGGCCACCTTCGAGGTCTGATTAATCCGTTCATTCAAGCCAACCAAACGATAATAACGTGTGCATCGTCAAGGGGGCCGGACGAAAACAAAAAAGACGCTAATTCGTAGTGAACATTAGACAAAGACCTCCTGGCGCTGAGATTGATGAGTCGATCAAATACCTCGTTTAGCCGCACATAAATATCGTGACGCTGTTTAAAACGCGTTAATCACGCGCGTCCGAGGAGGCGGCCGCGCGTAATCGCTCGCCGTATTATCACTGCCGACAGACGAATTAGCATACAAATTTGATATCGTTAAATTAATTTTACAAACATAACCGAGCGCTGACCGAAACGTGATTTTGACGCTTCTCCTCGGGAAGGGGTTTTCTGTATCTAGTTTGCAACACCGACAGTTTTGTATGCTTTGATGCGCATGAAAAGTAAAATAAAAACAGCAGAGCAATGGTCTCCATAAGAACGCTAGAACGGTCCTGGCCAAACACGTTTTTGAGGCTTTAAAAACTGGATATAGCTGCAATCGGTCAATGGACTAACAATAAATAAAGACTATCACCGATGAAAAACCGCGGGTCTTTTAAAGTACAAAGATACGAAAAATGGCATCACACTCTTTGTACACTCCCTCTTTATTGAAATTCGGCATAAAATACGCCATAGACAGTAGTTATTTTTTTAATTCAATTATTATTATTATTCAGTTTTTTAAATTCAATTGCAATTTTACAAAATGCTAAGTTGTTTATTATATCATTTTACTTTACTTTTATTTATCTAACCATTCATAACAAGTAAAAGAACGATTTGAAAAAAAAAAACATAGAGTGTTTTTATTATCATTTAGTAAGTACCACGTTAACCGAGCCTTGCTCGTTGGTTTTAATTCACTTTTGTTATAGTGTCATGGTAATCAAGCTATTAAATCTACTAAACTCTTTACAGATAACAGCTGTTAAAAAACTGCTTTAAAATTAATGTTCCTTTTTGTTACCTTTAGTTGTTATTACGTTACCAAAATAGCAACCCATAAGACCAATGTTAAAAATTACGATTTTAAAGCTTAAATTTAGACCAAATTCGTTTTTTTTTTTTCTGAGATTCAGGCTGTTTCTAAACTTATTTTTGGGCCAAAACACTCTTAAATGCCAAGTTTAAGCAAAATCTAACCGCTAGATTTCGAGATCGTGGAACACACATCCCTTCAGACATTGCTTGTATTAGGATTCGGTATCACCTGCCTACAATAGTTATTCTGTGCTACAATGCCAACCCATATGTTTACACTGGAACACATGGTCTGTCCTTTCCCAGTTGAGTCAGCTGTCTTCATTATTTCTTTGTTTTAATTTTTATCTTCATAAGAATAATGTTAAAATTTTAGAATTCAAATTGAAGATTGTAACTAAATAAGATTTTCCTGCATAAAGACCAGTATACGTATACATTATTTTTATCCCGTTACTAAGTCATTTGCAAAATTATGATGAAAATCGTTATAGCCGATTTCTAGACCAGTGTGCATTCATACATACAAATATACCTTACTCTAATTCGTATTATATAGAGCATTGGATATAGGCACGTAGTTAAGGGGATTCGCTACTGAAAAGAGTGATTTATTTTAAATCATAAGGAAAGTGGACTAACTATTTTTTTTCATGCAGAGTATGAGGTAATATTTAAAAATATTGGTTTACTTTTAAATATAAATTATATGTGGAAAAAAATAAAATAGAGGTTTTTCGGTCAATTTGTAAGGGTTTTTAAAAATCGATATTCTGAAGAGAGTTCTTTATGGATTTTTATAACTTTGGTGTTTTTAGCGAATTTCAAATAGGGAATAAGCTATTACCGTAGGTCTCATGGTAAGACCTAAGCCCGGGACCATGTTACTTTTTCGTTTTTAGGTGCCCAGAGACCAAAAATAATAGGCATTAAAATTTATATATATATATATGTATATATTTATATATGTATATATATATATGTATGTGTCCCTAGGCACGATAACTCTCGTAAAAACGGTCCGATCGACACCAAATTTGGTAGAGATGTGTAATCCTACGTTTATTCGGATGAGTTCGTAAACCAGACATATCGACCTACCGGAAGGGGTAGTTTTGGGGGGTTTTGTACCCCAAAATTGGGATTTTTGCATTTTTCATATGTAAATTTAAAAAATTTTAAATTTTTATTTTGACCATTGGATTTAGCTCAAAAAAACACACAATTTAGTATTTTGAAGCTTTGCTCTATCTCCATTGGTTACCGAGATATTACAAAGTCTAAAGACAGTACATTGTATTTTGGGGCTCCAATGTTAATCTTATGGAGAATAGGGATGTGTTAATATTTCACTTATTAACCAAAATTTTTCGATAAAACTTGGTATTCAGCTTCATTTGGTTGAGATTCATCCATTTATGGTAAAAAATCTTGGTTTTTGCGCTTATCATGGCAGCAAACCTGCATACTCTTTTCCCATGTTAATTATATGGAGAATAGGAAAACTCCTTTAGCAATGGACAGATATTGATAAAACTTAGTACATGGCTTTATATGGTCGAAATAAATTTTTTTATGATAAAAACCTACTTTTAGTGTTCCCCATGGCAGCATACCTGCATACTCTCCCTATATTTATCATAAGGAGAATAGCCATTTATTTCCCTATTTATGAGCATGTGATTTTATTTGGTGTACAGTTTTATGTGGTCAAAACTAATATTACTAATTTGGAAATTCGCTGAGTACGCAGGTCTGCTGCGACGGGGGTATTTTAAGACAATTGCCCTAACTTCATATTTACGTAGATTCATAACAATATCTCCGATTTTTTTTGCGATGACACATTAACATAAATTTGTATTAGTACAAAAGAATTAATTTTAAAAAAATTATTTTTTAGTACCTGATAAACTTAGATACCTAATTCTACCTAAATATTTACCTAATGTTGTCTAGAATAAGTAGTAAAAATTTCATCAATGTACCTCTAATGGTTCTCAAGATATATCAAATTTTGTCTTGAAAAACGTGAAATTTCAAAGTTGCGGAAAACAGCGTTTGAATAAAAAGCTGTAGGCCTACTGAAATCAATGATATAAATGAACAGTTTTTTGGCTAAAACTTTTTTTTACATTATCTTATTAACTAAAAAAATAAGTAAATTACCATCAGGCTTACCTCAAAAAAAATATTTAAAAATATATAAATCTTAGGCTTATGACGAATTTAGTCCATCTTCGGAAAGTTTGAATTACTCACTGTTTTTTTTTTTTTTTTTTTAATTTTCCTGCACCATATGTTTTACCCTCTTCTTCTATCTTCTTTACGCTACCCATATTTAGTTTTTTAGCTTACAAAATAATGACTACTAGAGATCGCCTCCTGATCGAAATTCGATCAAAATTTCGGTTGATCTGGACCCAAGAAGTTTAAAAACATTTTATAACTGGAACATCTGTTCTTCCTATTTTCTGGCAGTTATTTTTACAACAGCTGTCTAATGATTCAATCAATTCTCCTTCCTCCATAAGATTAACATTGGAACTTTGAAAGCCTATGGGGCGTAGCCCTGGAGTCCGATGTGAATTAGAATGGGATTCTGCTCATCTACAGGACTATACCTTTCTAACGGTATGCTCGGATTTCTCCTACGATGCTCACTAGCTGAGAAAAAAGGAGGAAATGAAACATGCTTGCGTATTAATATATAGATGACAACACAAAAACCAAACAGCAGACCAAATAATTTCAGTTTATTGACATTGAGCAGCTGATCATCTGACTCCAGTTTATGTCATTTTTTTTTGTTTTGTAATTTTCAAAGAGTATAAAAGTAAGTAAAATTGTCAAAGAGTGATTTATTTGAGGATTTTATAGCTCTGACTATTTGTAAATACGGGAATATATTTACATATAAAACCTAAGCTGAAATGTAACGTAATAATTGCGATGACATGAAATCGTGAAATTTCGCGAGCGTGCAGTAACGCATAATTTTTTATTTTATTTTTTTCATGGAAATAACATTCAGGCATGACTTATATTATATTTTTTTATGTAATAAGGTCTAAACTACAAAAAAATGAAAAAATAAAATTTTTGAATTTTTCATGATTTTTACCCATTTTCAGTAGCAAATCCCCTTAAACAAACGGTATTTATCTAGTTTGGGGACATCAAACGAAAAAGTAGGCCTACTGTGTCGTGGTCTCAGGTAAGAATATTTTAGTTTGTGCAATTTAGACGCCAGCGGCATTTTTAACGTTTTAGTGTAGAACAGTCTAAATTCCGGTATAGTTATTAACTTCGACACGATATTAAGCCGCGTCTGCACTGGCCTAACATGTTCACCGAACAAAGTTATTTCGAACATTTGTTTGTTCGTTGCTAACCTTTTAGAATGTAAATCATATGACAGGTGATTGTTCGTTAGGAATGTTTGTTGATTTTTTGTGTTCGCCGAACAAGTTCGCCACGAATGTTCGGCTAGTGCGGACGCGGCTTTAGATAGTATAATTAATTTATAGCTAAAAGACAAATATCAACCTCCAAAATAGCTTTTCTTACGATCGAATCGTCAACCTCTGAGTGCAGAGAGAGCACTTTAAACACCAAACTTCAATACATACTTAGTCTTAATAGCTTTTCTCATATTGAGGAAACCCGCTAAAACTCTGTAAACATAAAATTAATTGAAAGTCTGATTCATACCAAAGCGTTGTTATGATTTCCCATGCGTTATCAGTTTTCTTATCAATACCTAGAAAGGCACTCTCCATTAATAATATATAGGCCTACTCCCCAAAAAATCTTACACTCTATAGCAAGTACTGTGTTCAACACGTCAAAACTAAAAGTACTATCTAAATAATATTGCACGTCACACTAAAAATCTATGTTTAATCAATGTAAACGACAGTTTAAAAATCCATCTGTTATAGGAAACTCTTTTTGATATATTACAGGCCTACAGCACTTTAAACATATTCAATTTTAGTATTACAAAGTGAAGGGATGTCTATTCTGTAACATGCCCAGTTACATTTCGAACTACAACCAATCGTCGTAAAATTTTGAATTATTAAAGCCTTACGCTGTTGTGCAGGAGGCTGACAGAAGCAAATATTGATAGTGGAAATTCAAGAGGCTTTGCCCTAGCCGTTTGCAATTTGCAAAAATTGTTCCTTCGCTAGGTCTACAAATTTGATTTAAAAAAACGTTAATCGAGTTTTTACACCTAGACAGCTCAGCGGTTCAACACAGCTTAAATTTTGTGTTCAAAAGATCACAGCACTTATCAAGTTGTTAATACTAGGCCTAGTATACTGTTTTGAGGGGCGAGTTGGATAATTTCTTCTTTTTTTTAACAAGCACCGACAGTAAGTGAAGCGAACAAGCGTGAAAGCGAACGAACGAAACGAACAAACTCACCCTAAAAACATAATTAAATTTAATTGATTTTCGAACTACCGGTGTGTAAATTCCGGGTGTGTCGCCTACCGGGGACGCCGCATTGACGCAGCGTTTTTTGACGCTCGAGTGAACCGGGCCTCTTGACCTAAGACCCCTGATGGACGAAGTAAATTATAATGGGGTTTTGCTCATCTAAAGGACACTCATTCTAGCGGAATGCTTGGATTTCTCCTACGATGCACACAAGTTGAGAAAAAAGGAGGAAATTAAACATGCTTGTATATTAATAGTCGAAAAATAAAGTTTAAAAGCAATCACCTGGTTGATAAATAGAGAATCCATCAGCCACGCGAATGTCAGGTGGATTGATATCCAAGGATAAATTTAACTCAGGAATTTCTAAGAATTTTCTAACTCAAGGGCGAGTGGAGGCTGTTGTAGCAATTTTTAATTTTCATATTCTGAGCCAAAAGAACTGTGCCAACAAATTTCAATATTCTACCAATACGGCAAGTTTTAGTTATGAATAAGAGAGCCGAGAGAATTTTACGGGAAACCGATTGCCCCAGACATGCTAGACGGAAAAGGTGAGGGACAGCTAAACTATGAAATGTAACGATGACGAGGTTAAAAACACCAAATACAACAAGAATAACACTTTAGTTCGACTATCTGTGTAGTATTTTTCAAGCGCATTAAGAAAACTTCACCTTTGTGTTTAAAATAGACCAAACAGATATTGCTTGAAATATGTTAGTATTGCATTTAGTTCAACTGTCCGGTTAATCATGAAATTACCAGGTATATGATGAATAAATCTAATGGCGTTGTAGGATTTTTCACGCTGTATAAATAAATTTAATTTCAAATCTAGACGAATCTAGATGAACGTACATGATTTGTTAAGTTTCAATATCCTCTAAACTATGGTGGGCAAGAAGCGAGAATGTAAAATAATGGTAAAATGGAGCCCTTTTTTATAAAGCAGAAAACTGATTTAAATCGCACGAATCACTTAAGTAATAATCCGAAACCTTTATGAGCAAAATTAAAACTGAGACAACCGATGAAAGATTATTTGAATAAAGTACATAACGCTGAATTGCTGGAAAATAACCAAGAGATATTACAGCCGATAAAATGGGGATTAAAGCCAGTTTTACTGAGGTAAAAGAAACGGAACGGATAAAACAAATCCTCCAAACGGGTTCTTCGTGGCCATTATAATTTGTATGAATAGAAGTTAATAGAGGGTGTTTCGACGAAAATCATGTCATTTAGCGGAGGAATGCCACTTCCATCTCTGCTAACCAATTGGATTTAACTTAATAAAAACGATGAGTGATGTCTCGTGTTCTCTTTTCAATACGAGGAAAATGTTGCAGAATAGAGTTTTCTACATCAAACAAATACGTTAAACTGCCGAAATGTCTGAAATATCACCACACACTTTGAAAATCCTACACTATAATACGAGCAATGTCTGAAGGGATGTGTGTTCCACAATCTCGAAATCTAGAAGGTAGACGTTGCCTAAACTTTGCGTTAAAGAGTGTTTTGGCCCAAAAATAAGTTTGAAAACAGTCTCAATCCCAGAAAAAATCGAATTTGGCTTAAATTTAAGTTTAAAAATCGTAATTTTTTACATTCGTCTTATGGGTTGATATATTTTGGTAACGAAGTAACAACGCAAAGTATAAACAAAAATAAAGGAACATTAATGTTAAGCAGTCTTTTGAAAACGACTGTTATTTTTGAAGAGGTATAGTTGGTTGTTGGTGGAAATTTAATAGCTTTATTACCATGACACTATAACAAAAGTGAAATAAAACCAACGAGCAAAGCCCGGTTAACCTGTTACTTTATACATTATACGCCTATATATTAACCCTATACATTGGTTATTATTTTATTATCTTTATAAAATTATCAAACATTGCAGTTTACAGCAATGAAATCAACGATTAACCACATTCAAACTGTAAAACAATAATAAAACAAATCTAGTTTAAATATTTTTCCTCAATTAGAAATAAAGTAGGCTACAAGTTCTACAAAATCCATAGAATGTACAAGAACCGCACATTTAAATGATCGCTAGGAAATAAAAAATGTAGGAACTGAATGTCAAAAATGATAGGGTGTTCCATGTAACAAAAAGTAAACGTTCGCGAACCTTTGTGCTTTTAAAAACATGGCCAAGACAATAAATCTACAAATAGACAAACCGATGACGCCTGAAGGTCTTTCGGATTACAGAAGTAAATTCGTGCTACGCTACTGTGAGTTCCAGATATTGACTGTAACGGAACTAATTGCAGGGTCATAATTTCAGAGGTTTACACTGCCGAGGGAAAATCGTCCTCAAATATCAGATATCGGCACAAAATACTCTAAACAAGACGGTTAAACTCCGAACAGTCTGGAAGTTATTTACTTATCGCTTATATAATTTGCTCAGGACAAGTTGTCGGATGGCGAGTGTTCGACCTTGATACCGGAGTAAATGTTGTGACTGCTGTAGGACTACGTAATTGCTAATGACCGCTTCGACATTCCTGCATATCCCGCGGCAGCGGATATTATGACAACCCCTATAATAAAACGGACGCCGTGTCGTATGTCAAAAAGCTTGTCGCAACGGTGGACATAAAGCGAATACATAATGAACGCGACAGTGTTACCCACGCGTTCACCTAGAGCCAGAGCATGCGCCGGAAAACTAGTTCCCAGAGTGACGTTTGAAATGTGGGAAACCACAGCGATTAACCTTCAACAACAAGCAAACATTGAGCCTGCCTTGAACACTATACTAATGATAATAAAGTGATGATAGTTATCATAAATCCCCCAGACTTTCCTGACTGTTTATCATTTTCCGAAATCTCAAACATTGATCGGAATTGTTTTGTTTGAAAAAATAATGTCACAGCCAAGGGAGTTATTTAAAGAGAATTAATATTTATAATAATAAGATTACATTACAATATTCTAAGGTCCGAAATAAGAACATGATCAAATAAAATCCAGCTCTTCTGTTTCAAAAGCTGACAAAATTCTCTCTCCAATTTAGTTTCATTTTTATTTCAAAATGTTAAACTTTTACAATGAAGCTTACTGTAGTGTAAACATAAAATAAAACCTAAATATGTAGGTACATTACAACGTATACATTCTGACTGAAAAGTCCCGGAACGGTAAAATATTTTTTTACACTATAGTTAAAGTAATAAGACTCAATTAGTATACTAATAACAACCATGAATGTCTACTATTTTAAGCTATAATCACTTTTTTATCCCTTAAGGGCGGGGGGGGGGGGGTTGCACGAGGAGTCTGACAATATTTTTAAAAAGCAGCATCGAGTTTGGTATTAAATTAAAGGTATCCCTTAACTAAAAGAGTACAGTGCCGCAAAGACTTCAAATGAATGACTGGGTAGGAAATGGTAGGCAAAGTTTCAATTTAAATCATAGGGGTAAAAATGCTATAAAACCCTCTTAATACTCAATATTTTAACGTCAGGTTTGTGGCTTATTACTCCAAATACAAAGATGTTAAGGACGATGTAAGTTAGCCGTGAATAAGTTTATTATTTAGAAACCTTATTTATCTAGTTTCTAATTTTCCAATTAATAAAAAAAAGCACATGATAATTCATTATTATCTAAGCACATAATTGAGCGAAGCTCCTATACTACACTCTGGCTTTTAATTTACAAGTACTCCTCCCGAACGGCTGGAGTGATCCTCACGAAATTTTGCTCGGTCATAGTAACAATATTTGCTCGGCGTAGAAATATTTTATTTCTTTTATTTACTGTGTGTTAATTATACAGCTGTTATAAGGATCAAAATTTAACTGCAGACTGTTTGCGCGTCGAATCAGCTGTTTGTAAATACAGTAGTTTTCTGTGAAATCGTTGTTTTGTTTATTTTATCGGTTTGTTTCAAACTCTATATTTCAACGGATGAATACGTTGCCGTGGCGAATACAGATACGGACGACTTTATTTCAAGTTCTATAATGGACCACTATGCTAGGAGGTCAGCAACGCAAGAACAAATGGTATTATGCGAGTTTGCCACGATTCATAAGATGGAACATGGAAAGGGCCTTTCACTTCAAGGAACATTCAACTTTGGGAACCACCTGAGAGCCAAGAAGTCGAAAATGAGCACGTTGTACCACCAGAAGATCCCCATGACTGGCAGGAGTTGGCAAGAACACTTCCCAACCAAGCACCTCAAGACGTGATGCTAGGTTATCGTGATATAAATCGCGAATACGACTGGTTAGGCACATTCAACAAATACCCTGGACTAAAAGACAATTTAGACTTCATAAAAAACCAGAGAGAAACTTACATTAGTATTACAAACACTTAGGCCCTTATTAGACGAGGCAGCCAAGTTGCGCAACCAGTCGGGCAGCCAGTCGCTTACCCCGTCACCGGGCATTGGTTCTAATGGGAGTTATTACACGAAGACAGCCAGTCGCGCAGCCACTCACTGGCTGCCGGCTGGTTGCCGAGCCCGGCGACCACACCGGCGACCACTGGCTGCTCAGTCTGGTTGCTCTCTTGTGTAGCATACGGATCTTATTACACTGAGCAGCCAATCGCCCGCCACCACACAGAAATTTTGTCAATCCTTGCGAAGTATGGATTGCTCGCCATTTTGTTAATCTTTGTTATTGGTGTTGGTTTTGCATTACGTATTCCAGCTAACAAAAAATTTGATTTGTTCATAAAAGTATTGAAAAACTTGTTTTCGTATGCACATCAAAGAATGTGTATGAAGGACCCACATAGCACAAAATATTTATTTTACGTAAATAAGTACAAAATTTCAAACTACGTCGAATAACATTTTTTATTTATTTTATGTTTATTTGTAGGTTTATTAAAAATATGAGTCAAATAAAATAAAGTTTTTTATATTTATTTTACTTTAAAATTGTCAAAGTCAAATACAACATAATTTTTTCCCCATTTATTGAACACTTAGGCTACTTGAATAATATTTTTGACAGTAGACGTATATAGGCCTAATTTATTATGCAGATCAAAATTGCCAAGAGACTGTTAATTTCTTAATGGAAACTTCATATTATATTTAATTTAAAATAAAAAAGTTTTAAATATATATATAAAAGTAGAAAAATTAGTGTCTGAAAATGTAATATACAAAATGGTGAAATGGAAATAAGTGCAAAATCTTGAAATCTTTTGTAAATTAAATTGCATGGTAAAACTTTGCCAGAGGGATAAAATCATGATTCCGAAAAAAATTATGTCAATAAAAAAAAATCAATTGAGCTATTACAGTTATAAGTAGCCTATTAATCACACGAATTTAACAGTCTAAAAGTTTTGCTATGTTTAAAACACCTGAAAATATGCAGGAAAATGATCAGCAAAAGAAGTCTATATCTCATCTTGCCGGTCACACAGCGAACTGAGTTGGTGACTCTCGATCTGGCTGCTCTACTGGTCGCTCCGTTGGCAGCCAGACTGGCGACTGGCTGCCCGACTGGTTGCGCGACCTGGCTGCCTCGTCTAATAAGGCCCTTATACTAATCCGTTATTCCCGAACGAGGATCAACAACAAATACTGGACCACCTAGCACGACAACTAGTTAATGACCCGAGCGAAAGGCTTACACTTGCGCAAGGAGCAGCTGGAACCGCGGGAAGTCCTTTATCACACAAAAAATGGTAAATACAATTGAATCTGTTCATGGTAGATCGAGTGTTCTTTTGATTTCGCCGAAGGCGTTGCTGCTGCTAATAACATCAAAGGACAAACAATACACAAAGCACTACGCATAAATCAAACTCATGGTGGTTACGTTCCCGATCTAACAACCGAAGCCAAGCGCCAGTTGCAGGAAGATTTTCGTAAAATTAAAGATATTATTTGCGATGAGATTTCAATGGTTGGAACTTGAATGCTCTCCAAGATCGATAAACGCCTGTGAGAGGCATATCATAATCGTCAAGAGTTACCTTTTGAAGTTTATATTGTCTACCTTTTGGTGATTTTAACCAGTTACCACAATTTCTGGATCGCTCATTACTGTAGCTGCAGCCGACGCAAGAAATGTTACTTCGGTTGAAGGAAGATTTATTTTCTAACAATTTAATAACGTTTGAGTTGAAGCAGGTAATGTGTCAAATTGGAGAGGATCAGCGCAGTTTCAGGTAAACTTTAGAGCGTTTGGCACTAGGGCAACTAACCCTATTTGATGACGAATTACTGAAAACACGATTTTCATCAACGTTGCTACAATTAAAAGTTTAAATATATCTAGGCATAAAAGTTATCTGGATTTTCCCATTCTGCATTTTGGTACATTTCGATGGATACAAAGGACCAACATTCAATGGCCCACTCCCAATCTTACCACATGGATACCGCAAACCTAATGTATCATGCACAATGAAGCAGTTTCCTCTCCAAGTTGCCTACGACATAACTGTCCATAAGGTTCAGGGAATTACCGTTGATAAAGCTGCAGTTGATATTGGTTACTTATGTAGCAGTGTCACGGGTTCGGTCAATTGAAGGACTAATACTTGAACCAGGATTTTCACCAGATCGCCTTCTTAGGGCGATCAACAACAGTGCGGGTTGGACAACAAAGCCTCAAGAACTTGCTCGTCTACGTTACCTTATTCAATAATAATGTATATATTATTGTATTATATATACATCTCATGCCAAAAATAAGTTTATAAAGTAGTTTAAGTTTTATCAAAGTGAATTATGCTGTTTTAAAATCCTTTAAGTAAAAGGTAATCTAGCAAATTCATATTATCCAAGGGAAAATCGATTCGTCGATAGGCCCTACATTTCTCAAAATTATTGATAAAAAATAGTCGCTCCGCTCAATATTGCAAGCAGACAACTGCATTGTATACCTAGTAATTCAATTTCTCATTCCCTAAGGAAGATCACTATGTTAATAGTGGAGACCAATAAGATTCTTAGCTCAAATGACTAAAGATGAACGTCACATTTAACCTCCTAGCACTAACTAACAAAAGGAGTAAACTTCATTGTTCTTCTTCTCTCTCGTAGAAAAAGAGATTGTTAACTCATCTTACTTTTTAAGTAGCCAGTACAGACGACAAGGAGATTAAATAATCAATGATTAATAATCAATTAAATAATCAATGATGTCGGTATTTGGTATAGTGTCGGTATTTGGGGCATTTACCTTATGATTTGACAAAGGCCAAAGAAGGTTTCTGTAAGACTTCCAATAGGAGCATCCCTTTAAAGGGTGTTTAAATTTCATCTTCTTTCGCCTCTTTAAATTTCATCATACATAATTTATTTATAGTATGATCTGTCTTTTCATTTGCATAACTATAGGTCATTTTTAAAAACCTGATCCTTCTAGAGAATATTGATGTGGGGGAGTGATTTAAACTGTAAACAAAAAAATTAAACTCGTGACAAACATGTTTAGAGTATCAGACTTCCTTAAATAACTTTTTTAATCAGTTAAGTGATAGTATCTTTCAGTAACTATTATATTCTTTCAGCTGTTATATTTTAAAGTCAAACCTATACCTTGTTAAAAAAGTAACAGTTCTAAGTAAATTGATTAAAAAACAACTGCTACCAACAATAGTGTACTGTAAAACTGATACACAATATGTAAAATTACCAGCTGGTATGCAACACAGTAAAATAAAACAAAACAAAAAAAAAACTTGAAAGCAAATTGGAACTTTAAAAGCCTGTGGGGCGTGGCCCCATAGTCCGATGTGAATGAGAATGGGATTCAGCTCATGGTGGAAGAAAGAATCTTTCTTCCGCTATAGTAGGATTCACAAAAATAGTCCGATGAGAGGCGATACATTGTTGCCAAATTTATTCTGAAATAGGGTTGACCGGGGTAATTGTGAATTGGGGCAATTGTGAACGCCGCTTATAACTTAGAAACTAACATTAATATTATTAAAAACCAACTTAAAACATGTTTTTTGGTCTTTTCTTAATACACGATTAAAAGTTGTTATTAATTTTCAAAGAATTAGTCTTTTTTCCATTAGCATGAAAAACCCCTTAGATTTTTTTTGGTGTATCACCTTGGCCACTCAACAAAAATAATTAATTAAAAAAATAAATTTATTATTAATTTTTTTTAGAAAATTTTTAAAGCACTTCTAGAGAAGAGCTCTAAAGCCTGAGAGGTTTCTTTATCAACTGCAATAAAAATTCTAGGATTTATTGCCAATTCACAATTACCCCATAATTTTTAAATTGTGGGGTAATTGTGAATTACAAAAAGGGGTAATTGTGAATGCTGTTCACAACTGCCCCAATTCAATACAAAATACAAGCAGTGTACTTTTTTGCAGGAACTGAGTTAAATTTTGTTAATTGTAAAGAGTTAAGTGACTCTGTTGATGGTGACATAACAGTGCAAGGTTTCCGTTGTGCCAATAACGCAAAAACTGAATTTGTTTGCAAGGAAAACGATTTGTCTACTGTTACTATTTTTGACATTGTTGCTGTACTCCCCTATCCCATAACAACTTACAAAAACCAAATTACTTATGTATTCAATGGAGCTGTGGGAAACAGTGAGCAGTAATACTGTTTCACTTCGCTAGGTTAGGCTAGGTTTCATTTCGTTAATTTACCAAGTTCTCTCTTGAATTTTTTTTAGTGAAAATGAACTAAATTTTGACACTTTTCATACTTTTCATAAGTTGTTATGGCAATATATCGTTTTTATGTTATTAATACAGTTTTGGTTAATGTTTTTTTACCTTGCATTTTTTCACAATTTTAAGAAATCTCGAACCTGCATTAAACTAGGGGGAATTGTGAATGCTTTTGTGTGACTATAATTTTGAAAGTGGGGTAAATGTGAAGAGAATTAGTTGGGCTTTATTTTGATTTGCCCCATTTCACTTTTGGTGTGTTCTAAATAATTTTTCTGATGGCATTCACATTTACCCCAGAATCGATAAGATTTGCAATACCGTGCCGGGGAATTGTGAATGGCTTGTAACAATTTTGTTTATCAGAGGAATTTCCTGAAAATTTGTATAATGTATCCTGAATAATGTAGAATTAAAAATATATATACTATAATATGATATTTGTAATGAAAAGTACTTAAAAAAAGGGTTTTGTGTCAAAACACGAAAACCCGTTCACAATTACCCCGGTCAACCCTACATCTTTATACTGTATTACACATGGTAAACATAATCACAAATGACAACATTGCAGGACGAGAGGGGTGAAGGGGGACACAGCAGTTTAAATTTCCATCGGACTATTTTCGTGCATCTTACTATAATCTACAGGACTATCTTTCTAACGGTAGTATGCGCTGATTTCTCCAACGATGCACAGAAGATAAGAAAAAAAGGAAACAAAACATGCTTGCCTATTAATATATAGATCCTAGCTTACCCAAAATTTTTAGCCCTTCAGTGAGCTTGTTCGCTACGGTCACTCTCCGTCAGATTTAGCTCGTCCGCTACACTCACTAGCCGGCAAGTCTATAATATCGTCTAGTTTTTTTACTAGAAATCATCCCTCAGTAATTTATGAGAACAGTTGTTTATAAAATTAATGATCCTTTAAGTAGGCCCCAATCATATGTTTGTTGTTGTTATTGGTGGATAAGGAGACCCCGGCCGAACGTTGAGCACGTATGACCCCCATGTCACATGTTAAAATACAAAAATATTGCTTCCATAAGAACAACATGGTAACTTTGAGGATGTCTAGGGTGTAGCCCTTTGTGAATATTAATATTAAAATAGTCAGACTTTCCTATATTAAGCCTTATAATGAGTAGTCTATACTAAATTTCAGCACTCAAGCTAGTCGGGAAGTTGGAGAATTAGTGATGAATGAGTCGCTTAAAAGAGTAGACATGGCTGTTATTGATATATATAAGTCTCATTATATGTTATATCTATATAAAAAATATATTTTACCGTTCTGGGACTTCACACTGTATAATAAATATTTAAATGATTATAATTACCTAGGATATATAAGAAAAATTGTCTGACAAATCAGAATACCGGTATAGAAAACCTATAAGCCCGACAATAAATCAAATTGTTGAAGACCTGTGGAAAATTCTGTTACATGATAATATTGTACAGTTTATGTGGTCAAATAGAACATTTAAAAAGCCCTAAAATTCATGAATGGGGTGGATTTCCTTAATTTTCCGCATTTCCCTGACCTACAGTTATCCCTGATCAGGGTGTCCACAAAAATTTTACCTTCCCTGAACTTCCTTGACCTCTTCCAATTGATTTCATTGACTCTCAAGTTGCCAAAAGTTATATTGACATTATTAAAAAGCTTATATCATAAAAAATACTGATGTGTATAAAGTAAAAAATTAACTAACAATGTAATGAATGATTTTGCTGAAATCCGACACGAGTTACTTTTAAAACTACATTATTGCTCCACTCTCTATTTTTCCCCTCTCTCTTCTTTTAATTTTTATTTATTTATTAAGATTTAGCCAGTTAAAATTACTGTCAAAGAAAAATAAAGCAATAGGTAGGCCTACATGTATTGTGTAAACATGCAATAAATTGATGGAACATTGAGATTGTTTATTTACATGTTATAAAACTGGGAATTTTTTTGTTAATTCACCACCACTACTTTTCTGGCTTTCTGTTAAGTCACTATCAATTGATTAATATTTTGTGTGAAGCTAAAACAAACTACAACCTAAACCAATTTAAAAATGCATTTCATTTTTTCTTCATGTGTTGAATTATCTATAGCTAAACAATTGGTGGAACTCATATACTTCTATTTTATCACTAATGATACATATTTCCCACAGTATGCGATCAGTTTAGTAGCCGCCTTTGTAATACATTTCATTATTGCAATCGGGAACTATACATAACTTAATCAAGTTTTGTGATGTTTTCAAACAAAATATAAATCATACAACAAGACAGTTCTAATCCAACCTAACAACCCTAACCAAATATCCAACCACCCCTACTCTACCCCAACCTAACCTACCCTTTAAATAAAATTGTTAAGTGTGTTTAATTATTTTTTTATGCTTACACACTATGTATTATACAAAGCATTTCAAGAGCTTGAACGTTACTGGTGACTAAAAATTTTGCAGGAATAAAAATACCAGAGATTGTTATTTTTCTAATAAAGGCTTTGCCCAAACTCGCTTTCAAAGTAAATAAACGGTATCAGTTAACTGACACTATACTTTCTCCCAACAATATAAAAAAGATTTTAAAAGCTTCAAACATTAATGTCTTGATGACTCAGTCGGGTAGCTACCGGCTGAGCAGCGCTCGTTTGACCCTACGCACTGTGACTTTTAACAACGTACTGCGTTTACCGCTAAATGAAAAATTGAATTTTCTCCGCAACCACTTGACGTAGAGCAATAATTTAAAATACTGGATTATTTAGTTTTTTGAGCTTGATTTAATGGTGATAAGTAAAATTTATTTCAAGACAACAGCGATTTTGAAAATCCAAAAAATTGATTTTTGAAACACTTTTTACTCTATAACTTTTGAACGCGAGTTTTCCCGGAGATGCGGGTGGTGTCATTTTATTCACCATTTTAAGCTTAATAAACCACAAAATTTTAATCAAAATCGTTAGAGCCGTTTTTGAGAAATTTTGATTTTTGATGATTTTTGAGGGTTTTTGGGGGTAAAATACCCTTAAAATCAAAAATTCAAAAAAATGAAAAAAACGCCTGGAATTATCGTGGATTTGGACCTATGTACCAAATTTAATTAAAATCGGACCATTAGGGCATTCTCTAGCTCTGTTTACATCCTGACACACACACACACACACACACACACACACACACAGACAGACATCACTCCGAAAACCACTTTTTTGGGCTCAGGGGGAACCAAAATGGATAAATCCACCAACAACTCAAATTCGAAAATTTTGACGAAAACAATACTTTCTCCATATACTATGGTATAGAGGGAGAAAGTAAAATGATATTCTTATGATCACAAGTTTTAAAAGACATACTTACTTAAATATTTTTTTATCGATATAGGCTATCATTTATAAGGAGAGGTGAGTGAGTGGTGAAAGTAACGAGCTCATACTGTGAGAGTGAGTAAGGGAACGTTGAATGAATAAGCCCCCCTATTGACAGAGTTAGCTAAAAGCGGGTAAAAGCTAACTTGAGTAGAATACTATAAGGCCTACAACAACATTCAACGAGTACGAAAAAAACGACAAAAACAAACTTTTGAACTTAAAATATTTTTTTTATTTGTTAGAAGGATAAAGTATTTGTACAATCGTTGGAAAACTAATTAACAATCAATTCTTTGTTGTAAAAAGCCCGACTTTAACCTTCAACATTAAACACATAACATTTAACGTTCTCCTCCAATCCATCAATGGAGTAAATTTTCCTGACTTTAATTCACTTTCCATAGTTCCCAAAATTTGTACAAATTGTGGTCAACGAATAAAAATTGGAAGTAGAAAACCCCGCTTATTCATTCATGTCAAAGTCTCCTCTCTATTTTTTTCTTTTTATTGCATTTCCTATACCTGATTTTGTAACTACACTGATAATTATTTTATCCCTGAAATTGAACACCTTACAAAAAAATTATTATTGTGGTTTTATAAATTTTCTATTTGAAAGAAGGTAAAAAACAGCAGGTCTTGAGAGAAGTGGATGAAAACTGTCAACGTTGGTTGGGGAATGGATGTACGCCTATGATAAAAAAAAGTACAGAAGGACTGTACAGTAGTTGAGATTAACCAGTCTTCCAATCAATTGGAACACCCAAGTGAATTTAAAACTTTTAGTAGTTGACTTCATTTATTGACCCGTTGCTGTACTGCTGCTATGAGATGTATTCATGGCCACTGACCTTCTGATAATAGGCTTCTTCATCAATGAGTCGTCATGGCCATGGATCAATTGATAAAATGTAGATAAAACTTATATGGGGTGAAAGCATAATATCACATTAGTTAGGTCTTTCCACCCCCGCCCCCCTGACTTTTCAAGGTTTGAAAAGACAGATAGCAGATGTCAGATTCTAAATTAATATAGTTCAAAGCAGTGGTGTAGTGGTGCAGGAATGGGTTGGAACGGCTTTCCCACACTGGTTTTCAAGAACCCGTGAAAATCCTAGTGCCCCGTTCAGGGAAAATCCAGGAAAATAGCTAATATATTTTTAAATACAAAATTAATTAAACAGTATAAAAATTTTAAATGTATTTTTATGGCTATTATAAAATGCAATACTTAACAAAAATTTGTAAGTACGACTTTAATCAATTTGTTTCCAAAGATAACCTCACCCTCGCTTGAACTTGTATTGTGCACAGAGTACGGTATAAGCATACGGTGGCGGGCATCACTCTTCCTTCCCTCCCCAGTTTGTTTATTTAGTTTTGAGTTGACTTATTAATCGTTTATTAATTAATTAATAATCTAATAATAAACTGAAGTGTGTTCTAAATTAGTTGCCTCAGTTCAGTATATTATAGAATCAACAAGAATAAATAATAAAAAACACTCCTGTCGTTCTTCACTAAGCACAAAAAAAAGCATAAGACCACTACAGAAGCATTTGCCAACTACTTATGAGCATGATTTTGTCAATCTGTCAATGAACTTTCTTGTAATTTATATTTCAGTTTTTCCTCTGTTTTATGGATTTAATTAATTTTAGTTCTCTGCTTTTACTTGTAGTACCGGGAGGACCAAGCTAATGCTGGGGAAATGATTACTTTCGTTTCTCACACAAAGCTTGCTCACTCTGCTCACTCGCCCTCTTCCTTTTTAAGACAAACTCGTTCGCTTCGCTCACTCGCCAGGCTGAAGGATCCTTCGATTTGGTATAACTAGTATAAGTGTTGCTCGAAATCGAGCAATATATTTTAATACAATACAGATGTTACTTTTAGCTCTAAATCAATTACATCCGACCAATCCAATATTGTGAATCTCTTTAATCACCAAAACATCACGTATTTACAGCTGATTATTATCATATGTTTCAAATGCTTTATTTAATCCCAATGTTATTTAAATGGGAAATTTTGAGATTTTAATGGTGGATAGCACCTTTATTTTCAGTCAGATTCTTATCAATTTTTGGCGAAAACAACTACAGGCCAAGCCCTATCCAACGACACCAAAAACTTAAAAATCGGTTGAAAATTGTAGGAGGAGTTCTCAAGACAAAAAATCCCTTAGCGTATTAAATAAGTATAGATTTTTCTAAACCACAGGTTAACACATGTATGTAACACAGATGTAACACATTGGTTTGTATCTACAGTTAACAGCTGAATTTTGTTCAATTTAAAAATCTCCATAAGGAGATAACATGGGATCTTTGAAGGGCTCTAGGAAGAAACCCTGAATTTCCCAGACATGGGATTAGCTCCAATTGATTCCTCATGGCCAAAACCCTTATATACAACTAAAAGAGAAAAAAATCGTTGCTTGTTTTAGAGTATAAGATAATGTCATATAAAAATTAGGGTACATATGTTGCTATTTTGGAGGTTAACGTACAAAAAACTAGTTAATAAATTAATTAATAACCTTTTCTAAAACAACCTTCTTTTATGAAGTAATAAAATTAGTTAAATATAAAAATATATCTTTTTTTATTTGCAAAGTTATTAAATAGATTCTTGAATCCTCAGTAAATTAAGTTCTAGCTTAAATACATACCACAAAGCTATTGCTATCGTACGCATTCAGGGAAATTTTATCCTCATTTTCAGGGAATTTGGCAAATTTAAGCGTTCCCATATTGGAAAATTTGCAACTACAACACTGTTCAAAGCCCTACAACAGCATGAGAGCTCAAGGGCACTTAACAGGTTCATTAATATACCACTTACTGTTCGGGACTATAGGCTACGGTACTATGTTTCACTTTACCCAGAGGCGAGTGATCAATCCTGGGTATGATTGAGCTCAGTAAAAGAGCTAATATTATAATTTTGAATTTAATTTTTTGTCAGTGCTGTCTAAACTACTTAAAATCCCTATAAACATGAATTAATATTGTACATACAGTATTGGCGTCACTTTGGATTTTGGTCAAAAGACTCCTTAATTGAAACCTTTCTTTCCAAAGCAAAATTCTACCAAATTAATAAAAATACCCCCGTCGCAGCAGACCTGCGTACTTAGCGAATTTCCAATGCAGTTTTGGTAAATTTCTATTTCCCCATAAACCCCATGGGGATGAGAGTATGTAATTTGGCCACCATATGGGTTTTTTGGTAAATATAAGTTAAACCTTACCTAGGGAATGTACATACCAAATTTTATCAAGTTATGGTGTTATTTTCATTTTCCCCATAAACCCCATAGGGGTGAGTACGTAGGTTTGCCGCCATATGGGTTTTGTAAGCAAATATAAGTTAAAAACTTGATAATGAATGTACATACCAAATTTTATCAAGATATGTCAATAAATAAGCAGGATAGAAGGTTTTGTTGATTTCCCATAAGCATAAGCCTAACATGGAAAACATAGTTTTTGGATTTTCTCCATAACCATTTAAGCTAAGTAAAAAATTCAAAATACTAGATTGTTTGTTTTTTAAGCTCTTTTAAATGGTTTAAGTTAAAAAATCCAAAAACCCATTTTTTACCCTTTTGAAACCCATAAAACCCCGTTCCCATGGTCCGATCATTCTGGTTCGCGATCTCAACCTAGTAGATGCTGGCTTACACCCCTGTACCAAATTTCATCAAAATCGGAGGTTCCGTTCAAAAGTTATCGTGTTCACGGACATATAGATATATATATATATATATATATATATATATATATATATATATATATATATATATATATTCACCTAGATCCCCCGTTTGTGGTCCAGGTATCAAACTACGTTCAATTGTGGTCCACGGGTTTTTCTAATGTATTATTAAAATGTAATGGTATATATGAATTTTTTTAGTGTATTCATGCTTTAAAAAGACCTTTTTATTAATGTATATGGTTTTTATGTATATATATTCATTTAATTTCTCATAGTATCATCTGTCACTTCACATTCAATTGTAGTCCACCGCCATTGTATAAAATCAGGCAGCAAAATACCACTGATTGTGGTCCAGTGCGTACATCACTTTCCACCAATTGTAGTCCAGTTTATATATTTCAATTGTGGTCCATTTGCAACGTTGCCATATTTCATAGCCCTCAATACTGCAATTAACCTATGTGATAACGTATTATCATTTGTCTACCTATTCAATCTGAGTTAGAATTTCAAACTTTTTTCGAATAAATTACTTTAGACTAGTTATTTTTTAATAACTTATTACATCTTTGTACGAAATATTAATATTATTTTTTGTTTGGTAACTTGAATATAAAACTAAAATATTTATAAAAACGTTATTGTCAATGCATGGTAAATTTTATCATTAATTAATAATGATATTTAAATTTTTATGATAATTTTATAATATTTATAGCAACAGAGCCCGTTGTGGTTAAATATAACGGCCTCTAGAAAAATAGTACATACATGCTTTATTTCCTGTGAAATTCCTTAATGGTTATTTGATTCATTTTCAAGAAAGAAATTGTTATAAAAAAACTTCTAATACAGCAAGATAATAAAAAAATTAAATTAAACGTATTTAATTACAGAGTATTTTTATAAACAACATTTATTGTAAATACTTTACCTGACTTTTTTAGTTTTTTATTACTTTACAATCTCCCTTTATTTTTGCAAGGGATAGTTTTGATTGTAATGTTACAATTTACTTTCGTCCCTTTCCTCATTATTAACAAATTATTTGCAAAAAGCTAAGCAAACTCCAAATTTATAGTGGTGAGAAAATACTGAATTAGAGATATTTTTATTAAACTTTGTAGAACTAAATATACAGTTCTATTGGCCCGTTTTTATTAATTAATGATTCGTTGGAAAACTTTGTCTTTCTAGATGTGTAAATAATTTTGAAAGTTAATGTGAAAAAATTAATATTAATTTTTTTTTTAAGTTTTACTGTGTAAACACAAGTATTACCTAAGTAAGAAATACATAAATACCCCCGTCGCAGCAGACCTGCGTACTCAGCGAATTTCCAAATTAGTAGTATTAATTATGACCAGATAAACCTGTAAACCAAAAATCATCACAAGCTCATAAATAGGGAAATAAATGTTTATCTCCTTATGATACATGTAGGGAAAGAGTATGCAGGTATGCTGCCATGGGGAACACTAAAAGTAGGTTTTTAGCATTAAAAAAAATTATTTTGACCATATCAAGCCATACATTAAATTTCATCAATATCTTTCCATTGCTAAAGGAGTTTGTCTATTCTCCATATGATTAACATTGGAAAACAGGTTTGCTGCCATGATAAGCACAAAAACCAAGATTTTTTACCATAAATGGATGAATCTCAACCAAATGAAGCTGAATACCAAGTTTCATCCAAAAACATTGGTTAATAAGTGAAATATTAACACATCCTTATTCTCCATAAGATTAACATTGGAGCCTCAAAATACAACGTACTGTCTTTAGACTTTGTAATATCTCGGTAACCAATGGAGATAGAGCAAAGCTTCAAAATGCTAAATTGTGTGTTTTTTTGAGCTAAATCCAATGGTCAAAATAAAAATTTGAAATTTTTAAAAATTACATATGAAAAATGCAAAAAACCCATTTTTGGGGTACAAAACCCCCCAAAACTACCCCTTCCGATAGGTCAATATGTCTGGTTTACGAACTCATCCGAATAAACGTAGGATTACACATTTCTACCAAATTTGGTGTCGATCGGACCATTTTTACGAGAGTTATCGTGTCTAGGGACACATACATATATATACATACATATATATATATATATATATATATATATATACATAGGCCTATATATCAATTTGAACGACCGGTGTTTTTGGCTTCTAGGGACCTCAAAACGAAAAAGTATCATGGTCCCGGGCTTAGGTCTTACCATGACTACTACCGTAATAGCGTATTCCCTATAGGAAAATTCGCTAAAAAGAGCCAATTTTAAAAAATGTCAGGAATTAATTTATGTAAAAGAGGATAAGATGGGGCTTATACAAATTAGGAAGCAACAGACTGAAGGTTGCATCTTAAAATTTTAATTAATGTCAATACACTGAGACAAGTATTACTGTATAAGCAAGCAAAATTCATGTCAATATGTCCTACCTTTTAAGATTCGTGTAGTATTCCGACTTAGGCCTAAAGTGTTTAATAATAGGTTAGGGGCATTAGGGACAGTGTGAGATTCTTCCTGACAAAAACTCAAAATGGCTTAGCGCAGCAGTAAAACAGATTTTTCTATACTTGGTTAGTTTTTTAATGCCTCCGTCATTATGAATCTTCACAAAAACCAGATATAAGTTAGGAGTTAATCCGGATATGATCATAAGGTCGAAAGTCGGTGAGGTGCACAGATATTGATCCAGTTACGGTACCCAATGGGGCATGTGTGATCACCCCTAGTTGGCGACTCCCTCGTTGTTTATCAAAACTGTAAACAATCTGTGTTCAACTCCATGAATATCATAGGTACACCTCCCACAATTTTCACACCCCCAGGCAACTGGTACGTGAATAAACGCCATAAAAAATGGCTTCAGAGCTTGCTTTAGGCAAAAATTGCTAGGAGAAGGGACTATGTTTACCATGCTCACAACTAGTGACTGAAGCTGAAGCAAATGACATACACACAGAAAGTAATACGGGTCTGACCGCAGTCATGGAGGCACGCTCATGATAAAACAAGGTTCCTCCCCCCTGACAGCACGATTGACCACAGACTAGTTGATTGACCGCAGGCTGGTTGCTGGTTCCTAGCCCCCTGAAGGAGCACTCGCTTTAGGAAAGAAAGCCACCTTCTCGCAGCATATGAGAAACGCACACAAAGGTACGGTACTCACTCAGCTTATAAGAGCCAAAGTTTTTCCATGGACCTTTCTTAACCGGCATCTGCTTTAACTGACCTACCAAGTCACAAATACTTTACAACCTCCTTTTAACTAGCCATTTTAAACGTAATGTCACTAGACCCTATAAACAATAATCTTGCGTCGCCAGGAACATAATTTTTCCGCAATTTAGCGATGGACTCGAATGACTAGTGACATAAATTCCTATTAGGCTGATAAATATGGAAAACCAGGTTGTGACAAAAGCGCCAGGTGGACGATGTGCCAAATCAGAGAGCAGTCTATAGTTGTCTAAATTGAGCTAAGGAAATTTAGGACTTCTGAAAGGATAAACCTAGCCTATATCCTAATTTCTAAATGCAAATATTGCACCAGCAGCATTAGGCTATTATTCAAAAAGGTTTAAAGGTGACTTCAAATCTAACCTGGATACTAACAACCAAAAATTGTTGACACAGCCATGAATTTAGTAAAAAAAGGGCTACAGAACTGTATGCCTTGGCTTAATATAGGCTAAACTGAAAAACAGCATAGGCCTATCTTGATATGTCAGGAAGTGGGAGTAGACGGGACACTAAGTTTTACCTAGTCTGCTGACCAGGTTTATAGGGACAAGCTTGAAGGATGTGTTGTAGGTCGGCCTCAGAGGTTTTGTTGTAGCCTACAGTGATTGAGTCAGCATTAAAACTGTGGTTGTTTGTCCAAGGTTTTTAAGAGTTGTGACAAGCCTACTACATGTATAGAATAGTCAATAAACATGACAACGTTAATGTTTTTTATGTTCTACTACGGTTAGGTAGGCCTACTTAACTTACCTCTTTAATTTTTTCTCTGCGAACTCTAGCAGTGGGATCCTTATCCTCTCCGCCTTGGATAGCAGGATAGTGATCACTCTCTAGGGGTGGGATAGTTTGTATTTTCAGGGCTACTTCAGCAACATCAACTACATTTTCGATTAATGGTCTTGCTAATTCCCCAGTCTTGGTCGAAGAACTAACACTTGCTTTATTCAGTGAATCACCTATGTCTGGACGTTCTAATACTTTCTGGTTTTTCCTATCTTCTTCTTCAATTTTGGCTAATAATTTAGCCTTATCTTCTAATCTATGTGGGTCTTGGTGACTTTCAACATTGTGTCTCAGAAGTCCTAGGGCCAACTTTCCAGGAGTTTCACTCGCTTCTTCAGCATGTGGAGGTGCAGGAATTAAAAGTTCAGGTCCAGCTTTTTGCATATGTTTATAAACTTTATAAACACTACTTACTGTTCCAGTTCCTCTAAACTCGGGCAGAAAAAAGAATGCACCAAAACATACAACACCAAAGGTAAAAAATACTAAAAGTATTAAATATTTTTCACGAGGTCTGAAAGATCTACGGGTGGAAGTTGGTACGGGAGCACCATTTAAATATCGTTGATAAGTTGGTAAAATACCAGTTGTTGCCATGATGACATAAAAACATAAGCACACACCTCAGACACACTCATGCACATTCACGCCATTTTTTAGACTACCCAATAACTTGAGAATTACGGAGGGAGAAGAAGGGGTAACAGGATGACAACTTAACAAAATACTAAGTACCCAATACCAGTTACATTAAATTCCCTAGACATCAACTCATTTTTCTGATGAAGGCCTTATCGCAGTGATCAAAGCTTACAAGTCAAATTCGGAAAAAAAACATTGACACCTGAATATGTGACGAGGGAGTTGTAATATAAAATGGAACGCCTCGCTAATGCTAATCTTCATAGCAAAAGCATCGTTGCAAATTATTACATACAACTTCTATTTACAAATACTAACTGTCCAGCTAAGATATTTACCAGGGTAAAAAAATACAACACTAGTCAGTGATACAACTGAGGGTGGAAGCATTAGTTGGCGGTCTTACACGAAATTTGGATTTTGCCCTAGAGGCCCCATGAGGGCATCCACTTATAAAGTCAATGGTATCCACTTATAAAGTCAAAGATACCAGTATAGCAAATGACTTTGGTCTAGCGTCTAGCGGATCCGCGCGATGATTTCATCTAAAATAAAAGAATGTAAACAAACAGGACCCACCAATAAATAATAATAACTAGAGATAGCCTCTTAGTTGAAATTCAACCAAATCTTTTTCAGATGATCTGGACGTCTGGATCCTAACTAGGTAAAACAATGTTATAACTGAAGCATCTCTTCTTTCTATCTGGTTTGCTAGCATTTGTTATGATTCATACCATAACAATCATAACAATATGGATTATGATTGTTTAATGATTCATTCAATTTATCTTGTCTCTTAAGAGCCCTGTGATGTAAATTATAACGTGTTCTGCTCATCTACAGCACAATACCTTTCAAATGGTATGCGCGAATTTTTCCTACGGTATGCACATAAGCTGAGAAAAAAGGAGGAAATGAAACATGCTTGCCTATTGATAATAACTAGAGATGAAAGACATTTTGTAACTAAAACATATATTCTTCCTGTTTTTCTAGCAAACACAAAGTATTCCCAGTCCATAATTCCAGATGTTAATGAGTTTTACTTCTTTTTCTAAGGGTATTACAGGTATTCAGAAGAATTTGAGAATGGTTGGAAAGAGAGTTGACGAGACAGTGTAAGGTTTTGTGAAATTGATTGACTCCTTTTGAAATAAAAATGTCAAGTAAATCAAGTATTTTAGTTGCGGCAGTAGGCAGTATGAGGGAGTGCCAGGTGAATGAATATGGAGATTGTCAGAAAATACCGATTGGAGAAGCTGACGACCCCTGGAATTTTTAAGTCTTGACCCCACACATATAATTAATTGTTGCAAATTTCATTTCAGTACAATGTTTTATAGTCATTGTTGACTGCCAGGTGTAAGTCATACGCATATCTTTTTATTTTGTTGAGGTTGGGACGCCCTGTCATGGGAGCCTCGGGCAAAATGTCCCCTCCCCCCCCCCCCCTAATCCCCCTCCCACCTCACCACGGTAGCGGCCCTGAGCTCATGTGGTTTTGCTTGGGCAATATTTTCCTTGCGTTCTGGCATGGATGATCTCTTGCGTATCTTTGACATGAACATGTTTAAAATTATACATAATATTATGGTATCAAATTTCACAAAATTTTGTTACCATACTCTATAAGCTTAGTCTTTATTTAAAAAAAAAAAATAATAAATAAATAAACTAGGGTAAAAATACAATTTCTATATGTCGCAAGGAAAACATAATTTACATTCTATTTAATATTTAAAAGTAGTTTACAATGTTATTCCGGGTGTCCCACACCACCCGTACACCCCCTTTAAATTTTAAGAATTTATTTTCAACAATAACAAGTTGTGCCATTGTTACACTCTGTCAATTGACATTAGTTTCAATGTATAGGGTGGACCAGAAGTAATGTTACCAGACTGGAAGTCACTAACTTTAATTAGAAACTCCCACTTTTATGGAATTTTTGGATTCTACACGTATCCCACATAGCAGAGTATTTTTCGGCAAAGTTGCCATGAGCTTGTCAAAGCAACTTTGTCATTACAACTTTGCTAATAATTTGCATTAAATTTGCATTATACATTTGCTCCAAAACTGCCCTGACAAATTTGCAGCAACTGTGTTTATGTATGCCACAGCAACTTTGTCATGACAACTTTGCTATAATTTACATTTGATTTGAGTGTCAACATTCGCTCCAAAGCTGCCTTGACAAATTTGCAACAACTGTCATGCAACTTTGCTAATAATTTGCATTAAATTTGTGTATCCGAATTTGCTCTAAAGCTACAATGGCATATTTTCTAAGTAACTTCCCAGTCAACACACAATGTAAAAATAATGGCATTTTCATGTAAAAACGCCATAAAACATAAAAGTAAAATCGAAAACATTTTTTTCACGTGTAAAAGATAAAAAAAATATAAAAGTAATACAATGGTGAAATTCATAACGTTATTTTCACGTTTTAATTTTACGATAATTTTACATTTGTCTTCTTTAAGGAAATATATTTTTTTAATTTTCTACAATAATAAGGGAGTTGGATTTTGGGAGTTCTCTATACAGAACTTCAAAATCAAAGTATTTAATTTTTCCAAAAATAGTTTCACTAATAATGTTTTTCTTACATATGAATGATGAAAAAACTTAAAAGTAGAAAACTTGTAAAACTAATAATGTAATTTTCACATTTCATTTTAGTAAATTTTTCACATTTAATTATAAACACTTATAAATTTTAAGAAATCCTGGTTTCATCTGTTATAAATATTAAACTTAGGTACCGTACCTTATTTCATATTCATTTAATAATAAAAATATAAAAAGCAAATAACAAACATAAAAATACCCACCGTCGCAGCAGACCTGCGTACTCAGCGAATTTCCAAATTAGTAATATTAATTTTGACCAGATAAACCTGTAAACCAAATATGATCACACGCTCATAAATAAGGAAATAAATGTCTATTCTCCTTATGATAAATATAGGGAATGAGTGTGCAGGTATGCTGCCATGGGGAACACCAAAAGTAGGTTTTTAGCATAAAAAATTTATATTTTGACCATATGAAGCCATATACTAAGTTTCATCAATATCTGTCCATTGTTAAAGGATTTTGCCTATTCTCCATATGATTAACATGGGAAAAGAGTATGCAGGTTTGCTGCCATGATGAGCACAAAAACCAAGATTTTTTACTATAAATGGATGAATCTCAACCAAATGAAGCTGATTACCAAGTTTCGTCCAAAAATATTAGTTAATAAGTGAAATATTAACACATTCTTATTCTCCATAAGATTAACATTGGAGCCCCAAAATACAATGTACTGTCTTTAGACTTTTTAATATCTTGGTAACCAATGGAGATAGAGAAAAGCTTCAAAATACTAAATTGTGTGTTTTTTGAGCTAAATCCAATGGTTAAAATAAAAATTTAAAATTTTTAATAATTACATATGAAAAATGCAAAAAACCCATTTTTGGGGTACAAAACCCCCCAAAACTACCCTTTCCGGTAGGTCGATATGTCTGGTTTACGAACTCATCCGAATAAACGTAGGATTACACATTTCTACCAAATTTGGTGTCGAACGGACCATTTTTACGAGAGTTATCGTGTCTAGGGACACATATATATATACATATATATATATATACATATATATATATATATAAATTTTAATGACTATTATTTTTGGTCTCTGGGCACCTCAAAACGAAAAAGTAACATGGTCCCGGGCTTAAGTCTTACCATGAGACCTACGGTAATAGCTTATTCCCTATGGGAAATTCGCTAATAAAAACATTTTTAACAACACCCGGAAATTTTCAATTTGGTTATAATTACTTTAAGTTTGGGTCAACTTCTTGACTTTGACTGACAAACTTTGCAAGTGCACCAGCGAGGGCAGAGTTTTAAAAGTATAAGTAGCAAATAAAGTCTTCATTTCCATAGCTCAAATAGCTCAGAAGGTTAGAGCGCTACGACAGTAAGTGAGAGGTCGTGGGTTCAAATCCGGGTACAGACATCATGTTTTTGCTCTATTTAATTTCAATTTTTGAAATATATTGGTTAGCAGAAATGCACTTATTTACAAATATACTAGTTGTTGCCCGTCGATACTCGACGGATATAGCTCCATTAGTAGTAAATGAAACGCTATAATAGTACAAACATGTAAGGTAGTCTATAAATGTACTTCTTTGAACTGCCATACCAAGAACAATAATATATTTTACAGAAAATACTACGATTTTAGTTGGAGCGTCGAAAAAGTAGGCCTATTCCTTAAAACCAATAATGTTGCATCCTTGTACTTATATAGGCCCTACTCTTTAGTATTTTATAAACATGTCAATTTGATTGTTTAGGTAGGCTCAAACCTAATTAGCCTAGTGGAAACCGTTCTATTAGGTTCAACAACATTAGAAATAAGTAGACCAATATCCACTTGTAGGCCTATTGGATAAATTGTTCTTAACAGTTTTTTTTCCAAGAATTAGGAAAGGCCAAGAGTGTTGTAACATGATGGTTGGCTTTAACAAATATTGGTATATTAGGGTAGGATAGAACGTAGAGAAACCATTTATAACCACTTTCATTTCGCAATATTTATGCTGTAGTGTGCAAGTTTCAATAACTATCCAAATTTAAAGAATACAAATTTATTTCACAGAAAATTGCATAATTTTAGTTGGACTGTCTGTCAAAGTAGGCCTATAGGCATATTCCTTAAAAACAATAATGCTGCACCCTTACTATGTAACACAGCCACTCTTTAGTATTTTATAAACATAAAAAATCGATTGTTTACTTAGGCCCAAACCTTAGTAGCCTAATCAAAGCGTTATATTAGTTAAAAACATAAAAAAATAAGCAAGCCTAAACTATCAATTTGTAAACTTGTTAGTTTAATAAATAAGTTTTTTGAGTTTGAAGAGGCCTATAAATATTTTAATGTATCTATTTTGCTTAAAATAAATATCGGCACCATCAGTAAAACATTTATTAGTGACGCCATTATTGGACACATTACAAAAAGTATAATTGTGAAGATCGGTCTGGAACCCGGGACGTCTGAATTGAAGTAAGTCACTCTACCGACTGCGCCACAAATACTGTTGTTAAGCGAAGTAATGTAAAGCATTACAACGTTGCAAACGACAAATTGATTGCACAAAGAATTTCCGATACATCCGTTTCTTTTAATACAAATGTGAGCAATTTATTTAAACTAAACCTTTACAATTTAGTCTCAATTTTAAAGCAATCAGCTATTTTACATAATTAATCAACTTTCTTTCCATTTAAAGGATAATACATCATAATAATTGTAAACGTTTTTAGGTACTGACCATAATAAACCAAATCCTTCATGAACTTTTGTTCATCCACTCTGTATTCAGACAAAATACCTCGTGTGTTTACAATCAGCTGATTGAAATGGTGTAAAATAAATAAATTGTTAAGGTTTGAAAATGTCGACATTTTTAATTTTAGGGAGTAAGATAAAGTTAATTATATGATTAAGCAACTTTCTTTTCATAAATGACAATACATCATAATGATTGTAAACGTTTTTAGGTACTGGCCATAATAAACCAAATCCTTCATGAGCTTTTGCTCATCTACTGTATTTAGACTAAATATCTCGTGTGTTTACAATCAGCTGATTGAAAGCGTGTAAAATAAATAAATTGTAAAGGTTTGAAAATGTCGATATTTTTTATTAAGGAAGTAAGATAACGTTAAAGTAAATGAAATCTGCTAATATACAAAGGTTTACGTTTTATTTGGTACAAACTGCGTGTAAATTGGTCCAGTGGAAGTCTCAGACGAACTGTCCAAAGGATTGGAAATGTTGGCTTTTTCCCCATGTTAAATCTCCATAAGAAAAGTTAATTTTTAATTTTTGACCGATTTAACGTAAATATTTTTTAAATACGAATAAAACCTGCTAATATAGAACCGAAAACGTTTATTTTGGTACAACCCGCATGTAAATCGGTCCAGTAGAAGTCACAGACGAAGTGTCCAAAGGTTTTTTAACTTTGTGTTTTAAATATATATATATATAGATATGCAAAAATTAACTAAAGGTTTTATTTGCAAAATGGCTGAGCTAGGATGAGAAAAGTTGCCGATAATTATCCAAAACAACTTTTATTGATAATTTGTCACATCAATTTGTCGCAACTTTGCCATGACAACTTTGCCATAAACTTTGCCCCCTTGAAACTAGGAAAGTTGCCAAAAATTTGCGGCAACTTTTCAGGTTTGCTGCAAACTTTTTAATTTGTCACGGCAAATTTAAAAAAGTTGCAGCAAATTAATTTTGCTATCTGGGATAAGTTTAATACATGTAGAATCCAAGTCCAAGTCCAAGAATGCGAAGTCCACTCTCTCTGGATTTAGCTCCTTAAAGAGAGATCTAATTGTCCATCACCTTTCTAGTTCTGCGAACCACTGCTCTGTCATTGGTATATTCAACTGCTGAGTACTGTGCTCCCATGTGGTTAAATAGTGTGCACGTTAGAGAGATCGACGTCCAGCTAAACAGGACTATGAGAGCCATTAGTGGTACACTCATGGCAACCCCTCAACCCCTGTACCCTGGCTCCCGGTGCTGTGTAAAATGGTTCCTCCTGAAATAAGACGAATGGATGCACTCATTAGGGAATACACTAAGATCTTATCTTCTCCACAGCTACCCATCCATGATTACATCCCCCGAATGCGGGCCGATTGAGGTCCCGGAAAACCACCTCTACGAACAGCCTCCCAGTTGATGGACACAAACTTCACCATCCATACAAACTGGACTTCCTCCTGGGACGCTTTTCAAGGTCGGAACCAGTGGTGTCATGGCAATTTTTGCAGTGGCGGAAAGGTGCACCTGGCCCAGAACTGAGGTATTTGCCGGCCTACAACCCCACGCCCCCCCCACCAAACAACAGGTAGCAGAATTGTTTCTTTTATGATTATAAATTGCCCGATTTAGTGTTTTTACTTTTTAAAAAGCTTTTTGAGGTTATATTTATGCTCTGCTAACTTGAGTCAAAACTTACATATTATCTATATTAATTGAATTTTTTACTATATGGAACATAGAGTATAAAATTCTTTACGATCGACTTTAAATTTCTCTTAGGCGAATTTTTGACCCCCCAAAAGGCTTTTTTATTACTAATTTGATTTCAATGAAATTCTCAGGTTAGATTTTAAGTATTTTAAACTAGGTAATAAACTATAATCGAGCAATTATTTTCAAGTATTAAAAAAGCTTATTTTCCGGAATTTTTGACAGAACTTTAGTTGTTTAGGCTACATGGTTTGACTAAATGTAGTTGCTCTAATTGCCTTGGTTGCTATCAACGAGATTAAATAGATATAGAGTGCTCACCAGATAGGGAAAAGTGTCCCTTTTTGACTGGCGCCACTTTACCCACGATTCCCGCCGTTTCCTTGGTGACCAGTCCTTTGTTTACACTTTCCCCACGTGTATTTTGCCATATTACCCACAGCTATCCGACGTTTCTATGGTAACCAATCTCAATAGCCTGTTCACAGACCATCAAATCAAATTGGTTTTAAAAACAAACAATAAAACCACAAATAATCAGATGTTTTAAGAGTATAAGCTGTGATTTTTTAAGCTTATAGCGAACAAATAGAATAGCTAAAACTAGTAACCAAGGAAACGAGAGTAAAGTGTGGGATGGTTACCAAGGAAACGGCGGGAATTATGGGTAAAATGGCGCAAATAAAAAAGGGACACAAAATTAACATGTGATGAGCACTCTATATCTATTTAATCTCGTTGGTTGCTATGATCAGTTTATTTTCTCCCATCGCAGCATCGCAGCTGAGTTGTCGCTGTATGCTAAAAACAACATAACATAACCTTTTCTTGTTTATATTTGCTCGCCGTTATGTTACGTTTTTAAATAAAATTTAATTGATATTTGACAGACCTGATTGTTAAATTAAATAGATCAACACTGATGTTTACTTGTTGAAGTTATAAATTATATAGTCTACCAAAAGATAGGCATGTTGATGTGGAATGAATTGGTGTCGTACGGATATGCGATTCACTAATTTATGGGATACAACTAATATCTATTTGGGAGAAAGATTTAAATTGAACAACTAATTAGAATGTGTTGTGCCATTGTAGCCTATGTCTCAGGTAACAAAATATGCATTAAGTTAAGTGTTAAGTAAGCGTAATTCTACAATACTTACATTACTTGATTTTTATTAATTTTGATTAATTAATCATGGATTTTTAATTGTATTGTTTTTTTTCGCTCTACAATCTATTTACCTTTAATATTGTAAGCATAAATTATTATTAAGTTACTTGCTTGTTTTGAGGTCTTAGCTCAAATCATTCTTTGTATGTATTTATTTGTAGGCTAGGCCTAGGATGTACACCGGTTGACTTCGGACGGTTAGATGACGTTCCACTCTTCACATTCGAGGAAATGGAAACCTCCGTTCTCTCCCTAAAGAGCAACAAGGCTCCTGACCCGGACGGAATCCCCAGCGAGGCTTTAAAGAAAGTATTTTCAATTAATGCTCACTTGTTGTTGAGAATGTACAACGCCTGTTTGGTAGAAGGGGTGTGGCTCCCTATGAAAAACCGCAAGACTTGTACTGATCAGCAAGGGCAAAGGTGATCCCGAGCTGTCGTCGTCCCACAGGCCTTTCTACACGTTGGACACGGTTGGGAAGCTGTTCGAGAAGCTGATCCGTTCCCGCCTGACCTCTGCCGTGGAAGCTACCGGGGACTCATGCCCCCGTCAGTATGGCTTCAGAAAGGGACGGTCAACGATTGACGCTATCACCGAAGTCCATGGAGAGCCGTGAAGAGAGTCGAGAGCCACAACCATTTCTCTTGCTGAGTAGTGCTTCTTGTTACGCTTTTGTCAAGAATGCCTTTAACTCGGCGAGGTGGGTCGATATGTTGGATGCGCTTCGCAACACCCCAATGAGCACAAGATATCCCTAGGATATCCCAAACTGATCCCGAACATCCCATTCAAATCCCGGGATATAGAGAATCACAACAGGACATCCTAAGGATATTCCAATGGGACTTAGTAAAAATATAAACTTCTTAGGTAAATAGAAGTAAATATATACAATTTCAAACAAAATAAGTTTTTAATGGGTCTGGTTCTCTATTTTATACCATAAAACATTTTTTGAATAGAATTTTAAAGGTTGTTCTAGGGATGTCCCAAGGATGTGTCAGGGCTACATATATGGTCACATTCCAAGGATATCCCAAAGATATCCCAAGTATATTCGTTTAATTATATTTTAATAGAAAAGTATATGCCAATTAAATTAGGGGCTTTGCTAAAAGCTTCAGCAATCAAGTCATTACCCATAAAAATTATTTTCCTATAAGGCCTCTTTTTCAAAACTTCAGAAAGACATCCAAGGGACGTCTCTGGGACGTCTCTGGGACATGTCCGTAAGCATAGTTTTAATTCGATTCCATAAGAACGGTCATATCCTTAGGATATCCTTAGGATTTTCCTAGGAAATATCTGTACAAACAGTATAAACTTGTGAATTATTGAGATCCAATACTGGAATAAACTTTTATCGTATAAGTTCCAGGAAAATAAAAATAATAATAAGTATGCCCTCAAGGCAATCTGTTTATTATTATTATTTTATTTTATTTTTGTTCCATACGATGTTGTTGAAAATAAATCCAAAGAATATCCTTAGGACGTGTCAAATGGTTCGAGAATAAATGAAATTAGTGTAGGTATTTAATTGCCAAAAGAACCATTTTTTTTTTATAAATTAATTCTTTTCTTTGAGGGAAATCACTAGAATTACACTTAGTATCAGAGTTACGTAGATTATCACATTCCAAGGATATCCCTAGGATATTCGTGTCTTTATAGTTTAGTTAAAACATATAATGCTATTTGAAATGGGATTTTTTTCCTAATAACTCCATGTATCAAAGTGAAAAATAGACTATCAATTTCTTTAAATTCTCTTTTCTAAAACATCCGAAAAGACCTCCAAGGGAAGTCCCTGGGATATGTCCGTAAGCGCAGCCTCAATTTAATTATTTAAAGGACGGTCACATCCTAAGAATATTCTCAGGATATCCCAAAAACATCTGTACACACAGTATAAATTCGTAACATATTGTGTTAGTATACTGGAATAAAGTTTTATCATCGAGGCCCAGGAAAAAAACATAATAACATTGCTTTCAAGCCAATCAATAATTTAGAATTCTATTCCAGGCAGATGAAAGGGATGTCCAAAGAACATCCCTAGGACGTGTCCAGTGGCTAGAGCTAAAATATAAATAGTATAGTCAATTATTTACTAAAAACCGCAGTTTTTATTTGTAATTGTGTTAAACAAAAACCTCTGAAAATATATACTAGTGAAATGTACGGGAAAGTTCCATAAACAAATTGTATTTACTTCACTATTATTTACTCTAAGATACAAGTGTACCCAAATTTTAAAGCATGTCCTCGGAATATCCCAGGAATGTGTGAGTGCTAAGTTATGTAGACTGAGAATATTTGTGTCTTAACAGTTTAGTTAAAACTGTATCCATTCAAATGTGTTTGAATGTGTTTGAATGGATCCATCCATGGTTTGAATGTATCCATTCAAAATATCCTATTTGTCAAAACTTGTGAAAGGACTCCAAGGGAAGTCCCTGGGATATGTCCGTAAGCATAGTTTTAATTCAATTAATTATATTATGATCAAATCCATAGGATATTATCAGGATTTTCCGAGAAAATATCTGTACAGTGTAAACTTGTGAATTATTGTGATAAGACTTACAATACTGGAACAAACTTTTATAGAGGTAGATGTTCTAGAAGAATAAAAATAATAATACCCTAGAATCAATCTGTTTCATTTATGAATTTATTTGTTTTTTATTCTAAACGACGTAATTGAAACGAAATCCAAAGAATATCCTTAGGACGTTTCAATGGTTGGAGCTAAAATGAAATTAGTGTAGGTAGGTTATTTAATTACTAAAAACAGCAATTTTTTATAAATTAGTTATTTTACTGGAAATACCTCCAAAGTGAAATGTGAAAGAGGTTTCCTCAAACAAATTAGATTTCCTTCACTATTATTTTCCTCCAAGACACATGCTAGAGAAAAGTTCAAAGTATATTATAGGTATATTAAAAGCAACACAAGTATCAGAGTTACGTAGATTATCATATTCCAAGGATATCCCTAGGATATCTGTGTCTTCATAGTTTAGTTAAAACATATTATATGCTACTTGAAATAGGATTTTTGTTAAAAACTCCCTGTATCAACGTAACAATAGGCTATCTTTTTCTTTAAGGTCTCTTTTCCAAAACATCTGAAAAGACCTCTAAGGGAAGTCCCTGGGATTTCCGTAAGCACAGCCTCAATTCAGTTATAAGTGACCAACTGAATATTGTAGTTTGATCGTAGTTTTCACAGAGAAAGGCATTGGATTTGTCAATTATATGAGTAAAAATTCATAAACAAAGTATGCTAGAAAACAATTGTTATTTCTCACTAAGTTTAATTTGGTTCTGTTTTTATTTTGGCACATTGCCAAATATACACGATTATTTTTACTGAGTGGCCATTAAAGTGACTGACGTGTTGACTTTGCTTATTGTAATTGGTAGGTTACCAAATGTCAACAAAGAGATTTGATATGATTTTATTTAAAATTGAACTGTTTTGACAATAAGGAGTAACAGTCGAAACACAGCAAAAATGTTGCTGTAACATTGGGTACCGCATGCCCTGTTTTCTTGGATGGCTAGTTATTGTCACTCCAAAAGTAATTATATCAAAATCTCATCTCAACTATCTCGCTGCCATGCTTTACTTTTAGCTTTTGTTACATTGAGGTTTGTTTTTAAATTAAACGATTAATTTACACAGTCATATTAGCACGAGCACAGCAAAGAAGTGTGTAAAAACCATCATGATTATATCAATTGTTAATACATAATAAGAATTAATTGTGAAGTTTCATTTCAATTATACTTTTAATTAATAAGATTTTTGTGCACTAAAATCATTTCTTATAAAGGACCACCACTAGTAAACAGCCGAGTTGCATGGTTAGTAAATATTAGTCTGCCCTGCCAATGGCATAATAGAAAAAAGTCACAGCTGACGATAGCAGACAGCCTTGAGTTCAGTTCGCGCCAAACTGTTGGTTGTTTGATTGTTTTGTTTATTTTGTTTTTTAATTTCTTCCAACGGTACAACACCAATTTGAAATGGATAACAAACAAGAAACAAGCAAAAGACAATTCAGTTCAGTAAGTTACTGAAATTAACAGTTTATTGTTTATTGTTCTGTCCTCCGTCTTCTTCAGATACCGTTCTTCCCCCCGACTCATGCTTGGATTGGAGTCTTAGATTAGTTGTTGGTTAAGCACTTGTTCGTCATCAATAATTCCAAGGTATGTGTTCTACATGTAAAGCCTTAGTTAATGTTATTAAATTTCTATATAGGTTAAGTGTGTTAGTAATAAGTACCCTTTCATTTGGCTTCAATGTTCACAGACTAGGCCTAGGCTTTGTAGCCTGGCCATGGTTTAGTACTGTGCTAAGGTATTCCTTTGCTTAGTGAAAGTGTCATCTAAACATATTTTTCTGTTAACGACAACTATAAATACTTAGGCCTACCATAAAAATAGACTAGGCTCCTAGCCTCCTTCTTTCTAAATAGCCTACTTGGCTAGAACTCAGGTGTGTAGACCTGAATTGTTATGTGTAAAAACCATATTGGTTGAAGCTCGCTTTTAAAACTTTATTTAATACACTTTCAAATAGCGCCTACACTACTATCGAATGAAAATATCGGCTAAACTTTGTTATCTGACTCCACCGTTATTATCAATACCTAGGCCTATCAAAATTTGGATATTGTGATTGTTCGATAGTTGTAATCTTGTAACCGTTTTAAGTTAAGACAGGCCTATCCGTGATTAAATAGTAGGGTAATTTATTTATCCTAGCCTAGCCTATATTCAAAATAATAATAATAATCTAACCTAGCAATCGAACCATAAACTTCCGTCACTTTTATTGACAGCGTTGTTTATAACAACAAAATCAATGGTGTTTGGAAACATTTAAAACGCATATTCCCTCAATAAAATAGCAATAGGCCCAACTTATAATACCGTTCTGATTCGTATTCATTGGCAGCCATTGTATGAGGCCATTTTAGGTCTAACGAAGTCTGCTTCTTCTCACAATGAAGATACACCTACACAATAAACTTGGGTAGTTTATTTTGTGTTGTTCTTGATGTTACAGGTTACATTTTAGCTAAGATTTGTACTTTTTTTGTTATTATTTTCAGTTACAGTACTTGTTTGCTATATATTTGTTTCATTGTCAAAAAAGGTAGGCCTATGTTTAATTTTATTAGAAGAAAACAAAATCAGATGATAAAATCATAATCGTATAGTGTAATTGTATCATCTGAGAGAATAGCGATATCGAGATTTCTACATCGATAATAACGGTGGAGTTTTATAATGAAGTTTCACCAAAATATGAATAGATCCGATCAATGTATCAATCATATCAACTATCGATTCAATCTATACCTAAATAACAATTCAAAAGACAATCACTTAAAAAATTACCCCTATTTTTTAGTTTTGTATTCCCACATTTATGGTACAATCAAAAACAAGACTTGACCTAACCCTGATGATACCGTATAACCTACCATCATTCATAGGCATATTAACAAAACCAATACACTACTAATCATAAATGACAAAAAACATACTATGTAGAACATATATGAGTACAATTCAAGAATCAAGAATCAATCTTTATTATCATTTGGACATCTTAGGATGCATTGATACAGTCAAGAGATTAACATGCGAGGCACTTGTCAAATTGAAAAGAAAACTTAAATCTAATTCTATATCACAGATTGCAATATCACAATATTGGTCAGGAATATAACGTTAAATATAAAATACTTAAATAACACATATAGGTACATCATCTGGAAAAAAAAAGTATTAGGCTATGACAACGAAGTGAGGGTGATATAAATTTCGAGGCCTAAATTAATTTACAAAGGGAACTCAGCTGGGGAACAGTCGAAAAACTCTTTGAGGCTATAAAAAGGATTATTGGTCAGCCATTGTGAAATTCTCCTTTTAAAGACATTGAAGGGTAGGTGTAAAAGGCATGGGGGAAGTTTGTTGATGCATTTCATTCCAATGATCATATGACTTTTCCCTTGATTTTTCAAGTCTTACAAATGGAATGTCTAGCCTATTTTTGTACTGGGTGTTGTGCTTGTGCACATCTTTCCTTAAATTATAAACATTCAGATTCTTAAAACTATACAACAATAAATTAAAAATATATAAATTAATAACAGTGAGTATGTTAAAATTGATGAAAATGGGTCTACAGTGTTCCAGTGTGCCAGCTTTAGCCATAATTCTCAAAACCTTTTTTTGTATTAACAAAACATCATTAACAAATGGGCTGTTTCCCCAAAAGATAATCCCGTAGTTAAGGACCGATTGAAAAAGTCCAAAATAAGCGTTTTTTTAGGTTGTCTACAGGGATGACATCTCTTAATTTCCTAAAAAGAAAAGTTTAAACGACTAAGCCTAGTACAGAGCTGTTGAATATGTGGCCCCCAGGAGAGAGTTTGATCGACTGTGACACCAAGAAATTTTTACATGTGAGCTTGAAACTATTGCCTCAGGGGACATCCCTCATGCTAAAAATAAGAGTTTGGGTTTTTTCTTTATTTAGGAGAAAAACTATTGGCAGCGAACCAATCAGAGGCAATGTTAACAGTGTGTTTGACAGCATTCTCAAGCTCAGCGATATCCTGGACCGACATTGAGGACAGTTAGGCTAGGCTACCTCAATTAGGCCTAGGCTACGTCTCATCTCACTTAAATGTGGTCTACTCTTGAATTAAAACTTTCCGGGCATGGGGTGGTTCTTCATGTTAATGGAGATTAGCTTAGATTAATGTTACCTAGTTTGTTAGATTATAATATTCTTTTTCAAGCTAAATTTTGTATTTCACAGTATTCAATACATTTAAAATACATTCAATGCAATACACAATACAGTATTCTATACATTCAATATATTGATATATTTTTATTTGGTTGTAGTGTAGGCCTAGGCAGTGGAGGTCATAGAAAAGGATTTTTTCCTATTGTTTTGAGGGAATAACTTATGCATTTAAATATTTAAAAAAAAACATTGATTTTGTTGTTATAAACATCGCTGGCCATAAAAGTGTTTAGGCCTTAGATTGTTAGGTTAGATCATTGGGGTGCAGTTTTATAACTTGGCTACGCTGCTACCGAATGAAAATCAATCGATACGAATTGATATATCGATCGTCTAACAATCGATATATCGGTTTATTCAACTATCGAATGAAAATGTCGATCAATCCCATAGATATCGATTGTTATAATATCGCAATAATTATACTATGCTATTTTATGGTCATATGTTTTATAAAGTATGTAAATAAAATTTATTTATACTGTGTCTGTTGTATTGAAAAAATGGCTCTCTAAAGCGAAAGAGAGGATGGATTGAGGAAATAAGTAAAGTTAAGAAATTGAATTGTTGGTTGGATTTTTTAGTAATAGTCCCTATGTTTTAAAACAAAGTGTTGACAAATATAACTTTATGTATTTTGTATGGTATTGATATTACTTTTTAAATATCATAGGTAGAAATTGATCAATTCGGTCGTTGTGAAAAAGTTGTCACCTTTAAATATAAAATATCCCCATCGCAGCAGACCTGCGTACTCAGCGGATTTCCTATAGGCATTGGCGGATCCAGGGAGGGGCGGAAGGGGCGATCGCCGCCCCCCTGTAAGTAAACTTTTCGAGCAGTTTTATCTTGACCATTTTATATTTTTCCATAGGCCTAACAATTTTAAAATATTATAGACATTGGATTTCAATATAAAAAACGAACAATTTTAAAATGCCTTTTTAAGGTTGTTTTATTAATTTATAACAATATATAAATCAAAGTATGAAGGTTTTGTGCAATCTGCGTCTCCGTTGCAATTATTCAAAGGCTGCATGTACACCATGAGAAACCGAACTGTCGAGAATGTCAATTAGCACGGCGCAATGTTAGGGAGCCCAAAGCTAGACTAAGTCTGAAGCTCCGAACAGTTAAGTTTCAGCTAACCTCGGTTGTTTACGTCATTCGCGCGCAATGTATACAACCCCAAAAATCACGGTTTAGTACACTAACTTTGTTATCCAAAGTAGGGTCTAGTTTGCATGAAATGGGATAGTGGGACTTTGTGATATTACCGAGATGCTCAAATTTTTCGACCTTACCGACCCCCCGGACCATCGTCAAAAAGCTTAAAAACTGGTGCAATTTTTCACTCTTTTACGTTTGGCTGGTTTTGACCTTGAAGGAACGGTTTGTAACCAAAATCATACCTAAGCATTTTAAAATTACATTGAATTTCTTATAAATTAAGACCTTTTTAAAGTAGACGTAGATGTCGTGGTGGTCCAGTGTTCAACAATTCGCTGATTTGTTGGCTTGATTTGGCCTAGGACGTCGAAATGTGTAGTCCATCACAGGATTACCAGGATCACACGGCAGACAGCAGGTATTTAACCTTTATTAAATCGGTGATGTTGTCCGTTGGACTGCCACTGATTTTATTTGAGTATTTTCGCAGGAGCGCTTTCGGCGACTAGCAGTTGACAATGGCAAGCCACCGGAAGTGCTACTGCAAAAATTAAATTGCCGCCGTTTTGGAAGCGGAAAAATATTTAGTGATATTTGAAATTCAAAAAAAATATATGTATTTTCCTATAACATTTTTAAATACGTAGGCCTATTGAAATCACATATAGACAGACAGAAGTAAAACCAAGCAATATTTAAGACTGTATAAGATGATAAAAAGCCTGGTGAAGTTTAAGTCGATTATCTTTCGACATGCTCTTTAGCTTTACACGCGAAAATTAAGGTCAATGGATAATTTGAGTAACTTTGAAGAGCCATACCGGTATTACAAAACCAAAAGACCATATTGACTATGTTGAAAAAGTATATTTTGGTCTTAAATTGTAAAAAAACTCGATGTACTTTTAAAATGATAATGCATGATTTTCATGAAACACTGTTTCTTCAGGGACAACATTAGCCAAATGTAAAAAATTCAAAATTACGGCAGTTTTTATAAGCTTTTTGACGGTGACTGCGACGTTCGTCGAGGTCGAAATTCTGGTTTAGCATCTTTGTACTATCAACATGTACTAAACAATGCAAAAAAGAACCTATAAATAAACTATACGCAGTGCATCATATAGGTATAGGCATTTATTATGTATATAGGCTTACAATATAGCTGTTTCATGGAACTATTTCAACTATAGTTTCACCTTTACAAATAAATGTGTCAGTGACAGCACATTGATTAGTAAGTATGATTGGAAGATCGGTAACTCCTTAGTAATCTTTTATGTCATCTAGAGAAGAAACAGAAAGTAACCAAGCAAGATTTTTTTATTTTGTTGTGAAAAAGCAGTTTACCTTTTCGCAAATACAGTACACTTACATCTTAACGGTTTGTTAACTCTTTTAATAAATAAATTTTCTAAATAGAACTGGATAATTCATACTTTTCATTTCCAAATACGTCCTTTAATCAGTTTTTACAATTAAAACCTAGACTGCGTTGCTCTAAAACTTTTGTTATCTTACAAAATGTAATTAAAACACGTTTTAGACATAATCTTATGCGTTTAATTAAGGAGTCTAAGATTTAAATTTACGTAAATGTTCGTGGGAATAAAAACAGAGAATTCTCAAAATAAGTTGACAGTGGACACCAGACCATGACGTTTCGCTTCCTCACCTTTTTACGCGATGTTCAAGGTCATTGCACCCCCCTCCCCCCACTCTTCACCCTGAAACAATCACCCCAATGTTTTGAGTTGCTATTGCCCTCTCATGGAAAACGTCCCCCGCATAATTCGGTCCTGGATTCGCCCTTGCCAATAGGATTAGGTTTTTTTTTTAACTTCCCCCATAAACACCATGGGATTGAGGATGTAGGTTGTCTTCCATGGGGGATTGTTAGTAGATATAGGAAAATCTCTTCCCAGTGCATGTACATACTAAATTGCATCAAATTCTGGGATTTTAAATTTTCCCCATAAACCCCATGGGGGTGAGTAGGTAGGTTTGCCACAATATGAGTGCTGTAAGTAATTATAAGTTAAACACTACCTAGTGAATATACTGTATATACCAAATTTGATCAAGTTATGCCAATAAATATGTGAAATACAGGGTTTTGTTAATTCGCCATAAGAATAACACGAAAACTTATTTTCTGATTTTTTCCGTAACCTGTTAATCAAGGCTAAAAATTTAAAATATTAAATTGTTTTTTTTTTTAAGTTATTTTAAGTGGTTTCAGTCAGTTATTAGTACCACGGACAAACACACACACACACACACACACACACACACACACACACACACACACACACACACACACACACACACACACACACACACACACACACACACACGTATATATAACATGGTCCCGGGCTTAGGTCTTACCATGGCTACTACCGTAATAGCGTATTCCCTAAAGGGAAATTTGCTAAACACACAAATAATTTATATTACTAACCCTTTAGTCATATTCAACTTAAATTAAGTACCAAGATGCATCGGTGTCTCAAAAAACATTATTTTTGGCAATGTCATTTTTTTTGCATATCTTTAAATACAGTTTTCAATCAGATTTCAGTAGACACCCTGATTTTCTTTTGCTGGATACGTAAAATTCTTCAAACAATATTACACGTTAACAAGTCTTAATTTTATTTTAATTCCATTAATTTAATGTTTCAGAAAATCAAATGAAGAAATGATGAAAATGTACATGAGGAAATTGAAATTGAACGAGTAAATATAAGGAATAGAGACTAGAAAAAATACTGAGATTTGAAGATTTTACTTGTATTTTAATGTGTATTTTTTACACAGTGTGTTTTTATTTGTGTACATGTTGCAATCAAAACATTACCGTATTGAAATTGAAGGAGTGTATAAAGAATAGAGACTAAAAAAATGGATAGATGTTAATATTTTATGTTAATATTTTACCAATATTTTACTATGTGTACTTATCATTACACAATATGTTTTTATTTATGTAAATGTTGCAATTAAAACATTATTGGGAATGCACAAAGAACATAGACTTGCAAAAAATAGTTAGATTTTAAGATTTTATTTGGGTATTTATGTGTATTATTTTTACACAATATGTTTAGTTGTATATATACTTTGCAATTAAAACATTATTTTTATTTGCCAAGTTGTTATTATAATTTCTTCGTTTAAGGCCCTCCTGCAATGATAGATTTTTTTACTGTAGAGGTTGTTTTTTTAAACTTGATCCTTCTCGAGAAAATTGGGGTGGGGGAGAGATTTAAACTGTAAACAAAAAATTATAACTAAAAAACATTTAAACTCTTGACAAACATGTTCAAGGAGCAGATTTACTTCAATAACGGTTTTTATAACTTCTAATACCTTTCAGTAACTCCTGATTATAGTAGGATTCACGAAAATAGTCCGATGGGAGTCGATGCATTGTTGCCAGATTTATTCTAAAACACATTTTTATACTGTGTTACACATGGTAAACATAATCACAAATGACAACATTGCAGGGCGAGAGGGGGTGAGGGGGGACACAGCTGTTAAAATTTCCATCGGACTATTTTCGTGCATCTTACTATAGTTGTGTATTTTAAAGCCAAATATATATTTAGTTAAAAAGTAAAATTTCTAAAGTAAATTGATTAAAAAGCAACCGTTGGAAATAATTGCCAATAATATTGTAAAACCGATACACAATATGTTGTTATGTGGAACTACCAGCTGGTATGCAACGGTGAAATAAAACAAATACAACAACAACAACAAACCAACAAGAAACCAAAAAAGCCTTAGCCAATAAGATATTAGCAAGGATAAACAAACCTCCTCCACCATCAGGTTTAAACCCCTTTTCCCTCCAAGGATCAGGTTTACAAAAACATGTTTTTATCATTCTGCACGTAATCAGCCTGTTTTTTGTTCTCTCAACTGTACCAAAACCGATTCTTTATTGTCCTAGGACTGAAAAATCATCTGGAGAATTTTTTAGGTCCTAGTACTGAAAAGTCAGCTGTTTGCTATGTATATTATTATTCATTTATTAATGTTGAGGAGCAGAATTTTGAAATTCAAACGTTATAAAGAGCATTGTTTGTAAATAACATAAATGTAAACACTGCATATTACTAACTTTGTAAATATAACCTCGAAAATACATCTTTATAGTTATAATTTTTAATGATCAAAAGTCAATTTCGCATTATGATAAAAAACGTTGTTCATCACTCGGAGCAAAAGTGTCTTTTTGATGCTTAATCGTTTTTAAAAACTCGGCTGCGCCTCGTTTTTAAAACACGATTGCGCACCAAAAAGACCCACTTTTGCTCCTAGTGATGAAAACTACTATAAAATAGTTCAATCAATTCAATTGAAAAATAAGCCCTTTGCAGGTGATTTAGTGAAAATGTTTCAATGTTTAGCGAATGTTTTAATTAAGGGCTTCAAGAAGCAAAAAAGGCCCTTATGAAATTAATAGTCATACAAACCATTTAACTTCCAAATATTTTGAACCTGCTCTCAATAGCCTATATATTGTATAAAGATAACCTGGAAATGTGATTTCTGTTGGTTGTCTTTTGGGCATTTTCCCTTGATATTTAAGAAACTTTGTATTCTAGAATACTTATAATGAGCTAAAATATTTTGTCTCTAAAAGTTCAATAAGCTTAGTTAATGAACTGTGTTTTTTTATTTTATTTTTTTAAATTTTTTTTACACTTAAAATTGTAAAAGATAAGATGTTATTTTTATATTACTATCAATTTAACAACAAGTTTAACTCAACAAGTTTAACTCTATAAATTTACCTGTTTATTGTTAAAATATGATTTTCAATATAATTGTAATACAATTTACAATGTTTAGCAAGTGAAATGAATCATGAACTAAACTTGAAATATTCCAACACAGTTTGGAGGTGTAATACTAATATTCTCTTGACAAAAGCCTACATTTTATTATTATCTTAAAAACATTTTAATGAAGTTGTCTTAATTTAAGTTTTGTAAGGACGTGTTCCAATAATCACAACTAACTGTGCCTCAAATGTTTCCAGTTATTTTTCAGGATGAAATGGTTGCTGCAACTGATGATCATGTTTGTTTATGTTTATTATTTTAACATAAGCTGTAAATAACTAATTAGGAGTGTCTAAATCTATAGATAATTTTTCTCCATAGCATTTACTAAAGGTAGTCTCAGCATACCCCCTGTAGGGAGATTTAATCTCCAGTATTCCTTTCAGGCATATCAAGGATTTCCCTGGAATATTCTAAAAAAGAGATATTTGAATGTCCTAAGGATATCCCAAAACACGGGAAAAGCACGGACTTTTATATCCCCAGGAGATCCCTGGGATGATTTGAGAACATTTGGGAATACGCTGGGATATTCCCAAACCGTTATAAGTATATTTAGGATGTCCCTGGGATATACGTGAGATATTGGGAAATCCTTAGCTTATCCCATTGCTGTCCGTAGGATGTCTTCTTTAAGATGAGAGTTCCTAAAAGGTTTCCAGGGACATCCCTTAGGGATATTTGAATGTCCCAAGGACATCCTTTACGGATATCCCAAAATGCGGGATATGCGCGGACATTCAATATCCCCAGGAGATCCCTGGGATGACTTTTTGAGAATATTGAGGATATTTGGGATATTCCCATACCGTAATAAGTATATTTAGGACGTCCATGGGACATACGTGGGATATTGGGAAATCCTTAGCTTATCCCATTGCTGTCCGTAGGATATCTTTTTTAAGACGGGAGTTCCTGAGAGGTTTCCAGGGACATCCCTTAGGGATATTTGAATGTCCCAAGGACATCCTTTACGGATATCCCAAAATGCGGGATATGTGCGGATATTTAGGATGTCCATGGGATATACGTGGGATATTGGGAAATCCTTAGCTTATCCCATTGCTGTCCGTAGGATATCTCCTTTAAGACGGGAGATCCTGAGAGGTTTCCAGGGACATCCCTTAGGGATATTTGAATGTCCCAAGGACATCCTTTACGGATATCCCAAAACGCGGGATATGCGCGGACATTCAATATCCCCAGGAGATCCCTGGGATGACTTTTTGAGAATATTGGGGATATTTAGGATTTCCCTGGGATATTCCAATATCCCGTAGGGATATCTTTCGGAAGTCCTGGGGATGTACTTGTGCTGTGTGGGTAGGTCCCTAGATACCATTGGCTGTTGGGCTATTAATTAACAGTCCTGTCTAAGGAGAATGACGACTTTAGTCAGTAACAAGACTACAAGATCGCGCCACAATCATCCTACACTCATCTCTCATCCATATTCAGGTTAAAATCCCCATTATGTGAGGCCCCTGTCTGAAAATAGTGATATAGTGAGCATATATGTTTACAAAAAATCAAAAGAATAACCAACTTATGTAAATTATTCTAGTCATATGTTTCCATTTTGCCAATCAGAATAATCCTTACCATTTTGGTGGTGCTATCTGTGTTTCAGGGGCGGCATTCTCACTTCACCATAAGGATGTCCCTTCTTATTCGGTTCTGTGTACTTTCAGTAAACTCTCTTTATATAGTAACCAAAATTTGTTTCAATCATCAGTTGTTAACAAATTATCATACCCAAAAACACAAAGTGTTGAGGGGTTGCCAAGTCCTAAAAAGGTATGATATCAAAATTTGTTCCAAGTCAATGACATTGGTTTTAGAATAGCTACTAGACAAATTAATTGGATCTTTTAATGCTTGGTAAACATTATGTAAACCATTATTATTTTATCTAGAAACCGTACTTGGCCAGCTAGCAGATGTATTAGCAAAGTTATGCCTATTTACTAATGGAGATATATTACGATGAATTGGGAAATTCTGAATTTACATACAGTTCAATACAATACTGTATTAAATAAAATACCACACATCTGCTGGCCAAGTACGATTTCTAGATAAAATAATGTTTTACAGAATGTTTACCAAGCATTAAAAGATCCAACTAATTTGCCTAGTAGCTATTCTAAAACCAATGTCATTGACTTGGAACATTGTTTTTTATCTTACTTGGCCATTTTGGATTTAACAGTAAAATCTTTAAGCTGGAAAAAAGATTTAATTAAAAATCTTTAGAGTTAATCGGGACACTATATTTGTATTCGATTGTCTGGTTTTTATACAGAGGAACACTGCTGTCGTTTATAACGTAGAATTTATGAATTATTTTGAAGGTATCTTAAGTCTTGACCACCCCCTTCTCCGAAATTCCTCTTAACGATCGAGAAATAAAACAAATATTGTTAAATGAATAAGTTTGTGCCGTGTACCAAATTTTATTGCTACATCTGCTGAGTTATAAAACTTACGGTTCTTTTACTCCCTGAATAACTTAAAATTCAGACTAAATAGAACTACATTTGCATAAAGACAACCTAAGATTAACTGCTTTCTACTACAGCTCTCCTCCGTATATCAGTCAATCAACAAAAATCAATTAAATTTGAATGATATCATATTATGAGTTTTTAATAACTCACTGCAGACACGACTGTACATTGCGATTTATGAAACTCCAACAGTTCCTAGTTGACACATTTCCCTAGCAGAATTTTTCAGGAAGTACAATAAGAAGGCTTACCATGCATTTTCTAAACGCAAGGCAGATAAAGCAATAAAGCTTGGAACAACAACACTGCCCAAAAATTGCATTTTGTATGGGACCAACAGTTTTCTGTCATAAGGGGGTGGCCTACCGAGATTATTTCCTGCCCAAGAAATGCGTTGGTCCAAACCAAACATTCCAAGCGCAATGGGGCGTAACTCTAAGAGAAATTGCGCTTCTTAATTTGATGAGGAATTGGAAAATATAACATCATTCCTTTTGATTTGACACAACAATCTTGAAAAGTTAGCATAACAACTAATGAATACCAACAGGCATATAGGTGGAGGAGGATAATTAATCTTATTTGGTACCATATAGTCACTCCTCATTGGTTGGCATAAATTTTTTATGTCTTCATTTATTTGTTTCTTTTATGCATTCCAGAGTTTACAATATTTACAAAGACAACTTTCTCTTAAAACTTTGTTTTAAAGATAAAGTTTTCCTATTAGGTTTAATTTTGTGTGTTTTTATTGAGTAGCCTATGTTGTTAATTTTCGGGTTGTAACTTAACAACAAAGTTACAACAGTGAGAATAATAAAGATTCTCCAGTTCTAAAGATAAGAATATTTTATTTTTAAATGCAGTTATATAGATAATTCAAATCAATTTATTGGCTTGGTCGAAAGTCAACACGATTTTAAGTAAAACCATTTTTTGTATAACACAATCTATAATTGTCAGCTCAAGGAATATTATAGCAGATGTTTTGACTTGGTTTTTAAAACGAATTAAAAGTATAATGTCAAATTTCTGCTTTGTTTACCTTTTAACTTATGAAATGTAAACAAAGTTGTTTTATAAAACTCATATTTGACTTGATTTGTGATATTTAAAGTGAATGAACTTAATCTTTGTTCTCAAAGGTTTGTACTACGATCAAATACGAAGATTCCTGCAAAGTTTCGTGTGATTCCCATCAGTAATAAAGGCTGTAGCTTTGCTTTTTGTGCGTAGGAAACCACATTTCTGACATTTTTTAGGCTACTTTTGAACGCATATATTTTACTTCACTGAGGGTTTTTAAATAAGTTTGGTGATTTTTAGTGTCCAATGACCCAGTTAAACGGATGGAAAACGAGAAAAGGGTTAATTAAGGTCTTTTTGTGCCCTTTTGAGAAGTGAAAATTGGCCGTATTCTGCTTCGTGTCTATATAGGCATGCGTCGTCTGTTTGGTTGGGTGGGACTTGGCGACGTGACACGACCGTGCCACTGGATATTACCGCTTTCAAATTAACTGCAATCTTAAGTATCCTTCTTTTATTTATTATAATCTTTCAATTATCATAGAAATGCAATTATTGTCTGCTTTGTTTACTTAATATATTTTGTAAATCAATAGTGGTGTGAAATATTTTAATATGGGATATGGATCACCTGGAGCAGTAAACAAATTTGACAAAGTAATGTGTTAGATTGGTCTAAATAAGTTATAATGTTCATTTTACAGAATTATAAGGTATTTTCTGAGAGATACCATATTTTTCCTATCATCTAGGAGTCATAAGAAATCCATTAGCATAAAAACAACCATGATCGGTTCTGTAGTTTTCTCCCTAGACCCTTAACCCTAGAAGCGGCCATTGCCGGATATCCGGCAATTTCATTTTTGCGAAAATCGTCAATTGCCGTATTCCGGCAATATAGGTCATTTTTTTTTCAACCACTCATTTCACATTGAAGACGATCTATAAACGTTATAATATTGATACCATTTTAAAGAGGACATTCCAAACTTTCATTTTCGTACATAATCGAACCTTGTAGCAGTAATTGATCGACGCAATTCGTATTATAATTTGAACAAAATTTAGCGCGCGAAAAATTTTCGACTCAAAAATCACGAAACGTCTAAAAACATATGTTTTTAAAAAAATTCTAGTTTTTGTATTTTTTGACCAATCAGAAAGCCGTTGGTACAATTGAAAAGAACACGATTTATTCTTTCATTTACAGTGGTAAACATTTGTCATATGACGTCGGAAAATAGGAAAAATAATTTTTGAAATCAGCTAAAATGTGCGGTGCATAGTTTGGCCAATTTGCCGGAAATACGGCAATTTATAAATCACGTATTAAAACAATTAATTATGAGTTTAGCGTGTTATAAAACATATAACTTTGTTCTTAGGAAAAAGTTATACATATTAGTAGCGATTCCTTCCTCTATGGCGCGTCCGGTGGTCTGTGGAAGAAGACGGAAATAGTTGTATTGCTTGGCCATTGTGTCTATTGCCGGTGTGTAGCCTAACCTATGTCAGATTTACTATTTCCTTATACTTATACGTTACTATTTCCTTATACATATATATATTTTCTTGTTCAGGATGATATGTACTACAAAAATATGTACAGTTGATCATATTATCAAGTTGTATGCAAATTATATAAAGCTTTGAGTAACTAAATTTGGTTTTTTGAAAATAAAAATAACAAATTTCAACACATATAAAGTAAAGAACAACATTTTTTATGGTATGAAAACGCATTATTTCCAATAAATATATTGTACAGTTTAGTAATATTACACATATTCTATAATATTTATATATTATTTACTTTTTTTATCTTTCAAATGTACAGGGCACTTTTGTAAATTTTGTTCATTTTCTGTATTTTCCCTTATATCAGGAGTAAAAAAAATATTTCTGACAAACTAAACATATTTCCACGTAGGGAAATAAATTACCTACATTTTGTATATCTTAGATTGTCTGCATAAAAATCAGTGTAAAAGTTCTAGCCGTCTACTTTTGAAAAATATTTCAAAATTTTTCAAAAAATTTTGTTTTTTCGCATTTTGTGAAAAACGTACCAACAGGGATTCTATTCAATTTATTTTATAAATAATCTACGTCTTTTTCCGAACAAAATGAATATGCATATGACTAGGTTATCATGAGTAGTTTGGACACTGTTAATTTTTAAAAAAACGTCTGCAAAATGGCCAAAATCGGCTGGCCGCTTAGCGCACACGCACCGATTTGGCCTGGCCGCTCCTAGGGTTAAATGCGCTCTTTTATCATATAAGATATTACTATATACTAATAATTCCTTTTAAATATTACATTAGTCCAAATTAGTTGACATAGCACCAGAGTACTAATAATTACTCACTTATTGATGTTTGTTTAATATTTCACAAACATAAGCAGATTAAAACTAAGTAGATGGATAACATTCTCTCACAAACTCAAAATCACACTGTGGCAAAATTACGCATCTGAAAAGCTTTTTATGAGATTAACTGAAAAAATCTCTAAAATAACTAACAAAAAGAAATATTCAAAGCAAAATATTTAGATTTACTGATGGACTTTGCGCCCTTTCAAAGATATTTTACACTTGGAATACTTTTCTTAATAAATCTATTTTTAGAATGAATCTTACTGCAGTAAACGTTAAACAATTTTTTATGATTTATTACTAATATTTTAAAATGTTAAAATAGGCCTGAATTATACAATATTCAAGAAATTAAATTTTTTTAAGGTTTATTTATTACCTATTTCATGATCAGTATTTAACTTACCCCCATCGTAACCTAATAGAAAAACTGAGAAACAATGACAATATTTACTTTCTTTATATTTTATAAAAAGAAGTGCCATTGATTAAACCATTGATTATCTTATTTAAAGTCATTTAAAGAACTCAGTAGCAGTTTGATATAATAAATAGATAGCAATAAATAAGAAATGGAAATATGATCTATTTTTAAATTCAATTGAACTATACTCAAGTGGGTTGTCAATAAATTAACAAATGAATTAGAAATAATTTATGATTTTATTTTACAAAACACTGATGGTTCAAGTTACAGAAATATTATCCTGAATGTGGACTTTGATATTTTTTCGTTAGGCAAATACAGTACATTAATTGATATGTAAATCACAAAGCTAATCATAGAAGTTGATGCCATACAGTAATCTTGATGATACTGTAGTTAGAGCTGAATTTTTGTTTGTTAAAGTGTTGTAATTCACATTAAATTCTAAAAATAGATACTACAAAAGTATTGTGAAATACAGAACAATATTACAGATTAAAACCATCTTGATTTAAATAGTCAAACAATTAAAAAATATTAGATTCCAAAAAGTAGTTAGTTTATGTTAAAAATGTCCTGTTGCTGTTTGAATGCTCTAGTTGTGCAGGAAGGTTGCTCTGTTTCCACCATTTAACTACTCAGCCACTGCTTTGTATGCCAAGTGATATATTGGGATGTAATGGAGTGTCACACCACATCGTGCAGTAGACTCTGTGGTCAGCAGTGTCAAGTGGCTGTTGGTGTATGCTCCTGAGTAGTCACTGTAGTGCCAATACATTCTCTGATCAGCATCAAACTGCATCCTGATGGTGTACTCACTGTTGGGAAGCAATGTCACATTTCTTCCATTGCTGATGAGAGGAATCTCAAACTTTCCCCCGTATTCCACCTGCTTGCTGAACCTGACAGTCACTGCAGGACCTGTGCAGCTGATGTTGTTGGCTGCAGTTTGTGTGATTGTTGTTGTACATCCGACCTTGTAAGTTGCCCCTTCAGGAGTTGACTGCAGACGGAAAAGAGCCAGACATTCCAAAGGCAACAGCTCAATGTCACACTTCTTTGTAACAACCTTGAAAGTAAAATCCCTTGATAACGCAGATGATATGTCCATATGACTAACAAACCGTAGATCGAACTGCTTTCTCTTATTTTCCAAACCAACTCGTGGTGTGATTTCACTGCAGATCTCAGTCAAGTTATCTTGTTTCTCTTGTTTCCCAATTGCAATGGTCACAGCCAAACATTCCTCAGCACTAAGTACTCTGGAAGGTGCCACTTCTTGACAAAACTGCTCACTAGTGATGGTGCAGATCCTGATGTGTTTGGTCACTTGGCCCAGCTGCTTCCGAATTTCCATTCCATCATCAGAACCAACTGAAAATCAAATTATGTTATGAGGGTTGAGTACATTGAACGCATTAAATTCCTTAAGACAGTAGAAGTGCATTTGTTGCTCGACATCGAGCTATATCGTTGAATTTTTTTTACAGTTTAGGTTTACTTAATACAGTCTGTTATCAGTGTATTTTAAAAATAATTTTTGTATTTAAAACTACTTTTTACGTTTTAACTATGATGATGTAAATTTTATTTTTTATATTTTTATAGGTACTTTAAGGGCTTTTAAGGTCAGAATATCCACCAGAATATCCATATTTTGGTACAATTCTCACAAAAAATCTATTTCGTCTACAGAGAGGAAATTTTGATGGTGTATGATATTAATTCATCTTTAAAACCTAACATAAATTTAACTACAAAATTAAAATAAAATAAATTCCTAGAAAAATAATTTTTTTAATCCTTACATTTAAATGCAATTCATTTTGAAATTATGTTATTTTGAAGACCAACAGAAGGCAATTAAAATCCATAAAATGACAGATTTATTCAATGTACTTTTCCCAGGATTGTAACTCAAAAAATTGTAAAAGCCTGCACGATAAGGGTAGGCAACCAGCACTTCAACCAATATAAAGTGCATAAAAAATGCAACACCAGCATCAGGGGAACTACTGCCCCCGTCGCCAGAATAAGCTCGTGGCTGCACAACCTTAACATAACTTCTTTGGTATGGAATAGACAGATGCTCTCGCTAGTGTGCTGTATTTACTTGTTAAAGCTGTTAAACTTGAAAACAATTAAATTCCCTCATCTATGTTAATCTAATGCGGAAATATAGAACTCTAAGGGCTTGCAGGGCCCTTCCTTTTGGGCGATATTTACTATTTTAATAAGAAAAAACTTCCCGCCGAGCTCTATTTAATGATACAAAATGATTAAAATCGGTTGAGGAGTCTTGTAAAAAAACATGTTAACTTAACGAATTATCCAGATTTTATATTTAGAATCAGTATTTTCTTATAATACTTACATTTATTATTCATGCAATTATTGAATACTAATGTTTTGTCTTCTATACCTATTATTACAATTAGTTAAAAGTATTTTCTGTAGCATCAGAGTATAAGTAATAATTACATTTATTAATGCTTATTAATATTTCACAAACACCATTGGCGGATACACAAACTAGGAGGATAAATTTCTTCACAAACTCAGAATCAAATTCTGGCAAAGTTAGGTGTGTTTTTATGAGATAAATTGCCAAGCCCTTCATATAATAACCTTAAACGAAATATAAAAATAAAACTTTTAGTTTTGTTATGTTTCAATGGAGAGTTAAGAATACCAGGATTGTATACTGGTAAAATCCATATTATATAATGCAAGTCTGCTATAAATATGCATAATAGAAACATTATTAAATGCCCTAATCAAAATAAAAGAACTAAGAAATTTGTATAATAATTTGGAATTAAATATAAGAACAATATAATTAAGCAACAAAGGTGAATAAGCTGTTAAACGTCATTGACCGCTGTTAAACGTGTTAAAAGTAGAATCCACGTGTTACACATTTACATTGTGGCTCAACAAATTTAAAGCAGGTTGCAGCACTCATCGGCCTTCATAATAACATTCTGAAAGGCGAGTGAGTGGAGCAAAGGAGCTTGTCTTGAATAAAAAAAGTCTTTGCGCTTGCCATTTTCTAACACAGTCCATGACTGATAATATTACTTTGAAGAATTATTGTATAAATTTACCAAGCAAACGCTAGGCCCCTAGGTCCTGGACAAAAACTACAAATATAAGGACAAAAAATATATCGTGTCTAGGGACGCAAAGTCTGTGTGTGCCATCCACCGATGCAAGAGATGTATTCAAATTTAAATCTCTTTATTCGTAGTGTTGCCACAACCGCTTCAAATTATAAAGCTTCTCCCAATTTGTTTACCTTATAACACAAAGTGTTTACACATGCATACATCGGTATTTTAAGCACCCACAGAAATGTTAATATTTTTTCTTAAACTTCTACTGGTTTCCGCGGGGGACTCACCGTTGTGTCTGGCCCACCTCAGGGCCTCCCGCCACAGCTCTATCTCTGGCACTTTGAGGGCATCTTGCTCCAGGATCCTGATGAATCCTTCTTGGCTGAGTCCCAGGAATGTCGGGCTGGCCAGGACGCGGTCTGTCTCGTGTCGCAGGATCTGCCAACAATCACGCGGTAAAAGTAGTTGGGCTTATTAGTTTTTTGTCTCTAAAGGTAAGATACAAACAAAACTACTAAGTCTAATACCTATTTTACCGCATATGAACAACCAAAGCCCAAAATTATATTTTAAAACAGTATTAACTAAAACTTTAGTTCATGTTACCTGAAGATTAGAAAGCTTCCATCAGTTAAAAAAGACAATGATCAACACAACTAAAAGGAACTACCACACAACTCTTTACTATTCATGAAAATTGTAAAACTTTGAGAGGTGCAAAGGTATAAGTTGATAAATTTATCGCATGATACAAAGAAAAATAGTGAGAACCGGGGAGTTTCCATGAGGCCCCAATTTGCCATCACATCCTAATAACCCCATAAACTTCCTTACAAAAAAGATCACTTTGCAATTCTACTGACTTTGTAAGATCACTTTAATTTTTGAGTGAATGTTCGGGTGAAGCAGAAGAGCGGATGAGCTGTCATCCGACTGGCGTCTAAATGTGTTCGAGGTTATGTTGTTGTTTACATCAAAGAGGGGTTTTATTGGCGTTTTACTGTGTTTTTGTTTTTGTTTTTTTTTTTTTTTTTTTTTTGTGGGGGGGGGGGGTTTATTGGTATTATAAATGCAAAACATCAGGATGTTGGCAGAACAAGTTGCTTCTTGTGGCTATAAGAATCATTTATCCCGGCAATGCTGAGAAATTTGACACTGCTGGTGAAATTTACTCACCAGGCCTAATACCTCATTCATGGAGATTAAGGTTATTATAATTCTTATAATTGGTATCCAAGTAGTATCCATTAACCAATAAATCGTAAGTTAGTAAGTCCTTATATTTCAACCCGCTACAAATTTATAGGTATTTAGACAGGAACTTGATGTAAACAAAATTTGTAGAAAGTATCTCACTTTCCAATACACTACGTAACAACATTACCGTATACATACTGATCAAACAGCCAGTTTAAATCAAGATTTTTTAGCAGAGACGGTCAAAGCACTATTGTGTGTGTTTACAAAGGAAGTAGAAGACAGACGTACAAAAAAAAGTGTTGTATTTTTTCTAATAATCTGATTGTAAGTCTGAAAGAACACTGGCTTTAGCAGGCCTCAAATTTCATGTTTTCAATGTAGATTTTCAGTACATTGTTAGGAAGACCAGGACTCTAGTACATCTCTGTATCTCTCCCATGTGCACATGTTGTTCGCATGTCCCATTTCAGTTTGCCAACCTTCCTCGTCTCTCCGCCCCCGTGACTCACCTGCGTGATGGTGCTCTTCAGCTCCAGTTCCGTATAACAGGCGGGTTGTTCAGCAGGGAGCAGATGTTCTCCGTCGTCAGCAGAGACATCAGCCGTCTGGCCAGTTTCTTCTTCAGAGTTCCCATCAGGTATTTTTCAGCGACGTAGAGTAGATTGTCTGCCTCATCGAAGGGCAAGCTGGCGGTCGTATCATGCCCATAGACATATCTGTGAAGAAGAATAATTGATGAGGAGACAATATAGTGGTTTCTTTATAACCTAATTGAGAATGTTTGGGGCATGTTCAAGATGCAACTTCTTATAGGAAACCAAAGAATTCTAATTGTTGGTGGCAGAGGGTGTTTTAAAAAGCCCTTGTCTTAATTTGGTGAGATTTCACACCTAAACTGATTTTAAAAAGTACAATAATTGACATCGACTTCATAAATTATGTTTCAACAATCGACACCAATGAGGAAAAAAGGTTTTCAACTTCAAGCAAAAAATAAAGTAAGTTTAGCCCTACAGCTCTTAATTATAGATTTTTTTGCAGGTTTCCAACCTCCGAGTGTTTGCGATGCTTAGGAAACACGACGTAACAATCGGTTTTAAATTGGAATTGGCCATGATCAGAACTACAGTTACCGGAAGATTCCAAGCTTTCAAAACTCACCCATTTCAAATAGTAGTAGAAAACAATTGGTTACTTGTACCATGCAATGAAACATTTTTTGCGAGCTACTAACCTTGGAAACACCAAATACATAGCCTATTGAAAGAATGGTTTAAAGGTTATGAATAATTAAAATGTTATGATAGCTGTTAATTGACAATGTTGAAGTAAATTAATACGTCTCATTAAATTAATAACCATAAATGTGAGTAGAAATTAGAAACATGTTCCTAGGTTGATTTTACATGTGCTATAATGGGATTAGGGCAAATAGGTGGCGTAAAAACATACCATATGATGTAACAACCGTAAATAAGGCAACGATACTTGCGGTTGCAGCAACTCACCTCTGCAGTGTCCTGAATGTGTCCGGGAATATTTCAGGCATTGTGACTTGTCCTGCCACAACACTTGCAGTTGCAGCAACTCACCTCAGCAGTGTCCTGATTGTGTCCGGGTATATATCATGCACGGTGACATGTCCTGCCACAACACTTGCAGTTGCATCAACTCACCTCAGCAGTATCCTGATTGTGTCCGGGTATATATCATGCACGGTGACTTGTTCTGTTACAATACTGCAGTTGCAGCAACTCACCTCAGCAGTGTCCTGAATGTGTCCGGGTATATATCGGGTACGTAGACTTGTCCTTTCTCCGCCAACTTGCTGTCTTCAAGCTCCAGCCTCAGCACAACACTGTGGGCCATCAGCATCTCTTTCACCACTCCGATCTTCTCCTACAAATTGATTAAACCTTAATCAGACTGAAAGTAAACCAATATATTGGACTGAGATTTGGCCTATGTTATATATAAAAATATACACAAGGTAATCCAAAAATAAGAACTTATAAAATCCATCAACCATCAACTAAGTTGTCCAGTAGTTAATATGAAACAGATGATACATTACAGAATTATAAGTCGTTCATCCGGACTAATACGATGGTAAATGTTCTAAATGTTAATTGATCAGCCGGTAGCCTTAGTTGTGTTTCGCCCCCGCCCCCCCACCTATCAAGTGTGGATATATTAGCGCCACTTATCTTTGTATCTTTGGGTATCTTTGGCAAATAAGATACAGTCAACTCCTTATTATCCGGGGGCGGGTAAACCAGGTTGCAGATTAACCGGGGTCACAAAAAGTCTATTTCAATTTTATTTATTTTCTCAGTTTAGACAACAATACCATTAATAATTATTATTTGATTTATCAATGAAAAAGGCAATGAAACAGTCAATGAAGCAAAACAGTCAAAAAAACAATGAAAAAGCAATCAGATCAAAAGATTACAAAAAGCGGCTTGATGATGCAAAATGTGATACGAGGGCTATTCAGAAAGTAAGGAACGTTTCCGTCATACGCCGCAAGGTGCGCACGTATCGCCTATATTAGGGTATGAGAGCACTCGGGGCCTCAGTGGCTATCCAGCCGTGACACTAGGAGCATCGTCGCGCTGCTAGTTTTCTTTATTTTTAATTTCAAATGGCCGCTCCCGTAAAAAATACCCACCAGTTGCAAAGTGCGATCGGTAACATGGTTTTTGTTGGCTAAAACCTTAAAACTGATAAAGATTTATCGAAAAGTGTGCGAGGTGTTTGAGAACAATGTCTTGAATGACATTTCTGTGCGTAAGTTGTGTATTCAGTTTACAAATGACCAAACCAGTACTTGATGAGCAGTAGAGTGGACGACCGAGCATTGTGACTGACAAACATGCCACTTAAGTTGAAGAGAAGATCCGTGAAACCCGCTGCTCCTCCATAACGGAGCTTTCGTTATCTTTCCCTCAAGTTTCACGGACTTTGCTGTGTTGAAATTAAAAGAATAAAAATCGATAAATCTCTATCGGTTTTAAATTTTTTTCCAACAAAAACTGTGTTATCGATCGTACTTTGCAACTGGCAACATCTTTTATGGGAGCGGCCATTTTGAATTTTAAAATAAAGAAAACTAGCAGCGCGACGATGCTCCTAGTGTAACGGCTGGATAGCCACTGAGGCCCCGAGTGCTCTCATACCCTAATATAGGCAATACATGTGCGCCTTGCGGCGTAAGACGGAAACGTTCCTTACTTTCTGAATAGCCCTCATATTTTCATAAACTGCGGGCATAAGAGATAGAAATTTTTTTTTTTTTAATATATGAATGGGCTAAAATACAAATATTAATTTTTTGTTACTGAAATAATAAAGCCCATCTGTATGGCTAAAAAGGATTAACCAGAGTTTACTGTAGGCCTATCTAAAGTGTTATTGGGTTGAATGCACCAGTTGTTACTAACGCGGTTGAATAAATTCAACCTCGAAGGGAAGAAACTGAAGACAGCCCTCAACAACTGGCTGTTAAAGAACCCATTCTACTCAATGGACGAATTTCTGCAACGGAGGGACACGCTTCCAACCTCCACAATAATGAAAAACATGAAATTGTAAACATTTGACACTATTACAAATCTTTATGCTTTGTAAATAAAGACATTTTGATTTGATTTTGAAATTAAAGTACATTAAGTAAAATTATAAAATTTATTTGAATGATTATTATATATATGTACTCAAAGTCTTAACAAACCGGAGAAATTCAGTTTTACTCGATTACGTTACTACTATATGATGGTCATTCAGGTTGAAATAATAAAACGTCTTCCAACACTACTCGATATATTTACACTTATACTGTAATTGTTTACAAGACGGTAAATATATATAAAAGATCTTATAATGGCGATCAATTTCGACCACTCACACCGGTCATCATCAGGCCCAATCCGAGACTCTCCCATTATAAGATCTTTTATATATATTTACCGTCTTGTAAACAATTACAGTATAAGTGTAAATATATCGAGTAGTGTTGGAAGACGTTTTATTATTTCAACCTGAATATCAATACCAGCACGTATAATGCTAATCAAGAAGTTATTTATATGATGGTCACAGGGAATTTTCATTTCTGTCACGTCTGACATTTGGCAGCGGACCAAGCTCCTGATACTAGATGCTTGCAAGGCAAGTAAAATTTTAAATTCTTAGCAACATTCTTGCCAGTTTAATAGCATTTCAGAATGGTCAGTGGTTATTCTGAACAAACTAAACCAACGAATTTAATATACCTATACTATAATTTTTTGTTTATTTCTATACAAATTAATAAGTGGACGCTTATTAGATCACAAGGTTATATTTCACTAGTATTCGACCAGTTGGACGTTTACTCGGTTGTAAGATTTGTTCACTTTTGTGTGCCTGGTATTGCATTTACCACTTAAAACAAGCTTACTTACTCTAACAATAGGCCTACAATTTCCGCTCCAATATCCGACCACAGGTGCAAATACTGGTCGGTTATTGGCGCAGTCAGCTGAACAATGTAACTCATTACAGATTCCAAAAAAATATTAAGTGGGAATTTTTTCAATGCCTTAAATGAAATTCTATAATGGAAATTGGAAATGGAGATAATAAAGGATATATTGCATACATTGACTAATGTGTCAGACTGCCAATGCATTTTGTCAGATACCAAAATCTGGCAGGTTCAAATTTGCCATTCCATAGGCATTGCAATCAATGTTATAATTAATCAGCTCAATTTACAGTACTTACTACAAAAACACTTTGCTCACAAAATAAACAACAACCCTCATTTATAAAATGTTTAAGAAGAGTAGTAGTACTGATTTATACATCACATGCCTACTTCATCGTGTTCGCAGCCTGGGGAGATCGCAACACCGTAAACACACTTAAGCTATGAGAATAAGTCTATTCATATCAGTGTGTGTGTATGTATAGTACTCAATGTTAAAACCGAGAACACCTATAGGCTACTATACTCCAACTGAAGAACTCAAGAAAGAACCATTAAAGGATAACTAAGCATTAATAGAATTTACCATAGGAAGGTGCCAAAAGAGAGACCTATCATGAAAGGCCATTTGGAAAAAATACTCAAAGTTAAAGAAATAGAACTTGTGGTGTGTTTTTTTTTTTTTTTTTTTTTTTTTTTTATGAAAAAGTAAAAAATGAGACAGCAGATTCTTTTTCCAAATGTAGAATCTATTATTATTTAATACGCCTAAGGGTTTTTTGGTACGGTACCGGTAATGAGAACTCCTTCTACAATTTTCAATCGATATTCAAGTTTTTGGTGTTGAATAGGGCTTGGTCTGTAGTTGTTTCCGCCAAAAATTGGTGAAAATCGGACATAAAATAAGGGCGCTATTCATAAATTAAATTTGGAACCCTCCTATCAGAATAACATCGAGTTTGGGTTCAACATTTTAAACATTTGTTAATGTACAGCTGTAAATACGTGTAGTTTTTTGTGATTAGGCTACTGATGTTCACAATATTGGATTGGTCCCAACTACAACTAAATGTTAAAACTAAATTGATTTACAACTAAATGTTACTTTGGTATTGTACCAAAATAAATTGCTCGATTTCAAGCAACAAGTAGACTAGTATAATTTAATATTCATAGAAACCAAATTGTTTATATTAATTAAAAACCTACGCTGTTTTGTCGCACAAAAACACAAGAATCTTAAGTAGTTTTAACTTATCTTTTGCCCGAAATTTCGTCAAGTTCAAAGTCAACTATAAAAGACATTAGGCCTAGTTAGGCCTATTCTACATATTAGTTAAACAATGATTTTATTAGGCCTAGATTATAGGCCTACCCCAATCTATTATATTAATATTAAGGTCAAGTTTTGTATTAAATGCTATCAGAGCCAAAAAAAAAAGCCTAATAAGGCTTTTTTTAAACCTGAATTTGAATATTTTTCTTCTTCAACAATAAATCATAGTATGTTGAACATGAAAATCATCATAAAATCATTAAAATCAATATATTAACTCAGTAAAATACATAATTCTAGTGGTGCGTAACCGGTGCAGTAGTGTCGGTGATTGGCAAAAAAGGTCGGTTATTGGTGGTTTTGCACATTTTTTAAGAAGCCAAAAAAGTTAGGCTACTGAGACGTTTTAGATGAAAATAAAAATATTTTTAGTTTAATATTGCCCACTAGATAAAGTTTCTATAAAACATAACATATTTAATTTCTCCACAAAATATTTACTGCACTTTTTCAAATTTGAAAGTCTCAAATGATAGGGTATTGGTGCATTTGAACCCTATTACCTAATTAAATATCAAAGATCATATTTCCAATAAAATCATATTGTTTTAGTCACATATTTCCATTTGTGCTGGGACAAGGGTTGGATGAAATATTCTTACTTCCCTGTCTACTAAAGAATAACCTGGGAATCAGTTCTATCTACAGCAGTCATGGCTGCAAAAGTGACAGTGCCTTACCGGTTCAATATGGTTTTTATTTCCCACCAGGAAGAAACAGTCAAATCTCAGTTTTGACGAGAACAGGAACGAGATATAATCAGGGTCTTCCGCTGCGCACTCTGTAGCCATCTAAAACACAATTGGACCATGAGGTTAATCGGTTTAAAAAATTTGGGGATAACAATAAAAGGACGTTGAACCCCTACATGATAAAACATGAACATACATACATACATGATAGAACCCCTAGGCCTACATATTTTTCCATTTGAGTTTTCGGACATTAAACAATTTCTTAGAGTTTATCACTTTACTTCTATACACAAGTATTAAAGAATCTAGTTCTTCCGCCATTTGAAATGGGTGTTTTCAGAGAGCTCGAAATCTACCGGTGACAGCGGTAACGTTCATGGCTCCGTTCGGGCGATAATGATAACTATAAAGTTGTCACGCTTTCTAACCATCTAAACATGTATGTATACACTCAAAGATCGAAACTACTGTCAGCCTATGAATACTAACGGAATGGTGGTTGGTTTTCGTAGGTATGCCCCAACATAGGCGTGCGCAGGGTCTTGGAATTGGGGGTGCCAGATGCTCCGGGGGGTTTGGAATACCCCCCAACCAAAGGGGGGCCAGGGTTCCTCCCCAGAAATTTTTGAAAATTTAGAGCCAAAATGACGAATTTTAATACTTTTCAAGATATATATATATATATATCTTTTATATTTAAGATTGTGGTATTTTTGTTTGTTTTTCACGTTGTTATTATTCTGAGTTTGAAACCCTTTCCCATTACACCAATTCTTTGTAGACTAGACATTCAAGGATCAATAATCAAACATTAATAAACTAACATAATATATTTTAATTTGTGTACTTTATATTCTAAACTACAACATAATTATTAGCGAATTAAAGATAGAGGCATGGATCATAAGTAAGAAGTTCTTTAAGAGCTACAAAATGATCCACAGCACGACATACTCCATTTGAAATTTGTTGATACCATCAATATCTATATAGCTATAGCCTACAGTCTTACAAACTCAACCGCCTATTGAAAGGCACCATTGACTTGAACTCACTAATAATAGATTCTGTGCTAACTCTATCTGCCAGTTCTTGTTCTAAGAACGGGATCATTAAGTGTTCCAGCCATTTTAGTATTTAATCCCTATTTCGGTTAAAAACTTACACAAGTGCGATAACTTATAAGAACGAACATAAGTTTAAGTTAACATAACTGTTAACATGACTGCTACTGCTGTCGGAGCACTGTCGCTGTCAAGCGCCGGGTTGACTTGACAGACAGTGTTGCCAACCCACCGGCCTCCAAGGAGTAAACCTTTCCGCAGTGAGCGTGCGGTGATTCCGTCTCAAATAACTTCACGTTAAACGCTGCTAAACTGAGTGAATGGCTAAAAAAAAAAAAACCATTAACCATCATGTACTAAATCGTTTCCGTTTGACAAATTATTCTATTTCACAATTTACCTGATTGTATTATAATCTTGTTATTAGCCTGCTGAAGAAAAAAAAACCGAGTCTTGACCTAATGGGGGTGCCGTGGCACCCCTGGCATCCCCCGTGCGCACGCCTATGTGCCCCAATTAAGCGTAGGCCATGAAAGTGTGGACCAAAGGAGAAACGACTGTGATGGCTGATGATCAGCTGCTTTGGTGTCGGAATACAAGACTGACAGAAATTAGAGTAACTTAAACATAATCTATATGTGACGATTTAATATGGTCGTGGTATGAAACACTTTAGTAATCTAATTCCATAAGCGAATCGGTCCACGAAATATCTTTGAGTTAGAAAAAAGCTAGGGTTATGTGTGATGGCTCATTTAAAAGTTTGAGGGCAGGACGCAAGGAAAAATACCAGAAGAATCAAAAAGTTCTGGGGCTCCGCCCCACTGAACCTTACATTTTCAATGTCAATCTAAGGGGAAGAAGATTTGTAATATTAGATTTACACGTGGGATTAAGAGTCATTTTTACCTTTAAACCAGTAGCCCATTGTTGCACAGTCGGCAATGTTAACCATACAGTTTTTAATGCAAACATGGTATTTGACTCTTTTTCGGACGCCATTTTTCAACCGATTTTCTTTACACTTGGTAAGTGTTTAGTTGAATAGTTATATTAGGCCCCTCATTCCTACCTCGAAATTTTGAAAATTTAACGAATATTACTAAGGAAAATCGAGTTAGGCCTACTTTGCATAGTCACAAAGAGTAATATTTGTTAAATTTCCAAAATTTCAAGGTATGAGGGGCCTTGGGCCTGTATAACTTTTCAACTAAACACTTACCAAGTTTAAAGAAAATCCGTTAAAAAACGGCATCCGAAACAGGGGAATAAAATACCATGTTTTGTATTAAAAGCCGTATGGTTAACATTGCCGACTGCGCAACAATGGGCTACTGGCACATGGGTGAAGATGACTCTTAAACTGTTGGTGGTATTTCAGATATTAAACATTTTGAACGACAAAGTTAAGGAATATAAAACAAGTAGCAAACACATGCCTAAAACCATGTGGTAGCTCTCCAATAAAGACACTTGGATCCAGCCAAAGTGCAGGTTTTATCGAATATTTCATATTCTGTAAACCTACATACATCTGTAGCCTACATATTTATTATTTACCTTACAATTCGGGGTCTCACACCGAAACTCTGCCCGGGCCACAAAAACCCACTCAGCGGCCCTTGGCACACTCGGCTTTGGCTACGATAGGCCATTTAGCAATGGCACTCCAGAGACAATCAAAGCAAGTGTTCTAAAAATTATGGTTTTAAATTAACTATCAATACCTACCGTATGTAATGTATTTTAGTATGGTAAAGCCCAAAAAGAGGAGATTCAACTGATAATGTTGAAATCCCCCGGTAGTGAAATTTTAACCTGAAATCCGTAATCTCCGGGGAAATCCGGTGAAATGGTGACCCTACTTACACACATTGCAAAAATTTGATTAACTTACCTTGAAGTAACAAAAGACAATACTAAATAAAAATAATTTACTGATACATTAGAATAAAGTGATTATCTGCCACCTATATGAAACTGTGACTGTGATAATCCAAATATCCAACAGAACAGAAAAGATAGACTATTAATGATAACGAAAACTGTTCAGTCAGTCCAAAGTGGAAATGGAAATGGAAAGCGGTCCTAAAACTAAAAGTAAAAGGAATGGAAAATGGAAAGTGTACTCGTGGCCCGTGGCTCGTGCTGAGCTGATTAGATTTTTCTTATTCTTTTCAAGCTGAATGGCTTGGCTTCGGATAATTTCCATGCAACTGTAAAACAAGATGGACCCAAGGAGGTTATATATATTCTAATACAAGAGGTAACGGCATTGAATTTACACAAATGTAGAGTCAATGGTAATGGTAACACACGTCAAAATAGCATACTGCTGATTTGCCGTTGAGAAATTATGGTGCCGTTATTTTATAACGTATAGAGCAACAAGGTTTAAATAGATATAGTGTGCTCAACACATGTTAATTTTTGTCCCCTTTTGATTTGGGCCATTTTACCCATGATTCCCGGCGTTTCCTTGCAACCATCCCACACTTTGCCCTCATTTCCTTGGTTACAAGTTTTAGCTATTCTGATTGGTCGCTACAAGTTTTACACACGATACTCTTAAAACATATGTTTATTTGTTATTTGTTTTTGAATTAGCTTGACTTGATCAACGAGATTAAATAGATATAGAGTGCTCATCAGATAGGGAAAAGTGTCCCCTTTTGACTGGAGCCATGTTACCCATGATTCCCGCCGTTTCCTTGGTAACCAAGTCCTTTGTTTACATTTTTCCAACAGTAATTTACCATTTTATCCACACTTATCCGACGTTTCTATGGTAACCAACTTCAATAGCCTGTTCACAGACCATCAAATCAAACTAATTTAAAAACAAACCACATTAAACATATGTTTTAAAAATATCATCAGTAATCTTTGAAGCTTGTGGCAACCGATCAGAATTGCTAAAACTGGTAACCAAGGAAACGAGAGTAAAGTGTGGGATGGTTGCCAAGGAAACGGCGGGAATCATGGGTAAAATGTCTCGAATCAAAAAGGGACACAAAATTAACATGTGATGAGCACTCTATATCTATATTTAACCTCGTTGGACTTGATAGTCTGTGTACGCCATCGAAGTATATAATAAACTTCGATGGTGTACGCTATTGAAATTGGTTACCATAGAAACGTAGGATAGGTGTGGGTAAAATGGTAAATAAATGTTTTATAAAGTGTAAACAAAGGACTTGTTACCATGGAAACGGCGGGAATTGTGGGTAAAATGGCGCCAGTCAACAGGGGACACTTTTCCCTATCTGGTAAGCACTCTATATCTATTTAACCACGTTGGTATAGAGTGGTCAAGTAACGTTAAAATATTGAAACGATGCGCCACTAACTGGCAAACTAATGAACCGATGCGATTGATCGAAAGCTTTCAGCAATCGATGGCTCAATTCTGTTCGATTGATTCCTCCATGACTTTCAAAGATGCCGATAACTATCGTTTTGATGCGATATGTAGTCGATCAACTATATCGAATGCACACAGCTGTTTCAACAATCGATAGTTACAACTACAGAGAAAGGCTTATCCAACTACACCAAAAACTTGAAAATTTGTAAAAAAAATATAGGAGTTTCCATAAAAAAATTAAACCCTTAGCGTATTAAATAGGTATCTAGATGGATAGATTTTAATGGTGGTGGATATTTGTTGGTACCTAAGGTAAACGCACCAGTAGTGGACAGTATAAGGAGAGTAGGAAGTTTACCATCGAATTGGCGTTAAATTTGAATGCCTACAATGGTTTTTATGGATCGAGGGGAAAGCTGGTTTAATGCAGTTTGAAATTATTCAAAACATGTAGTTTCTGTCTTAAAATAATCTTGTATGAATCGATAAAATAAAGTCATGCACATGTTCCAGTGGTGGACAGTTAAAAAATAGCATGTACCAGTAGTTGACAGACAGTTGTTCCACTGTGGACACTTCACTGTGATCCATTCTGACTTCTGCCGTGATTGATTTATAAACTTTTTTTAGTAAAGAAATTAATATATTTATCAAACTACATACATAAATATTTAAATTTATTCGGAATTACTGTCTAATGGCTTATAGAATTAATTTTTATATATTACATAAATATAACTTAAAAAAAAACCAACCCTAACGCAAACATACAGAACATGTTTCTTTTTATTAAATTGCTCGTTTATATTCTGAAATGCATGAAGATCTTTATAGTAAGCAATTAATAAATTACAGCAAAAGTGTTTTAAACATCAGGACTTTATTTCATTTTAAATTAGTGAGTCACAAAACTGACAAAGAAAATTAGACAACAGGCACGTGAGGTTTGAACTACTGGTGTTTTATAGGATAGTTATCCAAATAGAATTTAACTTGGTACTCGATGGGCAAACATGAAACATGAACACTATTTTTACCTTTATCACAATCTATCCATGCACCAGTATTGTCATTTTTCCCCTCGTTCCAAGATGCACTGCAATACATACATTTGTAGTCTATCTTTTTTAATTTATGTCTTTGTGTTTTGAGATTTTTGATGGATGTTTTACCCTCCTCTCGTTTTCTTGGTCTATATTCAACAATCTTTCAGTTTTCTTTCTCTCCTCTTCAGACTGTTTTCTTGTTTCTTCTTGTAATATTTTAATCCATTCGGATAAAATAATTAAAAAAGCATACGGTAAGGAAAAAGGAGACATTAATTGCCGTTATGAATGAATTTATGACGGTGAAAAATATACAAAATTTCCACACAACCCGAGGGGAGTGAGCTTATCGCCACAATTGGTTATATATATATAAACATATAGATTAAAAAAGTGCACCAAAACCTTAACCTAGGATATTCTACACCACACTGTCCACTACTGGATTTTCATTGAAATTCGTGTACCAGTAGTGGACAGTGTTTTATTCTTAAAACAATTCACCAAAACTTCCAAATTATTACTTTAAAGTGACCCAAATTTTTCGGTGATTATACATTTATATAGTTTGTAAACCTTTATATCTTTAAAACTAACTAAAATTAAGAAATTCCAAACTCACCTCCTTATCAGTTTGAATAAGGGTGACCTCTTCAACCTCTAAATCTGTGTAAGCCTTAAATAAAAATCCTATAAAACCCTTTAAAATGAATCATAATTGAGAGCCTTTGTTTATAAACAAAAGAAAAATAATCAAAGATTATTTCAACAATAAAATAATATTTTTAAATTGAGAAATATGGTAATTATTAACTTTAAAAGACGAAAGTGTCCACTACTGGAACAGTGTCCACTACTGGTGCGTTTACCTTACTTGGATACTTTGGAGATTCATCCAGTTGGCCATCCGGCGTTGGCTGTCGTCAGGGTGCCAGGAGATTTTCGATGACGGTGAGACCACCAAGCAGCAGGTTTGATTGTAGACGTGTAGGTGACAGTTTTAAATTTTAACAACATTCGGGATGTTATTCTGTGGCTGCATGATTCATGGCCGCAGTTAAACTAATAAAACTATTTGACACTAGGAAAGCTTTTAAATAGTCTTTGAATTTATTGACTAAATTAAGAAGTTCTTACTAATGGTAATCAAGTAATGAGAATTGGAAGACCTTTGATTGTTTACCACAACTTTTAGGCATATTTTAAAAAGATTTTGAAATGTGCTGTTAAAAAATGTTCTTGTGTTGTAGTTGTAAGCTGAGTTTATTTAATTATTTTGGAGTCTGTTTTATGCCACAATCATTCTACACTCATCTCTCATTCATACTTGGTTTTAAACTACCTATTGAGTTAGGTCGCCATTTCAGTAAAGGTATTAAGGTATGTCAACTCATGTCCCATAAATGTAAAGTATAAATTGAATTACAATTCACTAACATAGCAAAACTGCAATATTAAAAAAAAATTAAGGTCTCTCAAGTGGATTACAAACCGGAAAAAGGTCTTAAATCTTAGGGGAAAAGTGGTTTCCACTAAATTGACACCAATAAACAATGTAATAAATACATAACGTAGTAAAAACCTAATAAATTTGAATCTCAGATATAGCTAACTAAACAATGTCAACATACTTTTATACACCATTAAGGTATGCCTAAATTTAATAAAAATATTTTGTGAAAATAAAAATTGAATGCCTTAATCCGTTTCAAAAAGGTGGCAATTCAAAATCACGATTTGCTGTATGTGAGACAGTACCATTATGAAAATATTGTAAATTTGCTACCATCAGGTCAGTGTGCTGTGTGTCGAACTTGTGTAATATTAATAAGAACAGTGTACAAATTTATCACTCTTTGGCAAGGTCCTTGTTGATAGGAATCTACAATTCGAGGTAAGTCATTGTATAAATAATTGCCACATTCCTATGTTGTTGTGAGGTTTGTGGATAAATAATTTGAATTCTATTCGTACATGTCACCCATGGCTATGAGGTAGCAACATTGTCTCAGCATTGATTTTACATGTGGAGAGGTGCATTTGTAATATAAAACCAATCGTTTGAGCTACTATAAGTGATTATTATGACAAAACATATTGATGTTTTCATTACAGGTAATGTGGGATGTCATGGGAGGTGTACAGTAAAAATAAGCTGTACAAGGGAGATGACAACACTTGAAAAAAGGATAATCAGACTACTGATAGTACCTTTACCAACACTTTCATCCATTTGGGAGGGGAATTGCTGCAACTCCCCCAACATATTCATTACTAAACACTTCTCTTACACAAACAAGAATTTTTTCTTCCATTTCCAGGCTCGATAGTGTTTTCCACGCTCGGCTTCGCCTCGCGCGTAAAACACTATCTCGTCCATCTGTCTTTCAAACTCTAGATCGAACTGCTTTCTCTTATTTTCCAAAACAATTCGTGGTGTAATTTCATTGCAGATCTCATTCAAGTCATCTTGCTTTTCTTGTTTCCCAATGGCAATATTAACAGCCAAACATTCCTCAGCACTTAGCACTCTTGTAGGGGCCACTTCTTGACAAAACTGCTCACCAGTGATGGTGCAGATTCTGATGTGTTTGGTTACTTGGCCCAGCTGCTTCCGAATTTCCTTTCCATCATCAGAACCAACTGAAAAGCAAACAATGTGTTATGAGGGTTGAGTACATTGAACCCCTAAAGATAGTATTATTTCAAACTAGTGCACGTGTTTCAACCAAACTCTGACAATTTCTTATGTACCAAATGATGTATCTATGGAGTAATAAACTTCTTGATTCTTGATTCTTGTGTTGCTTGACATCGTGCAATTTATTTTGATGCAATACAAAAGTTACATTCAGTTCTAAATCAATGAAATCCAACCAATCCAATATTGTGAATATTAGTGATCACCAAAAACTACAACTGTACGTTAACAGATGTTTAAAATGCTCAAACCAATCTCAATGTTTACCAACCTGAGATTCAAACCAATCTCAAAATCAATTATAAAGGGGAAATTTCAAATTTAATTTTTGGATAGCACCCTTATTTTAAGTCCAATTTTCATAAATTTTTGGTGCAAACAACTACAGACCAAGCCCTATCCAACGACCCCAAAAACTTAAAAATTGGTTGAGAATTGTAGGAGGAGTTCACAAAACTCAACACAAAAACCCTAAGCGTATTAAATAAGAATGGATTTTATTAAATGTTTATTGAGTTTTTTTAGTTTAAATTTTATTTAGTTCATTTTAATAAATTTTAATTTTTAAACAACATACTTGTTTATTATAGATGAACTAGCTAACAGCCCATCAAAAATGACGGGTAACTTTTATGATTTGTTAAAAGAGGTATGATGATTCACAAATTAACTGGTGATGTTTTTTTTATTCCTGACAACATAATATTAAAACTATAGTCCTAGACAGGCTTATTGGCGGGTGGCCGATCAGCTGTTACAACCTGTTTTCTTCGTAAACTGTTTCTAGATCGTAACAATAGCTGCTCCAACCAGAATCATAAAGTAACGGTTACAAACATGTTATAATATTGCCAGCTGTTAGGTATAGACACAACATTCTTTCTAACTTGTTATTAATCCGTTAAAAATATTGTTTTAAGAGTCATCTTCACCCCTGGGCCAGTAACCCATTGTTGCGCAGTCGGCAATGTTAATCATACGGCTTTTATGCTAAAACATGGTCTTGTATTCCCCTGTTTCGGACGCCGTTTTTCAACCGATTTTCTTGAAATTTGGTAAGTGTTTAGGTGAATAGTTATATTAGGTTTCTCATACCTCGAAATTTTGAAAATTTAAAAAATATTACTCTCTGTGACGACGCAAAGTAACTCGATTTTCCTTAGTTAATATTTCAAAATTTAGTAAAATTTTCAAAATTTCGAGGTATGAGAAACCTAATATAAGTATTCAACTAAACACTTACCAACTTTCAAGAAAATCGGTTGAAAAACGGCGTCCGAAACAGGGGAATACAAAACCATGTTTTATCATAAAAGCCGTATGATTAACATTGCCGATTGCGCAACAATGGGCTACTGGCCCAGGGGTGAAGATGACTCTTAATACATTTTTACTAGCGATATCTTTAAAAAATTATAGTTTATCAAAAACATTTAACTTACACACATGTATTGAAGTGTTAGATTATCTTTAATGTTGCACTTAACGTACCTACAATCGTGCGTCTAAGAAAGAGGAAGACATCTCATGCGTAGGACTATGCTAAACAAGAAGTGTGATGAACAAGCCTCACCCTAATTTTCTAATATATTCATACTTTGTCTAACAAGATAATTTATTAGGATTTATAGAAGCCTTACTAAAAATTACACTGACATGAGAAAAATAATGTATTTGAAAATCAGAGGTAAGTTTGGATAATGCTTTAGGAATTTTTTTTTTATAGTGATACAGTGTAAATTCTTTGTGTATAGCCTATTTCTTTTTCACTCACTTAAACAATATAGCCTATTTCTGTCTTTGTTGTGGTCTCATTAGAAAACATTTTGTTAGTTTTAGTGAAAGATGAAAATTACAAAACTTTTTAGGTTATCCTATACAACTCATAAAGCGTTTTCTCATGTTTTACGTTTCCTATAGCCTACGTTAATGTTTTCCTTTAACGTTTGTTTAAGGTAAGATATTCCTGAATCTGCCTAATATAATCATCATGGATCCTTCTATCTGTTTCACTTGATAAACAAGCAATAATATATAAAATCATTCGGCCAAAATAAAAAGCATTAAAAAATAGTATAAATGTGAAAGAGAGCTGACGTTAAAAATGAATGGTAACAAACTGTTACATTATGATTCCAATCAAAACAGTTACTATTACCTTCTGGAAACAGTTTACTAAGATAATAGGTTGCATCAGCTGATTGATCCACCCGCCAATAAGCCTGACCACGACTATAAAATTTTGCCATTTTCTTTAGCAATGTGAACAATGTTACAGTGAATAAATATTATAGTAAGATGCACGAAAATAGTCCGATGGAAATTTTAACAGCTGTGTCCCCCCTCACCCCCTCTCGCCCTGCAATGTTGTCATTTTGTGGTTTTGTTAACATGTGTAATACAGAAGAAAAATGTGTTTCATAATAAATTTGGCAACAATGGATCGACTCTCATCGGACTATTTTCGTGAATCTCACTATAGTTAATTCTTTGATATGGTTTCATAATATAGTATGGGAATTTACAAACACCAAAGATAGTGATAACAGATGTTTTATAATGTTTCTATTCATTCCAATCCTGTTGTCTTACCCTCTGGTATTATTGTTTTTACTATCACTAAATCACTATTCCACTATTTAAAAAGTTTGTTTTACCGGTCTCTTGATTATTTACATCTCCTTAATTAATTATTCTTAGTATTCTTAAGTATTTTATATATAATTTCTGCATAGTTCATATCCTGTACCATCACCCTTTATGGTTTTTTTTTTTTTTTTTTTTTTTTTTTTTGCATGTTAGTGAGTCCAGTAAACTAATCGGTAAGAATAGAAGCATATTAGCCTGCATGACCATTATTAAGAAGTTTAATAACTTAATTGTATCAAAAATAGCTAGATTGAAATATGGCGATGAGTATTTTACAACGAGGCTAAATAGATATAGAGTGCTCATCACACGTTAATTTTGTCTCCCTTTTTGATTTGCGCCATTTTACCCATAATTCCCGCCGTTTCCTTGGAAACCATCCCACACTTTACTCTCGTTTCCTTGGTTACTAGTTTTGGCTATTTTGATTGGTTGCTACTAGCTTCAAAAATTACAATGATACTTTTAAAACATATGTTTATTTGTTTTTGTTTTTAAATTAATTTGATTTGATGGTCTGTGAGCAGGCTATTGAAGTTGGTTACCATAGAAACGTCGGATAGGTGTGGGTGAAATGGTAAATTACTGTTGGGGAAAGTGTAAACAAAGGACTGGTTACCAAGGAAATGACGGGAATCGTGGGTAACATGGCGCCAGCCAAAAAGGGACACTTTTCCCTACCCGGTGAGCACTCTATATCTATTTAACCTCGTTGGTATTTTATGTTATAATGAAAAGATTAGGTTTTTGTTTATTGTCATAAACTGAAAGTTCATTAATTTATAGCTAAGGTATCAAAACATATGTGTAAACAAATTAATCTATAAGTCATAAGTTTAAATTTGGTAAATGCAATCATCTACAAAAATTGAACTCTCTATATAGGCCTAGTAATCAAAATTTGTTTCAATAATCAGCTGTTAACAATTTATCTTACCGCTTTCAAAAAATAACTGCAATCTTAAGTATCCTTACTTTCATTTATTATCATCTGTCAATGATCATAGAAATGTAGTTGTCTGCTTTGTATACTAAATCTATTTTGTAAGTGACCAGCCACACGGGCGTTTTTTTTCACGCACAAACGCAGCATGAAAACACGCAAGAAAAATGAGCAGCATTAAATGTAATGGGGTATGCCACACGAGGTGTGTTTTCCCGCGTATCGGGCGCATTTTCAATGTCGCCCGCTGCGGTCGCGCTAGAGAATGAGTTGTGGTGTATTTTTTTAAGCTTGTTTTCACGCTCAAGTCTGGCGCCACATAGCAGACGATATTTCATTTATGCGCATTTGGTGAATAATTATCTTCAAGTCCCTGGCCACACGAGCCGGAGTGAACGCGCAGTAAAAAAGTATTTGAAACTGACTGAAAAACTTTATAAATACCCACTTTGCAGCAAACCTACATCCTCAGAGATTTTTTTTGGAATTTGGGTATTATTCTACTAACCCATAAAAACTATGGGTATTTAGGTTTGCCGTCATATGGGCTTTGAAAGCAGATATAAGTCAAAACCATTCCTACATACCAAATTATTGTCAAAAAAAAAAAAAAAAAAAAAAACTAATCATAAAGTTTTTGAATAATAAATAAAACATTGTAAAAAATATGATAAAAGTGTCTGTCTACTCATCTTGCTATTTAGGTGAATAGAAAAACTACGCTAAATAAATAAATTTTTATTTCCCCCGTAATCAGGGTCAATAGAAACATAAAATTAATGGTTTTTCTAAATGAGTGGTATAGTTTTAATGGAATAATGTTTACTAGAGAACGCCTCCTGATCGAAATTCGATCACAATTTCAGTTGGTCTGGACCCAAGAAGTTTAAAAACATTTTATAAGTGAAACATCTGTTCTTCCTGTTTTTCTAGCATGTTTTTTTTTTAATTCTCCCTCCTCCATAAGATTAACATTGGAACTTTGAAAGACTGTGGGGAGTGGCCCTGGTGTCCGATGTGAATTAGAATGTGATTCTGCTCATCTACAGGATTATACCTTTCTAATGGTATGCTCGGATTTCTCCTACGATGCACAAGAGCTGAGAAAAAAGGAGGAAATGAAACATGCTTGCGTATTAATATATAGATGTTTATAAATCATAAAAACAAGGCCATGAAGCTTCAGGTGGGAAAATAAACTACATTTTACCGCATGAAAAAACGCCCTGTGGCCGAGCAATAAATCAATAGTGGTGTGAAATATTTTACTATGGGATATGGATAACCTGAAGAAGTACACAAATCGAGAAAATAATGTCTTAAATTGGTCTAAATAAGGTCTAATTTTCATTCTACAGTATTTTAAAGTATTTTCTGAGGGATACCATATTTTCTTATCATCTAGGGGCCATAAGAAATCCATTGACATAACGAACGGCCATGATCCGTTCAGTACTTTTCTCTATATACCCTTAAATGCACTCTTTTATCATATAAGATATTACTGTATACTAATAATTTCTTTTAACAATTATTATTAGTTCAAAGTAGTTGACATAGCATCAGAGACTAATAATTACTCACTTATTAATGTTTGTTTAATATTTCACAAACAGCAGATTCAAACTAAGTAGATAACAGTCTCCCACAAACTCAAAATCACATTGTGGCAAAATTACATAACTGAAAAGCTCTTTATGATTACTTGAAAAATTCTCAAAAATTACTAACAAAAAGAAATATTTAAAGCAAAATTTACAGATTTACTGATGGACCTTGCGCCCTTTTTAAAAGATATTTTAGGCTCGGAATAATTTTCTTAATAAATCCATTTTTAAAATGGTTCTTACTGTAGTAAACGTTAAACAATTTCTCATGATTTATTTATAATATTTTTAAATGGTAAAATAGGCCTAAAGAATACAATACTAAAGAAATTATTTTTTTAATGTTTATTTAGTACCTATTTCATCATCAGTATTTAACTTACCCCCATCATAGCTTAATAGAGAAACTGAGCAACAATATTTACTTTCTTTATATTTCATAAAAAGAAGTGCCATTGATTAAACCATGGATTATATTACTTTCAGTCATTTAAAGAACTAATTAGCATTTTGACATAATAAATAGATAGCAATAAATAAGAAATAGAAATATGATCTATTTTTAAATTTCATTAAACTATGCTCAAGTGGGTTGTCAATAAATTAACAAATGAATTAGAAATAATTTATGATTTTATTTTAAAAAACACAGATGGTTCAAGTTACAGAAATATTAACTAATCCTGCGTGTGGACTACAATATTTTTTCATTGGGCAAACGAAGAACAATAATTTATATGTAAATCACAAACTAATCACAGAAGTTGATTCCAAAGTCTTACTGATAGTTGTAGCTGAATTTTTGTTTGTTTAAGTGTTGTAATTCACATTACATTTAAAACACAGATACTACAATATTAATATATTACAGTAGTAATGTGAAATACAGAACAATCTTACAGATTAAAACCATCTTGATTGTAAATAGTCAAACAAATAAAAAATATTAGATTTCAATGAGTAGTTAATTTAATGTTAAAACTGCCCGTTGCTGTTTGAATGCTCTAGTAGTGCAGGAAGGTTGCTCTGTCTCCACCATTTCTTTACTCAGCCTATGCTTTGTATGCCAAGTGATTCATTGGCGACTCAGTGGTCAGCAGTGTGAAGTGGCTGTTGGTGTATGCTCCTGAGAAGTAACACCCCACACCCGTGTAGCCCACGACATTTATTCTCTGATCAGAATTAAACTGCATCCTGATGGTGTAAACACTGTTGGGAAGCAATGTCACATATCTTCCATTGCTGATGAGAGGGATCTCAAATTCTCCCCCGTACTTCACCTGCTTGATGAACCTGACAGTCACTGCCGGACCTGTGCAGCTGATGTTGTTGGCAGCAGTTTGTGTGATTGTTGTTGTACATCCAACCTCGTAAGTTGCCCCTTCAGGAATTGACAGAGAACGGTTGAGAGCTAGGCATTTGAAAGGCAACAGCTCAATGTAAGACTTCTTTGAAACAACCATGAAAGTAAAATTCCGTAAGGAGTAACTTGATTTGCTCGAATGTCTTTCAAACTGTAGATCGAACTGCTTTCTCTTATTTTCCAAACCACCTCGTGGCGTAACTTCATTGCAGAACTCAGTCAAGGCTTCTTGCTTTTCTTGTTTACCAATGGCAATACTAACAGCCACACATTCCTCAGCACTTAGCACTCTTGTAGGTGCCACTTCTTGACAAAACTGCTCACTAGTGATGGTGCAGATTCTGATGTGTTTAGTCACTTGGCCCAGCTGCTTACGAATTTCCATTCCATCATCAGAACCAACTGAAAAGCAAATGATGTTATGAGAGTTGCAGTGCATTAAATCCCTTAAGATGGTAGTAGTTTTACCTGTTGAGTTGACATTCATCGTGAGTTGTGCCGTGCAGGTTTTGGTTTTAGCGGTGAAAGTTTGATTTGTTCAAATACTGATACATATTTTGTATTTATAATAGTACGATTTTAAAATGTACATCACTTTACTGTGATTTGTTGTTCATGTGTTTATTTGCTATTGGTAGTTTTCTTCTTTGCGATATTAATATTTAGTATTTATCTTCACCTATATTATGCATGTTCTCTGGTATATTAAAGTGTATGTTACTATGCGAAAGATTGTTTAAAATTTACTGCTGCAATGAAATACTTTTTTAAGTAACTATAGTTTATTAAATACACATATTTTAATTTTCTCTCCCAAAATTTGTCGCCTTCTAAATTTTCCTAGCCTGGGCTATAGCCCTTTCAGCCCACACAAACTATCTGGCCCAGGCTTCTGTGGCAAGTTTTCACTGGCCAAACAGACCGAGTGTTCAATCCTGACTCCCGACTGTTGACCTTGCTAGGTCTAGGATCATGCCTCAGAGAGCCAGGAGTATGGTCGGATTCCCCAATAGGCCCGGGCCTAGGGCACAAGCTGCCAGGAGGTGCACTCCCACAAAAAGAAATTTACATAAAAAATTTCTTTGTTTTAGCGAATTTCCCATAGGGAATAAGCTATTACCGTAGGTCTCATGGTAAGACCTAACCCCGAGACCATGTTACTTTTTCGTTTTGAGATGCCCAGAGACCAAAAATAATAGTCATTAAAAATTTTATATATATATATATATATATATATATATATATATATATATATACATGTATATATGTATGTGTCCCTAGACACGATAACTCTCGTAAAAACGGTCCGATCGACACCAAATTTGATAGAGATGTGTAATCCTACAATTATTCGGATGAGTTCGTAAACCAGACATATCGACCCACCGAAAGGGGTAGTTTTGGGGGGTTTTGTATCCCAAAAATGGGTTTTTTGCATTTTTCATACGTAATGTTTTTTAATTTTAAATTTTTATTTCGACCATTGGATTTAGCTCAAAAAAAACACGCAATTTGGTATTTTAAAGCTTTGCTCTATCTTCATTGGTTACCGAGATATTGAAAAGTCTAAAGACAGTACATTTTATTTTGGGGTTCCAATATTAATCTTATGGAGAGTAAGGATGTGTTAATATTTCACGTATTAACCAATATTTTTGGATGAAATTTGGTATTCAGCTTTATTTGGTTGAGATTCATCCATTTATGGTAAAAAAATCTCGGTTTTTGTGCTTATCAAGGCAGCACACCAGCATACTCTTTCCCATGTTAATCATATGGAGAATTGGCAAACTCCTCTAGCAATGGACATATATTGATGAAACTTAGTAAATGGCTTCATATGGTCAAAATAAATGTTTTTTACAGTAAAAACCTACTTTTATTGTTCCCCATGGCAGCATACTCTTTTCTTATATTTATCGTATGGAGAATAGACATTTATTTCCTTATTTATGAGCATGAGATGATATTTGGGTTACCGTACAGGTTTATCTGGTCAAAATTAATATTACTAATTTGGAAATTCGCTAAGTACGCAGGTCTGTTGCGACGGGGGGTATTATATTATAACTACAACAATTTTTTACGATACTTTTGATAGTGCGATAGTATGATAGTTTTACGATGCGTAACCCGTTACCACACTGCCAAATGAAAGGTAAATACAAAACTGAATCAGCCAATGGGGGCAGTATAAACCATCATTAATTAAAATGCAGCAGCTGCAGAGGAGTAGTCTACTGATATCAGGGCCATTGCATTAAGAATAAATCAAACAGCACAAGATTCATTCGATACAAAAATATAAAGTTTGATGTAAGGAGTAAGATTTTACAAAATACAATCCTTATTCCAGATGTTGTGTGTGTTTAAAGTGGACTTCTGTAACTATAACTGTATGTTACCGGACAAACCCGATTTCAGGCCAAACTAGTTTAGCCTAGGATGAACTAGTTTTTCCTGATCGCCCTAGGAGAAACTAGTTTGGCCTTCTTTTTTTAGGCGAAACTAGTTTGGCCTAATAGCGATAGGATAAACTAGTTAAGCCTGGATGAATTGTAAAGCCAAACTAGTTTAGCCTAGATGAATTGTAAGGCCAAACTAGTTTAGCCTAGATGAACTGTTAGGCCAGACTAGTTTGGCCTACTGGTGTACGGATGAACTAGTTTTGCCTGGTTCAAGGTCAGGCCAAACTCTTGTCTAGTGATCCACTGCTAAGGAATAAATTTTGCGTTTTTATTGATGTCACTGATGAAGGGATCTACAAAATTGGAACGAAATATGGAATTCTTTAAAAAATTAATTCAGCGTAAAATATAGTTTTATTTTACGTTTTACAAAAATTGCAATTTTCCTTTTTAGAGAAAATGTAGTTTTTTTTACTTTATTTAAGAAAAATTGCCTTTTTAATAGGAATATTTTTCTCCAAAATAGTACAGATGATTAGTCAAAGTGTAGTGAAATTACGTCATAAAAACATTTTTAACCTATGTTTTCTCTCACAATTTTACCAAAAAAGTATTTATTTGAATTCAATGACTTTGTCATTAAAACAAGCATGAAAATATATTGAATAACGGATTGAAAAAAGAACTCAATGTAAAAAAATGTAGGTAACCAAGACTGATCTTAAATTATTGTATAAATGTTGAACTATAATGCATTTGTTGTTACAAGTTTACATTAGTGTTTTTCAAAAATACAGTTTGCGGAATGTTTTCAGAACCCAGTTTGACGTGAGCACCCAAAGATTCATTACTGGAAATGACGTTATATGTAGAGTGAGATTTCTTTAAGAACTTCAACAACAATTCATTTCCTTGGTACCGGTCAAAGATTTGTAAAATGTTCGTGTTTCAAAGCCTGCCAAACAAAAAAAATGTACAACCTGTACAAAAACGAAAAAAAAGGAAGCCTGCTAAAAAAGCCTTTGCAAAATGAAAACTGTACGGTCAATTTTAAACATCATTCCAGTTCGTCATGTAACAAGAAGTAAAGTACTTTTAGTTTTGTTCCTCAGAATAACAGGATCTTAATTATTCATTACCCTAAACTTTTAATATAATACTTTAGTAATAAATTTAAAACACTAGTTTGGCCTGAACTAAAGCAGGCCAAACTGGTTTATCCTAACACAACCCGGCCAAACTAGTTTAGCATGTGATCAATAAGGAAAAACTAGTTTCAGGAAAAACTAGGCGGTCAGGAGAAACCAGTTCAGCCTAGTCCAAACTAGTTTGACCTGAAATCGGGTTTGGCCGGTAACATGTATACTAATACAGCAGTGTAGTATTGGCCTTAAGAACAAAATGAAATTTGATTGCTATAATTTACATAACCATATTTTAGGAGGGCTCTATCCTATACTCTAATACAAGTAAGATATATTTGTAACTTCGCAAAAGGTTCTAATTTTCTTTAAATTTTGAAAATAACTTAGGTCTGGGTTAAAATAATTTACTCGGATCACTGTGCAAGGAAAAATTTTATTTTGTTGTACGTAACCAATTGAAATTGAAAATTATTGTAACAGCGATCTTACGGAGTTCAAAATCAAAACAATAAAAAGCTGAAAGCAGTTGATTCATCTATCAACGTACAGTCTCCAGTATAAATATCTAGTTTTCCATTGTATCCAATTACTGAATTGCTATAACAACAATTTTTGAACAATAACAACAATTTTTAAATTGTACACTTTATACTTTTGATAGACGTTTAAATGAATATAAAAGTAAAAACTAAAGTATAAAACAATCAAGAAATTTGTTGAATAATTTGAAATTAAATTTAAGAATAAAATAATTAAGCAACACAAGGTGAAATCAGCTGTTAATCGTGTTAAAAGTAGAATCCTCGTGTTACACATTTACATTGTGGTTCAACAAATTTACAACAAATTTATAGCAGGTTGCAGCACCCATCGGCCTTCATTATAACATTCTGTAAGGCAAGTGAGTGGAGCGAACAAGCCTTTTTGTGCTTGCCATTTTCTAACACAGTTTATGAGTGATAATATTACTTTAAAGAATTGTATAAATTTACCAAGCAAACACTAGGCTCCGAGGTCCTGGACAAAAACTACAAATACAAAGACAAAAAATACCCCCGTCGCAGCAGACCTGCATACTCAGCGAATTTCCAATGGAATTTCAGATTATTTACTTTCCCCATAAAAACACCATAGGACTGAGTATGTAGGTTTGCTGCCATGGGGTGTTGTTAGAAAATCTAAGTCAATCAATAATTGGTGAATGTAAACACAAAATTGTATCAAGCCTGGCAATTTTTTATTTCCCCCTCAAACCCCATGGGGGTGAGAATGTAGATTTGCCGCCATATGGGTTTTGTAAGCAATTATAAGTTAAGCCCTATTTAGATAATGTACATACCAAATTTGATTAATTATGCCAATTATTATTATTTTATTTTATGGCCAGCATTGGACCACTTAAGTCAATATAATGGTCAGGTTCTTCTTAAATTCTGTCTCTTCTTCTTGTCCGCCCAAAACTTCTTCATTCTTTCCGACCGTTGTTTTCTTTCTTCTTCCGAAACCACTCTTGTAAAGTGGTTAAAGTGGTTGTAAAGTGGTTTGTAAAGTGGTAATTATGCCAATAAATAAGCAAGATATAGGGTTTTCTTGATTTCCCATAAGAATAACATGGAAAACACATTTTTGGATTTTCCCCATAAGGGTCATTATCAAATTAATGGCCAATTTGAAAAAGGTAAAAAATTTAAAAATTAAATTAAAAAAAAGTTATTTATTATTAGTTCAAAGTAAATGAACTACAGAATAAAACCTTACACATAGCAGAGCGTAAAAAAATTTTTTAAGACCGATTTTCCTGATTTCATTTCAGGGATGCACACAGAATTTTCCCCTCGCTCACGTTTTTTTTTTCTTGATAAAAAAGTGATGAAAAATTGTGAAGTCAAAAGTTATAAGCTGAATGCTGAAGGTAAATGTAATTACTAACACCTACATAAGTTAAAACGAGTTTATATTGATTATTGTGTTCTTTAGACCAGAAAATGTGCCTTATTTTTATTTCAGTCTTTATTTCAGTCTTCAGTCTTAACTCACTTAAACTTTCCATATTTTGATAGATTATTTATTATTTTTATTTAAAAATATAATAAAATGATAGTAAAGAGTAAAAACTTTCAATGAATATAAATTTTTAAATTATTTTTTATCATTTGATAATTTTTTAATATAGAAAATGTGATCGTGAGGGAGTGAGCGAGGGGGAAAAACGCCGTGAGTGAGGGGGAATTGCCGTGAGCGAAGGGGAACTAATAAATAATAAATGAAAAACTAATAAGTAAATAAGTTGTATCAATTAAAAATAAAAGGTGAAGTAATAATAAAATGTATTATTACAATGATGATAGCAAAGGGATTTCCTTTATTCACGACTCATCCATGAGCGGGGGGAACGTGAGTGAAGAGAAAATGTTGAAGGTCTTTAGTTTTTGACCCGACTATACCGGCAGTATTGCGCAACCCGTTGTTTGAGGTTATACCGGCTTCATAATTATAGTAAGATGCACGAAAATAGTCCGATGGAAATTTTAACAGCTGTGTTCCCCCTCACCCCCTCTTGCCCTGCAATGTTGTCATTTTTGTTAAGTTTACCATTAGTAATACAGTATAAACATGTGTTGCAGGATAAATTTGGCAACACTGTTTTGACTCTCATCGGACTATTTTCGTGAATCCTACTATAGTTCTAAAACTACCATTGCTAGTTTTGCTGTTATAATTATAAATGAGTTATGAGGAGTGAGCGAGGGGAACAGCAATTGATGTACGCACGATATCTTAACTGAAATGTGATAATAACAACCTAAATATGACAATTACGATGCTGCCGTCCACAACAAGTCTTTCACGAAACTTCGGCCGAGCGCTGCTGACAGGAACGGGAGAAACGAAACGGTCCGCGGCGATTTGGCGGCAAATTCAAAACATCGCTACACTTTTATTGGTCTTGTAGAGACACAGAAATAATGGCGAATTATTTTGAAATTGATCTGATTTCAATAATATTATTACTTTATTTCAAAATATAACTGTTATATGAAAATCATGAGCATTTTACATAGTTATTTTTTGTAAATTTGCATGGCTTTTTTTGACTGAGAACTTAGACTCTGAGGCATGGATACAGAGAGCGAGGGGGAAAAATTAGACACATATTGGTTTTTTTAAACATTTATTTTCATTCAATAATTTTATTTAAAGCAAGGTTATGTTTAATAACATACTTACCATTTCCACAAAGCTTTATTTGCATGAAAAAAATTATTTTAGTATTTTTTTCCTGCAGAGACTCAAATTGGCCATTAATTTAATAATGACCCATAACCAGTTATGCTAAGATAAAAATTCAAAATACCAAATTGTTTGTTTTTTAAGCTCTTTTAAATGGTTTCAGTTAAAATTGATGAATTTTTAAAATTGGGGTCAAAAAATGCCAAAAACCCATTTTTGACCCCTTTGAAACAACATAAAACCCCGTTCCCATAACCCGACAATGTTGGTTAACGAACTCATGAAAATAGACCTGGTCTTACACCTTCATACTAAATTTCTTCAAAATCGAAGGTTCCCTTCAAAAGTTATCGGTACCACGGACACATATACAGGGTGAATCTCATAAGGTGTCCTAAATGGATTACAGACAAACGCTTTGCCCTACAACCTTCAAACAAAAATATTTCCCACTAAATTGACCCCAAGGAATAATTTAAAAATATTTTTAACGTTGTATAAATACAGGGTGTACCAAAAACTGGGGGTCACAGGTTCGAATCTTGGAAATTTCAAATACAAACATAAGTCATATTATACATCATTAGAAAGGTCTATTTAATAGAAACATTTTGGTGGAAACAGAATTTAGTTATCTTTATTCGTTTCAAAATGGCGTCCATTTTTGTAGCCAAAATCAAAATTTACGGAATACCCTGTAATTCTTTTATTATTAGTCATAAACGACCTATGATTCAAAATACTTATTTGAAATAAGCTAAGCTTTACAATGATATGCCACAAGATCACATTTATTTAAAAACTAAAATTTCCAAAATTTAATATTTTTGAAAATGTTTATATAAACAAAACTCAAAAATTTCAAATGCTAACCAATGTCATTTTGTATATCATCTTAAAGATTTCGTCGAACTGAGCAACTTTGTAATTTACATTAATGCCGTATCTCTTTTGGTTTTGTAGTAATAACGGAAAAACGTTATTTCCCCTTATAACTTGCATGTTAATTTAATGGTAAGGCAACAATGGAAGAAGGACTGCCATACTATCATGTCCTGATTAATTAACATGCAAATCATATGGGAAAATTACCTTTTTACGCTATTACTACAAAACCAAAAGAGATACAGCATTAGTGTAAATTACAAAGTTGCTCAGTTCAACGAGAGCTTCAAGATGATATACAAAATGACATGGGTTAGCATTTAAAATTTTTGAGTTTTGTTTATGTAAACATTTTCAAAAATATAAAATTTTGGAAATTTTAATTTTTAAATAAATGTGATCTTGTGGCATATCATTTTAAAGCTTAGCTTATTCCAAATAAGTATTTTGAATCAGAAGTCATTTATGACTAATAATAGAAGAATTACAGGGTATTCCGTAAATTTTGATTTTGGCTACAAAAATGGACGCCATTTTGAAACGAATAAAGATAACTAAATTCTGTTTTCACCAAAATGTTTCTATTAAATAGACCTTTCTAATGATGTATAATATGACATATGTTTGTATTTGAAATTTCCAAGACTCGAACCTGTGACCCCCAGTTTTTGGTACACCCTGTATTTATACAACGTTAAAAATATTTTTAAATTATTCCTTGGGGTCAATTTAGTGGGAAATAATTTTGTTTGAAGGATGTAGGGCAAATCGTTTGTCTGTAATCCATTTAGGACACCTTACGAGATTCACCCTGTATATAGATCTATGTGATCTATGTTCATGTTCACATATATATGAACATGAACGAATGGTGTTTTTTGCTTCTGGGGACCTCAAAATGAAAAATTAAAGTGGTCCTAGGCTTAGGTCTTACCATGGCTACTACCGTAATAGCATATTCCCTATAGGGAAATTCGCTAATATTGAGTTTAGGGATGCAAAGTCTGCGAGTGCCAACCACCGATGCGAGAGGTGTAGAGTTGCCACAACCTCTTCAAAATATAAAGCTTCTCCCAATCCGTTTAAGTTATAACACAAAATGTTAACCCATGCATACATCAATATTTGAATCACAGAAATGCTAATATTTTCCCTCGTACAAATTCTACTGGTTTCCGCAGGGGACTCACCGTTGTGCCTGGCCCACCTCAGGGCCTCCCGCCACAGCTCTATCTCTGGCACTTTGAGGGCATCTTGCTCCAGGATCCTGATGAATCCTTCTTGGCTGAGTCCCAGGAATGTCGGGCTGGCCAGGACGCGGTCTGTCTCGTATCGCAGGATCTGCCAACAATCACACGGTAAAAGTACTTAAGCTTCTTAGTTTGTGTTCTCTACAGGTAAGTTACACACAAAACTATGTCTAATACCAATTTTACCTCAAAAAGCCAAAAATTATATTTCAAGACAGTATTAACTAAAACTTTTGTTCATGTTACCTGAAGATTGGAACGCTTCCATCAGTTACAAAGCCAATGATCAACACAACTAAAACTACCACAAAACTCTGTACTATTCATTAAAATTGTAAAACTTTGAGAGGTGCAAAGGTATACATACGTTAATAAATTTATTGCATAATAAAAAGAAAATAGTGAGAGGCGGCCAGTTTCCATGAAGTCAAAATTTGCATCCTAATAATGCCATTAGCTGGATACCCCAGTTATGGCCAACAAGTAGTTGCAAAAAGGACGAACTTCCTTAAAAAAAAAGATCACTTTGCAATCCTACTCACTTCGTAGGATCTCCTTTTTTTTGGGTGGGGGGTGGGGGTTTATTGTCAGTGTTGGGGAGTAGCGCGCTACTGTAGCGTCGCTACTTTTTAAGTAGCGTCAGTGTAGCTTCGCTACTTTTGAAAATAAGTAGCTTGTAGCTGTTGCGAGCTACATTTTTAGAGTAATTGTGGCGGACTATTTAGCTACTTTACTCACTACTTTGGTTTCAATAATACATAATAATTGTGTTTACGTGTTTACATTTCATCATTCATGGCTTCCAAATAAACACGAGAGAAGGTTAGTCAGCTGTTAGCTGTTATGTTTTTCGCTCGCTGGAATTGAAGATTACTTTCAATCCATTGCCACCACCAGACGCTCCAATTGGGTACCATAACCACAAAATGACAATCACAAGTCTTTTGAAGTCTTGTTCTCTTTTGTGTTTGCTGACCACTAGATGCGCTAGTAGTATTCTTCTACTATGCACCTATATTATAGAATAAAACTGCTGTAATATGCTTGCGCACCGCCAGGATCGCTCAGGTCAGGAATTAAGGAAAGGGATGTTTACAATAATGAGAAACGACGCGACTTCAACGAATTCAAATAAATAGCCAATTGTTACTACTGGCCTAACGACTCAACAACATAACTTCAACCACCTTGATTGATGTTAGGTGTTGATGTGAACGTTTACCGTACTTCCCCAACTCTGTAAATTTGTACTCAATACTTTACAGAGTGCTTCATACTTATATTCTGTTTCTGTAGTATCTAATCTAACAACATAATGGCAATTAGTAGGCCTAAAAAAGCGAGATTAGCGACAAAACTGAAGAAGCTAGTCCTTCTTGTGTGCATACGACATAACCCTACTGTGGCCGGTCTAAGAAAAATGTTATAAACTAGTGCAGATAACTTAAGGGGAGTCGGTTTAGCCCTATCTTACCCATGTTAAATTGTCAAGTTTTCGGTACCATTTCCTCAGTAACCATACATGGTATCAACATAAATTTTTTATCATTTTATTTATTGGTATTTTCTTGAACTTTTTACCCGGGGGTTTTTATAAATTTAATTTTTTACTATTTATTTTTATTTTTAAAAAAAATGTCTAAAAAAACCGTGTTTTTTAGTACAAACTGTAAAATAACTTTTTTTTAAAAGCTAATTTTCAGAATCTGGCGGGTACATTTGTTCATTTTTAAATGTTCTATAAAACAAAAAAAAAATCATTAAGATACCTATAGTAGTTCCTGAGATAATGGTACCGAAGTGCAAAAATCACAAACTTACGGGAATTCGCGTTTAAATCTAGCCCTAGTTAGCCTAGGTAAATAAACAAGCATACACAACTACCTTAGTGCATTCCTGCTCCGTATGCTGGATTATCTCTATAACCTTCACTTTACGGTTTCCTAAACATTTAGGCTTTCGCTTTTTAAATACTTTAGGACACCTAGGCATTTTATTACTAAGAAAACTGAAAACAAACTTTGAAACACTGAACTAGCAGAAAACAACAATCACATTCGTAACTAGGCAACAGAACGATAAAAAAAGAAGAAAAATTGGCAGCTGGCAGACCAAAGCTGTGAAAACTGTTAGTGCCAACCTCTGATAACTAAATCACTGCAAAGTAAAAGTTCAGTATAAAAGTTAGTACTATATAAAGTGCGATTCAGCGTAATGAAGGGGCACGCCGCGCAACGAGTCACGCTAAACGCTGGGTACAATGTTTTGGGAAAAAAATCATAAAATGAGTTCTACTCAACCGATTTGCATGAAATTTGTTTTAAACTGATTCTATAGACATGTAGAACAAATTTCAGTAAAAAAAGAAAATTCGAATTTTTTGACCCCGGGGGTCAACCGACTCCCCTTAATAAATATTGTTGTTTACGTCTTTGATGTAAGTCTTTTTATTCGGCAATTTATATTTTCATACAACTATTCTGTTTACATTATCTAGGCTCCATAAGAGTTACAAATTATTATATTAAAATGGAAATATGTCTAAACACAATACCAATAAAAGGTTTAGGTCTATATTTGAAAAAAAACTTGATTTTACTTTTAAGTGGGAAAATTGGGTGGTCATACATCACAAGAGAATAACAGGACCAGATTGCGAAAGTATCTTAAATTGTAGCGAGCTACTTTTTAATAATTGTAGCTGTAGGTGTAGCTAGCTACTTTTTTTGAAAATGTAGCTGTAGCTGTAGCTAAGCTACTTTTTTGAAAAAGTAGCTGTAGCTGTAGCTAAGCTACTTTTTTGAAAAAGTAGCTGTAGCTGTAGGTAAGCTACTTTTTTGAAAAAGTAGCTGTAGCTGTAGCTAGCTACTTTTAAAAAGTAACTTCCCCAACACTGTTTATTGTTATTAATAATGCAGATATGCAACCTCAGGATGTTGGCAAAACAAGTCGCTTCCAGTGGCTACACCTGTCATGGAGATTAAGATTATTACAATACTTATAATTAGTATCCAAGTGGTATCCATTAACCAAATAGATTAATAAGTCCTTAAATTTTTAACCCACTACAAATTTAGTTCGTTACAGATACAGAATTTTAAGCCTGAGCAAGATTTGATTCCCAACAGAATATTTTGATGTTTCAAAGGCTGTCATCTTAAAATTGTAAGCTACTCATTGTGTACTAAACTGAACTCCCAATATTTTTACTTTGCCAGAGAAAATATCCAAAACAAACTTTCTTTTATTCTTATTCTGAGGAATAAACTGATAAAACAGTAGATCCGATCATATGTGGACCCAGTTTATCCATCAAACTTCTTCTTTTGAATAATAATGTAACCTAGATATTTCAACCTCACTTTAAGAATCCCTTAGATTATAAATGTTAACTAGGTTTCAAGTGCCTTTTCTAAAACTGGTACTTCACTAGGCCAAATTGTTTTTCCGCTTAAGATTCAGTCTCACCAAGACCACAAATGATGGGTTCTACTGTAAAGACCCTCAGTGTCCCCTATATCAACTAAAGCCAATGAATGCAGAAAGGTAAAGAAGGAAATTTAAAAATTAATAACACCAATATACTTTTATTATTTTGCTAAAATATTGGCGTTTTTAGTTTTTTAAACTTGATTTTATAGCAATATAGAGCTGAAAAACTGCTCTAAAGTAAGGCACCTGATGTAGGCAAAATTTGTAGAAAGTACCACACGTTCCAGTACACTATGTAACAACATTACCGTATACATACTGATCAAACAGCTAGTTTAAATCAACATTTTTGAGCAGAGATGGTCAGAGCACTATTGTGTGTGTTTACGAAAAAAATAGAAGACAAAAGTACAAAAAAAAGAAGTGTTTTTTTTTTTTTTTTTTTTTTTTTTTTTTTAATGGTCTGATTGTAAAAATAAGTCTGAAAAAACACTGGCTTTAGCAAGCCTTAAATTTCATGTTTTCAACGTAGATTTTCAGTATATTGTTAGGAAGACCACGACTCTATTGCATCTCTATATCTCTCGCATGTGCACATGTTGTTTGCATGTCAGATTTCAGTTTATTAACCTTCCTCGTCTCTCCGCCCCCGTGACTCACCTGCGTGATGGTGCTCTTCAGCTCCAGTTCCGTATAACACGCTGGGTTGTTCAGCAGGGAGCAGATGTTCTCCGTCGTCAGCAGAGACATCAGCCGTCTGGCCAGTTTCTTCTTCAGAGTTCCCATCAGGTATTTTTCAGCGACGTAGAGTAGATTGTCTGCCTCATCGAAGGGCAAGCTGGCGGTCGTATCGTGCCCATAGACATATCTGTGAAGAATAATAATTGATGACAAGACAATTATAGTGGTTTCATTATTAGCTAATTGAGAATGTTGGGGCATGTTCGAGATGCAACTTCTTATAGGAATCCAAAGTATTCTAGTTGTTGGTGGTATAGGATGTTTACAAAGACCCGTCTTAATTGGGTGAGCCCACACTAAAACTGATTTAAAAAAGTACAAACATTGACATTTACAAATAAATTAAGTTTCAACAATGACCACTAATAAGAAAAAAAGATTTTCAATGTCAAACTAAAAATAACAGTACGTTTAGCCCTACAGGTGTTTATTATAGATTTTTTTCAGGTTTCCGCAACCGAGTGTTTGCGATGCTAAGGGCACACAACGTAACAATTGGTTTTAAATTGGAACTGGCCATGAACAGATTTACTGTTACCGCATGATTCCAAGCTTCCTAAACTCACCCATTTCAAATAGTAGAAAATGATTGGTTACTTGTACTATGCAATGAAATATCTGTTGCCGACTACTAACCTTGGAAACACCAAATACGTATCGTACCAATGGATTAAAGGTTATGAATAAATCGAATGTTGTAATAACTGTTAATTGACACTGTTGAGGTAAATTAATATGTCTTAGGCCTATTAAATTAATAACCATAAACATGAGTGGAAATTACATAAATGTTCCTAGGTTGATTTTACATGTGTTCTAATGGGATTAGGGCAAGTACTGTAAAAACATACTGGTAACAACCGTAAATACGGCAGTTGCAGCAACTCACCTCAGCAGTGTCCTGAATGTGTCCAGGTATACTGGGTGTCTCACGTAAGGTGTCTCAAATCTATTATAGATCAACAGTAAGTCCTACAATCTTGAAATAACATAATTTCCCACTAAATTGACCCCAACGAATAATTTTAAAATATTTTTAACGTTGTAGAAATACACGATGTTCCAAAAACTGGAGGTCACAGGTTCGAATCTCGGAAATTTCAAATACAAAGACATGTCATATTATAAATCATTAGAAAGGTCTATTTAATACAAACATTTTGGTGAAAACAGAATTTAGTTATCTTTATTCGTTTCAAAATGGCGTCCATTTTTGTAGCCAAAATCAACATTTACAGAATACCCTGTAATTCTTTTATTTTTTGTCATAAATGACTTCTGATTCAAAACAGTTATTTGAAATGAGCCAAGCTTTACAATATGTCACAAGACCACATTTATTAAGAAACTTAAATTTCCAAAATTTAATATTTTTAAAATGTTTACATAAACAAAACAAAAAAAAGTTTAAATACAAACACATGTCATTTTGTACATCATAATAAATCACTCGTTAAACTGAGCAACTTTTTTTTTTCTTTTTTTTTTCTTTTGAGGGAGAGGCGGAAAAATGCATTACGCACACAGGTGGCCAGCCTGTAGTGTGGGGCTCCCCTAAAGACGGGTTTACCCACTAAAAAACCTCCTCTACTCTTTAGGAATCTAACCTGGAATTGTTTGTCACATTACGTCAGGCTAGGCCTAAATTTGGCTTACGCCCGTGGGGCTCGCTCCTTTTCCAACCGCTCGATCAAGGGATCTGGGCCACTTCGCGGTCCAGATCGGTTTTCTTTTCCAGGAGGATGCCCCGGACGAACTGTGACAAACAATCCCAGTTGCCCTCATCCTCCATAATCTTTCGGCAGACCGTGTCCACTGAAAAAACACCGAGTTCTCTTGTGGCCTCCCGGCGGGGCCTTTCCCAACGCGAACAGCGGAAGAAGGTGTGTTCCGCGTCATCGGGAACGCCCGGGCAGTAGATGCAATCCGGTGAACCGGTCTTGCCCATCCGGTTCAGGTACGACTTGAAATAGCCGTAACCTGTCAGGAACTGCGTGAGGAAGTAGTCCACCTCGCCATGCCGCCTTTCTACCCATGGTTGGACCTGCTCGATGAGTCGCGCAGTCCATCGTCCTCGGGTGTCGTGCTCCCAGCTGTGTTGCCACTGCTGGAAGGTTCGGGAGCGCTCTTCTGTTCTTGCCGTGTCCTTGCCGATCTCGCCTTGACTCTGATAAATCGCTTTCCTCTCCCCTGCCAAGAGCTTGACAGGGATGACTCCGGCGACCACCAGGACGGCAGGCTCGGACACTGTCCGGTAGGCGGAACACACCCGGAGCGCAGCTTGACGCTGAACCCGGGCGAGTCGCAACCTGTAGCACTCCTTATCTAGAGCGCCTGCCCACACCTCTGCCCTGTAAAGGAGCACGGACTGGACCGCGGACATCAACAGACGTCTTCTGCTGGATCGGGGACCCCCGACATTGGCCATCAGCCTACAAAGGTAAGTGACTACCTTAGCGGCCTTGTCCGCCGTACGGAAGATCTGATCCCTCCAGCTTAACTTGGTGTCCACCATAACCCCAAGGTACTTGGCGGCACGAGTTGATGTGACCACCTCCCTTCCCACTCGGAGTGGGACGACGGTGTCGATCCTCTTCTTCGTGAGAATCACGATCTCCGTCTTACTGAGAGCAAGCGAGAGACCGTGATCTGACATCCAGCTGTTGACCACACGCATGACTCGGTTCAACTTTAGTTGGGCCAGCTCAACGTTGCGTGCAGCAATGAGAGCTGCGACGTCATCGGCGTACCCAACCAAAGTGGTTTCCTCAGGCATCTCGGACCTCAGAAGGCTGTCATAGGCAACGTTCCAGAGATCCGGGCCGAGTATTGAACCTTGTGCGGCACCAGAAGTGACTTCCATCGTCCGCGTTCCGTCCCTCGTGTCATAAATCAGGCTTCGAGAGCGTAGATAATCCTCGATGAGCCGCAACAGATATGCAGGAATACGAAAGGTGTTGCGAAGCGCATCCAACATATCGACCCACCTCGCCGAGTTGAAGGCATTCTTGACATCAAGCGTAACAAGAATCACTACTCGGCGGGAGAAATGGTTGTGGCTCTTGGCTCTCTCCACAGCTCTCTGAACTTCGGTGACAGCGTCGATCGTTGACCGTCCCTTTCTGAAGCCATACTGACGGGGGCATAAGTCCCCGGCAGCTTCCACGGCAGAAGTAAGGCGGGAACGGATCAGCTTCTCGAACAGCTTCCCAGCCGTGTCCAACATGCAGAGAGGCCTGTGGGACGACGGCAGCTCGGGATCACCTTTGCCCTTTCTGATCAGTACAAGCCTGGCTGTTTTCCAGGGAGCCGGAAACACCCCTTCTACCAAACAAGCATTGTACATTCTCAGGAACAAGTCAGCGTTGATTGAAAATACTTTCTTTAAAGCCTCATTAGGAATCCCGTCCGGGCCAGGAGCCTTGTTGCTCTTCAGGGAGAGAACGGAGGTTTCCAGCTCCTCGAAAGTGAAGAGTGGAACGTCCTCTACCCGTCCGAAGTCAACCGGCGGTCGCTGTGGATGTTCAGGAAACAACGCAGCGACGATCCTCCCCATGGTGGCGCCCTCCATGATGGAAGGTGGAGAGCGGGCGCCGAGTTGCTGTGTTAGAGTTCCTTGTGTAACCCAGGCCCCACGGGTCGGAGTCAACGTCGTCACGAAGTCTCCTCCAGCTATTCGCCTTGCTCCTGTTGATCGCCTGGCGGAGAGATTTTCTCGCAGCTTTATAGGCCTCCGACTTACGAACTCTGTCTGCGGGAATTCTCGCTCTAGTGGCGGCTCGTCTAGTTCTTAAACATGTTCTTCTCAGTTCCGCAATCTCTTCAGTCCACCAGTAAACGGGTTGTTTGTCGCGTCCGGGTTTCCTTCGCGGCATAGACTGGTCGCAGGCCGAGACGATCAGTTCCATCGTGGATGTTACTAGTGCCTCGGCCCCAGCCTCACCAGGATTCCCCTGCGCTCCCCGAGAGATGACTTCGGTGAACTTGACCACGTCCAGTTTGTTGGTGTTCCACCGGCGTGGCCCTTCCCGAGATGCGGAAACTCAACGATTTGTCTGATCATGCAGGTCAAACACGACGTATTGGTGGTCGCTACCCGTGTAGTCCTCCACAACCCTCCAGCCAGAGATCCTCGGAAGGAGCGACTCAGACGCAAAGGTGACGTCGGGAATTGTGCCTCTTTGCCAGGGGCGCCGAAAAGTAGGCGTGTGTCGCCCTGGTTGAGGACGACAAGACCGGCCCTGGCGATGAAATCCAGGATGTATTTCCCCCGGGAGCTGGTAGAGGGCATTCCCCACTCGACGGCCCTGGCGTTGAAATCGCCACCAACGACGACATGCCCGGTGGTGCCGAGAACGCACTCCTCTAGGCTATCTATCTTGTCGCGGAAGTCCTGGACGGCCTCGTTGGGGGTGAGGTAGCAACTGAAGATTGTCACGTCCCTACACCTAACCCAGGCGAATCCTCGGCCGCGACCGTGATTCCGCACCAAGACATCCTGCGTATTACGTGCCCAAAATGCAGCAGTACCGAGGCTGTCGGAGATCCAAGTGTTTGGGTCTCTGTCCCGATACTGTTCGCTGATAAGGAGCGCGTCAGCACCAAGTTCTCGGGCGAGCTGATCTAGAAGGTTATCAGCTCCCCTGGATCTATGAAGATTGGCCTGGAGGATGCAAATTACCGGCCGCTGCCTTTTGCCTGTTCAAGTGCGGCTCTGAAGGCACCGCACTGACCAGACCCGGGTAAGTGACCGAGGGCACTGGAGCCTGAATCCTTGCAGAGGAAGCAGGAGGGGCTCGAGAAACATTCCTTGCATTTGTGGCCCTGGCCTCCACACTGGAAACAGTTGGCACTCCTGTCGGGCCCGTTACAGTTTCGGGAGGAGTGGCCAAAACCGAGGACAGCGGAAGCATCTCGAAACTACCACCCTCCGTTTGAGCCTGCAACTGACCCAACCGACTCTGAGGTGCTGAAGGCTAAGCAGCTTATTGGCGTGCTTTTCGCTCATCTCAGCAACAGCCATCCGGAGTTGACTTCGGTTGGGCTTAGTCAGCCATACCCTCACTCCATCAGCCGGTATCTCCGGGAGTGCCACCTGGATCGCACGGGTCACCTCCTCTTCGGTGGAGAGGGCATCAAGGTCCCGAATCTCGACCGAACACTTCGGTTCTAGGGCCTTGAGCAACTTTATTATAATAATAATAATAATAATATTTATTGCAATAGGTGATACAATTGTACACATAGCAATGAGTAAAAGTTACATTAATTTAGAAAGGTTATAGTGTCCAAAATGTTCGCACTAAACATTCTTCCACTTTATAAGGAGATTTTTCAATTAAAATTCCTTCTATTGTCTTCTTAAATTTTTTTCAGGTAAATTGCTAAAACTTTTCGGTAAATTATTAAATATTTTGATTTATATTATAAATCAAATAAAATTATTAAATATTTTGATTCGGTAAATTATAAATATTAAAAATAACTTACACTAATAGCGTATCTCTTATGGTTTTGTAGTAATAACGTAAAAATGTCATTTTCCCATATAACTTGCATGTTAATTTAATGGTATGGCAACAATGAAAAAAGGACTACCATACGACTATCATCTTCTGATTAATTAACATGCAAATCATATGGGAAAATGACATTTTTACGTTATTACTACAAAACCAAAAGAGATACGTTATTATTGTAAATTATAAATTTTCTCAGCTTAACGAGGGCTTTAATATGATGAACAAAATGACATGTGTTTGTATTTAAAATTTTTGAGTTTTGTTTATGGAAACATTTTCTAAAATATTAAATTTTGGAAATTTAAGTTTTTTAATAAATGTGGGCTTGTGACATATCATTGTAAAGCTTAGCTTATTTCAAATAAGTATTTTGAATCAGAAGTCATTTATAACAAATAATAAAAGAAGTAAAGGGTATTCTGTAAATTTTGATTTTAGCTACAAAAATGGACGCCATTTTGAAACGAATAAAGATAACTAAATTCTGTTTTCGCCAAAATGTTTGTATTAATTAGACCTTTCTAATGATGTATGTTTAGTATTTAATACACATTTTTTGTAAATAATTAAATGTGTGTCTCAATAATTAATTTTAGCCTTAATTAATAAGTTCTAATCTCAGAACTATATTTCTTGTAAATAGTTGCAAATAATTTTAGATCAAGTAGTCCACGCGAGTGAGAGAGAGGGAGAATGAGTCAGCATTCCCAGACGACATCGAACCATGTGACGTCATTTCGTCTCCATGGCGACCATGAGTTTCCCATGAGTCTCCCGCCATCTGATTGGCTCCCCAAACCCACCATGCGTTTCGAACACGAACTCTTTCCCCCCAGTCAAGTCGAACTTTACTCGTAGTCGGACGCATGTGCCGTTTTTTCCTCGCGTCATTGTGACACTCTCTCTTAATTTTCCGCTATAAAGGCTCTCGGCCTTTGGCTTTCCCCCCTCTATTAACTCTCAGTTGTACTCAATTAATTTGTCAGTGTTTGTATTTTAATTAATTGCCCCAAAGTAGTATCAGTGCCTCCTGGATTCGTCTGGATCTTCTAGTGCGGATTCCCGCGGCAGTGAATGGACATTCGTTTGCGTCTCTATCGCGTACCGGCCAAGATATCCTGTGAAAAGACTCTCGTTGCGTTTTCTCTGCAAGTGGACTGCTGTGTTGGTGGCGATTCTCCCCGTTCCAGTGGCGACCTTTCGTCTGACCCGCTGGACAACTCTGTACCGTTCAAAGTGGATTATTTGCAAGGTGCTGTTCAACATTTATTTTGTGATATTTTACATTAGTGAATATTTTTCATGTTAAATCTCATGTCGCAAATCCTCTCTCAAACTCTCTAAAAACATTAATTTTTTTGGGCGTTTTTTTATATAAAAATGCTCTGGTCCTTCGAGTTATTTTAATTGTTAATTTAGACAGATTATTTAATTAAACTCATTAAACTCCATCACAAACAATGTATAATATGACGTATGTTTGCATTTGAAATTTCCGAGATTCGAACCTGTGACCTCCAGTTTTTGAAACACCCTGTATTTATACAATGCTAAAAATATTTTTAAATTATTCCTTGGGGTCAATTTAGTAGGAAATGATTTTATTTCAAGATTGTAGGACAAACTGTTGATCTATAATCGATTTGAGACACCTTACGTGTTACACCCGGTATATCAGGCACAACACTTGCAGATGCAGCAACTCACCTCAGCAGTGTCCTGAATGTGTTCAGGTATATATCAGGCACAGTGACATGTCCAGGCACAACACTTGCAGATGCAGCAACTCACCTCAGCAGTGTCCTGAATGTGTCCGGGTATATATCATGCAGGGTGCCTTGTCCTGTCACAACACTTGCAGATGCAGCAACTCACCTCAGCAGTGTCCTGAATGTGTCCGGGTATATATCATGCAGGGTGCCTTGTCCTGGCACAACACTTGCAGATGCAGCAACTCACCTCAGCAGTGTCCTGAATGTGTTCAGGTATATATCAGGCACAGTGACATGTCCTGTCACAACACTTGCAGATGCAGCAACTCACCTCAGCAGTGTCCTGAATGTGTCCGGGTATATATCATGCAGGGTGCCTTGTCCTGGCACAACACTTGCAAATGCAGCAACTCACCTCAGCAGTGTCCTGAATGAGTCCAGGTATATATCATGCAGGGTGCCTTGTCCTGTCACAACACTTGCAAATGCAGCAACTCACCTCAGCAGTGTCCTGAATGAGTCCAGGTATATATCATGCAGGGTGCCTTGTCCTGTCACAACACTTGAAAATGCAGCAGCTCACCTCAGCAGTGTCCTGAATGAGTCCAGGTATATATCATGCAGGGTGCCTTGTCCTGTCACAACACTTGCAAATGCAGCAACTCACCTCAGCAGTGTCCTGAATGTGTCCGGGTATATATCATGCAGGGTGCCTTGTCCTGGCACAACACTTGCAAATGCAGCAACTCACCTCAGCAGTGTCCTGAATGTGTCCGGGTATATATCATGCAGGGTGCCTTGTCCTGTCACAACACTTGCAAATGCAGCAACTCACCTCAGCAGTGTCCTGAATGTGTCCGGGTATATATCATGCAGGGTGCCTTGTCGTGGCACAACACTTGCAAATGCAGCAACTCACCTCAGCAGTGTCCTGAATGAGTCCAGGTATATATCATGCAGGGTGCCTTGTCCTGTCACAACACTTGCAAATGCAGCAACTCACCTCAGCAGTGTCCTGAATGTGTCCGGGTATATATCATGCAGGGTGCCTTGTCCTGTCACAACACTTGCAAATGCAGCAACTCACCTCAGCAGTGTCCTGAATGTGTTCAGGTATATATCATGCAGGGTGCATTGTCCTGTCACAACACTTGCAAATGCAGCAACTCACCTCAGCAGTGTCCTGAATGAGTCCAGGTATATATCATGCAGGGTGCCTTGTCCTGTCACAACACTTGCAAATGCAGCAACTCACCTCAGCAGTGTCCTGAATGAGTCCAGGTATATATCATGCAGGGTGCCTTGTCCTGTCACAACACTTGCAGATGCAGCAACTCACCTCAGCAGTGTCCTGAATGTGTTCAGGTATATATCATGCAGGGTGCCTTGTCCTGTCACAACACTTGCAAATGCAGCAACTCACCTCAGCAGTGTCCTGAATGAGTCCAGGTATATATCATGCAGGGTGCCTTGTCCTGTCACAACACTTGCAGATGCAGCAACTCACCTCAGCAGTGTCCTGAATGAGTCCGGGTATATATCATGCAGGGTGCCTTGTCCTGTCACAACACTTGCAGATGCAGCAACTCACCTCAGCAGTGTCCTGAATGTGTTCAGGTATATATCATGCAGGGTGCCTTGTCCTGTCACAACACTTGCAGATGCAGCAACTCACCTCAGCAGTGTCCTGAATGAGTCCGGGTATATATCATGCAGGGTGCCTTGTCCTGTCACAACACTTGCAGATGCAGCAACTCACCTCAGCAGTGTCCTGAATGTGTCCTGGTATATATCATGCAGGGTGCCTTGTCCTGTCACAACACTTGCAGATGCAGCAACTCACCTCAGCAGTGTCCTGAATGAGTCCAGGTATATATCATGCAGGGTGCCTTGTCCTGTCACAACACTTGCAGATGCAGCAACTCACCTCAGCAGTGTCCTGAATGTGTCCTGGTATATATCATGCAGGGTGCCTTGTCCTGTCACAACACTTGCAGATGCAGCAACTCACCTCAGCAGTGTCCTGAATGAGTCCAGGTATATATCATGCAGGGTGCCTTGTCCTGTCACAACACTTGCAGATGCAGCAACTCACCTCAGCAGTGTCCTGAATGAGTCCAGGTATATATCATGCAGGGTGCCTTGTCCTGTCACAACACTTGCAGATGCAGCAACTCACCTCAGCAGTGTCCTGAATGTGTTCAGGTATATATCAGGCACACTGACATGTCCAGGCACAACACTTGCAGTTGCAGCAACTCACCTCAGCAGTGTCTTGAATGTGTCTGGGTATATATCATGCACTGCGGCTTGTCCTGTCACAAGACTTGCAGTTGCAGCAACTCACCTCAGCAGGGTCCTGAATGTGTCCGGGTATATATCAGGCACAGTGACATGTCCAGGCACAACACTTGCAGTTGCAGCAACTCACCTCAGCAGTGTCCTGAATGTGTCCGGGTATATATCAGGCACAGTGACTTGTCCAGGCACAACACTTGCAGATGCAGCAACTCACCTCAGCAGTGTCCTGAATGTGTCCGGGTATATATCAGGCACAGTGACTTGTCCAGGCACAACACTTGCAGATGCAGCAACTCACCTCAGCAGTGTTCTGAATGTGTCCGGGTATATATCATGCACAGCGGCTTGTCCTGCCACAACACTTGCAGTTGCAGCAACTCACCTCAGCAGTGTCCTGAATGTGTCCGGGTACATATCAGGAACAGTGACACGTCCTGTCACAACACTTGCAGATGCAGCAACTCACCTCAGCAGTGTCCTGAAAGATGCAGCAACTCACCTCAGCAGTGTCCTGAATGTGTCCGGGTATATATCATGCACAGCGGCTTGTCCTGTCACAACACTTGCAGATGCAGCAACTCACCTCAGCAGTGTCCTGAATGTGTCCGGGTATATATCATGCACAGCGGCTTGTCCTGTCACAACACTTGCAGATGCAGCAACTCACCTCAGCAGTGTCCTGAATGTGTCCGGGTATATATCATGCACAGCGGCTTGTCCTGTCACAACACTTGCAGTTGCAGCAACTCACCTCAGCAGTGTCCTGAATGTGTCCGGGTACATATCAGGAACAGTGACACGTCCTGTCACAACACTTGCAGATGCAGCAACTCACCTCAGCAGTGTCCTGAATGTGTCCGGGTACATATCAGGAACAGTGACACGTCCTGTCACAACACTTGCAGATGCAGCAACTCACCTCAGCAGTGTCCTGAATGTGTCCGGGTATATATCAGGCACAGTGACTTGTCCTGTCACAACACTTGCAGATGCAGCAACTCACCTCAGCAGTGTCCTGAATGTGTCCGGGTATATATCATGCACAGCGGCTTGTCCTGTCACAACACTTGCAGTTGCAGCAACTCACCTCAGCAGTGTCCTGAATGTGTCCGGGTATATATCATGCACGGTGCCTGGTCCTGTCACAACAGTTGCAGTTGCAGCAACTCACCTCAGCAGTGTCCTGAATGTGTCCGGGTATATATCATGCACGGTGCCTGGTCCTGTCACAACAGTTGCAGTTGCAGCAACTCACCTCAGCAGTGTCCTGAATGTGTCCGGGTATATATCATGCACGGTGCCTGGTCCTGTCACAACACTTGCAGTTGCAGCAACTCACCTCAGCAGTGTCCTGAATGTGTCCAGGTATATATCATGCACGGTGCCTGGTCCTGTCACAACAGTTGCAGATGCAGCAACTCACCTCAGCAGTGTCCTGAATGTGTCCGGGTATATATCATGCACAGCGGCTTGTCCTGTCACAACACTTGCAGTTGCAGCAACTCACCTCAGCAGTGTCCTGAATGTGTCCGGGTATATATCATGCATGGTGCCTGGTCCTGTCACAACAGTTGCAGTTGCAGCAACTCACCTCAGCAGTGTCCTGAATGTGTCTGGGTATATATCATGCACGGTGACTTGTCCTGTCACAACACTTGCAGTTGCAGCAACTCACCTCAGCAGTGTCCTGAATGTGTCCGGGTATATATCAGGCACAGTGCCTTGTCCTGTCACAACACTTGCAGTTGCAGCAACTCACCTCAGCAGTGTCCTGAATGTGTCCGGGTATATATCAGGCACAGTGCCTTGTCCTGTCACACACTTGCAGTTGCAACAACTCACCTCAGCAGCGTCCTAAATGTGTCCGGGTATATATCAGGCACAGTGACATGTCCTGTCACAACACTTGCAGTTGCAACAACTCACCTCAGCAGTGTCCTGAATGTGTCCGGGTATATATCAGGCACAGTGCCTTGTCCTGTCACAACACTTGCAGTTGCAACAACTCACCTCAGCAGCGTCCTAAATGTGTCCGGGTATATATCATGCACAGCGGCTTGTCCTGTCACAACACTTGCAGTTGCAACAACTCACCTCAGCAGTGGCCTGAATAAGTCCGGATATATATTAGGCACAGTGCCTTGTTCTGTCACAACACTTGCAGTTGCAGCAACTGACCTAAGCAGTGTCCTAAAGGTGTCCGGGTATATACCAGGCACAGTGACATTTCCTGCCACAACACTTGCAGTTGCAGCAACTCACCTCAGCAGTGGCCTGAATAAGTCCGGGTATATATCAGGCACGGTGGCTTGTCCTGCCACAACACTTGCAGTTGCAGCAACTCACCTCAGCAGTGTCCTGAATGTGTCCGGGTATACATCAGGCACAGCAGCTTGTCCTGCCACAACACTTGCAGTAACAGCAACTCACCTCAGCAGTGTCCTGAATGTGTCCGGGTTTCCAAATTTTAACATTGCTTGTCCACTCTATACGTTATGTTTGTTAATAACGTCTTTACTCAATGCCCGAGCCAAACCCAACCTGTCACCTGTCAAATGACCTTTAGTTTGTTTATAAACATTGACTAACTAGAAATAATCATCAACTGTCTATTTTAAACCAATTTTACCAATTTTGAAACCATTATTAAAATAGTTTTAAAATGGTGATTAAAAAACAATATCCTTGTGGCAAATGTAATAAACATGTTGGCAAGAGTAGGGCACTTTTGTGTAAAGGTGAGTGCTGTCAATGGTATCACTTCAAGTGTACAACATTATCCCAAGAAGATTTTGATAATATCTACAAAGGGTTTAAAAAGTGGATGTGTGACTCATGCAAATCATATGATGTCACATTGATCACTGATTTGGAAACAAAAAAATTAAATACGGATGTAAGTCAAGAACTTGAGACTCAAAATGAAATAATAAAAACTTTAAATGAGGATCTTAATGTAGCTAACGAAGAAGTAAGGGAATTGAGGAATCAAAAGATACAACTTGAAACATTAGTGCTGAAGAAGGAGGAAACTATTATAATGCTTGAAAAACAAATTAATGAGTTGAATATAATTAGTAGAAAACCCGTTTGGCCAACAATAGGCCTAAATATAAAACACAATGATTTAGGCCTACCATTAAATCAAAGTTTACCTGTAGTACATTCTACACCAAAAGTCCGGAATAAAAAAGTAAGAAATACAACACCTAATCTTGAAAACTATTATTCTGTACATAAAGATGTTGAAATCAGCAATCGTTATGAAGCACTTGCGGTGGAAGATGATGATGTGACTGCAGGAGAAGAAAAAGGGAAAGAAGATACAACAAAACTGTCTCATCCAAATAACTTTAGGCCTAAAACCATGAAAAGTAAGAAGAAACTACTAATATGTGCTGATAGTCATGGCCGTGACTTGGCATGGCATTTAAATACAGTGCAAAACACACATGAAGCAGTGGGTTTTGTCAGGCCTGGTGGTCTCACTAGACAAATTATTAATGAAAATAATATCATCCAAGAAAACCTAAACAAAAGTGATGTGTTGGTGTTAGCTTGTGGAAGTAATGACGTAGCAAAAAACGAAGCAGATAAGGTTTTTGAGACTCTCACAGAAATTTTAAATAAAGCCAAAAACACCAATGTAGTTTTAGTAGACCTTCCAATACGATATGACTTACCACAATGGTCATGTGTAAACAAAGAGGTCATAAAAACTAATGAGCGTCTTATAGAACTTAGTAAACAATATGACAATGTCACAGTAGTTAAGGCAAGTGGGGCATGCAGAGGTTTCCATACTAGACAAGGACAGCACCTTAATCACAATGGAAAGAAATGGCTAGCCAATCTAATTGCTGACCAAGTGATTTAGGTTTCCATACTAGACAAGGACAGCACCTTAATCACAATGGAAAGAAATGGCTAGCCAATCTAATTGCTGACCAAGTGATTTCATCGTCATTTTGTGCCAGAGAATGTCTGCGGAGTCCAGGAGAGGATCAACCACCTGTTCCAGGAACGGAGTCTTTGTTGCTGGGAAACGGTTCGCCACCAACACTCGACAGACAGCCTTAAAGTTATCTTCAACCAGTCTTAGTGTTTTTCATTGTAATATAAGGTCAGTTAGAAATAAGTTAGATGTACTTAATGTGTTTTTAGTTGGCCTAAACTGTGATATATTAACGCTAAATGAGCATTGGCTGTTTGAGGAAGAATCCTCCTTATATGTTCCTCTTGGATATAATTTGGGTAATATTTGTGCAAGAAGTAGTAATCAAAACAGGGGCGGTGGAAGTGCTATTTTGGTTAAGCAAGGTATTGAGTTTCGAGCTATTGATTTAAAACAATTTTATCACGATAATATTTTTGAAGTAACTGCCATTCTTTTACCAAGTATTAATACAATTGTTACCACATTATACAGAACTCCAGATTCCAATATTCATCAATTTTTAACTGTCTTTGAATCCTTATTGCTACACTTGAATAAAAAATATAATGGGTTGAAATTTATAATATCAGCTGATTTTAATATCAATATTTTGTCAAAATCACAAGAAAAAGAACCATTTTTAAATTTATTGCGTTCTTTTGACTTTCACTGGTTGAATGAGGAGCCAACTAGAGGAGACAAGTGCTTAGATAACATTGTAACAAACTTTGACAGAAATATTGTAAATTGCCGTGTGATAGAGCCTCATTTGTCGGATCATTCTGGGGTGTGCGCACAGTTCAATGACATTTTTGCTCACAATGTAATCCCTGGCAGTTTTTCAACCAAGAATATAAGAGATTTGTCCCCCACAGCAATCTTAAATTTTAAAAACAAATTGTCTCAAATTGATTGGGTAGAGTTAAGTAACTTTAAGAATGTAGATTTAGCTTTTAAGAATTTTATTTTCTATTGACAAATTCATTTAATGAATGCTGTAGAGTTAAGCAAATAAAAGTAGGCCAAAGTACTTGTAAAAGGCCTAGTCTAAAATGGTATTCACCAGAGTTAAAGAATTTTAAAGAGTATGTCACAGCTTTTTATGATAGATATAAGAATAGTAAGGGTACAGAAAATGAAACGGTTTACAAACAAGAGTATTTAGTTGTAAAGAGAAAATATAAAAACAAAATTAACGATAGTAAGAAGGCTGCAAATGAACAATATATTTCAAATTCTACCAATAAATGTAAGGCAGCATGGAATTTAATAAAACATGAAATGTACTCTAAAGCAAGAAAGCATGAAGAGTTATTGGACTCTGATACCTTCAATAATTTTTTTGTTAATGTAGTTAGTAATTTAAATAGTTGTAAGGATAAAAATGTATCAAACAGCAGTGCTTTAGAATTTACAAAGAAATTTGTGCTTAACTGTAAAAGTAACTGTGATTTTTTAAAGTGGCAGAGAATTGATGTTATGGATGTAATGAAAAGTGTTACTAATCTAAGTTCATCCTGTAGTGAGGATTTTTATGGTTTGTCGAATAGAGTCATGAAAGAAATTATTCCTGAGATAGTGTTACCTTTGACTAATCTGTTCAATAATATGCTGGAGCAAGGAGTGTATCCAAGTGCACTTAAAGTCGCCAAGGTGATACCAGTTTATAAAAAGGGGGACAAACTGAGCCCTTCAAGCTATCGACCAATCTCTCTTGTTCCCATAATAAGTAAAGTATTTGAGTCATGCATTAAAGGTCAACTAAGTACATTTTTTATTAGTAATAATTTATTTTGTAATGAGCAGTATGGTTTTATGCCTGGGAAAAATACAGTCAAAGCGGTAGAGTTTATGATAGATAAAGTGTTAATGAACTTTGAAAATAAACTTTTGTCATCTGCAATATTAATTGATTTAACTAAAGCTTTTGACTGTATGAATCACAAGCTCCTGGCAGAAAAATTGTTTTGTTATGGTGTTAGAGGTAAGGAATTAAGATTAATTATGTCATATTTAGAAAACAGAGTACAAATGGTTGTCCAGGGTGATGATAAATCTAGCTTCAAGGAGATAAAGATGGGTGTGCCTCAGGGATCTGTACTTGGACCTTTACTTTTTGTTATTGCTGTTAATGACTTTGCCTTTAATGTTCCTTGTACATCAATATTATATGCAGATGATACAACCCTTTTTAATTGCAACAAGAACTTAAATGAACTCAAAACAATGGAAAATAAAGCACTAGAAGTAGCACAAAAATGGTTCAAGGCAAACTTTTTAATTGTAAATGGTCAAAAGACTGAACAGATAACATTTTCATTGAATTATGAGATTTATAAAGACGTAGCACCTGTTAAGTTGTTAGGGATACATGTTGATAGTAGGCTAAGTTGGGATTTCCATGTTGAACAACTATGTAAAAAATTGTCAAGAGTTATTTTTCTTCTAAGAAAATTGAAAAACATTGTTAGTGAGAACATGCTTATAACTGCTTATTATGCTTTTTTTCATTCTCATCTAAGATATGGCATAACCTTATGGGGTAATTCTTCTGATGCACAAAAGGTTTTTATATGGCAAAAAAAGGCAGTGAGAATAATAAAGAATGTATCTGACAGAGAGTCATGTGTGCCACTTTTCAAAGATCTAAAAATAATGACTCTTTCAAATCTATACATTTTTTCCTGTTTAATGGATGTAAAGGAGTTGCTAAGTAAATTTACCATTAGAAAAGAAACCCATAATTACTCTACTAGGAAAAATTACCTTCTTGATTTGCTTTCATTTAGACTTGAAAAAACTAGAAGTAGTCATATATACATGAGAATTAAACTGTTCAATAAATTGCCAGAAAATGCATGGTATGTACCCTTAAAAAAGTTTGAAAATTTGATAAAAATATGGTTAAAGGAAAATGTTTTTTATACTATAGACGAATTTTTGGCCTGTGATATTAGTACTTTAAGAATTTTATGATAGTTATCTGTTATTTTTTTTTATCATTTTATCTGCAACTAATTATTAAGAAACTGTTATTGTTATTATCTTTGTTTTTGTTGCTGTTATATTGAAGTTATATGTGAAGATAGATTAGTGACTTTGTCAATTGCACATTTTGTGTTTAACGACAATAAAAATTCTTGATTCTTGATTCTTATATCATGCACGGTGCCTTGTCATGTCACAACACTTGCAACTGCAGCAACTCACCTCAACAGTGTTCTGAATGTGTCCAGGTATATATCATGCACGGTGCCTTGTCATGTCACAACACTTGCAGTTGCAGCAACTCACCTCAGCAGTGTCCTGAATGTGTCCGGGTATATATCATGCACAGCAGCTTGTCCTGCCACAACACTTGCAGTAACAGCAACTCACCTCAACAGTGTTCTGAATGTGTCCAGGTATATATCATGCACGGTGCCTTGTCCTGTCACAACACTTGCAGTTGCAGCAACTCACCTCAGCAGTGTCCTGAATGTGTCCGGGTATACATCAGGCACGGTCTCTTGTCCAGGCACAACACTTGCAGTTGCAGCAACTCACCTCAGCAGTGTCCTGAATGTTTCAGGGTATATATCGGGTACGTCAACTTGTCCTTTCTCCGCCAACTTGCTGTCTTCTAGCTCCAGCCTCAGCACAACACTGTGGGCCATCAGCATCTCTTTCACCACTCCGATCTTCTCCTGTCAAATTGATTAAACCTTAATCAGACTGAAAGTAAACCAATATACTGGACTGAGATTTGGCCTATGATATATAAAAATATACACGAGGTAATCCAAAAATAAGAACTTATAAAATCCACCACAATCAACCAAGTTGTCCAGTAGTTAATATGAAACAGATTATACATTACATAATTATAAGTCGTTCATCCGGACTCATACGATGGACTTCCGGTTTAAATGTTAATTCTAGATCAATTTTGGTCAGCCGGTAGTTGTGTCTCCCCCCCCCCCCCCATTCAAGTAAGGATATATTACCTCGTAGGCCTATTGATGAGGCAATACAACAGCAAACAAGATATAGAAATTCTGTAGTAAATAATCCCAATAAATAAATATTCAAATTCTTGACTAAATCAAGATGAACTTTCTCCCTAACTTGTGACAAACCACTGTCCAACTCCTGGCCTGCCTGGACTACGGAAGGAATACTCAAGTAGCACGGAAAAGTAACAAGTAACCCCACTTGATAACCTACTCACGTTTCTTCCTCCAATCAGACATATTTGAACCATTAAAAGTTTAACAATTTTATTTGTCGTCCCTCCAGCATCAATTTGATTTATTACTTTCAGTTTACTCTCAACTGAAACCAAAATCTGTTTGCCTTTTCACTTATTATTAATTTAGTAAATTGTTTTGAACATAACCTATAGTTGCAGTACCAAGACTGGTAGTTGGAAAGCAGGGATTTAATTCCACTGCCTCTTCTATCAGATCAAAATATTACAAAAAGCAGCTTGATGATATAAAATGTGAAACTAAATGGGCTAATCCGCAAATATTAGTTTTTTTTTTTTTTACTGAAATAATCAAGCTCATCTGTATGGATGAAGAAGATTAACCAGAGTCTACTGTATTTATTGAGGTTTCAAAACGAATTAGTAAAGAAGTGTATCTAAATGTTATTGGGGTGAATGCACCAGTTGTCACTAATGAGATTGAATAAATTAAAGTACATTAAGTAAAATTATAAAATGTATTTGAATTATTATTATACATATGTACGGTACTCAAAGTCTTCACAAACCGGGGAAATTTAGTTTTACTCGATTACGTTACTACCATATGATGGTCACAGGGAATTTTTAATTCTGTCACGACTGACATTTGGCTGCAGACCAAGCTCCTGATACTAGATGCTTGCAAGGCAAGTAAAATTTTAAATTCTTAGCAACATTCTTGACAGTTTAATAGCATTTCAGAATGGTCAGTGGTTATTCTGAACAAACTGAACCAACGAATTTAATATACCTAAACTATAATTTTTTGTTTATTTTTATATCAATTAATATTTATAATTGGACGCTTATTGGATCACAAAAGTTATATTTCACTAGTATTCGACCAGTTGGTCGCTTACTGTTGTAAGATTTGTTCACTTTTGTGTGCCTGGTACTGCATCTTATTGGCCTACTCTAAAACAATTGGTGTAGGCCTAATAAAATCATTGTTAAACTAATATGTAACTAATGTATTTTATAGTTGACTTTGAACTTGAAAAAATTTATGACAAAAAAGTTTAGGCTACTTAAGATTATTGCGTTTTTGTGCCACATAACAGCGTACCGGTAGGTTTTAAAATATAAACGTTTTGGAATCTATGAGTATTAAATTGTATTCATCATTTAAAAAAAGAATTTGCTTTCTCATTTTTGCTTTCTCATAAGGAAAAAAAAATACCACAAGTTCTATTCCTTTAACTTTGAATAATTTTTCCAAGGAATAACATTTTCTTTTATGATAGGCTTCACTTTTGGCACCTTTCTATGGTAAATTCTATTAATGCTTTGTTATATTTTAATGGTTCCGTCTTGAGTTCTTCAGTTGGAGTATAGTATAGGTGTTCTCGGTTTTAGCATTGAGTACTATATATAAACACACACCGAATATAGACTTATTCTCATAGCTTAAGTGTGTTTACGGTGTTGCGATATCCCCCCGCGAACACGATGAAGTAGGCATGTGATATGTAAATTAGTACTACCGGTACCACACTTCTTAATCAAGGATTAAACATTTATAAATGAGGGTTGTTGTTTATTTTGTGAGCAAAGTGTTTTTGCAATACTGTAAATTGAGCTGAATAATTACTATATCGATTGCAATGCCTCTGGAAACCTCGATTGCAAACTAGAACCTGCCAGATTTTGGTATCCAACAAAATGCATTGGAAGTCTGTCACATTAGTTAATGTATACAATATATCCTTTATTATCTCTGTTTCCAATTTCCATATAGAATTTCATATAAGGCATTGACAAAATTCCCACTTAATATTTGTTTGGAATCTGTAATGAGTTAGGCCTACATTGTTCAGCTGACTGCGCCAGTAACCGACCAGTATTTGCACCTGTGGTCGGATATTGGAGCGGCGATTGTAGGCCTTTTGCCAGAGTAAGCTTGTTTTAAGTATTAAAGAACCAGGGGGACCGAGCTTATGCTCAGTAAAATGATTACTTTCATTTCTCACACAAAGCTCGTTTGATTCGCTCACTCGCCAGGCTGAAGGGTGCTGCACTTTGGTATTTCATTTTCCTAAGCCACAAGTTAAAGATGTACTACATTGATTTATACCTACAAATATCAGCTGATTTTTGTTCAATTTAAACATACAACCTGTTCAAACATTGCTTATATTAGTTTAACAATGATTTTATTAGGCCTGCACCAATCCATAAAATTAATATTAGCCTAAGGTCAAGTTTGTATTAAAAGCTATTAGAGTAGGCCTATTAAAGCTTTTTAAAAACCTGAATTTGTATTTTTTTCTTCTTCAACTATAAATCATAGTATGTTGAACATGTTTATAAAATCATTAAAGTCAATATATTAATTCAGTAAAATATATAATTCTAGTGGTAGGTAACTGCAGCAGCAATGTCGGTTATTGGCGAAAGAGGTCGGTTATTGGTTTTGCACAATTTTTTAAGGCCCCAAAAAAGTTACTCAGGCGTTTTTGATGGAAATAAAAATATTTATAGTTTAATAGAGGCCCTACTAGATAAAGTTTCTAAACTATTGGTGCATTCACCCTATTAACTAAATCAAATATTAAAGATCATATTTCCAATAAAATCATATTGTTTTAGTCACACATTTCAATTTGCATTAAAAATTCTTACTTTCCTGTCTACTAAAAGAATAACCTGGGAATCAGTTCTGCCTACAGCAGTTATGGCTTCTAAAGTGATAGTGCCTTACCGGTTCAATATGGTTTTTATTTCCCACCAGGAAGAAACAGTCATACTGTATTTGAGTTTTGACGAGAACAGGAACGCGATATAATCAGGGTCTTCAGCTGCGCTCTCCGTAGACATCTAAAACACAATTGGACCATGAGGTTACCGTAATCGATTTAAAAATTTTTGGGACCCATACATAGCCTAATGAAAAAATCTACATATTTTTATTTTTCCATTTGAGTTTTCGTTAGAGGTTTCTTAGAGGTTTTTCACTTTACTTATATTTAATGCTAAAACACTTCTAGGCCAGGGGTGTCATGGTGCCGGAACGCGCCGGAATGACGTTCCGGCACTGGTTTTGGACTAAAGTGGAAATTTAAAAAAATTTTATAAAAAAGTATGGTAATTGTAAATTTAAAAAAATATTTCTCCATGCAGACAAAACATATGCTGTACTAAAGAGAACTAAAAATAATTTTGTGCATAATAAGTTAATAAAATATAGTTACCTATATAACAAGAATGAATATACCGTATCATAAAAGTTGCCAAAATCTGGAGAACTACGCCACTTCAACATGAGTAAACAGAACGTGAGTTAGGCTAACTTATCTAAAGAACAACGTATAGCCTACTGTGGATCAGGAATGTCTTCAAAGTTAGCAATTATGCAGCGCGGAGTAGGCTAACATCGTTTGCGGCCAGTGATGTATAAGGTATGAACGTAGTCCAATGGAGTATTGAATAGCTGATTCCCCCCTCACCACCCTTATCTAACATTGTTGTCAGTTTTTATTAATAATCACGTTTCAGATTTAGTCTACTACACGTCACCATGAATATATGGTAACTTACGGTACAGAAAAGCTCGATTTGGCAACACCACACTGACTCTCATCGGATTACTTTGGTGTGCTTATGTGCTTTACTCTAACTTAGTAATGTCTGCTTAAGACCTCACACCACTATTAAATTGTACGACCTATGAATTGTACTTTATTTGGAAACCCCGTTTCATGAACCATAATTCATGAAATAAAGCCTTTTATAAACAAAAAATATTTGTAAACCACCAATGGTTTTTATTTGTTTAACAGCATTATAAGTGTTTGCCATATACATTTATTTTTTATCCCAACCTAAAATACACTGTAAAACAAAGAATATTTGTCGGTAATAAATAATATTCGTGTGAGTATGTCTGTATTATTTCTGCAGTATTTCAATATACTAAATATGTACGTTTTGACTCAAGCTAGCATAGCATGAATATAACCTCAAAAAGCTTTTCTTGTGTGTTGTTGGGGGGGGGGGGGGTTGTAGGCCTCCAAATACCTCAATTCTGGGCCAATTGCACCGTTCCGCCGTGACTGCAATAGTTGCTATGACACCACTGTTATAGGCACAAGTGTTAAAGACTCTAGTTGGGTGTTTTCAGAAATCTTGGAATCTACCGGTGACAGCATTAATGTTCATGGCTCCATTCCGGCAACAATGATAACCATTCCAAGTTGTCCAACGCTTTCTAACAGTTTAAAATTTATGCATACACTTAAAGACCAAAACTAGTCTGAGCCTATGAATACTAACGGAATGGTGGTTGGTTTTCGTATGCCCCAATTTTTTCAATAGACCGTGAAGGAGTAGACTGAAGGAGAAAGGACCGGTGATGGCTGATAATCAGCTGCTTTGGTGTCTGTACAATACAAGACTGACTGAAATTAGTGTACAGCAACATAAACATAGTCTAAATGTAACGATTTAGTATGGTCGTGGTGTAGTACTCTTTACTACACTTTAATCTATATATAGGCCTATTTTCGAAAGTGAATCGGTCCCACCAAATGTCTCAAAGTAGAAAAAAGGTTAGGGTTATGTGTGATAGTTCATTTTGAAGCTTAAAAAATCAATTAACTTACCTTAAAGTAACAAATTACAAAACTAAATAAAAAAAATTATCTAATATGGTACATCGAATAAAATTATTATCAACCAAACATTTATTACACCGTGACGTGAATGGGAACCATAACCTAAAAATGACAACCGGAACCGGAACCGACAACGTTAATGTTTTTTTTTCTCTCTTCTAGTTCACCGAGAGGTTGGCTTTGGTGTTTGAAAATGAAACCACGAGTTTCAATTACCACCTATTAACATTACAAATGTTAATAATATACACCACCTATTAACGTTAACGTTCAGTCCGTTAAAAGCTTGCTCTGGTTGCTGATTTTTTTATTCTTTCTTTTCAAGCCGAAATAGATTGGCGGATAACTTCCATGCAATTGGAAAACAAGATAGACCCAAGGAGGTTATACGGTAAGTAAAGCCGTGTCCGCACTGGCCGAACATGTTCGCCGAACAAAGTTCTTCAAAACTTATGTTTGTTCGTTGCTAACCATTTAGAATGTAAATCATATGGCCTGTAATTGTTCGTTAGGAATGTTTGTTGATTTTTTGTGTTCGCCGAACAAGTTGGCCACGAATGTTCGGCCAGTGCGGACGCGGGTTTATATGAGGCGTCCCTTGAAAAAAAAAAAAAATCAAAATCAAAATCAAATCTTTATTGTCATGGACATTATACATGTATTGACAGAGTCACAAAGCAGAAAATAAATTCATTGTCAGAGATTTGCTTAAGTTAAAGCTAAAATTATAATATAAAATCTAAAATTAACGTTTCAAGGCATTTACTCTAGACTGCACTGAGAAATAGAGCACATTTACAATCTAATATCACAGACAAAATTTGACCATTAATTAACTGAGTAACAGATTTTAAAGAGAATTTTAAATAAATAAACTAACAAAATAAATAACAAAAATTAACAAAGTAATCAACATTAAGATAAAATATAAAAAATATTTACAGATTAAAATGTAAAACAGTCAAGTTAAAATGTTATGTCAGGATGTACTAGGAACTCTTCAATACAGTAAAAGGATTTTTTAAAAGCCACTTACTAAACTTCTTAAGGAAAACTTGCTGCTGATACTTGCTTATATTGTTAGCTAATTTATTATAAACCTTTTTGCACATTATGACATGGCTATTCAGAGATTTACTTAAACGACAATGCTGGAAACTAATTTTTTCCTTGTTTCGAGTGTTATGGGAATGGATGGCCTCATTCAGTATCATTTCTGGTAACCTTTTTAAAGAATAAACTACAAGTTCAAAAATATACAAATTAATAACAGTACTTATCTCCAACTTAATAAAAATAGGCTTACAATGCTCAAGAGGAGCTGAACCATCAATCATTCTTACAACTTTTTTTTGCAATCTTAAAATTTCAACGATTCTTGGAGAGTTGCCCCATACCAACAAGCAATATTTCATTATTGACTGAAAGAAAGCAAAATAAGCCATTCTATGTATTCAGGTGATACACAATGTTTCAATCTCCCTAACAAGTAAACCACTCTAGACAGCCTAGTTTTAACACTATCTATATGAGGACCCCAGGTAAGCTGATGATCTACAAAAACTCCTAAGAACTTAGCTTTAGTGACAGTTTCCATTTCAATAATATTACTATCATAAGGTCTTAAACTAAATATTATATTCTCGGTTTTACTCTTGTTTAAAAGATAGCCATTTGCTCTAAACCAAGTTCCAGCCTCTTCCAATGAGTTATTCACTAAGTTTTTTAATTCTAAAACATCATCCTTGCCAAAACTCGCCTTCTTCAGTTAGCCAATTTTTTTAGGAAACACGAAAAACGTATTGTAAACTAAAACCCGGATATTTTAGAATGATTTTATTCAAATAATGATCAAAGTTTAATAAATACTGTTATTATCACGGATATTTTGTTTGGGATTAGGTAAGTTTTCCACTAACACATAATGGTTAAGACTAGTTTTGCTTATACCATTGGATTCGTTGGGTTAGACTGCGATCAACATATCTGTACGTTTTAATCTACATCGGCCCACAGGGCTACGCCCTATAGGCTTTCAAAGTTTCAATTATAATCTTATGGGAGAAAGATAATTTATTGAACCATTAGACAGCTGTTGTAATAACAAATTAGCAATGCAGAAAAAACATATGATTCAGTTTATAACATATTGTTTAAGGGGGGTCATGAGGTTGAATTTTGAAAAAAAATCATTTTTTAGTTTATTTCATATTTTTGTTCCCTGATTAATTACGAATTATTTCCTGCAAATTTCATAAAAATAGGTCAAAGCAAACAGTTTTTATTTATTATTATATAGTCGTATGTTCAGGGGATTTTCAGCACTTTGAGTGAGGTTCCGCGCGCAGTGTATGGAAATAATCGCGATTTTCCGAAAGTTTGTTTTTTTAACACGTATGTACCTTTTTCTCAAAAACGGTTAAAGATAGGATCCTGAAATTTTTACCACACTTTCAAATCACCTATTTACACATATTTATAACATTTCATAAAGATAAAAACCAAAACAATATAATTAACCTCATTACTACATTATAATTTTTGAAATTTTTTAATATATTAACATAATTTTTTACTGTGTTTATAATTTTTAACACAAATCAACCAAATGTTATAAATATTTGCATAATAGTATGATCAATACAGGGTAAAAATTTCATTCTGATATCTTTTATGGATCCTGAGAAAAAGGTACACAAAATTAGTGAAATTAACATGGCGGAGATACAACCTCATGAACCCCCTTAAACGAAATGGGTCCAAATACGGGTACACGGAGTACATAACGGGTACGATATATACCGTAACAACACTATATTACTCTATTTTACATTTGGATTATTACTTGATACTTGAAGCCTTAATCCTTGACCGACAAAGTCGGATAGATTGCGTCAGATTTTTAAATTTACATTGCACATAAACCTATATTTACAGAAACAAACTAACTAAATTCTTTGTGGCGGACGTGACTTTTAAATGTTGCTGAAAACCAAAAAGCGGCACCTCACTAAGTTCCCTCAGTTCGTAAAGTGGCCTCTCTATGAGACGCTTGCGCAGCACAGTCTTAAATTTTGTTGAGTCCAACTCACGCACACTATCCGGCAGAGTGTTAAAGATTTTTATGGCCAATCAAGGATAGCTCTTTAGTGTGTGGCTGAGTCAACACCTCGGCATATCCAGGTCGCGTCCTCTGCGGGTCTTTCAAACCATTAGGTAATGACCAAATTAAAAATTATCAATCAAGGTAAATCTAAAACCATAAATTCTACCCTAGTTTGCTTTGAAATTCCTTACAGTATTTTAGTAATAGTTGAGACAAAAAATCTCCAGCGTAAACAAGAACAATTAATTGTTGTTTCCTGCAGCGTTGGCAACACTTGCATTTAACAAAGAGTAAAATGTTGGTTTTTTTTAACACTTTTCAACCAACAAAACCTTTGTGGTGACAGAAACTGACACCATTGCTCTTATGGGATGTAGCTCACCTGGCACTACAGTCATCTTGAACTCCTCCTACTTTCAACCCATTTTCAAGTTTTTGGTGTCAAGGCTTGGTCTGTAGTTGTTTCCGCCAAAAACTGATGAGGATCGAACTGAAAATAAAGGCGTTATCCACCATTGAAATCTCAAAATTTCCCACTAAAATAACATTGGGATGGAATTATTAACATCTGTTAATAATCAGCTGTAAATACGTGCAGTTATTGGTGAATACAGATATGCAGCACATTGTGGGATTGGTCGGATGTCTTTGATTGAGAGCTAAAGCAACATTTGTACTGTATTAAAATAAATTGCTCGATTTCCAGCAACACAAATACTAGTACTTATTTAATCCGCTGCGGGGTTTTTTGTGTAGAGAACTCCTCTTACAATTCTCAACCAATTTTCAAGTTTTTGGTGTCGTTGGATAGGGCTTGGTCTGTGGTAATAATAAATGCATCGACGCCTTAGAGGGTGGTGATTCACCTATCATCGGCTGCTTCATTGACCTCTCTAAGGCGTTTGATTGCGTCAATCACAAAATTTTGATTAGAAAGCTTGAACAATTAGGAGTCGGGCAGGTGATTCTGGGCTGGCTGACGTCTTACCTGACAAACATAAAGCAATCAACCACAATTAACTTCACTTCAGTTTCTGGTTAAAAAAAAAACAGTTATTCTCACAAACTTCACACAATTCGCTAGGAGTTCCGCAGGGCTCAATTTTAGGCCGATTCTTTTTTAGTGTACATTAACGACATATCCCAATCCTATTAAACTCACAAATCTCTGACTTTTTTGCAGACAACACATCACTTTTAACACATAACAAAAAAAAGGAGACGTTTTGCCAACTCGGTGCCATCTCTCAATACTTTTAAAACTTTAAAATCAATCCAAATAAAACAGATTATATGTTTACCACCTTGCAGAAGAGAAATCGTCTGATGGGGCCTGGCTCTTTAACTCTATTAGTTTTTCAAAATGAAAACCTCCTTGAACAATCCCCTTTTGTAGATTATCTAGGAGTGAGGCTGGACGATAGTTTGAGGTGGACGAAGCACATTGATGAACTTGCTTCAACTTTAACTTCTAATATTTTTGTACTAAGGAATCTAGCTGCTTTTAAAAATATTGCTCTTTGTAAGTTAGTGTATTTTAGTTGAAATGAAAGTCATATAAGGTATTCAAAGTCAATCGGTATTCAAGGTATTCTACTTTGGAATCTGTCAAGTAAATTCAATCTCAGAAGAAATTTTATTATTCAGAAAAAACAATTAGGGTCATCTCTAGGCTTAAATGGAGATTCCTGCAAAGAAAATTTTTAAGAATTGCAATACCTATCTTTTTATCTTCAAAACAATCTCATCTGTAATGGACAATAATCTGATACAGCCTCATAATATTCCTCACTTTATAAAAATAAAAATGTAAATCCGTCAATACAACACAACTTGAAACTCTTTGAAACAAAACCTAGCTATGTAGGAATCAAATTTTTCACACAACTGCCACAGGAAAAAAGGCATTAGAGAAATCAACAAATTCCAAAAATTTTAAAACAACATCTTTTGCATGAGTGTTTTTATAATTTTCCTGGTTTTTTAAACCTTTCCACAACAAATAATGCTCATTACCCCCAGCTCGACCTTAACCTAACATGAAATCATGATTGAATCATGAATAAATAAATACGGTAAATATTTATAGCTTTCACAAAATAATTTTCATCAGCATTGAATGTTTTATATGTGCTAAATTATAATCTAAGTAGTAGTTCCACCTGATCATCTTCTTTTGACCACTTAGGTTTGTGTAACTGTCGTCTTTTAATTTTCTAACGATTCTGCGTCTAAAATATTCTTGCATTGAATAAATTGCATATTCAATGAGATACTTTTACTAAAATTTGATTTAAAACTGTAAAAGTCATTTATAAATAAATTTTTTAATTGATTTGGCAATTTATTTAACAGTCTTCTTCCATTATACAGTATAAGTGAAGTTCAAAAAGAGATGTTCGGTGGTAATTTACAGGTAATATATATTTTTCCCGAAAATGTAGACCATAGGCTATATAGTTTGTTCATCACCTTGGAATAGATTTATATTCTTTATCACAAAATTTAAAGTTTCATAAATGTATATTAATCAAAATGTGATAGTTTATGCTTTTTTTTACTGGCTTACAACAATCTCGTGGCTGTGGTAAATAATCCTTACACCTTTTTGCAGTTTAAATATTTTACCAACATTGGCATTGGCCATTCCCCAGATTGATATTCCATATGATGTGTGGAATAAAAAGAGCATGGTATACATTCATCAGTACTTTTCCTTTACAAAATTTAGACAGTCTTGTTATCATAAAAAATTTGTTCACAATCTGTTGCAAATAAAATCAATATGTTTATCAAATTTTCATCCACTAGAAAGGCGTACAAATTATGCAGTCTACTTTTTCAATTACATTATCATGTATCGTCAAATTTACAGGGCTTATTTGGTGGTTTAATTCTAAATCACATGAATTTTGTTTTTCAAAATCTCATCTAAAATAAAATCAAGGAGGGTAAACTAGAAAAAGGGCCTATTTATCTTGAGGTAACTTTGCAAATTCAACAAAAATCACTTGGCAAGGACTGTTTATTGTTCCTTCTTTGAAACGCAAAAAACTATTGAACAATCCTTTGGGATCAACCAAGGGATTTTTCTTAAAAAAAAGGCCAAAGCTAATTTGGCCTCGCCAGTTGTTCATTGTCAAGACACTTTGACAGCTAAACATTTTAACTGTTCCAATCGTTTTCATTTTTACTTTCTCCCCCTATACCATAGTATATGGAGAAAGTATTGTATTCGTAAAAATTTTCCAATTCCTTTGATTATGTATATATTCATTTTGGAGCCCCTTTCCCCCCTATAAATGTATATATTGAGAAAGTAGTGGTTTCATCAACATTTTAAAATTTGAGTTGTTGGTAAATTTATCCATTTTGGCGCCCTCAGAGTCCAAAAAAGTGGTTTTCAGAGTGATGTCTGTCTGTGTGTGTCTGTGTGTGTGTGTGTGTGTGTGTGTGTGTGTGTGTGTGTGTGTGTGTGTGTGTGTGTGTGTGTGTGTGTGTGTGTGTGTGTGTGTGTGTGTGTGTGTGTGTGTGTGTGTGTCTGTGTCTGTGTGTCTGGATGTAAACAGAGCTAGAGAATTCCTCAATGGTCCGATTTTGGTGAAACTTGGTATGTAGGTTCAAACCCACAATAATTCCAGGCGTTTTTTCATTTTTTTTGAATTTTTTATTTTTAAGGGTAGTTTACCCTAAAAAACGTGAAAAATCAAAATTTCTCAAAACGGCTCTAACGATTATGATTAAAATTTTGTGGTTTATTAGATTAAAATGCTGAATAAAATGAAACCACCCGCATCTCCGGGAAAATGCGCGTTCAAAAGTTATAGAGCAAAATGTGTTAAAAAACTCAATTTTTGGATGCAAAAACTCGTGCTGCTCACCCGGTGGCTATCCGACTGAGCCATCAAGACATTAATGTTTTGAGGCTTTTAACACCTTTTCATATTTTTGGAGAAAGTATGTGTCAGTTATCTGATACCGTTTATTTAAAGTATTATTTATATTAAAAAGGAAAATAAACTCCCAACCTAAAAAAAATACAAGTACAACACTTTTTTAAATCAAACTTTTCAGAACTTCACAAATTGTCAATATATCAACGCAAAGAGGAATATATGGTGAAAACACAAACCCTTTCAAGCCCTGCCTAGTGAACTTAACATTTCAAAGATCCAGTTTAAAGCTATATCTTGTTGAACATACTTTTTATGATATTGAAAGCTATATGGAGTTCGGAAAATTAACTGCCATTCCCACTTACATGGCATACCTAGCCTAGATTGTCCTGACCCCCTCAGGCAAGATAGACAAGCTCAACACCGTTTCGGTAGATCACTGACCGCCAAGGGATGTAAGATGTGAAAGTGTTGTAAGACTTATTTTGCACAGTATTACAACTATACAACACATAAGAGTAAATATTAAGTTTATTATAAAGAAATGGTAACTGAGTTTTATTAATTGAAAGTTTTTCCCGTGATGCAGAAGAAGAATCCACATGGTAACACTGACACCCGATTTACGAGACGTTCTATTCTCACCTCACCGGAGACGAATAAAACGTAGAGCTGCTGTACCGTACAATGATGAATGTTGACCCATGACAGCCAAACAACTCCGTTGAACTGGTTCTTCTGGAGTCATCCTGAACTGGATGGCGGAACATTCATTGGGAAGCACGACTTTTAGCAGCATGTAGAGGAATGCTTTAATAGGATAACAGAGCCTGAACATGCTCAAAGATATGTTCAACCAAAGCTAAAACCAATGATATCGATCAACAACTTGACAGTCGATTGTAATTTCTTATAAACCATTTATGACATTTTATCTGGCCTGTTAGAAAGTCACTTGATGGTTACTAACCAGAGGTAGTTGTGTGCTGACCCAAAGCCACATTAGATTAACTTACCTCGTACCGGTACCTGAATTGCTCTTTCAACTAGTAGCCAATAATATTCAGTTTTAGCTGCTTTTATGAGTTTTTGCTTTTGAAAAACTATAAATTTAAATACTTAACATACGATTAACACAGTATATACTTCAGTAAATGTAAATTGTTATTATCGTAATGAATATTCTTTGTTGTAAATCTTTGGTAACTTAAATCCTGTTCTTGGAGATTCATCCAGATTGTCATCGGCGTTGGCTGTCTTCAGGATGCCAGAAGACTTTCCGGACATAGGCTAACAGTAGTCTATTTGATGAGGGCGAGACTCATATTCAATAGCCTTGGGTGAGAACATCAAGGAGCTAGGTTGGTTTGTAGATGTGTAGGTGAGAGGATTTTAAAATTCAACAATGTTTGGGATGTTATTCTCTGGCTTCGTGATTCATGGACTCGGTTAAACTATTAAAACTATTTGACCTTTGTAAGCTCTTTAATCGTCTTGAATTTACTAACTAAATTCTCTCCCAATAGTTGAAATTTCAAAGAAATTAGGAGCATTTGGATTATTTTTTTATCAGAATATTTAAGCGTCTTTTTTTTAAAGATTTTAAATTGTGCTGAAACGAACACATGTTCTTGTGTTGTAGTTCTAAACTGAGTTAATGTAACTTATTGTGGAGTGTGTTTTTATGGAAACTCATCTATATTTCTAAAAGAAAATGATGGTTTATTTGTTTAGGCCTATTTATATGTCTGTGATCAATGGATAAACCACTGGACCGTTTGTCATGAAACTTTTGGTACATACATGAAAGATTTTATGGAGAAGGTTTATAAGCCATTAGTTTATGTATAGCCCTCAGGGCTTAGCCCCAGGACCGTCATAAACATACCCATGTCGGGGTTTTTTGGAGTATTTGGTCAGTTGTTTATAAACACAACATATGGCTTAATATGTTTGTATAGTAGGCGTCACGAAAATGCAAGCTTCGAAATTTAAACAGCTGGCAGCTCATTTACATTGGCCTTACCTAGCGATGTTGCCAATTTTATTCGATTGAGTTGCCAGATGTAAAATGTTTATCAAAACAAATTATTTTGGTTTGATTTTTACGATTACTGTTTATGTTTCAGTATTGGTTATAATATCAACAACTTTATAATCTCGTAATTTTACTTTATTTATTTGAATTCAAACTTCGATTTTGTATTTTATTGTTATTTTTATCACTTTTACATATATTTAATAATTAGTATTTAATATTTATTTGTGTTTTATACGTTAGATTTGTTTTCCTTTTTATAAAATCAGCAAAATAGGCCTACGGGTTTGGCTACAATGAGTAGTGATGAGTTTTTGGAATGTGAAGATAATATTCTGCCTGAAGTGTTCTCAAGAGGAAGCAGATATGGAAAGAAAGACTTGAGCAATGACGCTAAAGAAATAGTTGCGAATGTGTACAACTTTTTACAGCATTTACCTAAAGAACCAGAAGTTTTAGAAGCAGTAAATCTGAAACAAGTGCAAAAATTATACGGCGTTGCTTGTGGAGTTAGCCGAAGTACCGTGCAAAAGGTGAAGAGGGAAATGGATCAGATCACTGAGGGGCAAAGATCAAGTTATAGTACACAAAGGAAAACGTATAAAAGACATTGTAGAGTTACTGAGTTAGACAGTTTTGATAAGAATGTAGTAAGAAGAACAGTATTTTCGTTTTATGAACGAGGTGAATTTCCGACGGCTGAAAAAATGCGGCAGGCTTTAAGTGAGAAGATAGCTTTTAGGGGATCTAAGTTAAATCATCTGTTTTGCGGATAATGAAGAACTTAGGGTTTAAATACAGAAGATGCAACGATGGCCGAAGACTATTATTGGAAAGACGAGATATTGTCTGTGCTCGCGCCAAATTCCTAAGGAAGATGCACTCTGAAAGGGTCGGAAGCCTCCAGAGGCCGATATTTTATCTGGATGAGACTTGGTGGTGCAACCAAAACCATAGTAGGTCTTTCGGTTGGACTGACTCTTCTGGTGCTGGAGGACTGTAAGTGCCCATCGGCAAAGGGGGTCGACTTATTTTACTACACATTGGATCTGCTAAGACGGGATTTTTGTCCGACTGTAAGTTGGTCTTCCGATCAAAGAAAGCCAAGCTACAAACCGATTACCATACAGAGATGAATGGAGATGTTTTCAAAAATTGGTTTGTAGACATGCTAGGAATGTTAGAAGAAGGTTCGATAGTCGTCATGGACAACGCGAGTTATCATTCTGTTGTAATGGACAATATTCCTCGTACGAATTGGAAGAAGTCTGACATTCGGAACTGGCTGATAAGAAACAACGTTCCCTTTAACGCAGAAGAAACAAAAGCTGAACTGTTGTCTAAGGGCGAAATCACAAATGCCCCAAAAGTATACGAGCTAGACAAAATTGCAAATGAAATGGGACATGAGGTAGTCCGCTTGCCACCCTATCATGCCCATTACAATCCAATTGAGTTGATTTGGGCTCAAATAAAAGGAGAAGTGGCCAGTAAAAACAGTACATTTAAAATCCAGGACACTGAAAAATTATTAAATGAAGCCATTTCAAACGTCACTGTGGGTGACTGGGCGAAGTGTGTGCGTCATGCCGAGTCCCTGCAAGAGGAGGATTATAATATGCAATGTAAATACGATTCATTGGTTGAGCCCATGGTTATCGACTTGGCTAATGATAGTGAAGAAGACACTGAATATGAATCAGATTGTGACTTTTAACTGTTTTCGTTACATTGTATATATAAGTTTTTAAATAAATTATATGTTTGAATTTTAATTAATTTTTGTTATTTTTTATCTATTAATCAGGTAAAATACTGGCATTTACACTAGCTTAATATATTTAAAAAATCTAGACTCCTATAGATCCCCAGGAGTATCCATATCCAGGCTAGGCTATCTAGTCTGTATGATCGTCTAGGCTGTGAGCTCGACACTCTGTTGTTGGTTAATTTTTGTGCGAGATAACTTAGGCATAAATATGTGTTGTTTTATTTGTTGAATCAATTAGTTTCCTTTAGTAGATTCTACATAAATATAACTAGAGAGATAATAATTATAGAACGCCAAATACTGATACTTAAAACGACAAAAACACATTAAACATCTCGTAATTAAAACATGGATTAAACTGTAATTTCTTTAAGTAAATAAACTATTTGATACGTCATCCCAGAGATTTGTGTATGCTTTTGAACTCATTTAAGCTACCGGTAATGGTTTGTATACTTATTACTTCAATGTCTATTTTAACAGGCCAGTTTCCTTCAGGCTGCTTTTGTTTTTGTTTTGTTTTTTGCTCACATTCAACATGTTTAATAAAAGACAGAAATGCCAGCAGCTGGATGAGTCGGCACAAATCGGCAACACTGTTTTAAATTCAGGCTTGCAATTTAGTGACGCCTAGTATAATTAATTCTATAAATAGCTGTTCTCATTTCAAGTATTAAGAGAAGTTCTCAATTTAAGTATTGGAGGGAGATTGGTAATAAAAACTAGATAATATGGACTGCGGCGAGTGAGCGCAGCGAAAGAGCTCACCTGCAGAGCAAAAAACTCCCTATGTTAACATTGCAAAGCATGCTGGATAGCAGCTAATATCTCATAAAATGTAAAATATTCATAATAACTCAATGATAAATTGTAATTTATTAGAATGGCAAAAATACAGCTTTTCACAAGTAAGGTCTCACACATGGATTACAAACAAAAAGTGGTACTAAAATCTTACAAATGACAATGTTAAACAATGTATAAATATTGAATTTGCCATAGATCAAATTGGTTTAGAATCTAAGATATTGCTAACTAAAACACTAAACAATGTCAATTATTATGTGTTATTTTATACCATTAAAAGTATGCCTAAATTCAATAAAAATATTTTGTGAAAACCAGTATGAAAATGTAAATTCACAGCCATCAGGTAAGCGTGCTGTGTGTCAACTTGTGTAATATTAATAAAAACAGTGTACAAATTCATCACTCTTTGGCAAGGTCCTTGTTTGTAAGAATCCACAGTTTTGAGGTAAGTCATCATTGTATAAATAATTACCACATTCCTATGTTGTTGTAAGGTTTGTGGATAAATAATTTGAATTCTACTCGTACATGCCACCCCATGGCTATGAAGTAGCAACAGTGTCTCAGCATTGATTTTACATTTGGAGAGGTGCATTTGTAATATAAAACCGATCGTCTGAGCTACTATAAGTGATTATTCTGACAAAACATATTGATGTTTTTCATTACAAGTAATGTGGGATGTCATGGGAGGTGTACAGTAACAATAAGCTAAGCTGTACAAGGGAGATGACAACACTTGAAAAAAGATAATCAGACTATACCGATAGCACCTTTACCAACACTTTCATCCATTTGGGAGGGGAATCGCTGCAACTTCCCCAACATGCTATGGCACAATGTAAAATCTATATATACTCTTTACTAGATAAAGTATCTGCTTTGTCTGCATAGGATAATGCATAACACTCGCTAAAATTATACTTAACACTCCTATTTTATGAGAAATTTGTATAGACAAGTGTAAACTGTAAAAGGAACTTATTTGCATTCTTTCATTTAGTCTATATAAAAAAATAAAAACCTTGCACGGGAGTAGATGTATGTGAACAGTGTTGTGAATAATCTTTTCATAAACTACTTTATTCAACCAAATCAAAAGAGGCATAAAATTGGAAAAATTTAAACTCTCAAAACAGAATGGGAGCAAACTACTGATCCAGTTTTCACAATAATTTATGACAAAGGTATAAGGACAGAACAAAACTACCTGTTTAGCTAGTTTTTATTTACGAAAATAAGCTTTTAAGTACATAAATGCCTTGAATAAGTTTCCAGGACGGTCGGGTTGTTTTTGGAATTAGATCAAGAACGAACTCTGTGGTTACTGTAGACACACACAAAAGTTTAACTTGTGAATGTTAATGAATGATATTAAATACAACTCAGTCTGACAGTTGTACGCCATAATGAGTAATTAATTTATTAAACAGAACTTGACTCTCGTGTAGCTCACTGAATGTCGCAACCGCCCTTTAGTTGATTGGTCGAGGGTGCGGGAAGGTTGCTCATGTTCACCGTACTCCTCAGTTACTCAATCTCTGCTCTGGACATTTATCTTGTGGTTAATTAATAAGTGAAAGTAGTGAGGAAGTAAGCAATAACTCTCGTACTGAGTTTAATACCTTTTATTATTTTATAATACATAAAAGAAGCATCACACATATGTTTAGTGTGATGGAATACAATTTAAATTGATTTGTCAAGCTAAGTTTAAAAAGAAAAGGAAAAAAAGTTATTTATTGAAATAACTGACATATTATCATGGGTAATAAATATAGCTTTCACAACTGTCAAAGTGGAAAAGCATTATTGAACTACATTATGCAATAAAAAGTATTGATTTTATAAATCCAGAATTAGTTCAATATCAATAATAGATATATAAAGAAAATGAATAATTGATGGTTTTATGATACTACATTAGTCAATGATGAGAAGAGAAATTTCTTTTACTTTCATAACACAAAACAAAACAATTGTGAACAATAATGTTTCATAGGAGTATAATACCCCCGTCGCAGCAGACCTTTCGTACTTAGCGAATTTCCAAATGATCTTGAGATATTGTATTTTCCCCATAAACACCATAGGAATGGGTATGTAGGTTTGCTGCCTTGTGATGTTGTTAGAAAATGTTCGTTTTGTTAGGAAATGACTATATTTTGCATTTAATGAACTCAGTAGCAATTTGATATAGTAAATAGATAGCAATAAGTAAGAAATGGAAATATGATCTACTTTAAAATTCCATTAAACTATACTCACGTGGGTTGTCAATAAATTAACAAATGAATTAGAAATAATTTATGATATTATTTTAAAAAACACTGATGGTTCAAGTTACAGAAATATTAACTAATCCTGAGTGTAGGCTTCGATATTTTTTCATTAGGCAAAAACAGAACATAATATATATATATATATATATATATATATATATATATATATATATATATATATATATATATATATATATATATATATATATATATATGAAATGAAAATGAAATGAAATGAAATGAAAAAAGTGCTTTATTCGACAAATTCACATTAGTACAGTTCATAACAGTTAAGTTATAACACTTACGTACAATGGTTATATATAACCGTCTGTCCGGTTGGCAAAACAAAACAAAGTAAGGTACTTTCGTCTATACAGTCATGGTTTTACATAGGCTACTACGTGCTGAACATTAATACGAATACAACAAACTTAAAAGAAATGAAAAATTAAAAATTACTCTTCCAAAAACTGCCACAGGAGAATACAAAGTCGTATAAAAACTAATATAAAAATAACAGTATTTTGTTTTAATCTTTTATTCATCAGATTTAAAAATTAAATTCTTGGATCATTTCCCACCTATACCGCCAAGCTCCTTTAAGGTAATTTACAAATCTACGCCAATTCCTCCCGTTTAAATATTGATTAAATTCAATTTCGCTTAAAACGTTTTTTCCAAACCAAAATTTTCTAATTTGCGTTACTATAGGACAAACTGCAACAAAATGAAAAACTGTGTCTCATGTTCCTGAAAATTACATAAAGAACAATTGTAATTTTGCTCAATCCACGGCTTAACTCCGACCTTGCTTCGATTGCCCAAGATATAACATCCGTATCGTTTTGACAAAGGGGACTCTTATCTCCAAGTTCAAGGTCAAGCGACAATAATTGTTTGTGATGGACAGATGTACGCGCGCGGCCTATACACTCGTCTAACCACTTTCCACGTAACAATTCCACGGTTGCTTTTAAATCTGTTCCCACGTTTTCAGGCTCTTCAAAGTTTACGGTTAAATTACACTCTTGACCTAAGAGTTCCCATTTTTTGCACCAAAATATCCGTTTTGAAATGATTTGTTTGGCTAGAATTTTCGGTAATCTACTCGCAGGCATATTTAAAACTTTTAGTAAATAATTTATGTTTGTATTTAAAGTGTGAAAATATAATTTTTCAAATGAATTTTCTAAATATAATACATAATTTGGAGTGTTGAACGGCAATTTAAATAACTTCTTAATAAAAAGTCTCTGGACCGATTCAATTGTATCACTTTCAATAAAACCCCAAACTTGCGCGCCGTAACAGATAATTGCTTTTACTATCGCCTCAAAACAAACTATTTTAGAACCCAGCGGTACATTTTTGTTTTTTATTAAATTACTCGAAAACTGAATTTATTGCGAATTTTCCCGAATTTGTTTTCTCCTTAAAGTGGATGTGCCATGAATTGAAACATGTGAAAGTAAATCCTAGATACTTATAGCTATTTACAATTTCAATATTTTCCCCTTTATACCACCACCTGTCGCTTGCCTTAAACCTACCACCATTTCTGAAGACAATAACCTTAGATTTACCAAGGTTAACCTTTAAGTTCCAAGTGTCACAATATAATTCTAGGCTCCTTATCATGTGCTGAAGTACTGTAGCCGTCGGGGCGATGAGAACAATATCATCCACGTAGAGGAGCATATTTACCTTATTTTCCCCAAATCTGCAGCCTCCCCCCACCGCTTCTGGCAAGTCATTGACAAACAAACTGAAAAGAGTAGGCGAGAGATTGCAACCCTGCCTCAAGCCTGTGTTAGTCAGAAAACTACTTGTGACGCCATCTCTACACCACACGCTGGTGCTAGTTTCACTGTAATAACTTTTAAAAACATTTAATAAGCGTGATGAAATTCCAAGATTTGATAATTTGTATATCAATGCCTTTCGATCAATCGTATCGAACGCTGAGCTGAAGTCCACAAAAAAACAATATAATTTTTCTTTCTTTTGCGTCAGTCTAAGATTAACCATGCATGACAAATTAAAAATATTATCGACAGTTGAGTAACCCTTTCGAAAGCCCGCTTGAAATTCCGATAAAATTTTTTTTTCAAAAACAAAATTTTGCAATCTATTATTAAGGAGACTAGTGAATATTTTACAAATGCAATTTATAAAAGATAAGCCTCTATAATTTTCAACTAAATTAATATTCCCTTTCTTGTGGAGTGGAAAAATAATTGATTCTTTAAAGCTAGAAGGAACGGTTTCGCTCAAATAAATTTTATTATACACTGATAACAAAACGTCCAAAAAGTTATCGGGGCATTCTTAAAAAATTCATACGGGATCCTATCTAGCCCGGGTGCCCTATCAGTCTTAGCCGTTACTAAAACATTCCTTAGCTCGTCCCGTGTAAAACTACTATCTAATCTTTCATTCAAAACTAGGGGTTCCGCATAACTTATCGCACCTGCCAGGAGCGGGGGGTTGAGTAGTCTTTTGAAGTGCTCTTTCCATTCTATTGGAGATATATTTCCCATGGTCGTAAATGACTTTTTCTTTAATGAGTTTATGGCATGCCACATCGTTTTACTATCAGAATTACAACTCAAATCATTGATTATTTTGTCATTGTAATCAACTTTTTTAGCTTCACACAATCGCTTGTATGAATTAACTTGAGACAGATACTTATTTTTTACCTCAACACTATTGGTTTTTTGATATAAATTTAGAGATTTTGTTTTTGCCTGAACATGCATTTCCTTTCAGATAAACATTCAAAATCAAACCAGGGTTGTTTATTGTTAAGACCATTCTTAATCCTAGTTTGCGGCTTGTTTTTTGCGGATTTTAAAATACACTTCGTTAACTCAACAATATTTTCCTGGTTATCATTTGAAAATTTTACATCAGATAAATTTAAGGTGATTCGCTCTTTATAATGCAAAGAGTCATCTCCTGTCCATCTTAATTTAGGTAACAAAGGCAAGATTTTCTCCTCCCTTCCCTCCCCAACGTTATCATTTGGATCAGTTACATTAAATACAATTTCAAGCGGCAGGTGATCTGAACCCGAGTACGACAGCACACGAAAATCCTTTACAAGATGAATGCAGCTTATTGAGACAGTTGCAAAATCAATGATTGAGGAGCCCATTGGTCCAATGAAAGTGAACTCTCCTTCCTTATCACAAAACGATCTGCCATTTAACACAACTAAACCATTATCGCCCAACAAATCTAATAATTTACGCCCTTTGCCGTTAATTAGTTTATCTTTTGAACTCCTATTCTCAGTTAAGTTTTTATTCCAATGTTCAAATTCCCCAGTAGAAAATATTTGCTCATCCCCTATTCTTCCATTTTAATCACCCAAAATTACATAGTTTATACAATCACTGTTATTTAAAAAATCAGCTAAATTCCGGAAATCCCGTTCCCAGTTATTATAGTTTAAATAAATCGGCACAAAACAAACATTTGTTATATATGTTACATTATTATATATATATTTACACATATAATGTATATACATAATATATAATGATGATATTTAAATCACAAAGCTAACCATAGTAGTTCAATCCATCGTCAAACTGATTGTTTTAGTTGAAATTTTGTTTGTTAAAGTGTTACAATTCATGTTAATATTAAAAACACTTATACTACAATATTGGTGTATTGCAGTGGTATTGTGAAATATATAACATTCTTACAGTTTAAAACCATCTTGTTTTAAATAGTCAAGCAATTCAAAAATATTAGATTCCAAAGAGTAGTTAGTTTACTGTTAAAACTGCCCCGTTTCTGTTTGAATGCTCTCGTAGTGCAGGAAGGTTGCTCTGTCTCCACCATTTCCTCACTCAGCCTCTGCTTTGTATGCCAAGTGATTCATTGGGATGAAATGGCATTTCCAACCATGTGCAAAAGACGCTGTGGTCAGCAGTGTCAAGTGGCTGTTGGTGTATGCTCCTGAGTAGACATCCTTGAGGTTCCAATACATTGTCTGATCTGCATCAAACTGCATCCTGATGGTGTACTTGCTGTTGGGAAGCAACGTCACATTTCCTCCATTGCTGATGAGAGGGATCTCAAACACTCCTCCGTACTCCACCTGCTCGCTGAACCTGACAGTCACTGCAGGACCTGTCGAGCTGTTGTCGTTGGCTGCTGTTCGTGTGATTGTTGTTGTACATCCAACCTCGTAAGTTTCCCCTTCAGGAGTTGACTCTGGACGGTATAGAGCCAGACATTCCAAAGGCAACAGCTCTATGTCACACTTCTGTGTAAAAACGGTGAAAGAAACATTCCTCAAAGAAGGAAGTGATATGTAATGTCTATCAAACTTTAACTTGTACTGTTTCCTCTTATTGCCCAAAAAAACTCGTGGTGTGATTTCATTGCAGATCTCAGTCAAGTCATATTGTTTCTCTTGTTTTCCAATGGTAATAGTCACACCCAAACATTCCTCAGCACTAAGTACTCTGGAAGGTGCCACTTCTTGACAAAACTGCTCACTAGTGAAGGTGCAGATTCTGATGTGTTTCGCCACTTGGCCTAGCTGCTTCCGAATTTCCATTCCATCATCAGAACCAACTGAAAAGCAAATTATGTTATGAGGGTTAGAGTGCATTAAATCCCTTAAGATAGCACTAGTGTACTCGTTGCTCGAAATTGAGCAATTTAGTTTAAATACTCTTTTAAGTTTAGACTTGTTAAATGCAGTTTGTTAATCAGTGTATTCTCCATGGTTTAAGGTTGTGCATCCAAATTTTTTTTCATATTTTTATAGGGAATACACTGTTACGGTAGTAGCCATCATAAGACCTAAGCCCGGGACCATGTAACTTTTTTCATTTTGAGTTCCTCAGAAGCAAAAAATACCATTTGTTCCGTTTCATATGTGTGTGTGTGTGTGTGTGTGTGTGTGTGTGTGTGTGTGTGTGTGTGTGTGTGTGTGTGTGTGTGTGTCCGTGGTAATGATAACTTTTGACAGGGACCTCCTATTTTTATTAAATTTGGTATGTAGGGCCGGGTCTATTTTCATGAGTTCACAAACCAGCATTATCAGGTTACGCAAACGGGGTTTTAGGGGTTTTCAAAAGGATCAAAAATGGGTTTGTAACATTTTTGGACCTAAATTTTCCAAATTCAACCATTTTAGCTACAACCATTTAAATGAGCCTAAAAAACAATCAATTTAGATTTTTTAATTTTTAAATTGGCTTAAAAGATTACGAAGAAATTAAAAAAAAAATTTCCATGTTATTCTTATGGGGAATTAACAAAAACCTCTAACTCACATATTGACATAATTTAATCAAATCTGGTTTGTACATTCAATTTATATTTACTTAAAGCACCCTCACCCATATAGCACAAAACCTACCTACTCACCAAAAAGGGTTTGTGGGGAAAATTAAAAATACCTGAATTTGATGCTGTTTAGAATTTATGTGCACTGGGAAGGGATTTTCCCATATCTACTTACAATACCACCATGGCTTCAAACCCATATCCTTGTTCCCATGGTTTTATGGGAGAAGTTGAAAAAGAATCAAATCCCGTTGTAAATTCACTGAGTACGCAGGTCTGCTGCGACGGGTGTATTTTATCTTAGATCATTTCTTACATTTTAACTATGATGACGTAATTTTTCTTCGATAACTACTTAAGGGTTTTTAGGGTCAGAAGTACTGGAATCTCCGTATTTTGGCACAGTTCTCACAAGAAATCTATTATGTATACAGAGCTAGAATTTCGGTAGTGTATGGTATTAATTCATCTTTAAAATCTTGCATAAATGTAATCACAAACAAAACTAAAATTGAATAAATTCACAGAAATTTTTTTATGTGCTTTGATTTAAATCAAATTTATTTTGAAATTATATCATTTTACAGACTAACAGAAAGCAAATAAAATCATTAAAAATTACAGATTGATTCAAATTGTACACTTTATACTCGTGATTATGGATGTTTAGATGAATATTATAAATAAATATATATTTTATTATGAATATTAATAGTATAACAAACATATTTTAACAAAAGCACCCTTTCACTTAATAATTAATAATAAAAACACACTGCTAATAATTATATTAGCAGCCCTACAACTTGAATGTAAAATAGACATATGAATATTATATATGTATATATATAAAATATTCATCTAAACATCCATAATCACAAGTATAAAGTGTACAATTAGAAAATAAATATATATAATAAAAGAGGACTATAATTTAGGGTCTAGAGAGAAAACTATTGAACGTATCATGGAAATTGTGGTGTCAATGAATTTCTTATTGCTCCCTGTCTAAGGAGAATGTCGGTCTTAGTCAGTAACAAGACTACAAGATCGCGCCACAATCATCCTACACTCATCTCTCATTCATACTTTGCTTTAAACTACCTATTGAGTTAAGTCGCCATTTCAGTAAAGGTGTCAAAGGTGTAGATTATAGGAAAAATGTGGAATCCCTTAGAAAATGCCTTATAATTCCGCAAAATCAAAATTAAACCTTATTAAGACCAATCTAAGAAGTTATTTTGTCGATTTGTTAACAGCTCCAGGTGATCCATATTGTACACTGAATTTTGACACCAGTCGGGAGATGACTTTTTGGCCACTGAGGGGGTTGGGGGTAAGGGGTTTGGGGGTCTTGACCCCTACCTTCTCTTTATTCATTTTAGATCTCTGTTTACATGTTTTCATATCTTGACCACCAACTAATGAACTTAATAAATGTTCCTACAAAACAAAAAATATATTATTTTAATTGTTAACATTCATTACCATATTTGAATCCATTTATTTTTCATGACTAAATCATTTACCATAACTTCTAAAAATAGTCATGTAGTGTTTTATGCTTCTATATCCTTAACAATTAATTAGTTTAGACCTACTGTTCATATTTATTTTATTTATTTATTTACAATTATCTGGCACACCAGTACATGCACACAGGTGAAAAGGCATAAGACTCGTCATGGTTATAACATAAAATAACTTACATAAAATAATAAAATCATAAAATTACTTACAACAAAACATACCACATGAGTAATAATAAAACATAAACAATCTATTCCCACTTGATTATTATCAAGCAGTGGATCCCTAGTGCGTGCCATTTCTTGTGGCAGGTGAGAGAAACTCATTCACACTGTAAAATGACTGCCTGGACAAATATCCGAAAGCTTTTTTTCTACATTTTCTTAAACAAGGTTCAGTTTTTATAGAAGTTGGGAAGTTATTAAATATTCTCAGACAACTGTACAATGGCACAGCTTCAAGAAAAGAGGTCCTGTGAAGAGGGTATTGAAGTAAAGAAGAATTCCTAGTGAAATGATTGTGTTGATGGTTTCTGTTGAAGAATTTATTGGAGTTAACTTTTAAGAAGATGAAACATTGGAAAATGTACATTGATGGGAGTGGAAGAATGCCTAATCTTTGGAAGTGTTGTTTGCACGAATCTCTGGGACCAGTTCCTGCAATTAAACTGATGACTCTTTTTTGGGCAAAGAATGCTCTAGAAGCCTCACTGGAATTACCCCAGAAAATCGAGCCATAAGAAAGTAGGGAATGAAAATAAGCAAAGTACACCTGTCTGAGGATATCAAAATTAACTGCTTGAGACAAAGTGAGTAATGCATAAAAAGCCTTGCTAAGTTTTGGTAGGAGTGAATCAACATGCTGACGCCATGATAATGATTCGTCTGCAAGATGTTGGATTTGTTAGTTATCAGTTAATGTGCTTCTCGTGTTTTTGCTTACCTAGCTGCTTCCTTCCAAGAACTGGACACTATACTTCTGCTGGGTGAGCTGCCTAACCCCCAAAGATTAATTGAGTGTTATAAATGCTGGAATATTTCACTCAATTACTTGCTTATTAACATTGATCTGAGATTTAATTTTGAATTTATTCATGCTCAAGCTTGTATTTATGATTTTCAACTTGTAAAAGAATTAGCTCACCTTTTTTCAATGTAAATAACGAAACAATCCAAGTGACAAACCAAGACAACTCCACGCTCTTTCTGTCAGAGTCCACTGCCTCCATAATCACTTCGCCACAGAGTAACCTGATCAATGCCAACCACGATATAGGCGCACTATATTAAAACATTTCAATTTACCCTGTTGTATCCAGTGGTGGTGAATCGAGTAGCTTCCACTGGGGTACATCATAGCATTTAAAACAAGGCTATTATGGTGGACAAATACCCAAAGGATGTCTGCCCCATCTGCGTTAAATCTGTGGGTGAAGATGACAAAGGCCTGGAATGCAGTGGCGATTGTAAGCGTTGGTTTCACAAGGATTGTATACCAATCAACATCAACCTATAATGCATACGCAAACAATGTCGACAAGCCTTGGTACTGTTCCAGAGCTGACTGTAGCGCAGTTGCCTCCCCAATTGAAGATAAATTAGATGCAATCTTAAACAAACTCTCCACTTTGGCAACTAAAGATGAACTTAAGGACGTTACAGATGGAGTAAGGGCCATACAAAATGAATTAGGGATTCTATCGGACAAAATAAGAGATTTTGAGTCCCGTTTAAAAAATGTAGAAGAGGAGCTATCCAAGTTGAAAAATACCCAATCAGATAACGGTGAACAATGCATCGAGGATACACTGTCTGAGCTCAATGATCGGCAGAGACGCTCAAAAATATCATTGTACACAATTTCGCTGAGGTCGCCAAGGCTACCTCCGGTTCACCAGGATCCTCTGACGCAGATTTCGTCCGGGAACTTCTGAATAGCACTCAGTCCAGCACCCATCTCTCTAAAATTCGTTATTTTAGACTGGGAAAGAAGACCCGTAACAAACCACGTCCTCTCCTCATATGCATGCCTTCTGCTGCTGAAGCTGTTGAAGTCTTCAAGAACTTCCGTGCCGATGCTCTCTCGGAAGAGTTTCAAGAAGTTTCCATATCACATGATCGCACTCCTCGGGAGAGGAAGCACATGGAAAACCTTCGCTCCAGTCTCAAAGCCCGCCAGGAAGCAGGAGAAGTTAATCTAACTATAAAATATGTAAATGGCACTCCATGTATAGTGTCAAAAAACTAGGATCACCCAACGGCAAGAACGCCACTTCACTTAATGTCTATTGCCAGAATGTTAATGGCTTACGCTTAAAATTAAACTATCTTAATCAAAACCTTGCATGCTCATTATATGATATTGTTCTTTTATGTGAAACCAACCTCTCACCTCATAGCTGATAGTGAAATCGTAGGTGACACTGACTTCCTATTATACAGATGTGATAGTTCGGAAACCACCAGCCAGAAATCATCCGGAGGTGGTACTTTGATTGCACTGCGTAGCGGTCTAACTGCAAAGAGACTTCCAACCAGACCAAATACCAAATGTGTCTTCTTGCTCCGTCCATGAAGTTTGGTAGCACTTTATTACTGGGTAGTGTATATATACCTCCCTCGAGTCCAGTCATGTCCTACCAAAATTTTTGCGATGCGACCAGTGAAGTCTTAGAAGAGACAAACCACCCTGAAAATATTATAATCTTCGGTGATTTTAATTTGCCCGAGTTTGATCTCGAAACAAAGCAGGGGACTTCAGGCTATTGAATGCCTCAATGATTTTGCTGCTCTTCACTCACTGAGTCAGAACAACCATGTCCGTAACCACAGAGGAGTCACACTGGACTTGGTGTTTTGTTCGGATAAACTGCTTGAAATAACAAGGACTGATGACCACCTGGTTGTCCCTGAGGTACACCACCCTCCTTTAGCTCTCAACTTATCACTTCAAAAATCTCCCTTCTCATCTGATAGCTACCCAGGTCACAATCTTCGCAAAAGCCATCTCCCTACGGTGTATGAGGATCTATCAACTGCCGACTTGAGCTTTATCCATGAGTCAAGCTCTATTAACTCTAAGTTCGACCGCTTCTTGGGCATGCTCGAAGAATTCACTTTAAAAGCCTCACCTGTTACTCTCTTTGGGACCCCTCGCTTTCCCAAATGGTTTTCTCCCGACCTCAAAAAACTAATTATTGAAAAAAAGATTGCCCACAAACGTTTTAAGGAAAGTCTTAACATGGCACATTACCACCGATTTGCTTGTCTGAGAGATACTTGTAAACGTCTAGCTACTAATTGCTACAACGAATACCTATTACATGTAGAAGCCAACATTTCCTCTAACCCTCGAGTCTTTTGGGGGCTTGTTAAAGCGAAGAAAAAATCACCTGATTTACCTAATGTTGTACATTTAGACTACAAGCAAGCCAATGATATTGAAGAAAAATGCAACCTTTTCTCATCGTACTTCAGTTCCATCTTCTCTTCCTCTACCACTTCTGCACCTGAGGTGGATTATCCGGTTTTCGACTGCCTTGGATCAATTAAGGTGTCAACAAACGACGTAAAAGTGAAACTTGAACATCTCAATATCTACAAAGGTGCCGGATTTGACAACATAACCCCGGCCGTTCTGCGACACTGTAAAGACCTACTGTGTACTCCACTTCAACATCTCTTTAATGAATTTCTCGAAAATGGAATTTTTCCTAACTCCTTGAAAAGAGGGTACATCATTCCTATCCCTAAAGCTGGTGGTGACCCTAGCAACGTAAAAAACTATCGGCCGATCACCATATTGCCTGCAATTGGCAAGCTTTTTGAAAGCATTATTGTTGATGTGCTCAAGAATTACTTTTCGAGGATCATACATCAAGCCCAACATGGTTTCGTCCCTGGAAAGTCTACAATCTCAAACCTTCTGAACTTCCAGGAATTCGTTCTCACTGCCTTCCGCAGAAACACTCAAGTTGACACTATATATGTTGATATGGCCAAGGCTTTCGACAAGGTCGATCACGGAATCCTTGTTTCTAAGCTTAGAGGTTATGGCGTGTTAGATCCCCTTCTTTCTTGGATCGCCGACTACTTATGTGATCGCCCTCTTGTTGTTAAAATCGGCCAAATGGTATCTAGACAATTTGTTCAATCATCCGGTGTCCCCCAGGGTTCTATTTTAGGCCCAAACCTTTTTAACATATTCATAAATGATCTCGTGGACAATTTGGAAGCTAAAGCTCTGCTCTTTGCAGATGATTTAAAGATTTTTGCCGAGATATCATCCTCTGAGGACTGTGCTGTTCTTCACGACAGCCTGGAGGGCCTGAACCGTTGGTGTGTTGCCAATCGTATGCAAGCCAACCCTCTAAAGTGTGCTGTCGTCTCTTTCCATCGAAGTAAATCACCTGTTGTAGCCACCTACTCACTCTCAGGCGTTGAATTAACTAGAGTCGACAAAATAAGAGATTTGGGTGTCACCTTTCAAAAGGACTTAACTTTTTCTGGACATGTCGATGGAGTATGCAGACAGGCCAACAAGATGCTTGGCTTCATCATCAGGACAACTTGTGGGATGAAGAGTCCCGCTGCACTGAGAGCTTTGTATTGTGCACTGGTGAGACAGCCCTTGGAATACGCCAGTCCAATCTGGTCTCCATACACCATTGGTACCAAGGAAAGGCTAGAAGCTTTGCAGAGACGTTTTATTCGTTTGGTTGGTGTGCGCAATGGTATTGCCTTCTTGGAAGTTCCTGTGGACGCTCTATCCAGTGAACTGCGTCTTGATCCACTCTTTTTACGCAGAGATGTAGCTGATATTACTCTCCTGCTTAAAATCATCAGAGGTCTCCTGTACTGCCCGGATTTACTTGCAGCAATAGACTTTAAAGTCCCAACTCGCACCAGACATCAGGAACTCTTTGGCCGTAAACACCACGCCACATCCTTTGACTACAACAGCCCACTTGCTCGCTTCATCCGATTGGGGAATCGTGTCGCTCAGGATTGCGAACGTTTCTGCGATACCATTACTCAAGTCAGAAGGCAAGCCTCATTCACTCTTAGACCGGAGCACATCTAGCCACCGTTTAAAATTATTATTTGCATTGTATATTACATCAGCAGATCTCTTGTTGTTATTCTTTTCTATCCAACATGCACATTTTGTACTAAGTACTGTTCTGTTATTTGTTATTGTTATATATTTATGTATGTTCTATTTATTGTACTGTTAGGCCTATATATTTATTGTATTGTTGTATTTATTGTTGTTGTTACACATTACGTTGCTTTCGTATTGATAGTTGTTGTTGTTAAATACGTTGCTATCATCATATGTAGAATACTGTACTCGTATTGTTAACTTCATTTCATGGAGCATAATTTATGGTTAGTTCTAATATTTGTCATATTGTACTACAAACCACCATCATTGTTTACTATTGTAAATTGGCGATCTGCCGTTGGGAAATAAATAAATAAATAAATAAATAAATGATGAGTCTATTTCTAGACCCAAAAATTTGGATGAAGTGACCAGATTTGAATATAATGGGAGAAGTGAGTCAATATGTCTTGAGTTTGTATGGTTTAAATGAAAATTAATAAATTGTGTTTTTTCTGGATTGAGCTTAAGACCATTGGCTTGAAACCATAGATTCATTTGCGAAAGATTTTCAAGGGTTTTCAGCAGCTCTCCCTTGTATGGATTGGAGGCAATTATGGATGTGTCATCAGCGTACATTAATATTTTCACATTTGAAGCTATTTCTGGAAGATCATTGCAGTAAATTAAAAACAGCAAGGGACCCAATATGGAACCCTGTGGAACTCCAGAGATTACTCTTCTGAAACCACTTTGTGCATGATTGTCGATAGCCACTTTCTGTCTCCGGTTGGTCAAGAAAGACCTTAGCCAACTAAGTGCAGTACCTGAGATACCATAATTCCTCAGTTTGGCCACCAAAATCTCAAGATTGACACAATCGAAGGCCTTGGACAGATCGCAGTTTCCCAAAGGCAAAATGCGACCCATCCAAAGCCGACGAAATGAGATCCACTAGCTCGAATATTGCATTGGCAGTACTTTTGCCTTGACGGAAGCCAAATTGAGAG
>CM061534.1:127927020-128086219 GCA_030545055.2 Neoaliturus tenellus
GTATAAAGAATAGAGACTAAAAAAATGGATAGATGTTAATATTTTATGTTAATATTTTACCAATATTTTACTATGTGTACTTATCATTACACAATATGTTTTTATTTATGTAAATGTTGCAATTAAAACATTATTGGGAATGCACAAAGAACATAGACTTGCAAAAAATAGTTAGATTTTAAGATTTTATTTGGGTATTTATGTGTATTATTTTTACACAATATGTTTAGTTGTATATATACTTTGCAATTAAAACATTATTTTTATTTGCCAAGTTGTTATTATAATTTCTTCGTTTAAGGCCCTCCTGCAATGATAGATTTTTTTACTGTAGAGGTTGTTTTTTTAAACTTGATCCTTCTCGAGAAAATTGGGGTGGGGGAGAGATTTAAACTGTAAACAAAAAATTATAACTAAAAAACATTTAAACTCTTGACAAACATGTTCAAGGAGCAGATTTACTTCAATAACGGTTTTTATAACTTCTAATACCTTTCAGTAACTCCTGATTATAGTAGGATTCACGAAAATAGTCCGATGGGAGTCGATGCATTGTTGCCAGATTTATTCTAAAACACATTTTTATACTGTGTTACACATGGTAAACATAATCACAAATGACAACATTGCAGGGCGAGAGGGGGTGAGGGGGGACACAGCTGTTAAAATTTCCATCGGACTATTTTCGTGCATCTTACTATAGTTGTGTATTTTAAAGCCAAATATATATTTAGTTAAAAAGTAAAATTTCTAAAGTAAATTGATTAAAAAGCAACCGTTGGAAATAATTGCCAATAATATTGTAAAACCGATACACAATATGTTGTTATGTGGAACTACCAGCTGGTATGCAACGGTGAAATAAAACAAATACAACAACAACAACAAACCAACAAGAAACCAAAAAAGCCTTAGCCAATAAGATATTAGCAAGGATAAACAAACCTCCTCCACCATCAGGTTTAAACCCCTTTTCCCTCCAAGGATCAGGTTTACAAAAACATGTTTTTATCATTCTGCACGTAATCAGCCTGTTTTTTGTTCTCTCAACTGTACCAAAACCGATTCTTTATTGTCCTAGGACTGAAAAATCATCTGGAGAATTTTTTAGGTCCTAGTACTGAAAAGTCAGCTGTTTGCTATGTATATTATTATTCATTTATTAATGTTGAGGAGCAGAATTTTGAAATTCAAACGTTATAAAGAGCATTGTTTGTAAATAACATAAATGTAAACACTGCATATTACTAACTTTGTAAATATAACCTCGAAAATACATCTTTATAGTTATAATTTTTAATGATCAAAAGTCAATTTCGCATTATGATAAAAAACGTTGTTCATCACTCGGAGCAAAAGTGTCTTTTTGATGCTTAATCGTTTTTAAAAACTCGGCTGCGCCTCGTTTTTAAAACACGATTGCGCACCAAAAAGACCCACTTTTGCTCCTAGTGATGAAAACTACTATAAAATAGTTCAATCAATTCAATTGAAAAATAAGCCCTTTGCAGGTGATTTAGTGAAAATGTTTCAATGTTTAGCGAATGTTTTAATTAAGGGCTTCAAGAAGCAAAAAAGGCCCTTATGAAATTAATAGTCATACAAACCATTTAACTTCCAAATATTTTGAACCTGCTCTCAATAGCCTATATATTGTATAAAGATAACCTGGAAATGTGATTTCTGTTGGTTGTCTTTTGGGCATTTTCCCTTGATATTTAAGAAACTTTGTATTCTAGAATACTTATAATGAGCTAAAATATTTTGTCTCTAAAAGTTCAATAAGCTTAGTTAATGAACTGTGTTTTTTTATTTTATTTTTTAAAATTTTTTTTACACTTAAAATTGTAAAAGATAAGATGTTATTTTTATATTACTATCAATTTAACAACAAGTTTAACTCAACAAGTTTAACTCTATAAATTTACCTGTTTATTGTTAAAATATGATTTTCAATATAATTGTAATACAATTTACAATGTTTAGCAAGTGAAATGAATCATGAACTAAACTTGAAATATTCCAACACAGTTTGGAGGTGTAATACTAATATTCTCTTGACAAAAGCCTACATTTTATTATTATCTTAAAAACATTTTAATGAAGTTGTCTTAATTTAAGTTTTGTAAGGACGTGTTCCAATAATCACAACTAACTGTGCCTCAAATGTTTCCAGTTATTTTTCAGGATGAAATGGTTGCTGCAACTGATGATCATGTTTGTTTATGTTTATTATTTTAACATAAGCTGTAAATAACTAATTAGGAGTGTCTAAATCTATAGATAATTTTTCTCCATAGCATTTACTAAAGGTAGTCTCAGCATACCCCCTGTAGGGAGATTTAATCTCCAGTATTCCTTTCAGGCATATCAAGGATTTCCCTGGAATATTCTAAAAAAGAGATATTTGAATGTCCTAAGGATATCCCAAAACACGGGAAAAGCACGGACTTTTATATCCCCAGGAGATCCCTGGGATGATTTGAGAACATTTGGGAATACGCTGGGATATTCCCAAACCGTTATAAGTATATTTAGGATGTCCCTGGGATATACGTGAGATATTGGGAAATCCTTAGCTTATCCCATTGCTGTCCGTAGGATGTCTTCTTTAAGATGAGAGTTCCTAAAAGGTTTCCAGGGACATCCCTTAGGGATATTTGAATGTCCCAAGGACATCCTTTACGGATATCCCAAAATGCGGGATATGCGCGGACATTCAATATCCCCAGGAGATCCCTGGGATGACTTTTTGAGAATATTGAGGATATTTGGGATTTTCCTGGGATATTCCCATACCGTAATAAGTATATTTAGGACGTCCATGGGACATACGTGGGATATTGGGAAATCCTTAGCTTATCCCATTGCTGTCCGTAGGATATCTTTTTTAAGACGGGAGTTCCTGAGAGGTTTCCAGGGACATCCCTTAGGGATATTTGAATGTCCCAAGGACATCCTTTACGGATATCCCAAAATGCGGGATATGTGCGGATATTTAGGATGTCCATGGGATATACGTGGGATATTGGGAAATCCTTAGCTTATCCCATTGCTGTCCGTAGGATATCTCCTTTAAGACGGGAGATCCTGAGAGGTTTCCAGGGACATCCCTTAGGGATATTTGAATGTCCCAAGGACATCCTTTACGGATATCCCAAAACGCGGGATATGCGCGGACATTCAATATCCCCAGGAGATCCCTGGGATGACTTTTTGAGAATATTGGGGATATTTAGGATTTCCCTGGGATATTCCAATATCCCGTAGGGATATCTTTCGGAAGTCCTGGGGATGTACTTGTGCTGTGTGGGACCTTTCGCGTTCCTACATATCTCTTGTGACTCATTGAGGATTATCTCCGCTCTCAAAGCCTTATTTACGACACAAGGGACGGAACGTGGGCGATGGAAGTCACTTCTGGTGCCGCACAAGATTCAATACTCGGCCAGGATCTCTGGAATGTTGCCTATGACAGCCTCCTGAGGTCGGAGATGCCTGAGGAAACCACTTTGGTTGGGTACGCCAATGATGTCGCAGCTCTCATTGTCGCACGCAACGTTTAGCTGGCCCAACTAAAGTTGAACCGAGTCATGCGTGTGGTCAACACATGATGTCCGATCACGGTCTCTTGCTTGCTCTCCGCAAGATGGAGATTGTGATCCTTACGAAGAAGAGGATAGACACCGTCATTCTGTTCCGAGTGGGAAGGGAGGTGGTCCAATCAATTCGTGCTGCTAAGTACTTCGGGATTATGGTGGACACCAAGTTAAGCTGGAGGGATCAGATATTCCGTACGGCGGACAAGGCCGCTAAGGTAGTCACTTAGGCGTACCTTAGTAGGCTGATGGCCAATGTCGGGGTTCCACGATCCAGCAGAAGACATCTGTTGATGTCCGCGGTTCAGTTCGTGCTTCTTTATGGAGCAGAGGTGTGGGCAGACGCTCTCGATAAAGAGTAGTACAGGTTGCGACTCGCCCGGGTTCAACGTTGAGCGGCGCTCGGGGTGTGTTCCGCCTACCGGACAGTGTCCGAGCCTGCCGTCCTGGTGGTCGCCGGAGTTATCCCTGTCAAGCTCTTGGCAGGAGAGAGGAAGGCAATTTATCAGAAACAACGCGAGATTGGCAGGACACGGCAAGAACAGCAGAGCGCTCCCGAACCTTCCAGCAGTGGCAACACAGCTGGGAGCACGACACCCGAGGACGATGGACTGCGCGACTTATCAAGCACGTCCAACCATGGGTGGAACGGCAGCCAATTCTTTATTTATTGCTCGGGCATTCCCGACGATGTGGAACACACATTCTTCCGCTGCCCCCATTGGGAAGGGTCTCGCCTGAAGGCCACACAAATTTTTGGTGCATTTTCGGTGGACTCGGTCTGCCAAAAGATCTTGGAGGATGAGGCAACTGGGATTGTTTATTACAGTTCGTGCGGGGCATCCTCCTAGAAAAGAAACATGATCTGGACCGCGAAGTGGCCCAGATCCCTTGATCGAGTGGCTGGATAAGGAGTGAGCCCCACGGGCATAAGCCAAATTTAGGCCTAGCCCTACGTAATGTGATAAACAACTCCAGGTTAGAATCCTAAAGAGTAGAGGCGAGGTTTTTTAGTGGGTAAACCCGTTTTTAGGGAGTCCCACACTACAGGCTTGCCACTGTGTGCGAAATGCATTTTTCTTACCTCTCCCTCAAAAAAAAAAAAAAAAAAAAAAAAAAAAAAAAAATATATATATATACTATATATATATATATAGATATATATATATATATATATATATATATATATATATATATATATATATATATATATATATAAAGCGTCACCTAAAACTCAAAAAGTGAGTAAAAAATTCTTGTACGGGACGGACATCGGAGCGTATTCCTAGTAAAATTAGAGTTTTGTCTGTACATTGCTTAGAATCTTGAAATTTTTTGTAATTCTTATTTTTATATAGGCCTACCACAGAATCCAAAATCTGCGTCATCTAAATTTCTTTCCCTCTGTCTTTCTATCTCTCTCTCTCTCTCTCTCTCTCGCTCTCTCTCTCTCTCTCTCTCTCTCTGTCTGTCTTTCACTGTGTCTGTAACACTCATGGGCCCTATTTTGTCCTCTTTTCACAGGACAACGACTTTACCTGATGGTCTAAATTTTTTTCCTGTTATAGACAAAAGTGGTGTGAAGGTTCATTACAACTTAAATTGCCTCAGCGACCCTAGGGCTTTGCCCATGGTACGTCAAAGTAGCCAATTTGTTCTAAATACCAATCTTTGATCTCTTTTCACACGACAAGGGCTTTAGTAAATGATATGAACATTTTTATCAGTGTTAAATGGTGTAATTAGAAACAATTTAGCTTCTCTAAACCAACGTTCGTCATAAAGGCTCTGCCTCATAGTAAAAGAAATATTCAATGTTAATCTTATGGGAATATTTAATTCTATCATCTTATCTATGCTTTTTAATCAGCTGGATTAGACAGTTTGTCACTTTCACCACAGATTGCAACACTTAAATTTTAAATACAGACTCATTCATGTCTAACCCTTTTTATTACCTTTCACTAGCCAAAATACAGCGAGTAAAATAAACTAAGTTCTTAGTTCTTAATATGAATATTAAAATAATGTATGCTTAGTATTACAGAAAGAGTTTTGTTCCTTTAATCTTAAAATATTTATTATCATCATTGCAAACTAATTTTAGTTCCCAATTTAGCTTTCATGACACCTTATGACAAAAAGTGGTGTATTTCATAAAACAATGTATGTAGTTAAAACCAACAAGGTTAATAAATTGCTCGATCTTACAAATAATGCGGGTATAGACGGGACAGTACTAATGTAAAAGATCTGAATAAGTAGGGTTCTTGTGAGGACGCTGCTCACGAAACACTGATATAATTTTCATTCAAGGATCATGCTAATTGGTTAAATGGAATTAGATGGAATTAACATTTTGCAGATGTTTGTTATCGTTTTTATTTTTTGTAAACAAATAATATGCTCTTTTGACATTTAGAAGGTAGAAAGAGCAATTCACTTGGCAATAAGAAGTAATCCTACATCAGCCCCTTTATTTTCCTATGTTTTTCAAGGCAAAATATTTTAACATGGGATGTCTCTATTTATTTGGTTCTGTATACATTGGCAATAAATGGGGATGTTTTTAGGTAAGAAGGTTTAAATATAAAGTTAAAAAAATAATTAAGTAGACCTAATATCTACTTAAAAATAAACATATCTACACTGGTGCGGTGCCTATATTAATGACAGTCGATGAGTTGTTTTACTTGGGATGTGTATATTCAAATTTTAATTTTTAATTTAAATTATATATATATATATATATATATATATATATATATATATATATATATATATATATATATATATATATATATATATATATATGAGCCGGTTGGAATGAAAGTGGCGTAAGTCCAAAATTTGAAAAAATTGAGATAAGTACAGTTTCTTATAGTAGAAAGACTGTTTTGTTTAGAATGAAAGTGATGTAAGTCCCTAGTTCAATATTGTGCCACCAGGAGCAGCACAAACTAAGTCCACTTAGCAGAATTTCTATTCCATTGAGAATGACAATGAAGTAAGTCCTTCAGAGTTTTCAGCTGTTGATTCCTGTTGACTTATCATGCGACTTTTGTATTATTAAAGTGTTTTATGTTGTGTTTAGTAATTGTTACTGTTTTATAATGTTTTAGTCAGTGTTTTAAAGTATTGTGAGTAGTGGTTTTTTAAATAAACCGTCTATAAGGTACAACTTTATTCAATTTACACATTTGAGGTTAGGCCTATGTTTTATCTTCACAAATTTAAATTTTTTAACATTAGAATAAGCCTATTTATGTTAAGATAAATAAAAATAGTGTTCTTTAGTACTACCATCTTAAAACTTCTGTAACCGTAACTAAAATATGTTGAGAATGAGAGTGGCGTAAGTCACATTTTTTAATTTTTTTTATAAAAAGAGACCAAGTATGAATATGGTTATAATGCAAAAAAAATTAACCGTACCCAAACAATTAATAAGATAAATAATAAAATTAAAAAATAATAAATAATTTTTTTATCAAACAAAACGTAAAACCTTTAATATCTCAAAACTAGCTCTGCTGGACTTAAGCCACTTTCATTCCAACCGGCTCATATATATATATATATATATATATATATAAAAGTTGTACATGTCTTTTACGGGTAGAACAAGAAATACAGAGGTTGGGTACAGGGGTACAGCTATTGTCACAAAGTTTTAATATTCTTGACAAGTCTGAGTTTTATTGAATTGTCTATGAGTAATGGTAAGTTGTACTTTTAGAACTATAAAGTTAATCACGGATATTAATGTTTAGTAAATCTGCAACAAAAACATTTAAAGCAAAGACATAACTTCTAATTTCTAACCTAAATGGGAAATAAATATATAACAAGATTTTCATAAATTTACCAAGAAGCTATTAGGCATAAAATACATTATGATATCTAGACACCAAATGAAGGTGACATATTTAATTTGTGAAAGGATTTTTTTATTTCTCTTAATAAACTGAAAATACACCCTGTGCGAAGAACGGGTACACAGCTAGTTTAGTATATATTGAAATAGGTCTAAGTTACTGCAGAAATAATACAGACATACTCACGTTAATATTATTTATTTCCAACAAATATTCTTTGTGTTATAGTGCATTTTAGGTTAGGATAAAATATAAAGATAAATATGGCAAACACTTACAATGCTGTTGACATTGTTGTTACAATGCATTTTGATGAGCTATTAATTGTGTTAAACTGTCTAAAAAACAAGCTGGATGTCATTGTTCTGTCCGAAACTTGGCTTTCTCCTGACGATCCGGCCATTGAAATTGAGGGATATAATGTTTTCCGTAATTTTAGCAAACTAAATCAGAACGATGGTGTAGTTGTTTACATAAATAAAAAACTTCCTGCAAGCTGCACGGAAATGGTGATCGGTGGAACTACCTGTCTCGAGGTCAAGTTCCACTTCCGGCCGAGACAATCGTATTGCCTACTCGCTATTTATAACAGCCCGTCCAACGATCTCGATCTATTTTCCCAGGGGCTAAACGATTATTTTGAAAACATAAATAATGCACATTCATATCCTGGTAGGCGACACAAATGTTGACATTCTTAAAAAACAATACAATAGGGGGGTCGAGAATTATATGAATATTTTACATGAGCTCGGTTTTCTTAGCTGTATTAATCTACCCACGAGAGTTACGGTAAATTCTGAATCTTGCTTGGATCATATTTTTACGAGGCTGAAATGTAATTTAGGGGTGAGCTCTGCAGTTATTGAGACAAGTATTACAGATCATTATGCAGTGGCGCTTAGGATTGATGTTGATGGAAATGTAGATAATCAATCAATTTTCAATAATAAAACTTATCTTGATTATTTTCATTTTTCAAATCTTTTAAAAATGCAATTTTGGGGTCCAGTAACTGGTGAATTCGATGTCGACAAAGCTACAACTACTTTTTATGAGATTTTGAATGCTAACAAGCAGCTGGCGACTAAAGAATACATGAATAATAATATAGGTAACAAACCAAAAAAAACGTAAACCATGGATAACAAACGGGCTCATTATTTCCATTAGGAAGCGCGACAAATTAAGTAAAACCGCTAAAAGACAACCTTTTAATTTGATTTTAAATAACTATTATAAAAGGTATAGGAATAGGCTGGCCGATTTAATTAAATTGGCCAAACAGAATTACTACCAATCTCAGCTTGCTGATGCTCAAATAAATCGTAACACAAAATTATTGTGGAGAATTATTAATGAAATATCGGAAAGAAGTAACTCAAATACAGATTTCCCTCTACAAAGTTTTTCTTCGCCTCAAGATTCGTCTGTCGAAAATCAGGCCAAGAGAGTCGCAAATGAATTCAATGATTTTTTCGCGAATGTAGGTGCTCGGCTTGCATCGTCGCTGCCTGCGGTCGCGCCTCCTGCAGTCTCTGACGCCCAACTCGCCACCGACGCCGCGCTGGAGCTGAGGCCTGTGACGTTAGACACGTTAACTAGAGTAGTTCAGGAACTTAGGGGGAACTCTGCACCGGGATATGATGGGTTTAATGCTACTGTAATCAAGCAAAACTTTGATAGTCTGGCTTATCCTTTATTACATATAATAAATCTCAGTATAAGTAGTGGAGTCTTTCCGACTCTTTTTAAAATTGGAAAAGTAATTCCTATATTTAAATCCGGTCAAAAAGACAACATGAGTAATTTCAGACCAATTACATTGTTAAATGTCTTCTCTAAGGTTCTAGAAAAGTGTGTTAAAATACAATTGTGTGATTTTTTGGGAAATGCCAACATTTTAAGTAATAATCAGTTCGGTTTTACTAAAAATAAAAATACAACGGATGCTTTGTTTATGTACAGTAAAAATATTTATAAGTCGATAGAATCTAATAATAAGCAATTAATTGTTTTTATTGATCTAGCCAAAGCCTTCGACTCAATTGATAGAAGTAAATTAATAGAGAAACTTGAATATTGTGGAGTAAATCAAATCAAATCAAATCAAAATATCCTTTATTCAGTATTTACATAAATCAATGCATTTGAATAGAGTCAATACAAAAGTCATCAGACCATTAATACATTGAAAATATATACAGCAGTATTAAAAGTATACATAGGGGAAGGTCGGGTAGTATCGGACACCTAAGCTTTTTTTCGATTTTCTAATGAGTGATAAAAGATATGATAATTTACTATGTAAAATATCAAAGTTTGAAATGTTATTTATATACACATTTAATATAATAACTATTATATGAATGCATGTACCACTTTTCCACTCTTTTTCTAACCCTTACTTTTGAGCCCATTTGATTTTTGGAGGGTAGTATCGGACAAGGTTAACTACAACTGCTTGTAGCTCAAATAAAACCACTTGCAGACTGAAAACACACTTTTATCGTTACAAATTGTTTAAACACTGTAAAAAAAAAAACTTAACTATATGTATAAAAAATTGGTTTTCACTGCCAGTTTTTTTAGCCGATAAACTTAAGTCTAAATAAAGGAAATTGAGTTTCAAAGTCACGAAATTAAGATAACTTTGGCTCAAAACATTGTTGGAGTTTCCATTTAAAGTCTTTTCTTCTTTGCTTCGTGCCTAACGCAAATATCATACACTTATAATAGAGATGGCTGTCCTCAAGCTGAGCACGGTTTTCGGGAGGCCAACCCTTGCAATGTGAACATTGTATCCAGTTTTCTTGAAATGTCTCATCACAAATAATGCAATGTGTTTCAGACCTACTTCTTTCTTCAAACTGTAATGGCCTTTTTGTATTTTTTTACATTTATGTCTTTTGCCTTTTTCAAGACTTTCTTATTTTCCTCCTTTGAAGGCCTTGGTCCATTATTTATGTTTTAAAGTCTATCTTTGCGCTTTTTATTTTGTTAATTTTCTCTCTAATGATGTTCGAAAACCTAAAAATAAATAATGGGAGTTAATTATTGATTACGTTAAGTTTTTTTACAATTATTTCAACAATTTACAACCTATCCATTCTGTCCTATACTACCCGACGCGAGCTTGTCCGATACTACCCGACTGACAATGTCCGCCATTTTGACTACCACTTCCATAATAACCTAACTAAAATAACCACTCACCTACAAAACAAAGTAAAGCCTCTTTACTATCAAATAGTGGTGTTGAATCATAAAAGTATTGACTCAGTTTAGCACGCTGATGTCTCAAACATACGTACATGCACAGAAATTGTCACAAAAACAAAAAGAAATGTAACAACACAGACGATTATTGAGGCACGAAACGCATAATGGCGCTCACACAGTCTTTCTCCTTGGTGCTTCTGCTGATGTCCTAGTCAGTGCTGTCTCTAGCGGCAAAAGCTGGAAACAGCGTTTGTCCGATACTACCCGCCGTCCGATATAACCCGACTTTCCCCTAAGCTCAGTGGTTCTGCAGTGAAAAACATTTGGAGTCCTCAGGGAAATTCTGTTAGGGAGTACAAAGCTTTATTTATCAAGAATTCCTTTAACTTATACGTGAATTTGTTGTAATTACTTTCACGTTTGATCTCATTTGGTAACTGAGTAAAAAATTTTTTCCCTGCATAACTTGTTTTTTTAATGTAAAACTCTAAATTGTGTTTTTCTAACATTACTTTATTTCGAGTGTTGTAATGGTGATTTGTTTCAAATAGATAGTCATTGTCATGTTCTTTAACATACTTGATGGATTCAAAAATATACAGACTGTAGACAGTGAGAATTTTGAATTGCACAAACAAATGTTTAACAGTATCAGTACTTTGTAGACCGGCCATGATTCTTATTGCTTTTTTTTGTTTAACGAGAATTTTATCCAGGTTTTGCTTAGATGTATCCCCATAAATGCTTATTCCATAGTATACATGTGATTGAATTAAAGAATGATATATAGTTTTTAAGGTGTCTAAATCACTCAGCTTTGACATCTGCCATAATGCATAAATTCCTGATGACATTTTACTTACTACGTTTTCAACGTGTTTCTGCCAGGATAGATTTTCATCAATGGTTAGACCTAAAAATTTTGCTTCATTTGTTTTAACTGTAATTTCATTATGAATTTTAATTTTGGGATTAAAATTGACTTTGTTTTGCTTAGTAGAGAATGCTATTATGTTTGATTTTTTTGCATTTAATAACAGATTATTTTGATCCAGAAAGAGTTTTATGTTTGCTAAATTTTTGTTGGAATATTCTTCTATGCTTTTACAAGAATTGCCTTTAATGATTAGATTAGTGTCATCCACATAGAGACACACAGAGCCTGTGTTAATTAACTGAGGCAGACCCCCCATATAACATAAAAATAACAATGGCCCCAATACAGACCCCTGAGGTACTCCATACTTAACTAATTGAGACTTAGAACTATATTTCCTTAAGTAATTACAATATTTGCCTGCTTCTATATGTTCTATTTCCACATATTGCTGCCTATTGTTCAGGTAGGAGGAAAACCAAGCAGCCTCCTTTCCTTTCACACCCAGTGATTCTAGTTTTTCAATTAAGACAGAGTGGGAGACACTGTCAAAGGCTCTGGAAAGATCAATGAAAATGCCTATAACTTTTTCTTTCTCATCGATCGAGTCAATTATATTTTTAACAAATTCAACCCCCGCCGTGATGGTTGATCTTCCAGGCCTAAATCCATGCTGCTCCTTATCTAATAAATTGTTTAATTCCAAGTATTTCAAAAGTTGATTATATACAATTTTTTCAAAAATTTTAGAAAAAACGGGGAGTAAAGAAATTGGCCGGTAACAAGAAACATCTTTTACATCTCCTTTCTTGAAAATAGGAATTACTTTTGAAATTTTTAGTTGATTTGGGAAAATTCCAGAAACAAAAGATGAATTTACAAGGTGAGCCAATGGTTTAAGAATGTACGTGCTTATTTGTTTAATCAAAGCCATAGGGATACTATCATCAATCCCAGAGGAATACTTGTTCTCCAAAGACGTTATAATTTTCTGTACATCTTGTTCATTTACTGGTGTGAAAACAAAATTTAAGGCTGTTACTGTGATAGGAACAAATGGTTTAAAATGGGTGATATTTGGAATAATGAGGTTGTCAACTGCATTTATAAAAAAATTATTGAAGGTTTCACTAACTGCTAATGGGTCAACTATAGCTCTACCCCCATAGTTAAGATCAATATTTGCCTTTGGTTTGATATTGTTTCCTGTTTTTGCCTTAATAATAGGCCAAGTGGTTTTAACTTTATTTGAAGATTTTTTTATTTTGTCTTGAATTTGATTTTTTTCAGTACTTATTAAATTTTTGTTGAGAAGTTTCTTTTTACTAATAATTTTGTTTTTTATTACTTGATTTTTTGTTACTCTAAATGCTTTTTCTAGCTCAATTATTTCCTCTTTTAATATTCAGTTCGTCTGTAACCCACTTTTTTTCTTTACATGATTGATCAAAATTTAGTTTTTTCGGAAAGCATAAATCAAAGTAGTGCTTAAATATGGTATGAAATATCTTATACTTATTTTCTACTGGTGCTTGGTAAACCTCCATCCAGCTTTCGCATGAAATATACATTTTAAATAAATCTACATTGTCTGGGCTAAGTATTCTCATTTCTTTTTTTATTTTGTTTTTATGTGTACAATTCACGTCAAGAATATTCAGAATTTGCCCATCATGATCTGAAATTTTTGTTATAATTCCCCTTGCAACCATTTTATGTGATTTAATATTTGTAATAAAATTGTCAATGGCAGATACTGAGGTACTTGTAACCCTTGTTGGAAAATCAACTTTAGAAAACATATTGTACATTTTCAAAATGTTTTTAAATTTCTCATAAATATTATCCTTTTTTAAGACATTAATGTTTATGTCACCAGTCAAAATTACATTGTCATACTTGTTACAAAGTTTTTCTATGAGAATTTCTAGTTTGTCTAGAAATGCATGAATGTAGCAGTAATTAGGAGTACGATATAGACCAACTAAAATAAATTTAAAACCTTGTATGATAAATTCATTCATGCAAAACTCAAACTCCTTTTCAGTTGCTATCTCTGTCACAACAGGTAAAGTAACCAATTTGCTTTTGATGTTGTTTAAGGCAAATATTAAAACTCCACCACCTGTGGTATTTTGTCTTAAAAAGTGAGATCTCATATTGTATCCCTCTATATGCAAATATTTTAATTTAGATTCATTTAAATTAACTTCACTAAGCACAAATATATCCGGTTTTATTGAGGTTAATGCCAATTTCAAATTGTTTAAGCTAGTTGAAATTCCCTGAACATTTTGGTGAAAAATTTTTAATTTGTTATAGGAGTCACATTTTGTTTGTAATTTGAAAGTAGTAAATGAGCCCCCATCCGTTGTGTCAGAGATATTATTTCTATATTCTAAGACATTTCGGTTTTCTCTGCATGAGGAACTAAAAAAACACTGTTGCAAGTTTGATCATACATAGACATTTCACTTGAGGGTGTATTTACCCCCCCCCCCCCCACTCGCACTATTACTCTGCTTTTTATCACCACTTTCTGGAAGCTTCACCACTTCACTAAACTGCAGATACCCTGGAACCACTGGTGGGGTAGCATTGCTCATGGAGGTTGGACTACAGCTCTTTTGTTGAGGTGTTGATTTTTCACGAGTCTGGGCTTGGTCTGGTGCTTCGTAACAGGATGAAGAATCAGATTTCTCACTTCCGGTACTTGACATTGTAACAAGAAAATTTGGTCCAGGATTATTGAGAGTTAGCATGCTTCTTTTTATTTCTGACTTTAGGTGTGTTTCTAACTGAACTTTAAATTTATTGTGATCTAGTCCACCCCTCAAAATCCTTTTCGATTGCTGGTCATACGTTACAATTTTAACAGTAGCCTTAGTCTCACTTTGGAATTTCACTATGTTAGTGACAAAATGTTTTATGTCCACCCTGTCTCTAATACAACCCATAGGGGAGCAGAAAAGTTGAGTAAAATTCCTGTTTTTAAAATCGGTAATAAACTGATGAAAAGCTTTGTCATAATGAGTTATTTCTGGTTTTGCATGGTAGTTAAGCTTCGTAATAAGACTATACACTCCAGCACCACTGTTCAATTTCTGGTACGCCAAATGACTTGAGACGCAGTCCCATACTGTTGGCCTACCAAACTCATGCCTAAATTTTACAGCAACTCCCGCTGTCATTTGTCTTTCGTTACCAAAATCCCCCGATATGCAGTGCGCAAAAGCCACTTTATTATCGTTACGGTGATCCTTTAGGATTTTTGTCATATCTTGATCAACTATCATTATAAATTTATCAGTCGTATCAGGTGCTTCAATGGGGACGGAACAGAATTTTATGTTGGTAACCATACTATACATAGTGTGTGAAATGAACTTTTTCCCTCTTCGGTTAATGTGGTACCCCTGTCGAGTGTGATAAAATTTTTCTAACAAATGCAAATCCAAGAGATGTGTATTTAGGTTATTGTAGGCCAATTGTCTAATCTTGTTATTTACTTCAGAGATAGTTTTATGTTGCTCTTGATCGTTGTGTAAGTTGTAGCGATACGGTATAGTGGCTAAGACTAGGTTTGTATTTTTAAATTTCACAACTTGACTCTCTAATGCATTAATAATTGATCCAGAAATACTCTTGAGATCCATAAGCTAAAAGGAATAGCTTTAAACTGGTTTAAAAGCTATTTATCCCAAAGATTTCAATTTGTGGAGATCGTAGGGGTAAAGAGTGACAAAAAACCAATAGACTTTAGTGTCATTCAGGGTAGTACCTTAGGCCCTGTTCTCTTTCTAATGTACGTAAATAATTTATGTAGATTGACAATTGATGGGAGATTGATTCTATTCGCAGATGATACGGCAATAATGTTTGAGGGGCCCAGCTGGCAGGAAGTGTATAGGACTGCTACTCGTGACCTTGGTATTATTTATAACTGGTTTTGTTATAATGTTTTGTCTGTCAATGTGACGAAAACTAAATGCATGGCGATCGCACTGAGAGATGCTGTGGAGCCTCATCAGTTCGTATTAAAATTGCATACTTGTGGAGGGGGGTGGGGCTCTGCTTGCGGCTGTGTGGAGATTGAGCGTGTGTATAGTTATAAATATCTCGGTGTTATTGTTGACAGTAAACTACAATGGCAAGACCATGTATTGTATGTAAGAAACAGGTTACGTAATCTCAGCTGGGCACCATTTTAAATTCGAAACTACTAAAGTTAGCTTATTATGCTTATGTTCAGTCTGTGCTCCAGTATGGTGTGGTGGTGTGGGGGGCTGCTTCTCAGACAGTTATAAATACACTATCAATAGCACAAAAATCCATAATGAAAGTTGCTTTACGTAAACCTAAACGTTTTGCAACTGATGAATTATTTAATTTATTTAAAGTGTTTGATGTCCTCCAACTTTTTGTCAAAAATATATTATTTTTCATTTTTAAAAATAAAACATCAATTTTTTCTTTAACTGGTCATGATTATAGCACTAGACATCGTGAAAATGTCGGTATACAAGTTTTAAGACCAAAGAATACGTCTAGTATGTCTAATGCTTTTTATGTGGCTCACAGTGTTTTCAGAAATGTTCCTCGGGAAATCAGGGAATCAGGTGACTGCAGTGAGGCCGTATACCGCGGTAGGGTAGTCAGGTGGCTGACGGATGTAGGCCGGGACGGCGCAGCAATTCTTATCTTCCCTCCTCATCAGTGAAATTCTTAGATAAACTATTTTGTATGCCATTTCTTTGTTATTGTATCGTTTATAACATTCTCAGACAAAATTAACTATCATGAATTGGCATTTTCACCAGGAATTTACAATGACATCCCAGTTTTTATTAGAAATATTTAATCGAAAATAGTTCAATCTTTACTTCTATTATGTATTGTATGGAGTTATGTTCCGACATTCCTGCCATAGATGTGTTTATCCTGTTTTCCTTAGATATTTAAATAGTTTTCTGGAAATAGTTTTCTTTTCTTCTTTTTGCAGATGTTCTATCTTTAAGATACTTTAAATTATAATATACATATGTAGCTCAGTTTTACTTATAATTTATTTTTTCCAAGAATTGTTACCGGTACTTTAGTTTCTATAATTATAATTAATTCCCCTCGCAAGATTAGATTTAAATGTTTTCCTCTTGTTGTAATTAGTTTTAAGTTATTTTGTTACGGAACAACGACTCGTTCCCACACACAGGACGTCCTATGTGGGGACTAATTTCCATGCATTTATATTATGTATTATTGTAATAATTTGATTGGAAATAAAATAATTTGAATTTGAATTTGAATTTGTTAAACAAATAAAGCCCATTGCTTTACAAATATTTTTTATATAAAATTCTTTATTTCATTTATAGTTCATGAAACGGGGTTCTAAATAAAGTACAATTCATAGGCCATACAATTTAATAGTGGTGTCTTAAGCAGACATACTAGACTAAAGCACACCAAAGTAGTCCGATGAGAGTCAGTGTGGTGTTGCCAAATCGCGCTTTACTGTGTACCATACCATATAATCATGGTGACGTGTAGCAGACTAAATCATTGTTAATAAAAACTGACAACAGTGTTAGATAAGGGAGGTGAGGGGGGAATCCACTATTCAAGACTCCATCTGACTTACTTTCATACTCTAAACATCACTGAGCAAATGATGTTAGCGCCCCTACTCCGAGCTGCAGAAGTGCTAACTTCGAAGACATTTCTGATTGGCAGTATACGTTGTTGTTTAGATACCTCGCGTTCTGTTTACTCATGTTGAAGTGGTGTAGTTCGCCAGATTTTTGCAACATTTATGTTATATCCATTTTTGTTGTAGGTAACTCAATTTTATTATCATACACAAAATTATTTTTAGTTCTTTTTTGTAGAGCATTATGTTTTGTCTCCATGGAGAAGTATTTCTTTATTTACAATTACAGTACCAGGTTAACCGAGCCTTGCTCGTTGGTTTTAATTCAGTTTTGATATAGTGTCATTAGAGCTATTAAATTTCCCCCAACAACCAACTATACCTCTTCACAGTTAACAGCTGTTTCAAAAAGTCTGCTTAATATTAATGTTCCTTTATTTTTGTATACCTTTCATTGTTATTTCGTTACCAAAATAGCAACCCATAAGACCAATGTTAAAAATTACGATTTTTAAACTTAAATTCTGACAAAATTCGATTTTTCCTGGGATGGAGGCCTTTTCTAAACTTATTTTTGGGCCAATACACTTTTAATTGCAAAGTTTAAGCAAAATCTGACAGCTAGATTTCGAGATCGTGGAACACACATCCCTTCAGACATTCCTCGTATTATAGTATAGGATTTTTTATAACAATTTTTTTTAAAATTTCCACTTCCATCCAAAACCAGTGCCGGAACGTCGTACCGGCGCGTTCCGGCACCATGACACCCCTGGTCGGAACCACTTCTTGATAGCTGACCTGACCGAAGCGGTAGGTGGTATGAATCTTCCTTGGAAGCAGTGAACTATACTCAATAGTTTCCGCACTGGAGTGGGAAGGTGTAATTATTGGAAGTACAAATGGGGAATGACACAAGACCAGTCATGCGACTGCGGAGCGGAGTATCAAACTATGGAACACATAGTCGAAGAGTGTCCACTGAGTGCCTTCCCCGAAGGATTGACCGGTCTGCATAGCTCAAGTGAAGCTGGGCTGGAATGGCTTAGCGCACTGGATTTAGCTCCATAAAGAGAGATCTAGTTTTTATTTTAGTGTTTAGATTTTTACTTATACTGACTCAGGTGCTCTGCACCGCAGAATTTATTTTATTATTTAAGCCATGGTGGCTGGCTAAATGAGCCATACGATATCTATATATATATATATATATATATATATATATATAGTTTAATACAACTTTACAATTTAATTTGTACCTTTAATCCTGGTGATTTGGGAGATAGTGGTAGTTTAGTTTTCCCATAAAGGCCTGCACAAACCAGAGCGATACCATTGACGATGAATGGCGATACATTATCGCTGGAGCAACGCGATGCATTCCTAGAATTTTATCTGCGATACTTGGCCAAAAATATCGCAGCGGAATTAGGTGCTTCCACACCAGAGCGGGAAAGAGAGACGTGCAAGAAAGCCAGTGCGAAATCTCCCTGAGCCAGCTCACGGGAGCGTAGGTGCGGTGGTGTTTGACTCTCTATATGTAGAGTAGTTGTGTCAGTTATTGTTTGTATACTGTACTCAGTGTTTACTTACAATATCGTCTGATGAAATAGAAGCATTGCTGATATTACCAACCATGCTAGAAACTGAATGACTGAGGAAAATGTTGATACACAAAATAAATAAAGAACTGCTGCAATTTGGCGAGTACCATATACTCATGTCCCAGTTAAGAAAAGATGAAAAAAGATTCTACACATACTTTAGAATGAATCAGAGTTTTTTGACGAGATGCTGAGTTTCATTTGCTGACATTATTGAAAAGAAAGTACATGTTGTTGTTACACGAGACAAAACTGAGTAGTTCATGGCCAGTAGTTGGCCGCATGGTATGGCAGCCATAAAGTGCTGCGAACAGTGAGTGCAGCGTTGCTGTGATATTATCGATACAGTATATCATTGGCCTTGGTATTGCGTATCCCAGTTCACTCTGGTGTGTGCGACTCCATAAGACACCATGGCATAGCACGGACCACTATGGTAACACAAGAGAATTTCCAAGAAAAATTATCGTGCCTGCTCTGGTATTGCACGGGGTATTGCTTTGGTCTGTGCAGGCCTTAAGGCTAACATGGAGCCTTCCTAATTCCTACATTCCCTACCTCCGAAAATTTTCTGTTAAACAGTTCCAGTATAAGAATGTCTAAACTATTAGTTCTGTCATAAACAGTTTTATTTTTCCATAATGTTCACAATATATTTGACATTATAAACAAATTATGAAAAAAGAAAATGAATTAATTGATAATCAGTATTTTATGATGTAAAACCTCATTACTAAAAATGAGGTTCTAAGTCAATTTCATACTTGGGCAGTTTCAATTAACGTAAAAGTTTCAGAAATAATGGATGTGAAATTTTTCTTATGCTATTCTTGAGCTTCATCCGCACTGGGCAACATGTTCGCGGAACAGTGCCCAGGCGAACTTTTATTTGTGTTCGCCAAACAAGTTCGCTACAAATGTTTGTCCAGTGCAGACGTGGCTTTGTGGAAAAAAAATAAAATTCCACTGCCATCATCTTATAAACTGTAAGGATTGCGGGTGTGAGTTAAATTGTTAAATTGTCTTAAAATTAAGTATAGAATACAAAACTTTCATAACAAAGGGGGAGGGGGGGTTGTATTTAAAATTAGTGACTTCCAATCTAGACACTTTACTTGTGGTACACCCTGTACATTGAAATTAGTGTCAATTGAAAGAGCGTTTACCTATAATAGCAAATTTGTTTACGTTAAAAATTAATTTTGAAAATTTAAAAGGGGTCTGCCTGTAGTCTGGGACACCCGGTATAAAATCATGGTGCTAGTATCTTGGAGCACTGCCTGAGACCGGGGCAAAGCCTATACGTTTATGTTCAACATCAAACTGGATGTAGTATTTTTTCATGAATACTGCTCCAAATATAGCGAAATTCTCATCATTGGAATTTATGGCCAAGATACATGCTGCCGCACCATGCACATCTTGCACCTTAAACAAATACATAAGGCAATTATTTCCATTATCAAGACTTTTTACAAATAAATCAATATTGTTAAGGTACGGTATGTTTAAAGAAATTATTGAAACCATTATACTAATTAACTTTGTGTAATTTTGCCTGTTTTTATTTTATTTATTTATTTATTTATTTTTTTTTTTTTGAGGGAGAGGCGGAAAAATGCATTACGCACACAGGTGGCCAGCCTGTAGTGTGGGGCTCCCCTAAAAAACGGGTTTACCCACTAAAAAACCTCCTCTACTCTTTAGGAATCTAACCTGGAATTGTTTATCACATTACGTCAGGCTAGGCCTAAATTTGGCTTACGCCCGTCGGGCTCGCTCCTTATCCAGCCGCTCGATCAAGGGATCTGGGCCACTTCGCGGTCCAGATCGGTTTTCTTTTCCAGGAGGATGCCCCGGACGAACTGTGACAAACAATCCCAGTTGCCCTCATCCTCCAAAATCTTTTGGCAGACCGAGTCCACCGAAAATGCACCAAATATTTGTGTGGCCTCCAGGCGGGGCCCTTCCCAACGGGGACAGCGGAAGAATGTGTGTTCCGCATCATCGGGAACACCCGGGCAATAAATGCAGTCCGGTGAACCGGTCTTTCCCATCCGGTTCAGGTACGATCGAAAATAGCCGTGACCTGTCAAAAATTGGGTCAGGTAGTAGTCCACCTCCCCATGCCGCCGTTCCACCCATGGTTGGACCTGCTTGATAAGTCGCGCAGTCCATCGTCCTCGGGTGTCGTGCTCCCAGCTGTGTTGCCATTGCTGGAAGGTTCGGGAGCGCTCTTCTGTTCTTGCCGTGTCCTTGCCGATCTCGCCACGTCTCTGATGAATCGCTTTCCTCTCCCCTGCCAAGAGCTTGACAGGGATGACTCTGGCGACCACCAGGACGGCAGGCTCGGACACTGTCCGGTAGGCGGAACACACCCGGAGCGCAGCTTGACGCTGAACCCGGGCGAGTCGCAACCTGTAGCACTCCTTATCTAGAGCGGACATCAACAGACGTCTTCTGCTGGATCGGGGACCCCCGACATTGGCCATCAGCCTACTAAGGTGAGTAACTACCTTAGCGGCCTTGTCCGCCATACGGAAGATCTGATCCCTCCAGCTTAACTTGGTGTCCACCATAACCCCAAGGTATTTGGCGGCACGAGTTGATGTGACCACCTCCCTTCCCACTCGAAACGGGACGACGGTGTCGATCCTCTTCTTCGTGAGAATCACGATCTCCGTCTTACTAAGAGCAAGCGAGAGACCGTGATCGGACATCCAGTTGTTGACAACCCGCATAACTCGGTTCAACTTTAGTTGGGCCAGCTCAACGTTGCGTGCAGCAATGAGAGCTGCAACGTCATCAGCGTACCCAACCAAAGTGGTTTCCTCAGGCATCTCGGACCTCAGGAGGCTGTCATAGGCAACGTTCCAGAGATCCGGGCCGAGTATTGAACCTTGTGCGGCACCAGAAGTGACTTCCATCGTCCGCGTTCCGTCCCTCGTGTCATAGATCAGGCTTCGAGAGCGTAGATAATCCTCGATGAGCCGCAACAGATATGCAGGAATACGAAAGGTGTTACGAAGCGCATCCAACATATCGACCCACCTCGCCGAGTTGAAGGCATTCTTGACATCAAGCGTAACAAGAAGCACTACTCGGCGGGAGAAATGGTTGTGGCTCTCGGCTCTCTCCACAGCTCTCTGAACTTCGGTGACAGCGTCGATCGTTGACCGTCCCTTTCTGAAGCCGTACTGACGGGGGCATAAGTCCCCGGCAGCTTCCACGGCAGAAGTCAAGCGGGAACGGATCAGCTTCTCGAACAGCTTCCCAGCCGTGTCCAACATGCAGAGAGGCCTGTGGGACGACGGCAGTTCGGGATCACCTTTGCCCTTGCTGATCAGTACAAGCCTGGCTGTTTTCCAGGGAGCCGGAAACACCCCTTCTACCAAACAGGCATTGTACATTCTCAACAACAAGTCAGCGTTGATTGAAAATACTTTCTTTAAAGCCTCACTGGGAATCCCGTCCGGGCCAGGAGCCTTGTTGCTCTTCAGGGAGAGAACGGAGGTTTCCAGCTCCTCGAAGGTGAAGAGTGGAACGTCCTCTACCCGTCCGAATTCAACCGGCATCCGCTGTGGATGTTCAGGAAACAACGCAGCGACGATCCTCCCCATGGTGGCGCCCTCCATGATGGAAGGTGGAGAGCGGGCGCCGAGTTTCTGTGTTACAAGTTTGTAACCCAGGCCCCACGGGTCAGAGTCAACGTCGTCACGAAGTCTCCTCCAGCTATTCGCCTTGCTCCTGTTTATCGCCTGGCGGAGAGATTTTCTCGCAGCTTTATAGGCCTCCGACTTACGAACTCTGTCTGCGGGAATTCTCGCTCTTGTGGCGGCTCGTCTAGTTCTTAAACATGTTCTTCTGAGTTCCGCAATCTCTTCAGTCCACCAGTAAACGGGTTGTTTGTCGCGTCGGGGTTTCCTTCGCGGCATAGACTGGTCGCAGGCCGAGACGATCAGTTCCATCGTGGATGTTACTAGTGCCTCGGCCCCAGCCTCACCAGGATTCCCCTGCGCTCCCCGAGAGATGACTTTGGTGAACTTGACCACGTCCAGTTTGTTGGTGTTCCACCGGCGTGGCCCTTCCCGAGATGCGGAAACTCAACGATTTGCCTGATCATGCAGGTCAAAAACGATGTATTGGTGGTCGCTACCTGTGTAGTCCTCCACAACCCTCCAGCCAGAGATTCTCGGAAGGAGCGACTCAGACGCAAAGGTGACGTTGGGGATCGTGCCTCTCTGCCCGGGGCGCCGAAAAGTAGGTGTGTCGCCCTGGTTGAGGACGACAAGACCGGCCCTGGCGATGAAATCCAGGATGTATTTCCCCCGGGAGCTGGTAGAGGGCATTCCCCACTCGACGGCCCTGGCGTTGAAATCGCCACCAACGACGACATGCCCGGTGGTGCCGAGAACGCACTCCTCTAGGCTATCTATCTTGTCGCGGAAGTCCTGGACGGCCTCGTTGGGTGTGAGGTAGCAACTGAAGATAGTCACGTCCCTACACCGAACCCAGACGAATCCTCGGCCGCGCCCGTGACTCCGCACCAAAACATCTCGTGTATTACATGCCCAAAATGCAGCAGTACCGAGGCTGTCCGAGATCCAAGTGTTTGGGTCTCTGTCCCGATACTGTTCACTGATAAGGAGCGCGTCAGCACCAAGTTCTCGGGCGAGCTGATCTAGAAGGTTATCAGCTCCCCAGGATCTATGAAGGTTGGCCTGGAGGATGCGAATTACCGGCCGCTGTCTTTTGCCTGTTCAAGTGCGGCTCTGAAGGCACCGCACTGACCAGACCCGGGTAAGTGACCGAGGGCACTGGAGCCTGAATCCTTGCAGAGGAAGCAGGAGGGGCTCGAGGAACATTCCTTACGTTTGTGGCCCTGGCTTCCACACTGGAAGCAGTTGGCACTCCTGTCGGGCCCTTTACAGTTTCGGGAGGAGTGGCCGAAACCGAGACAGCGGAAGCATCTCGAAACTACCACCCTCCGTTTGAGCCTGCAACTGACCCAACCGACTCTGAGGTGCTGAAGGCTAAGCAGCTTATTGGCGTGCTTTTCGCTCATCTCAGCAACAGCCATCCGGAGTTGACTTCGGTTAGGCTTTGTCAGCCATACCCTCACTCCATCGGCCGGTATCTCCGGGAGTGCCACCTGGATCGCACGGGTCACCTCATCTTCGGTGGAGAGGACATCAAGGTCCCGAATCTGGACCGAACACTTCGGTTCCAGGGCCTTGATGGAGCCTTTGTCCCCAAGTGCAGTCTTGAGGGAAGCGGCAAAACCGATCTTGTCACTCGACTTCCCCAGTTCGAGGAGGACATCCCCGTTCTGGGTTCGCCGAATAGACTTGATAACGGTGTCGGTCTCTTCCGGTTTGGCCTGCGATCTAATCTGACCCAGAACTTCGGCAAAAGATCGCCCCCCTAAGGGCTTGATCAAGATTGCCTCCGTCCTGGGCTTCTTAGGCCTGGGTTGTTTAGGCTTTCTGACAGACTTGCCAGAGGCCTCCCCAACCGGGTTTGAGACTTGCGTCTGCTCCACCCTCGACGCACTTTTCGAAGCTGCCTCCGCTTGCTTCTGCCTCCTCCTTTCTTTCTTAGACAGGCGCGTCTTCCAGCCCCCCAAAAGTGTTGAGGCAGAGTTTGCTGCCAAGGCAGGATTAGCCGCCGGAGCAGGAACCTCTGCAGGAGTAGCCGCTGGAACAACGACAGCGCCCGGGATGGAATGAGCAGCCGGGACAGGAGATGTCTGCGATGATGCAGTGACAAAAACCGGCCTCGGCGCCAAGTCCAACTCCCCGAGCTCAGGGCTTCCCGACGATGAACCGCTCTGCCTCTTCTTTCGCTTTCTTGCTTGAGTCTGGGACTCAGCCAGATGAGCTTGAGGCGAAGCAGAGATGACTCGGTTCGTGACATCGCGCTCCTGTTTCACTGCCTTTAGCCTGATTTTCCGGCATTCCTCGATTTCTTCTAGAGAATCTTCGAGTTTCGGAATCCCCTCTTTTATGGCCTTGTTTACGTTCTTTTGAATTAAGAGGGCCTTGGCCATCTCCTTCAAAAGAGCTTTCATCTTCTTCAGACATGAGTCTTCCTCCTCGTGGGCGTCGTCCTGCTGCTGTCGCAGCATTTGCAGCTCGAATGCCGCACGAAGAGGGCTCTTCCTGGGAGGTATTCCATCGAGCCTCGCTTTTGAGGTTTCTGCCTCGGTCACCTTCATCGCTAGATTGACCTCCACTTTCTTCTTTCCAGGATCGGACGACGATCCGGCGTCACTTAACGTCTTGAACGGTGCCGGTGGGGGGGAGGTTTTAATTCCCACTGTCGGCGTCCCAGTCTTCGAGGTCGGAGACCTCTGCACAATAGAGCTTCGCCTAAAAGCGGCTTGCTCATTCTCCTTTACGTTCTTCGTGTTTCGGTTGATAAAATCCATGCTTTCATGTCACCAGCGCATCGTGCGGCAAGGGGCGGCCCTTCATCGGCCGAGAGCGGGTACACCCTCGGAGGTCTACCCCCCGTAGGAGATAAGACACCCTTACCCCGGAACTCCGGGGCCCGAACCTCCGTTTGCCCAGCACCGATACACAAAATGTGCCGGACGTGCTGGGGGTCGCACCGTGGCAATGCAGAGTCCGATCCCTGCATCCATGCCGCACTCCCTGACTAAGGTCCGAAGCGGCTGGCTTCTGACGACACACTGGAGGAGACCATCGGCAGTGCGAGGCACACATCAGTCCCTGCAACACAACAGGGACACTCCCAGGACCCCCCAGCATGCGCCGGTCGAAAGAAGGTGGAAAGACACTCTTGATTCGGGGTCGAAAACAAGAAGGTGAGCAAGGTTAGCTCAGGAAAGAATAAAGACGGTGAGCTAAGACCTGAAAGATGAGAAGAAAGGCCCTAGCTCGGGAAGAACTGTGAGGAGGGTCTCACAGCTTGGCTCAGGTACCCCGGGGTCGCCAAGAAACACCCGTACAGTGGAAAGCCCACTGCCCCTGAGGGCGCCTGTTTTTATTACTAAATACTTAACTGGTAACATTAATACTAAGTCAGCAAACAGATTCATAATTTATAATCTACTACCTTATAAAGATATTTTAGATTTACATTAACCATATTAGTTTATTACAATATTCCTTTGATGGCAAATCAGAAAACAAAAATAAAATTTGAAAGGAATTAAATATTGGTTTTGATCCTCACACCACAGAGAAGTGTATCATTATTTGTTTTGTGTTATACATATTTATGAAATATTATTGAAAAGTTATAGAAAATTTTAGTTATAAAATAGTGCTAATATTTGCTGTACAGTTATTTCTTTTGTACTCAGAAAATATTTTTCTTTTAGCGAATTTCCCATAGGGAATAAGCTATTACCGTAGGTCTCATGGTGAGACCTAAGCCCGGGACCATGTTACTTTTTCGTTTTGAGGTGCCCAGAGACCAAAAATAATAGTCACTAAAATTTTTATATATATATATATGTATATATGTGTCCCTAGACACGATAACTCTCGTAAAAATGGTCCGATCGACACCAAATTTGGTAGAGATGTGTAATCCTACGTTTATTCGGATGAGTTCGAAAACCAGACATATCGACCTACCGGAAGGGGTAGTTTTAGGGGGTTTTGTACCCCAAAAATGGGTTTTTTGCATTTTTCATATGTAAATTTTAAAAATTTTAAATTTTTATTTTTACCATTGGATTTAGCTCAAAAAAACACACAATTTAGTATTTTGAAGCTTTGCTCTATCTCCACCGGTTACCGAGATATTACAAAGTCTAAAGACAGTACATTGTCTTTTGGGGCTCCAATGTTAATCTTATGGAGAATAAGGATGTGTTAATATTTCACTTATTAACCAATATTTTTGGATGAAACTTGGTATTTAGCTTCATTTGGTTGAGATTCATCCATTTAAGGTAAAAAATCTTGGTTTTTGTACTTATCATGGCAGCAAACCTGCATACTTTTTTCCCATGTTAATCATATGGAGAATAGGCAAACTCTTTTATTTATGGACAGATATTGATGAAATTTACTATATGGCTTTATATGGTCCAAATAAATTTTTTCTAAGCTAAAAACCTACTTTTAGTGTCCCCCATGGCAGCATACCTGCATACTCTTTCCCTATATTTATCTTAAGGAGAATAGACATTTATCTCCCTATTTATGAGCACGTGATAAAATTTCGTTTACAAGTTTAGCTGGTCAAAATTAATATTACTAATTTGGAAATTCGCTGAGTACGCAGGTCTGCTGCGACGGGGGGTATTTATACTTACATTTAATAGGTAGTCTCTGTTTTCTAGAATAAAATGTGTATCTCCCATGGTAAAATAAATGGATGGATAGTTAGAAACTTTAGAACAGTCAACCTGTAAAAGACATATTTTTAAGATTTTGGTATTGTAATAAATTTATTGTACTCTGATATAACGCCGCATCCGCACTGGCTGAACATTTGTGGCAAACTTGTTTGATGAACACAAAAAACATAGAAAATTTCTCACAAAACAATACCGGACAACTTGATTTACATTGGGAATAAACACCATCAAACAAATAAAAGTTCGCCAGGACACTGTTTGGCCATGTTCAGCGAACATGTTTGCCCAGTGCCGACACGGCTTTAAAGAACTTACAAAGAACCTACAAGTAAGTAGGCTTGTGGTGGCCTACAAGGTGGGTAACTTAATGCACTCTAACAAGATAAAAATATTTAAAAAGAGTAAATACATAAAACATAATTTATTACTTTATGTAAAACAAAATCCTATCTAGCCATTTTTCATTTATGTTAACTTAAAAGAGTTTTGCATAGGCCTCCATTTAGCCCAGTCAAAATAGGTTTGTGTCGGAAGTAATTCCAGAGGAGCTGAATTTTTCACAGTTGATAGGCTATGATAAGGTGTGCATTTTCCCAAAAGTCCCGAAAAATCCCCCTTGAGCTTTCCTCCCTACGCCCCTTTAAAGTTGCAGTATGTTAGAAAATCAACTACTTTTTCGTAAGGAGAAAATATATCGAAGTGGGGTTGCTTTTATTTTGTTCCTAATAAAATTTTCTACAAAAATTTTCATTACCACTTATTACAAAAATCTTAAAGTTTTGTAGCAAAATCGACACAAACGTAAAAAATTGATTTTTTTTCTTTGCATGAAGTAAAAACCTTCCCTTACAGCTCTTTTGTTTGAAGTTTATATGTAAAACCGTAAATTTGAAGTTTTTAGAGAATTATTTTAGCTTTACAATGATACATAATATTACTATGTTCGGTTTAAGGATAACAAGCAATTTTGTATTTTGTGTTATGGTGACAGTGAAAAAAGGCTCCGTTCTTGGCCCCATTTCAGTACAGACATATTGAATATTAATGGCTTCCCCTCTTATTTTTTCTATAAGGGATGACTTAGACGAATGGAACTTCAAACATCCATAATTGGCCATTACTTCATTTTGTGGTACAATGTGATTTTTTAGCCCCAATGGGGGACTACGGATTGATCTATGATATAAAGTCAAATATTGATGTATGATCTATATTGACTGTGTAAGGTCAAGCACAGTAAACAATACTGTCAATATTTATCATGATCCAGACAGGCCCGGATTATCCACTAGGCCAAACTATTCCATGGCCTAGGGCGTCAGCCAGGGGGGGCGTCAAACGGGCCTTTTTTATACTACGTTTCAGTCAAAAAATATTTAACTGCAGATATAATTTAATTCTGTTTGTTTTTCATTTTTTTATTAAATTCTTTATAACAAGAGTAAATAGAATATTTGACAAAATAGAAAGAAGAAATATCTATTCAGCCGAACTAGGTGATCCCCTCAGGTGCCGGGACCTGAGGGGTCCTTCGCGGCGGGGACGAGAGCCCCTGATCTGCCATAAAGAGTGTCCCTGATTAGAGGTCAAGAGCATCATCCCCTACTAGGCCAAAGATCACAACTACTTGTGTTTCGGGTAATTTAAGTGGCATTGCTTGGCCTAACCTACTTATCACGCGGGTCGGTTCCCGTGCGGCACTGCATTTAAACAGTGGCAAAGGCCCTGCGCCACTCCAAGCAGTCTGTCAAGTCCCTTTCTTTATCAATTTAAGTGTTGATTCACCGAAGCAACTGTGAACGTGAAAAATAGAATATAGAGTAAATAATATTATCTCATGCAAAGCGACTAGTCATCACGATTTGACGTCAAATGTACATGATTGTAGATGTTTAACGAGGGTATGGGTAGGGTAGAGAGGGGGGGGGGGGGGGCGGCAAAAGTGCTAGCGCCGGCGCTGGGTGTGAGAGTGAAGAAAATGGGCAGAGGTAGATTCCTACTCCAACTGGGAAGAGCATGATCTATTCTAGAAGGCAAGTACCTGTACCAGTAGAGGGAGCTTTTTTAAGCAATACAATTGAAAAAAGCTTAAACTACTGAAATGGTTCATCTATTTACAAACAGGTAGGCTATTTATATTATTTAAACCATATACAGTATTAATGTGATTACTCTGTCTTGAAGCCCCTGGTAAATCAATCCATGGGTGAACATCCAGGCCATCAGGGCAGAGTGAGCAGCTCGTGGAAGAGACAGGAAACTGGTACCAGAGTCTACCAGGGTTGCCAGTGTTGCAGCTGGCAGTACCTCATACACCTCCCCATCCATCTCGAGTCTCATGCTGGTACAAAAAACTCATAAGTTTAATGTTTGCAATATTATGTTTTATTCATAAATTTAAAATATTTTAAAGTCTAAAGTAAAACAATAATTAAAAATCTAAAAAAATTAATGCTTTTGAGCATATTTTTGGGTAATTTATACAGGAATAATGTTAACTGGAATTGGGATTTGTGGAATAACTGTAAGTAAATACAGCATTTTTGATGATTGTGTTCGCATCTAAAATGTTTTATATCATGTGGAATTTTTTTTACAGAATGCTTGTGTGTAAAGACAAAAACATGGTTAACAAATGTTATAATGTAAATTAATGTTACAGATGAAGGTAAGTTAATAACATTTGAAACGGTATTTCAAACACCATATACGACACATAGAAGATTTATTTTTTCATCCCCTGTTTTGGAATTTCTCTTGCTGTTTTTAGAGGTTTTAAAATAACTTAATAAACTTCATATTTAAAAAGTAATGAGATTAATGCAAAAAGTGTATCTCTAATAAATAAGCAATTAGTATAGAGCATCAAATAAAACAAATTTATACATAAATCATTGTGAATATCATGACAAGTTTACTTACGAAGTCATGCTGACTATCCACCTGCTGTTGTCAATAACTGGGACATAAACAAATGGTGCCTGATGATATTTTTTAAGACAGCCCCCAAAGGTAACCTCTGCACTGGTTTCTTCTGACTGGTTACTAAAAAAAAAAAAAAAAAAAATTAAGAGATAAAGATTTTAATGAATTTAATGTTGATTAGTAATAAAAATATACATTTAAAAATTTTATACGTACATATTGTTTTTAACTGAGAGGTTAATTGTTGCAATAGAAACTATCCATTAGTGAATATAAGTTTTTTTTCTCAAGAGATTGTAAATTGAATATATTATTATAACTACTTTTATCAAGGTGAACTTGTTTACTTCCCTCACTCGCCTCCAGAATTAATTAGCCCACTTGCTTTGTTCACTCGCCCTAAGGATAAGCTCGTTTGCTTCACCTAATTCATTCGTTATTTGCCTATGTACAACAAAGAGTATTACAATAGTCAGCGGTAATAGAGAGTTTTTGCATATACGGTAAATGAATATGTAAACGCTAAACACAATTCAATTTATGGTTCATTTACCAATTTTTACTGCTTGAACATACAAAGATTTGTTTAAAAAGTGATTAAAGGTGAACATTATAAATTATTTATCAGGTTTCACCACTTTACACTATGCATTGCCTTTAAATTTACCAATATCAAAATGGCGTTTAGTGTGTTTACCATATGTTGCAAAAACTCTCTAATACTGTGGAAATCAATGTCTACATTTAGTATTAACCAACTTTGGACACTTTTCTACTGCTCTATTATCTCTAAAAATTGTTTAGATTAAAAAATTTAGAAACAGTGATTCAAACATAAATTTAATTCACCTTACATTCAAAATACTTTTGTCAAGATTGGTTGTTGTATATCACGAAATTTAAAGAAATATTTGAACTAGATTGGTGTAGTAAGTTGCTCACCTATTTAGGTAGAAACAGAAGACCCTTCGGGCCACAAGGCGTTGGTCGGCCAAGTTTTGTAGCAGGGAGGCCCCTCGGGGCACAGACTTTGGAAGCCCCAGTCCCAGAATTCCATCAAATTGCACACCCACAAACGTCGGCCCCGGCTCTTCAGTGGCCTCCCCGAACAGCTGATCCTTCACTGCAATGTTGCCAACCTAGCGGAATTCATGCACATGCGGGTCATGCACATGCTTATGCTTAGGTCTGTATTTATGAAATTGATTTGTACTAAAAATAAGTTGAATCTAGTCCGTAACAACTAGTTTTTACTGTAAATATTTAACTATTCCTCCATTGGTTAAAAACTGTGACTAGCAAGATTTTAAAATTATGGGTTAGTATTGATGTTATAGGTCAATTTTGAGAAAGGTAATCTACAAAAAAATTTTGTTTGTTTATTTGAACATTATACAGAATATGGCAATCATATTCATATTAAAGTTTTCTTCAAAAGTATTTTTAAAATCATCTGCAGCTAACAAATTTCTGTGTTTTTACAAATAAGAAGAAGCAGTGCTTATTTGAATATATAAAATTAAAATATACTCCTTTTAGTTCTAAATAATATCGACCTCATGGACTCACAGTGACAGTGTCAACTGATGTGAAGCCAGCACAGACTCCTGTAACGTAGGGAAGATAGAACCTCTCACCAGCCTTCTTGTATGAGGAGGACAGGCGGCTTTCATATCTCCTGCTTTGCCCTGAATTTCAGTTTAGAATTTCAGTGACTGTTTTACTTCAGTTTAGATGAACAAGTAAAAGTGTTCTATAGTAAAAATCTATAATTTAAACTAATAATGTAAAATTTAGTATCTTTCTGCCCTGAAATTTGTATTTATAGCTCGTTCAAATATTGTTATTAGAACAAGATAACAAGAATAACAACAAGATAACAAGAACAAGATTGTTATAAGGGCAGTGAGATAAAACACCTCACTAACTTTGGCATGTGAATTAATGACATTTACACTGATTTTGCCAAGATATGGAAGCAGAGGCAGATTAAAAAACTTTCCGCCCCTGGGCTTACCAGATGCGCCGCCAACCCTACCCCTTGCTTGTTCACCTTCGACGTATAAAAATTTTTTTAATTGTTATTTTTTATAATTACCTTTACATTTTGATCTCACCAGCTAATGGATCTCTACATCAACCCTCTGATCAACATTCAAAGGAAAAAGTAAATTCTGGTTAAAACAGAATAGTATAGTTCAAAATTGTTTATAATAATTATACACTCAGCAAGGTTTCAAATTAAACAATAATAAGTTTGAAATCGCTAAGCCTTGTTAAGGGGGGGCTCTACCTTAAAGCCTGAAAATCTACTTATACTGTGGCTTTAATTCCTTAGGTTAAAAACATGTGCAGACTAGCCAAAAAAAGCTTGCAGACGTGTTTCAGTGGGGAAAAAACTACATACGACTTCAAGATCATTTTTCAGGATAAATAGCGAGTATTTATAGATTGTTTAAGAACAGCACTATCGTCCATTGTAATAGCTTAAATTTACTTTGAATATAATAATTTTAAAAAAATCAATTGCTACAAAAGTCTCAACAGTATTTATTTTATTATTATTTATTTCTTTTTGCTGTCTCAACGCCAGTGGAATTTTAGTTAGAGTGTACTAAACACTTTTAGGGAAAGCAGTCCGAACCCCTCAAAGTCTGTGACAATCCCGGAAATCAAACCCATGGCCTCTTGAACCAAGACGCTAACCCCTAGGCTAGCAAGACACAAAATCCCAAATTAAAAGTGTAATGTGACTCAAATTTGAAATACTTTTGTAAGTCGAACTTTTAGTGCTCTGCAAGTCTGCAGCCCAGCTAGATATGAAGGTGATTTGGCAGCAACAACCCATCTATAGTAGGATTCACGAAAATAATCCGATGAGAGTCGATACATTGTTGCCAAATTTATTCTGAAACACATTTTACTTTCTCCCCCTATACCATAGTATATGGAGAAAGTATTGTTTTCGTCAAAATTTTCGAATTTGAGTTGTTGGTGGATTTATCCATTATGGTTCCCCCTGAGTCCAAAAAAGTGGTTTTCGGAGTGATGTCTGTGTGTGTGTGTGTGTCAGGATGTAAACAGAGCTAGAGAATGCCCTAATGGTCCGATTTTAATGAAATTTGGTATATAGGTCCAAATCCACGATAATTCCAGGCGTTTTTTTCATTTTTTGGAATTTTTGATTTTTAAGGGTATTTTACCCCCAAAAACCCTCAAAAATCGTCAAAAATAAAAATTTCTCAAAAACGGCTCTAACGATTTTGATTAAAATTTTGTGGTTTATTAAGCTTAAAATGGTGGATAAAATGACACCACCCGCATCTCCGAGAAAATGCGCGTTCAAAAGTTATAAAGTAAAAAGTGTTTAAAAAATCAATTTTTTGGATTTTCAAAATAGTTGTTGTCTCAAAATAAATTTTACTTCTCACCATTAAATCAAGCTCAAAAAACTAAATAATCCAGTACTTTAAATTATTGCTCTACGTCAAGTGGTTGAGGAGAAAATACAATTTCTCGTTTACTGCGTTAAGCTGTAAACGCAGTACGTTGTTAAAAGTCACAGATGCGCGTAGGGTCAAGCTCGCGCTGCTCAGCTGGTAGCTATCCGACAGAGTCATCTAGACATTAATGTTTAAAGCTTTTAACACATGTTTTTATATTGTTGGGAGAAAGTTTGTGTCAGTTATCTGATACCGTTTATTTATATTGTATTACACATGGTAAACATAACCACAAATGACAACATTGCAGGGCGAGAGGGGGTGAGGGGGGAAACAGCTGTTAAAATTTCCATCGGACTATTTTCGTGCATCTTACTATAGTAGGATTCAAAGTATAAAAATGTGTAACAATTAATAATATGGTAGTTGTTGATGTACTTATGATTTTATCACTAAATGAATGGTGCTGCTAAATATTTTATGATATGACATAGTAGGCATGGGCCACATACGGCAATCATTTACTCCTTGAAAGTAAAATATACTATAAATGTTGATAGAGCCAACAGTGTTGTACTTACAGCAAGGAAGATTGAGGGCACCACATTGGCTTGACGGGACCCAGAGGTAGTCAGACCCGGTATCATAGATGACTCGGAACTCTTGTGGTGGTATCCCGATGGATATGGGTCCATAGTAATACAACTGGAAAAACAATATTGTGGTACAAAATTGAGGGCAGTGATGTAGTGGGGTGGTTTAAAAAAACACGGGAAAATCCCTGTGCTCCGTTCTGAGAATTTGACAAACATATTAAGAGTCATCTTCACCCCTGGGCCATTAGCCCATTGTTGCGCAGTCGGAAATGTTAACCATACGGCTTTTAATGCAAAACATGGTATCGCATTCCCCTGTTTCGGACGCCGTTTTTCAACCGATTTTCTTCAAACTCGGTAAGTGTTTAGTTGAATAGTTATATTAAGTCCCTCATACCTCAAAATTTCAAAAAATTTTACTAAATTTTGAAATATTTAAGGAAAATTGAGGTACTTTGCGACGTCTCGAAGAGTAATATTTGTTAAATTTCAAAATTCCGAGGTATGAGCGACATAATATAACTATTCAACTAAACACTTACCAAGTTTAAAGCAAATCGGCTGAAAAACGGCGTCCGAAACAGGGGAATGCGATACCATGTTTTGCATTAAAAGCCGTATGGTTAACATTGCCGACTGCGCAACAATGGGCTAATGGCCCAGGGGTGAAGATGACTCTTAAGCGTTCCCATACTGAAAAATTTGCCACAACTCCACTGATTGACAGTTAGTTTTTATACTTGGTCTCATATCTTTTTGGTGCAGTTGTTGCAGAGCAGAAACTATTAGTGTGTTAAACAATTAATTAGCGTTATTTATTTTGAACCTCCATTTTAAATAATTTAGGTTTTACACCTAATAATTTTTATTCCAGTAGAGGATAGTTTTATTAAGTTCATATTAGGTACAAACCTTAATCACACCAATGTCCATTTTCAGGTAAAGATTTATATTTTCCGATGTGTATTTTCAACATGGAGGCTATTTTAAACTTTTAAACTGAAATTACCCAAAACCTATAAACTTAATAAATATTTTACAAGAGGCAAAAAGATGACAAATTAAATTATCTAACTAATGATAGCAAGCTTTAAAGGATCTGACAACAAATAACTCTGAATTATTGTCTTTTTTCAATAAAAAACATTGATTTTGCATTATAATTCATGCAAATTGAGGTCATTTTAATAATATTAAAAATGGCAAATCAACTAATTGTGTGATATTTTTTTATTTTCTTGATGCAAGAAACAAATATAAAAAGGATTCCAGAGGGTTCCGCGATACCCTGTATTTAAGAAAACAAAGATATATAATACAAAAACTCTTAACATTACATCAACAAACCAAATTGTAAAATTTTTATAAAATATAAACAAATATGCTGTTAAAAACACCTTGAAAAAAAACATTATCTCATAATAACTTTAACTACAAAGAATACAAAGTGCATTATTATTAGTATAATATCTCACATCTCTATCATTGTGAAGTAGAACTTTTGAGAAATTAATCAAGTTTTCCCTAAAATCTCTGCCAAGATTATTTAGGAGGCTGTGGTCACTCCATGAAGCTCCACTTGACCTTTTAACTGTAGGAAGACTACCAGGTGAAGGTGGAGGATTTAGTACTTTGCTCTTCTCATACTTCCTCAGTTGGATTCTGTAACTTTCATACTAGGATTAGTAAGGATGATAATTAAAAAAAAAACTTTTTAATCAATAATTTGATATGGCCTTACAAAACAGGAACGTACAAACACATTGCTGTTCAATAGGATTCTATGTACCGGTATTCTTTAGGTGCATTGTCTCTGGAGCGACGCTTGCGACTCGGAGCGATAGTAGCGGAACAATAGTAGCTAATCACGTTGTTGCTCCTGAGGCGATTTTTATAGTGCGATTCTGGTTTATTTGTTTTGCTGAATTGCAAGTTTTAAATGTACCATGAGTTTAAAGCAAAATTAAAACTAAAAAATATCTTTCAGTTGAGGAAGTTGATGACGAGACGTCATGGAAATATTATTTGCACCACAAGTTAGTCCTCATAACATATTTTTCAACTAGACAACTAGGCTATTTTAAGACATCTATACTTATTTAATACGTTAAGGTTTTTTTTTTTATATAATGGGAACTCCTCCTACAATTCTCAACCAAAGTTTTAGTATCGCTGGATAGATAGGGCTTGTCTGTAATTGTTTTCCCAAACAAATTGATGAGAATCGAAAAATGAAGGCACTATCTAAAATTTTAATATGAAATTTTACCATTATTTATATTATTATTAGGATTGGATTGAGTTCTAGTAAGTTGTGAGGTAACTTTAATTGTGATTGAATAAATAAAATGCCGTTGGTATCAGAAATGTTTATCATTTACTGTGATAAATGTGTACTTGTAACAACTATTCCATATTTGATTATTTGGACGATGTTTCCCACTGAGCTTTAAGAAGTTTTAAGACACTTTTAACAATGTCACCTGTTTTTACCAGTTGGATGTCAGCTGTTTTACTGAGCTGGATGTATCATATAAAACGTAATGTGACAATAAAGGACTTTTCATTTCATTTCATTTTCATTTAATTTCATTTCAATCCAAAGGTTGCCGGTTCGATCCTGAGAAAAGTTAGTATTTTTTAAAGGTTTGATTCTGGACCCAGTTGCCATTTGTCATTGGGCTATTAATTAATGATGCTTTCTTACAACTGGTCAATGTTAGATAGTAACAAGACTGGGGTTAGGATCGTTCCCCATCAAAACGTTAAGAAATGCCACTGGCGTAAATACACCCAATATATATATATATATATATATATATATATATATATATATATATATATAAATAATAATGTGGTGATAGGATTTTGGTAACAACTAATTTAAAATGGTTAAAATTAAAGGATGGAAAAACAACTTTGGAACTATGTTTTACCTGATAATTTGGGGAGAGACAAGAGAGAATAGTAAAAGATTCAACAAACACCTCTCGATGGCCATTCTATACATTCACATTTGAACTACTGGAGACATTGCCCTGTCAAAAAATGATAAGATAACAAAACTTGCTTAAGGTGTGTAACAACTGTTTTGATTGAAATTTCATGTTCGGAGTCTCCACAGAGATAATAGAAAGCTATCACACCCTCTCACCTAAATAAATTTAACAAAGTGATACCTCAAACTGCAAGTAACATTGTTGGATTAACAACTTAACAGTATCATTGTAATGCCCAGATATATATAAATAATTTATTAAAATTAAAGACACTTTCTTCTCACTGGCAGTTGTACATTATTTTATACTCTAAAACAAGCACTTATACGGTTTTCCTCGGTAAGGGCAAAAAAATTTTCCCTCCAAGGATTTTTGATTTTTTGGTTGATTATAGGGGTTTTGGGTACCGGGAATTGATTGGAATTGGTCCCATGGCTGGGAAAAATCCGGTTTTCCTCTTAGAGCCCTTAAAGTTCCCTCATGTTATCCTAATGGAGATTTTAAAATTGAATAAAAATTAGCTGATAACTGTAGATATAAACCAATGTGTTACATCTTTAACCTGCGGTTTAGGAAAATTATACTAAAGTGCAGCACCCTACAGCCTGGTGAGTGAGCGAAGCGAACCAACTCGTCTTAAAAAGGAAGAGGGCGAGTGAGCAGAGCAAACAAGCTTTGAGTGAGAAACATAAGTAATAATTTTACCAAGCATAAGCTCGGTCCCACTGGTACTATACAAAAGATAACAGACATTGAATTTGGTTTTCAATTATTATAAAATAACAACATTAAAAAAGCTAAAATCATCGTGGGTTGTTGTATTGGTGGTTGTTTAGTATAATTATGCATGTGTGTTTTAATATCTCAATTGACAGTGTTTTGTGAATGCTTTTTTCAATGTTAAATATTTTATAAAAGTCTATAAACAAATTCGGGATTGTTCCTCTTGAGCCCAGAAACAGGGCTATAACTAACTGTAATTTCATTGTGGTATTTTTCTTTATAATATTCTTTAGTAGAGGTATAGCTTATTTTCTTTATCTAATTCCTTCGCCTGGTCTTTATTTGTTTCAAACCTTATGATCAGATCCAATATAAAACCGCCTTTCTTATTTCTGGCTAAAACTATATTGTCAATTTTTCGGTGTGACCCTTCATTTGACAATCCGCTTACTTACTCATAAACTTCATAATTTTTTGTCTCTGAATGCAACAGCTATCATTTTTTTTGTGGCATGATGTCGTTGGTTTTTTAGTGGCTTGCTAAAAGGACAGAATCTAAGAACATGTGGCAGTGTTTAAGGAACATTTGTCTTGGTCTGTAGTTGTTTCTACCAAAAACTGATGAGAATTGAACTTAAAATAAGGGCGATATCCATAGATTAAATTTAAAATCTTCCCATTAGAATAACAGTGGGATTGAGTAGAGCATTTTAAACATATGTTAATGTAAAATTATAAATACTAGTGGGCGTGTTGCTCGACATCGAGCAATTTATTTTGATACAATACAAAAGTTACATTTAGTTCTAAATCAATGAAATCCGACCAATCCAATATTGTGAATAACAATAATCACCAAAAACTACAGCTCTACTTTAACAGATGTTTAAAATGCTCAAACCAATTTCAATGTTGTTCTATGGGAACATTTCAAATTTAACTTGAAGATAGCGCCATTATTTTAAGTGCGATTCTCATCAATTTTTGTCAGAAACAACACCAAAAACTTGAAAACCAGTTGAGATATGTAGGAGGAGTTTTCTACAAAAAAAGAAAAAAAAACAAACCCTTATCATATTAAACAAATGTAGATGTGTAGTTATTGGTGATATCTGATATCCACAATGTTGGACTGGTCGGATGTCATTTATTTATAGCTAAATGTAACTTTATTACTGTATCAAAATAATTTACTCAATTTCAAGCAACACGTACACTATTTAATTTTATTCCATGAAACATCTCTGTACCCTGGTGATCTTGTGATATATAAATAGGCCTACTGTACAAAAATTTCAAATAAAATAATTGGTATTTACGGTGGTTGTATCTCAGAGCTGGTTCATACAAATACAAATTCTTTATTGTTTACACAACATTTATTCATAGAGCAATGTTTGTAAATACAATAATTTTCTTTTTAAAACTTTAATTCTAATAATAACTTTTTTAATCATGGCTTAAAACAATGAAACAATGATACATATTTTATAAGATGTGTGAAGAAAATGATAATTAAGTAATCTAACATTAAATTGCCCAATTTTTAGGTGTCAAGATTTTAAACAGAATAAAAACAATAATGTCAGTCTGATTCAGAAATAATCAAGTTTTCTTATCACAACATCAGTTAAATAGCTATCTTATTGTCACTTTGACTAAATTACAACTGTTCACAATAGCCTGAGTTACTCAAATTTATCAAACTTTTTGAAATATTGCAGTTTAATTTGGTTTTCCGTCTTTAGTCAGTTGCCTGAAAATGTTTGGCTGCGCTGAACTTGTGTTTTTGAGTTACAGTTTATTTGTTTTTGTGACTTGTATTGTAGTATCAATGAACCAGTTTAAATAAGTAATTGTTTTATGTTTCATGATTTTTTGTTATTATTCAATAAATAGATATATTTACCTTCCTCTTTGGAAATGGAAAATTATGTGAAAGTGACTGAACATGAATGATTGTTAATTTCCTGGTGAGTAAGTATTGGTATATTTGTTGAAGGTCAAATATTTACTACATCTTATTATATGAATCAAAGCTGAGAGTGTTAGAGGCCCTTTTGTCTTGAGATAAACCTGCTATCTTTGTTGTAAAACATACACAATTTATCAGAGGAATTGAAAAGTGTTTGAGTAACGTACTGTTTGATACTGTGCATTTTGCTTCCGCTGGGATGGTTTTTGAAATAGTACACAAAGTAGCCCACAAATGATTTGTCAGGTCTTAATTAAATCTATTCCGCTGGTAATCAATGCTTCTAAGATAACATGTAGTTAAGGGAAATTCATAAAACTTTTTAATAGTTTTAAAAATAATTTATGTTGAATTAATATTCATTAAATTAACCTAACTATACCTAAATTAACCTAACTGTGACAGTAGTTGGTAATAAATAAAAAGAAAACCTGGTTTTCCGATTTAGTAGACTTCCGGTTCCTTTGCCTTACAACGGTTGTTACCATCGTATGCAAATCTGCAAAAGGAAGAACCCCTTATTCCATGTAGTACTTGAGGAACCATTTACTATTTAGCAAAAAATTGTGCCATGTAAAAATGTAAATCTTTCTTAAACTGTAATTATTTTTCAATTAAATTGAATTACAGTAAAGATACTCAATCTATATATTAATAGGCAAGCATGTTTCTTTTCCTCCCTTTTTATCAGCTTTTGTGCATTGTAGGGGGAAACGGGAATACCGTTGGAAAGGTTAAAGGTCCTGTAGATGAGCAGAATCCCATTATACTTCACATAGGCCACCAGGGCTTTGCCCTACAGGCTTTCAAAGTTCCAATGTTAATCTTATGGGAGAGGATAAATTAATTTAATCAACAATCAGCTGTTGTCTTAACAAATTCTAGCAAAATAGGAAGAGCAGATGTTTTGGTTATAAGATATTTTTTAACTATAGTAGGATTCACGAAAATAGGATTAACGAAACAAGGTCGGTTAACTTGATGTTGAGATAAAAAATAGCCAGTTAAAAAGATGTTGGTTTTGTGTTCAAGGTTGGCTAGTGTCTGTGGTGATGTATTTACCACGATCTCAAAATCTAGTGGGTAGATTTTTTTTAAACATTGAATTTAAGAGTGTTTTGGCCCAAAAATTAAGTTTAGAAATATATTTCTTGTTTATTTTAATTTGATTTGTTTCATTTTTATTTCATCGATTATTTTTACACATTTGAATGAGAGACTTTATTATTTTCTTCAACTTGTCCATACAACAATCAATGTGTGCCTTTTGAGGTCCCTAGAAGTAAGACACTGCTCATACAGATTCATTCAATGTATATTATGAATCAGTATTATAGTTTAGTTTTGTGACTTATGTATTGACAACATTCAATGTACCAATGAGTAGATGAAGCATTATGTTTTGATATTCCAGTTTTTAAATGGTCGCATTTACAATTAATTTAATTTATGAAATTATCCGTTTTGGATGTTTAAATGAAGAATAAATCATTTCAATCATAAATTCATTTCATAAATCATTTCAAACAAATCCATTAGCATTTTTGGATTTTTTGCAAGTTAACAATAATATTGTTTACACTTTAAATAATCTTGTGAAATTCAAAAACTGGGTCATCAGTGATTTTTTAATGCAGACTAATCACTTGATAACATTTAGGGGAAGGTCGGGTAGTATCGGACACTTAAGCTTTTTTTTCGATTTTCTAATTAGTGATAAAAGAAATGATAATTTACTATGCAAAATATCAAAGTTTGAAATGTTATTTATCCACACACTTAATATAATAATTATTGTATGAATGAATGTACAACTTTTCAACACTTTTTCTAACCCTTACTTTTGGGCCCATTTGATTTTTGGAGGGTAGTATCGGACAGGGTTAACTACAACTGCTTGCAGCTAAAATAAAACCACTTGCAGCCTGAAAACACACTTTTATCGTTACAAATTGTTTCAACACTATAAAAAACTTAACTATAGGCTAAGTATAAAAAAATTGGTTTTCACTATCAGTTTTTTAGCTGATAACCTTAAGTCTAAATAAAGGAAATTGAGTTTCAAAGTCACAAAACTAAGATCATACTTTGGCTCAAAACATTGTTGGTGTTTCCATTTAAAGTCTTTTCTTCTTTACTTCGTGCCCAACACAAATATCATACACTTATAATAGAGATGGCTGTCCTCAAGCTGAGCACAGTTTTCGGGAGGCCAACCCTTTTAATGTGAACATTGTATCCAGTTTTATTGAAATGTCTCATCACAAATAATGCAATGTGTTTCAGGCCTACTTCTTTCTTCAAACTGTAATTGCCTTTTTGTAATTTTTTTACATTTATGTATTTTGCCTTTTTCAAAACTTTCTTATTTTCCTCCTTTGAAGGTCTTGGTCCATTATTTATATTTTTAAGTCTATCTTAGCGCTTTTTATTTTGTTATTTTTCTCTCTAATGATGTTCAAAAACCTAAAAATAAAAAATGGAAGTTAATTATTGATTACGTTAAGTTTTTTACAATTACTTCAACAATTTACAACCTATCCATTCTGTCCGATACTACCCGACGCGAGCTTGTCCGATACTACCCGACTGACAATGTCCGCCATTTTGACTACCACTTCCATAGTAACCAAACTAAAATAACCATTCACCTATAAAACCAAGTAAAGCCTCTTTACTATCAAATAGTGCTGTTGAATCATAAAAATATTGACTCAGTTTAGCACGTTGATGTCTCAAACATACGTACGTGCACAGAAAATGTCAAAAAAACAAAAAGAAATGTCACAGCGCAGACGATTATTGAGGCACGAAACGCATAATGGCGCTCACATAGTCTTTCTCCTTGGTGCTTCTGCTGATGTCCTAGTCAGTGCTGTCTCTAGCGGCAAAAGCTGAAAACAGCGTTTGTCCGATACTACCCGCTGTCCGATACTAGCCGACCTTCCCCTAGATAATACCATGAAAACATTTTGAATGGTGCATCTAACAAATGTGCAGCACTCTTTTACCAATTTGTAACTGTGTCCAGTTTCAAGAACTTTTAAACATTGTATAAGATATTTACCTTAAGTTGCCTGAGTTCTTGAGTTGGTGTTGTCTCTCCTATGAAAATTTCACCGCAGATGCGGCATCTTCAGGGAGATTTTTCTTAAACTACATTAATAATATTACCCCTCATTATTCACTTATATTGACCTTGTAAATGGATGCTAAATATATGTGTTTTGGCACATCATCATTTAGCATCTGCTACTTAAAAAAGTTATTAAGTGATTTTAATTTTATATTGTTTATTTTGCTAATACTAATATATTCTTGTTCTAGGAATGAGATGACTATGAACGCCTTCTATTCAGCCCGAATGGGCTTGAATTGAGCTTTGAATGAACTTTTAAATACAAAATATTAGCTAGAAATGTAACACATTTAGGATATAATGTCAAGGTGTTGGAACCTACAGTTGAGTTTTCTTCATTACATTTATTATTGATGTTTATTACAATTCACTGAACAACAAAGCATATGCCCTGTACTACCCACATACAGAGAGTGATGTTGATTTTTCTAAGCTTGAGAAAGGAGTTCAAACCTTTTGGGAAGAAAACAACATTTTTCAGCTATCTGTAGAACAGCGATCGGCTAACAATACATATGTTATGTACGATGGACCTCCATTTGCCAACGGTCGACCACATTATGGGCATCTTCTTACAGGATATATCAAGGATACTTATGGAAGGTACCAAACAATGCTGGGTAAGAGGGTGGAAAGGACATTGGGTTGGGACTGCCATGGACTGCCTGCAGAAATGGAAGCAGAAAAGTCACTTAACATATCCGGCAAGACTAAAATAGAAGAGTTTGGTATAGCAAAATTTAACAAACGCTGTAAAGCAGAAGTGATGAAGTATATGTCAGCATGGGAAAATTATATAGTCAAACAGGGTCGATGGGTTGATTTTGATCATGGTTACCTAACAATGAATAGGAGGTTCATGGAATCAGTGATGTGGGCCTTTAAGCAACTTTATACTAAAGGTTTGGTGTATGAGTCGGAAAGAGTTATGCCTTACAGCTGGGCTTGTCAAACACCTCTGTCAAATTTTGAAACTAAACTGGACAACTCATATAGAATAAAAAATTAGTAAATCTGTTACAGTTGAATTCGAATTATTGAAAAAAACCTAAAAGGCTAGAAAACCTTGCACCACCTGTAAAATTACTGGTTTGGACCACCACTCCATGGACGCTACCCAGTAACTTGGCTCTTGCAGTAGGTAAAAACATAACATACACGGTGATTTTGGGTTCAACCAACATATGGTAGGAAGACTGAACACTGCCTGTATATTTTTGCTAAAGGATATTTAGATAAATTTCTTGACATTATTAAGTCAAAGAAGGTAGATACTCAGAATATGGGTATGGAATTCACAGCAAACGATTTGATTAACCTTCCTTACAAACCGATATTTCAATATTTTAATTATACTTCAAACACATTCAAAGTTTTAGAGTCTAGTCATGTAAGTGCACAAGAAGGAACAGGAATAGTACACATAGCACCTGGGTTTGGAGAAGATGATTTTATTTTGTGCAAGCGACACAATATAAGTGTTGTATGTCCAGTTGATGATGCTGGAAAAGTTTACAAGAGAGGTTTGGGACTTTAATGGAACTCATGTATTTGATGCAGAAAGTAATATTGTGAAATATTTAAGGACACACCACAGTCTGTTCCATACAGAGGCGTACTCTCACAGCTACCCGCATTGTTGGAGGACCGACACACCTCTGATTTATCGTGCAATGCCATCCTGGTATGTGGCTGTCACAAAGTTAAAAGAAAGGATGGTTGAACTGAACAAAAAAGTTAAATGGATACCAGAACATGTCAAAGATGGTATTTTTGGTAAGTGGTTGGAAGGGGCAGAAGATTGGTCCGGTATCTCGCAATAGATTTTGGGGAACCCCCATTCCTGTGTGGAAATCAGATAATCCAGCTTTTCCTAGAACCGATGTTTATGGATCTATTGATGAAATGGAGCGAGACTTTGGCAAAACCATCCAAGACTTACATAGACCTCATATAGACTCCTTAGTAAGGCCAAACCCTGATGACCCTAGTGGAAATTCAACAATGAAAAGAATTCCTGATGTATTCGACTGCTGGTTTGATTTCAGGATCAATGCCCTTTGCTCAGTACCATTATCCGTTTGAAAATGAGGTTACATTTAAGGCTAACTTTCCAGCAGATTTAATATCTGAATATATGGCCCAAACCAGAGGTTGGTTTTACACCCTTTTCGTCCTCTCTACCGCATTATTCGATGAAGTGCCCTTCAGAAACAGCATATGTCACGGAGTGGTCCTGGACAGTAAAGGGTGCAAGTTATCCAAGCGTCTTGACAATTTTGTTGACCCAGCAGTGATGATTGTACAACATGGCTCAGATGCACTGAGATTTTTAATGCTTTCAAGACCTGTGGTGATGGGGGAAAACATTAACATAGATAAAAAAGGAAAATCAATTCAAGATGTTGTTAGGATTGTTATTAAACCGATATGGAACAGTTATAACTTTTTCACTCTTTATGCTAATGCTGATGCTCTTAAAGCAAATTTTTGTGATGACCCATTACAGTACAATAAGACGATAGATAAATATATACTTTTTAAATGTTTTGAGACAGTACGTGATATTAGAAAGTTCATGGACAAATTTGATACCCAACTGGCTTGTAAGTTTGTTAATGATTTCTTTGACGTCCTAAACAACTGGTACATTCGGAGAAATAGAGAGAGGTTTTGGAGTAGGAAACATGATCAAAATAAATTAGATGCTTACAATGCATTATATACAGTTTTAAATTATATACTCAGAGCTTCAGCTCCAATAATACCACACATTTCAGATGTTATTTGGCAAGGGCTTCGATACAATGAAACATCTGTGCATTTGGCAGATTTTCCAACAATTCTCGACCATGAAAGTAAAAGTATTACAGTTGAAATGGACTTTATTAGGAAGATATGTAATGCAGCAATGTCTTCAAGAAAGCAAAGTAAAGTAAGGGTTAGACAGCCTTTGCGAGTTCTTAGGATATACCATGAATCATTAGTCGATTCATTAGAAAATGAATACCTTGATGCAATAAAAGAAGAAGCTAATGTTAAAGAAATAGAATGGCAACAGGACTATGAGGGATTAGCAGAAATTCAATTGCAATTGAAGTTTCCAGTAATAGGCAAGCGGATTCCTGACAGAGTAAAAAGAATTATTGAGCTACTCAATGAAGGCAAGTGGAAGAGGGCCGGTTGTAATGTTGTCATTGGAGATCATCAAGAGGAATACGAAATACATCCAAACGAATATGAATTGAAACTCAAACCAAAACGCCATGCGTGTGTGTTTGACAACGGTAAAGGTGTTTTAAATTTTGATTTTGAAATTAATCAAGACCTAAAACTTGAAGGCTTTGCGAGAGATGTAGTGAGAAATATTCAAGAAACCAGAAAACAAGCGGATTTAGACATTCAAGACCAAATACGAGTCGTTATTAAAACCTCTAAACCGGAAATAAAGGAGGCTATTAATAAATGGATGGACTTCATTAAAGAACAAACTCTTGCATATTCCCTGGATGTTAAAGACACAATAACTCAGGATCTGTTTTCTAGAGATTATGACAATTTGACAGTAGCTATAAGGGTATACCACGATCTAACATAACAAGTGAATTTATAACATTCTTTATTTTAAAATAAAAAAGAATTGAATACTAATAACATAATATCTTATTGTAAATAATAAAACACAGTTTCTTTAGAAGTTATGCCTTTTGAATGTAACACAATTTCCAATTAAAATAATGTTTTCTCACTCTGCCTCAGTAGACTTTTGAATTTCAAAGAGACAAAATGAAATTTGGTTATGTTTTGTATTAAGATGAATCCCAAGTGTCCAGTAGTTCTAAAGCCATATTGAAGACATAGTTTACAATAATTATTTAATGAAGTATTGAAGACTAGTTTCAAGTTTACAATAATTTTTGTGATATATGTCATATCTTTGCTTTCTTTGCTTGTGTCTACGCTAAAGGCATTTTGTTAAGAGCTGCTGCAAATGCTTAAACGCTTTTAAGGTAAAGGGGTTCCGGTTCCTTATCAAATCAAATTTTTTAATATCAAATTTATCAAAATATCAAATTCATTTATTTTTAGCGAATTTCTCTATAGGGAATACGCTATTACGGTAGTAGCCATGGTAAGACCTAAGCCCGGGACCAATTTACTTTTTCATTTTGAGGTCCCCAGAAGTCAAAAACACCGTTCGTTCATTTTCATATATATATATATATATGTGTGTCTGTGGTACCGATAACTTTTGAAGCGGACCTCCGATTTTGATCAAATTTGGTATGAAGGTGTAGACTAAGACCAAGTCTATTTTCATGAGTTGGTGAACCAGCATTGTCGGGTTATGGGAACGGGGTTTTATGGGGTTTCAAGAGAATAAAAAATAGGTTTTGGCATTTTTGGACCTAAATTTTCAAAATTCATCAATTTTAACTAAAACCATTTAAAAGAGCTTAAAAAAAACAATTTAGTATTTTGAATCTTTAAAATAGCTTATAGAGAAAATTCAAATCAAGTTTCTCATGTTATTCTTATGGGTAAATCTTTAAAAAGTTATATATTTCTTATTTATTAACATATCTCAATAAAAATTTTTATGGACCTTCACTAGGTGGGGAGTAATTAAAATTTGATCAAAAACCTACATGGCAGCAAACCTACATGCTAAATCCCATGGTATTCTCATGAAAAATAAGTGTATAATGGGAGCAAGAGAGATGGAGATAATAAGGTATCTGCTCCTAATCAGCTGATCAGCTGTCTTCTGCATATTTGTCACAACGAGGTTAAATAGATATAGAGTGCTCATCATATGTTAATTTTGTGTCCCTTTTTGATTTGTGTCATTTTACCCATGATTCCCGCCGTTTCCTTGGCAACCATCCCACACTTTACTCTCGTTTCCTTGGTTACTAGTTTTAGCTATTCTGATTGGTCGCTCTATTTGCCTTGGTCGCTAGGTACAAGCTTCAAAAATTACTGATGATATTTTCAAAACATATGTTTATTTGATGTTTGTTTTTAAATTAGTTTGATTTGATGGTCTGTGAACAGGCTATTGAAGTTGGTTACCATAGAAACGTCGGATTGGTGTGGGTAAAATGGTAAATTACTGTTGTAAAAGTGTAAAAAAAGGACTGGTTACCAAGGAAACGGCGGGAATCGTGGGTAACATGGCGCCAGTCAATAAGGGACACTTTTCCCTATCTGGTGAGCACTCTATATCTATTTAACCTCGTTGATTTGTCAAATTTGAAATGTTTATGTTTTGTTATTTGTAAACAAATTATTCCTTTTGCATGGAATCTTTGGATATGCACTTTTATTACTGTTAAAAAAGTTATTTATTGCACTATAAATATTAATATATAAATAATTAAATAAAAATAATTTACCCAGAAATATAATGCCATTAAATATATTATAATATTTCCTTGTAAAGATTATTAATTATATAAGATAGCCACAAAGTTCTTTGATTTTGAAACAATAATTCTTTGGAAATTCGCTGAGTACGCAGGTCTGCTGCGATGCAAGGTATTTCTTCTTCGAAGCATGAAAAGTGTTGCCCACATTACTTTGGTTGTGGGCAGATATTTGACCTCCAGTTACTTGTCAAAATATATTAAACCTGTTCCTGTGTCTCAAATATATTAATTCAGTTTAAGTTTGAATATACTGTATATATATTGTATATATCATATATTGTATATTGCTCATTTAGCCAGCCATCAAAATAAAATTTTAGTTTTGAGGGTGAATCAAATCTATAAGCTGGTCTGGCATTTGTTGTGTTTAAGGTTCATAGCCACTAGCAATTATTTTGAGTAACGCATATGCCAAAAAAATCATGCTCTTAAACTTGTGTGTAATGCAATGTACCTGGGTAAAGCTAATATTTTGAACCTTCAACCTTGAATTACTTCAAGGTTCTTATCAATGAAGAATACGTAGGTAAAGTAGTTTAAATTAACATCTTAAGCCAATATTTTATTTAGATAATGCTGAAGAACACCTTTAACTATACACATTTTGAATCTTAATAATGTAATATTCAAATATTATCATAAATATTTTTTGCTCACTACAGAAAAATGTCTATTTAAACATTTGTTTCTTGAACAAATGAAGTAATAAAATTTATAATCTTAACTAAGGGGTCCACACACTATCGAACACGCTCGACGCGACATCGGACTTGATGTTGGGCCCGACTGCTCGACCATAATGTTGGATGCTCGGTCAGGTGGTGTGTTGGGACTGACAGTGTCTTAACCCAATTTATCGGGTTCGATTTTGGGTCAAGCGTTCAAACGTTTGTGGACTCCTTTAGACAGTTGTACTTTTCTACAGTTCTATAGCAGTTATGGACAGTTATGAATATCTTGTTTAGGGATTGCAAGTGAAAATTTACTTAGCTAGTTAAAGTTTTGTAAAATAGTTTTTAACTATTGAAAAAAATTTTACTTCTAAATTAACACCAATTGGAAAGGAGGGGGAAGCACACACTTTATCAAGACCTACGTGGTTTTACCTGTAGTTTTGTACCTCATACAATTTATTTTTCAAGTTTCTATGTGGAATGGTTTCTGTTTTTGTTTGAGTGTAATTGTGGTGTGTGTGTGTTTTCGTAGTATGCACAAAATACCTATTTTATATATATATATATATATATATATATATATATATATATATATATATATATATATATATATATATATATTTCAAATTCTATGCACATTAATTGATGTACTGTAATTTACTTTTAAAATTTACTAACTTAAAATGTATATTTTGATCATTTGTGAGACTACTCATTAATTGATGTTGCTTATTGTTTAGATAAAAATTTCAGATCAGTATACAGGGTGTTTTATTAATTTTTTAAAATTTATCATTAATTTATTCTGAAACGAAAATAAATATTACTCTTCAATCTGCTGAAAAAGTCAATCAACGTTGGGGGACGAAAATTTTACATGAAAATGTCATCCCCTCACTATACCCTGTTCAAAATTAATGTGCGGTCGAAAGACAAAATTTTATTTCGCACCATAAGGGAAATCCCCTTTATATCGTTCTTAATTCCCCTATTTTCTTCAAAATCATATGTTATTTTAATTTCACCCTTGAAATTCAGAGTAGAAAATAGCGCTGATGAATATGTTACTTCACCTCGTCGCCGTTGCAAGCGCTTCTTTTTACATCTCAAACGTCAAAATAAGAATATTTGTTTACGAAAAATCAAAACATTGGCATAAAGTGACATGAGATATTAAACAGCTGTACACATGTTTAGTGATTGCGATTGGTTTGATTGTTAGCAGTGGGAGGAACGGGAGAAATGGGGAAATTGAAATCTGCATTTCGACCGCACATTTATTTTAAACGGGGTATAACCTCCTTCTACAGTAACCACAACACTTAACTAAAACATTTCAAATACAAACACCCAATTATTATGTTATTTTTGCATTAGATACGCAATTTAGAGATTTTTTTATCATTTGACATTTTCTCTAAACTTTATGGTTATTGAGCTACAGACAATTGAAGTTCAATTTTTAGTCAATATGGGGCACAATTTAACTACCTATATCTCCAAAACCATTCACCAAAATTAAAAATTGGAAATAAGTTTATTTATGCGTGAATTATAACTTTAATAGGTGAAATGTTCTTAAAACACCATTTAAAGACATTTTTATTCTTGAGTATTTTTATTTTAGGGAATGGTTTTGGAAATATATTTAATTAAACTTTGCCCCTTGTTATTCTTAAGACAGCAACATACTACCTGACCTTTCTCCACACCGAGACCGTGCATTGCACTGGACGAAAAGATTAGTCCGGTAGTGTGTCACGGGACCCGTACACCGTACCGGATGCCATACCAGACACGGTACCAAACATCAGGGCGAGCACTCCGGAGTAGGTTGTCCAGTAAAACATCAAAGAAAAGTTCGGTCCAGTGTATGGTACTTTGTGTCAGGGACAATTTTCACCCTGGACCCAGAGCTCACTACCTGATGCCGTCCCGAGAGTCGCCCCGAACGATCACTATGAACGCCCCTCCCCTCTCCACCACATCCTCTAGCGCTCTCACTCACCCACGCTCTCGCTCTCTCTCTCTAAACTTTTCCTTGACCTCGCTTAGTGAATCTTTCCGATACGATGCTTGGTCTGATGTCTTGTTCGGGCAAATGTTTGGAGTAAATTGACCTCCCTGCATGGTGTGATGTCTGGTTTAATGTTCGGTTTTATGTACCTTCTGGAGCAATGGGTAGCGTGTCACCGCCGTATGGGACTAAAAATGAACTTTCAATTGTCTGTTGCTCTCTAACCGTCAAGTTTAGACAAAATTTTAATTGATATAAAAGTTTTTAAATTGCGTATAAAATCTAAAAAGACATAACAGTTGGAGGTTCGCATTTGAAATTTTTGAGTTAGGGGTTGGGGTGAGAAGAGGGTTAATGAGAGGATGAAATTTTCATGTTAAATTTTCCTCCCCCGACGTTTAAAGACTTTTCCATCATAATAAACAGTAATATTTATCTTAGTTTTTGAATAAATTAAGGTGAAAATATTTGATCAACAATTGATTAACTGCAGGATTTAGGCCGGCCGCACACCAAAACAGATGCAACACGACACAATGCGACAAAAGATCTTACAACTTAGCAAACGAAGGTAGCAACATATGATACAAATTTTACTATACCTCCAAAAATTACATGTAAAATTTTAACTATATATCCATGATACAAAAAAAAAAAAAAAAAAAAAAAAAAAAAAAAAAAAAAAAAAAAAAAAAAAAAAAAACTGAAACTACAAAAAATGCAGTACTTTTATGAAAAAATGGCTTACAGAATTAAATTAACGAGACATCTAATTAAATCTACAAAAATTTTCAATTGGACATCCCAAAAAAACAAAGAAATTGGAAAAAAGTGTTATAATTTTTATGCACCAAAGCTATGAAATGCTATACCGAAAAATATATCCGAATTAGAAACAAATTCGTTTAATAACCACTTAAAAATGAAATGACTATAAATTATTGTAGATAAAATTAGATTAATAGAGATTAGTAGAGTTTTTCCAAAAATCAGTATGTACTGAGAATCGCTCAAATTAAGATAATTATTATTATTAAATGGAATACCCACACTCTTAGTGTTCGCTGTAGTATAAGAGCATTCAATTTAAACATATGGTTTTACTGACGTTTGCAAAGCCATAAGATGTTTTATTGTGTCTGTCTGTTTTGGTGTGCAGCCGGCCTCAATGGAAAAATAAGACTGTCTTAAAAAAAATTTTAAAAGTACAGTAATTATTTTAACCTTTTTTACAACTGAGAGTATAGTGAGAAATAAAATGGGTACTAATCAATGGATTATTCTATGGCCTTTAAAAATGAAAGTAGCTCACCGTGTTCAACATAATCACAAAAATACTTTATTGCCTTTATGATTACAAGCTATTGAAGATAATATTTCAGAAAGGAATCATCTGGACTAAGACCACAAGGTTTTTTGAATTCATTTCCACCGTTGAGAAACCACTTGTTTAGGACTGCAAGAGAACAACAAAATAAATAACTTATGTAAAAACGGCTCTTTATAAATGTTAGTAAAAAAAGCTAAACATTTTTATAAATAACTAGTATACGTGTTGCTCGAAATCGAGCAATTTATTTTAATATAATACAAATGTTACTTTTAGCTCTAAATCAATGAAATCCGACCAATCCAATATTGTGAGTATCTGTAATCACCAAAACAACACGTATTTACAGCTGATTATTAACACATGTTTAAAATGCTTTATTCAATCCCAATGTTATTTAAATGGGAAATTTTGAGATTTCAATGGTGGATAGCGCCTTTATTTTCAGTCCGATTCTCATCAATTTTTGGCGGAAACAACTACAGACCAAGCCCTATTCAACGACACCAAAAACTTAAAAATCGGTTGAAAATTGTAGGAGGAGTTCTCAGGACAAAAAACCCTTAGCGTATTAAATAAGTATAGATGTTAAGTATTTTTTAATTGTTTATTTTACTATTTATAAGTAATAATATATTTGCAAGGTGATGCTCCTTAAATAAACAGCATATATTTAATTTACTCTCTTAGGTGTAAATTTTATTTAAAAACCAACTCTACTTTTGATTTACATTATCCTATCTCAAGTAAAATCGCTGATACTGTTATTTATAAGTGATTGAATGAAATCTACAACCAAATCTCTTAATTTATAACATTATCAATTGATTGGGTCTGTGAGATATTTTTTAAAGTAGTGTTATAAAAATGTGCAATCGATTACTGACCCCATTTAGTTCCTTGCAGCACTGGACACCCACTATGAATGCTGTCCTCGTCTAATTCTCCGTTGGGCAAATAGTTGAACCAGAGGATGGCAGAGTTTTTCACTGGAGCAACGGTCAGATTCCAATTTAAGAATATAGTGTTTCCTCCCATATTAACATCATTGAGCTATAAAAACGCACTATATAAAATTATTGATAAATTTACAAAAAAATCTATGATAATCTATTAAACAATTAGTGGGGTTTCAAAATCATTTCTTGATATGGTACTGAATGGTTCAAACTGCTTTTAATACTATTTGTCTTTTTAACCTGTTGTTAGGTAACATCATCAATAGTTATGACAAATAACAACTACGTTCAGAATCGTCCTTGTCAAGGATCGATCTGTCAACCTCAGGACTGTGATGTGAGAACTCTAACCACCCAGCAACCCATTCAGTGGTTACTGTGGGCTACCAATTACCATGCTTGGTGATATTCCTTGCGGATATGTGGTGTATCACCCTTGTGTTGTTTTCCACCCACAATTACGTATATTAGTATTTCTGGGGGTTAAGCTTGACTTTAGAGAATTATTAAAAGGGGAAAAATACTTAGTGTAATAAAAGTCATTAATGACAATAAACCTTTTGGAGTAAGTTGTTTTGAGAAATTCCTTTAACATTTTAAGCGAGTACCAATTTTAAAGACCTTAAATTAAATATCAATACTAATCTTAAAGTAAAAAAAATACTGATCAAACTTTTAGTAATGTTTTTAAAATGGGTATATAAACATGTACGGTATTGAAAAAAAAAAAAAAAAATAGATAAATAAAGAACAAACAGACCTATAAAATAGCAAGATAGTTTACAGGTATATTTATGTTGATTTCTTTCTTTATACCTGTTCAACAACAATCTGAAGTTAATAATATTAATGTGAACACTCTTTGTATGCTGTTTGTAATTCATATTTTTAAATACATTATGGCAAACTGGACTTTTAAAAGGTGAAATCCCAAGCCATGGCAGATAGGTTATATTGCTTTTAAAACTTATTAGTACATTTATTTTTAAGATAATATTTGCCAAGCTTACTTTGATACCATAGTTGTAAAAACTATATTTAAAATTGACTCTATGAGTAAAATAGCTTGGAACAATTAATTTAGAGAAAAATACTGACGTAAAACATCAAAGTTGCTATTCTGTCGTCTTCACGGTCAATCTGAAAAAGAAAAAAAATAGCTCAGATGTCACACCTGTAAAAGCAATACCTTATAAGTAAACGGGATGTTTGGAGTCTCCTTCATTCAAATTCTCCTTAAAATACACCCTGTTGGCGTCGGTGTCTTGAAAACTGCTTAAGTGATCATAACGATCTAAGTATGCTATTGTTTAGTAAGTTATTGTGGACATTTTCCATCACTGATTAATCTATACTAACAATAACATAAACTCACGATCACCAACAATAAACTTTAGAGAAAGCATTTCTGAGTATATTCTACTACTGCTCTGTCAAGGTATTTAGAATATTGTACCAGGTACTGAGGTACTGAACATCAACAAACCCTAGTGATGTCACTGGCATCGTCTGCTGTTTAATTACAACAAACCAACTCATCTTTCACTTTCAATAAGGATAGTAAAAGTTATGTCACCGACACCACTTTCGGTGAGTCATCTGCAGACTGTATCGTTAGGAGCTTCTAATTACTAAGTGCTCTGTTACTCCTATTATTAGGTTGTATCAATCGAACTATCAATAAAAAATGATGGATGCTGTTAGGAAAAAAAAAAAAAAAAACTCGATATTGCTTTTAGATGAATTGAGCAACAAAACCGTTTGTAGAAACCATCATAGAAGTGGGCAAACCATTTAAAGTAAACAAAAATCAGGATCTTCAACAAAAAATTCATGGAAATTTCCATGATGTGCTAGAAACACTCCTATTTTTTCACTCCAAAGATAGTAACTAGGGACTGTTTTAGAAACACACAGCAGAGCCATTTTCTTAGTTCAATGGTAATTTAAAGACATACAATATTATTTTTATCATTCTGCACGAAATCAGAATGATTTGTTCTCTGAATAGTACTAAAACCGATTCTTTCTTGTCCTAGGACTGAAAAATCATCTGGAGAATTTTTTAGGTCCTAGTACTGAAAAGTCAGCTGTTTGATAAGTATATGAATATTCATTCATAAATGTTGGAGAGCAGAATTTTGAAATTCGTACGTTATAAAGAGCATTGTTTGTAAATAACAGAAATGTAAACACTGCATAATACTTACTTTGTAAATATAACCTTAAAAATACAACTTTTTATTTAATATTTTTAACAATTAAAAGTCTAATTAATTTCGCATTATGATAAAAAACGTTGTTCATCACTCGGAGCAAAAGTGTCTTTTTGATGCTTAATCGTTGCGCACCAAAAAGACTCACTTTTGCTCCTAGTGATGAAAACTACTATTTTACACATGAGAATAATAAAACTCATGCATACTGGCAAACATCAAATTTAATTGTAAATATCCCAAAATAACCAGTTAGTTACTAATGTAAAAATTTTTATCCTACATTTTTTTACCACCCCAAACATTTTCATTTCGCCCAACCTGATTATGGCTAGAGAAATTTATAAAAAAAAAATCTTTTTGTTTACAATAGCTATTTATGTAGTAAGAGCATAAAGTACGTCATCTATTTTTGTAGATGACTGCATGAAGTGTCAGCTGATTACGGCCAAACAATTCAAGAAACACATTTGCGCTATTTGTGCTCGGAATAAATACAAGATTTTTCCTACCAACAGCTGTGGCATGGTTTGTAAAAAGAGTTGACTTTAAATTGCTGTTTAATTTAGCGTGCGGTAAAGAACATTGACGTTCCAGAGCGGAAAAGTAATGGAAAGCGGAAATTAACTATTTTGCGTAGGGTTTACAGGTGTGGCAATGCGATTATTTCCATTCAGTGGTAGGAAAAATAATGTTTTTTATCTAAACATATAAAAGGGAAAGCCCCCACTCACTGACTGACTCATGCATTCTCTAGTTTCCCAACTAGCTAGAGTGCTGAAAGTTGGTATACTCATTTGCGAAGCATGACGGGTAAGCTATAGTAACAAATAAAATTATAAATTCTTAATTCTTTCTTTGAGATAAACAAAATAGAAATATGGGCGTATTTTAAGGTGAGTATGATTGACGGGTGATTGTGGTGGATTGGACGAGGTGTAGTTTTGTTACTAACAAAGACCAGCTGTTTCATTTGTCACAACCATTAATTACTGGTGTAGTATCCCCATGAACAGAGGTAGTTATGAGCTTAGTAGCCTAGTTTAACACCTTCAAAAAGCTTCCATCTTCTCCCAGTGTTGAACTTGCAACCTTAATATTCAAAGGCAAGTGTTCTAACCACTCAGCTACCCAGCTAATTTTCTTGAATATTTCTTTTATGAAGTACCGTAAAAAGACTAAAAATGCAGACCCATTGCAGATTTTTAAGTATTGTATTTATTATTCACCTCACTAAACCCATCATGTAGCCTTTTTCATTTAACTCATAAGTAAAATATACACCTTCTCAATACCTATTAACACTCACGTTTGAGGATTTGATGCGGTAGTCTGGGTGAGGAAGGAACTCCCCCGATATACTGTATCGAGACAACTGGTGTAATTCGGCAGTGTCGACATTCAGCTGTGTGATATCCCCCATTCTGCGAGCTACCCAATCGCTAATCTCAAATTCACGTCCAAGCCAAGCTATGTGACTAGTCCTGTATGTGTTGTATTGCTCTTCATTAGCGGATAATGTTCCGGCGGTTTCCATCTAAAATGGGTTAGTTACAATGCAATTAAAATGAAGGACAAAAGCATGAGCAGAAGCATAATTACTTAAATATGTTTAACAAGTTCGCTGCAGGGTGGGTCAGCACTGACCAGTTGTACCAGCACGGGTCCAGCACGGGTCAGCATTGTAGCATTCAGTAGCATTATTTGTTCTAACATTCAGTGATTATGCTACTACAAAAACTGCCTACCATGCATAGTTTGAATCCCACTTACAACATGTCCTTGCAGGTTGGGGAGGCACAACAGAAGGGGACCTCAATAAAATTCTTCTTCTTCAGAAAAGAGCAATTAGGATTATGTTTGGTCTTGGCCCAAGGGAGAGCTGCAGAAATACCTTCAAAACTATAAGTGGGCTAACAGTCATCGGCCTGTATACATAAAAGAAGTAATAATGTTTGTCACAATTGGACAGCTGCAAAAAGGTTATGATACACACATACAACACTAGTCATACATCAAACTTCCACCTCCCTCTACACCACACTGCATCATACGAGAGAAAACCATCGTAAAAGGGGAGAAAACTTTAACCTCCTACCAGAAAATCTGAAGATGATGAATGTGAAGAAATTGAAGCCAGCCCTAACCAAATGGCTCATTGACTGACCAGAAAAGAACGTTTGGACAACTGAATAAAAAAATCTAATGTTAATAAAGAATTTGTCTATTGTCTGTTGTCTATTGACACTGAGCCACGTTATGTGCACTATCCCGTTGCTGGCCACCAGCTTACTTAGCATAGGTTGAAGGCGGACCTAAACTGTGTTAGTGTGTACCGTAACACCAACGTGCCCCCTCTTGAGGGTGGGTCAATAATAATAATAATAATAATAATAATTTTATTCCCCTGACAAAGTTTTACAATGTATGGGAATTTACAAGAGTGATTTAAAGTTTTTGCACTTATTTACAATTTAACAAATTTTCATTTGATTACAATTTCCGGTTTTCATCCTAGAGCCCTTCAAAGATTCCATGTTATATTAATGGAAATTTTTAAATTAAAAAAAAAAATATCAGCTGATAACTGTAGATATAAACCAATGTGTTACATCTTTAACCTGTGGTTTAGGGAAAATTATACCAAAGTGCAGCACCATTCGGCCTGGTGGGTGAGCGAAGCGAACGAGCTTGTCTTGAAATGGAAGAGGGGGGGGGGGGGTGAGCGGAGCGAACGAGCTTTGTGTGAAAAACAAAAGTAATATTTTTACCGAGCATAAGCTCGGTTCCCCTGGTACTATACTCTAAAATGAACAATGTTCGTACGGGCAAAATTTTTTCTCTCCAAGGATTTTTGATTTTTTTTGTTGATTAAGGGGGTTTTGGCCACGAGGAATCGATCGGAGCTGGTCCCATAGCTGGGAAAAATCTGGTTTTTGTTCTAGAGTCCTTCAAAGTTTTCATGTTATCCTTATGGAGATTATTAAACTAAACAAAAATCAGCTGATAACTGTAGATAAAGTAAACAAATGTGTTACAACTTTAACCTGTAATTTGGGGAAATTATTTCAAAGTGCAGCACCCTTCGGCCTGGCAAATGAGCAAAGCGAACGAGCTCGTCTTAAAAAGGAAGAGGGCAAGTGAGTGGAGCGAACGAGCTTTGTTTGAGAACGAAAGTAATAATGTTACCGAGCTTAAGCTTGATACCCTGGTACTTATACTCAACAAACAATACAAACAATGTTTGTACGGGCAAATTTTTTTCCTCCAATGATTTTTTTTTTTGGTTGAATATAGGGGGTTTGGCCACCAGGAATCAATTAAAGCTGGTTCCATGTCTACGAAAAATCCGGCTTTCGATCTACAGCCCTTCAAAGCTTCCATGTTATCTTTATGGAGATTTTTAAATTGAACAAAAATCAGCTGATAACGGTAGATATAACCCAATGTGTTACTTCTTTAACCTGTGGTTTAGGAAAATTATACCAAAGTGCAGCACCCTTTGGCCTGGTGAGTGGGCGAAGCGGACAAGCTCGTCTTTAAAATTGAAGAGGGCGAGTGAGCAGAGCGAATATTATTTTATATAGCTATATTAAATAAAATAGTTCACCTATAATCATATGCCAATGATACTGCTACAGAAAACATTTTTTATATTGATTTTACAACCAATATACCAATTGTAATCATCAAACTATAAAATAATAAAATACCCACCGTCGCAGCAGACCTGCGTACTCAGTGAATTTCCAAAGGATCTTGAGATTTTGTATTTTCTCAATAAACATCATACGAATGAGTATGTAGGTTTGCTATCCATTAAGAAGTATAATATCACTGTGAAATGGATTATCTCAGGAGAAAAACAATTTTACCATTAGAAAAAGGATGTTTTTAAGTGTCTTTTGACGATCTATATAATTACTATGTGTCTTGCGGCCCTTGCGGGTTCCATGGCAGACATAAACTAAAAAGTCAAGTTTTGACTAGACTTTAAACACGGGTAAACACTAACCCGATCTACGATCTCTTCTTATGCGCTGTATTGATTGCAAGAGACTCAATGATAATGGATGAGTTAAACACTTATTTTTAACATATAGTCAAACAGAAAGAGGTCAAGTCCGTACTGTGAAAACTTTTCAGCGCATGAGAAGATTTATGGGGACTTTTGACTTAAATACCAGGAAATATATGGTCAGAATTTTACTAGTTGGAAATGTATGGTCACCAGGGACTTTTGACTTTAATACCTAGAAATGTCTGGTCAGAATTGGAAATGTCTCGTCAGAATTGTAAATGTCTGGTCAGAATTGGAAATGTCTGATCAGACCTGGAAATGTCTGGTCAGAATTGGAAATGTCTGGTCAGAATTGGAAATGTCTGGTCAGAATAACAGTTTATGTCTGCCATAGGGTCACAAGTAAAACATTTAGAACTCGTTAAACCTAACTTAACTTTGTTTAACCAACAATTTTTTTTTATTGTAATCTTTCAAAAGTGCTACTTATTTTTTAACTGTCCTGTAATAGTGGCAGAAAAGAATTCTATTAATCTTCCAGAATAGCTAAAGGCTTAGTAAATATATCAGTAAAACAATGATAGAGAAAACAAAATGGAAAAAATGAACAAAAGGTATTCACCTTATCCAAAGCTAATTGTTTCAACTCCTCTGCTTCACTATCTGTGAGAACATCGTAGAACCTCAGTACTGGAGGATCCAGGTGGAGTTCTTCCAGTTTGAACGGCTGGAGCCTGAGATGCGGCTGTTGGTAGTGGACGTAGCGACAGTGCAGAGTGTTGGACAGGGTTTCACCAGAGCTGCAGAGCTTCTTGTGGCGTTCAAGCCAGTCCTTAGGAACGTTGAGTTCAGAACGTTAGCGTTAAGTTCAGTAAATAGTCTCCCCACACCCCAGGATGACTGATATGATAACTGCTCTTACTATATTAAATATTGTTGAACATTTATTTTGGTTGTTAAGAGTATAGGCCTACAATCTTAGTTTTTTAGTATCTTATTTGCTTTTACATTGGTTGTTAATGAAGGAAACGATTTCGACACAGGTAGATAAATGCAATAATGCATTCCAAGTTATTGGGAAAGGAGTGAGCATAATAAAAAGTAGGCTACAAATAGTTTACGTTATTCGTAAAAAACCATTTATTTGTTGTATAATGGACATTTTACAAAAACTAAGAACTTAAACCTCATCCGTTAAAAAGAAAATAAAGAAATGCCAAAAGGGGTCTGTAGGCTCCAACTGGCGCTTATAGTTTTGAAACTTGGAACTCAGTTTACTGCTCTAGCAGGCTTTCCTAGTTATACAGAACTTCAGAATATTAAAGTCCATTTTTGCGGGTCTACTGTAGCTCTTCAAAGCATTATAAAATCAAATACAAAACTGTCCGTCTATAGCTTTACAGATTGATGGCCGAGAGGTACGATAAGGGACAAAAAACTCACCTGAGGTATGTAGTATATTCTGTCGTCGGACATATCAGTACAACCAGTAGTAGAAATTTTCTTATAGGCTGTCAATAGTCTGTCTTGAGGAGATACTTCTCGCAGAAGATCTTTTTTGGTCAATTCAACCAAACTCGTGACAGCCGTTTTTGAATCTCCTACTCAAAATACCATAGATAATAAAATTTGTAAATTGAAGGTTTGGTGAAATTTAGAAAAATAGGACCCCTTTCCCAGAAAGTGTTAATATGTATCTAGCTAAACACTTAAAAGAAAATTTGCTAGTGTGGATATGAGCAAAATAAAAAAAAAAAAAAATGAAAAAGAATAGTGACGATTTTATTTAAATACATCTCAAAAAGCAAATAATTGCTCTGATGGTTGTTTTTATGATTATTTTAAAACATTTCAAATAAATCTTTAAAACTGGCTGTTAAGTTGATTACACAATCATTGAATGTAAAACTTGATGTTCAGTTAGTTAGGCCTATACATGATAAAGTTTGTATCTTAATCCTTTACTGTTACTTAAAAGTGATTGAGTTCCTCTCAGTCAGTCTTGAAATGGCCAACAAATCTTGTTTTGATAATTTCAATGTTGGTTAATTGTCACAAGTTGTCTAGTTTGTAGTGACTTGTTATATTGCAATGGTTCATTTCTTAGCCTTGTGGAAATTTTGTATATGTAATTAATTAATTGTAATTAATTGTACATAATTGTATATAGAGGACAGTGTGTTTTCTGTAAATGAAATCATTTTTATTTGTAATAGAACACTGTAAAAATGTTTTTTAACACATAATATGAAATCAATGAAATTCAGTTCTGTAAAATATTGCCCAAGAAGAAAAACTTTTGTATAAAATCTGCACTCTATATAAAGAAAATATTTAAAACACATTGGTAGTTAACTAATCTATAATATAATATAATGTAATATAATATAATATAATATAATATAATATAATATAATATAATATAATATAATATAATATAATATAATATAATATAATATAATATAATATAATATAATATAATATAATATAATATAATATTACATAAACGAATGTTGAGTTAAAGATTTACCTGAAAAGCATTTGAGCATGGCCAAATTTTGCTATCTTTTGCTATTGCTAAGATACAAATTTTGTATCTTAATCCTTTACTGTTACTTAAAAGTGATTGTGTTCCTCTCAGTCAGTCTTGAAATGGCCAACAAATCTTGTTTTGATAATTTCAATGTTGGTAAATTGACACAAGTTGTCTAGTTTGTAGTGACTTGTTATATTGCAATGGTTCATTTATTAGCCTTGTGGAAATTTTGTATATGACATGATATATGTTAATTTATTAATGTATTTCATTGTATATAATAGGCCCATTTGTAATTAATTGTATATCATTGTATATAGAGGACAGTGTGTTTTCTGTAAATGAAATAAACTTTTTATTTGTAATAGAACACTGTAAAATAATGTTTTCCTACGACTGTCCGTGAAAACAGTTGTTTACGCACTCAATACTCATCGCAAAATAGGTGATTGCCGTATTCAGTTTACTTTGCGCACGCTAGATTTACTTTGCGCACTCCAGTGTTTAAACATTAGAACACAAAACAATTTGCATTAGCCAGCAAGGAAACGTTGAGTAGTCAGGAATTAAGTTGGCAACACTGGATATAAATATCTGATCTATTGTTGTCCATGTGGTCGTTTTCTATTGAATCAAATCAAATCAAATCAAATAGATCTTTATTCATTTTGTGTACATAAGCATACAACGGAATAGTGTCATCCTTATAGCTACCCTTATAATACATACACTTATAATATATACACATTTACAAATTGGTATACTCCTCAATTGAATACATGGGATTTGAAGTAATATAATTTTTTAACTTAATTTTAAATTTATTTATATTTTTTTCTTTTTTTATCTCTTTAGGTAAAGTTCTGAAAAATTTTGCTCCCGCATATGATGGTTTTTTTGTGTACATTTGCAATCTGTGATGAGTGGGTATGATTTCCGATTTATTTCTAGTGTTGTATGGGTGAATTGGATAATTTATTAATTGATTTTTTGAATTCAAAGTTTTGTAAACCATAATTGTATCAAAAATATATTGTCCATAAACTGTTATTATTTGAAGGTTTTTGAAATGTTCTCTACAGGATTCATCTTGACGAAGATATTTGATGATTCGAATTGCTTTTTTTTGTAATTTTAGAATTTTGTCAAGGTTTTCCTTTTTGGTGGCTCCATAAAGACAGATGCCAAATGATATGTGGGAATGAATGTAGGAATGGTATATTAATTTGAGTGTTGATTGATTGCATAAATCTGCCATTTTTCTCAAGGCGTATAATCCTGAATTAATTTTTGATATGATTTTGCCTACATGTTCATTCCAATTTAGGTTGTCATCTATTAGTAGACCCAGAAATTTTGTGCTATAAATATGTTCAATAGGTTCGGAATCAATCATAACTATAGGTTCTGCTGTGGTTTTTGACTGTGCTGTTTTAAATGATATATAATTTGTTTTTTCAATGTTCAGCTGTAATTATGGTTTTTAAAAAATTGCACAATATTTCCTAATTCTAGAAAAGACAAAATTTCAACTTGTTCTATTGTTTTATCTGAGATTTTTAGGTTAGTGTCATCGGCATATAAAAAGATACTGTTTTTCTCAGTATTTGATAATGAAGTTGATATATTTTTTAGATAGCATATGAATAGAAGTGGCCCTAAAATTGATCCTTGTGGAACTCCTAATTGTACTTTTTTTAATTGTGATTGATGATTTGAAACTCTATTATCGGAAAAACTAGTTAATTGTACAAACTGGAATCTATTTTCAAGGTATGAACAAAACCAATCCAATGAAGATTGGACCATACCCAGGGATTTTAATTTACTAATAAGTACTGTGTGATTTACACTGTCAAATGCCTTTGACAGATCCATGAATATTCCGAGGCATGGGTCTCCTGCATCAATTGAGTCAATTATTGATTCTATGAAAGCAATACTTGCAGTAATTACTGATCTTCCACAGCAGAAACCATGTTGAATGTCATCTACTAAGTGGTTATTTACTAGAAATTCTGTTAATTGATTGTAAACTGCTTTTTCATAAATTTTAGAAAATGTTGGTAATAAAGATAGTGGACGATAATTAGATGGATTTTTTACATCATTTTTTTTATGTATTGGGATAACTTTTGCAATTTTTAGTTTATCTGGAAAAACTCCTGAGACAAACGATGAGTTTATGAGATGACTTTAAATGTAGCTGATTTCATTTTTTATGGATTTTAACAAAAATATAGGGATTTCATCATACCCACTCGAACACTTATTTTTTAGAGAACTGATAATTTCTTCTATTTCTAGTACTCCTACCTCTCTTAATCTAAACCTTGGTTTCATTTCCCATTTGGCAGAATCTAGTATAACATCATTATTATCTGTACTATTGTTTACCTGCGATAAATCAATGTTATTTTTTACCACATTTACAAAGAAATCATTGAATGCATTTGATACGTCTGTTGGATTACAGTAATGTTTTCCATTAAAAACTAAATTAATATTTTGATTGTTTTTATGGTTTTTGTTTCCTACTTCCGAATTTATAATATTCCAGACTGTTTTGTTTATGTTATTTGATTTTTTTATTTTACTGTCCAAAAAATCTCTTTTTGCCTTTTTAACATTTTTTTTGTAATTCAAAGATCTTTGTTTTAAAATTTCTGTTAGAGTATTATCTTTTTTATTTCTGATTTCTCGAGTTAATTTAACTAGTGTCCTCTTTTCTTCTTTAAGTTGCATAGATATCCAATTATTTTTATGTTTTGTTTTCTTTTTAATTCTTTTTATAGGAAAAGCTGTATTAAAGTGGTACATGAAACTGTCTAGAAAAGTATTGTATTTATCTTTGGCCGGTGAGAAAAATACTTCAGCCCATGACTCATCTAATAGAAATTTTTTAAACAAAATAATGTTTTCTTCACTAAAAATTCTTTGGTCCCTAAAAATAAAGTTATTCCTTACAGAATTAGATTTTGGCAAAGCTATTTCTAAGCACTGGCCATCATGGTCGGACAGTAAAGTTATCAACCCATTTACTTTCATGAGGCTGCTTTGAGATTTTGTAACAAGGAAGTTATCGATTGCTGTTTTTGATATTTTAGAGATCCTAGTGGGAAACTTTACCAAATACTCCATATTTACACTTTTTAGCATATTTTTTAACATAGTGTGTTCCTTAGATTTAACTAGTACATCTATATTAATATCTCCTGCAACAACGATACACTCATACGTTTTGTTCAGAAATTCTAAAAGTAAAGTTAATCTATCTAAAAATGTTTCAGCTTTAGCCAAAGGGGATCTGTAAACAGCTACAACTACTATTTTGAAATTGTTGATTGAATATTTACATATACAAAATTCAAACTGTTTTTCTTCTATTAGTTTATTTTTCAAAGAGTCAGGAATTGTAACTATTTTTTGTTTCACTTTATTATTAGACAGTATCATTACTCCACCTTTTCGTGAAACCTTTCGAGAGAAATATGACCCCACAGAATAGTATTCTAAATTTAAACGCTCAATTTCTTCCTCTTTCATGTCATGTTCCGTCAAGATAACAATATGTGGTTTTATTTCATTCAAAGTTATTTGCAAAGCCTCAATTTTTGATTTTAAATGTTCAATATTCTGATGAAATAATTTAACTATGGACTTATTTTTATAATCAACATAAACATAACCTACAAACCAGCTACAGGTGAGCTACCGGTACGTAAGTTAGGTGCGCAATGATCAACTATGACAGTGACTTTAGTGATTTAAGTGACTTATTCCCTGACGATCTTGCTTAGACTGCTAAAACAGTGGCGTTAAATCTTCTGCATGAAAAATCCAATGAATTTTTAACTAAATGTAGGAAGTGCATAATACAGGCTGTCATAAATATATATCACTATCTTGAGATAGGGACTTCACATAGTAGGTATTTTAACATGAATATTATACTTTTATACTTATTTAAGAAATATTTGGCAGTCGTAGGAAAAATTTAATATGCAACTCGTGAGAAAAGTGCATTTACTGCACTCGAGAGAAATTATTCCGCACTCGCCTGCGGCTCGTGCATAAACATTTCTCTCGAGTGCATCAAATCTGCACTTTCCGCACTTGTTGCATAAATAACTATTTTAACACATAATATGAAATCAATGACATTCAGTTCTGTAAAATATTGCCCAAAAAGAAAAACTTTTGTATAAAATCTGCACTCTATATAAAGAAAATATGTAAAACACATTGGTAGTTAACTAATCTATAATATAATATAATATAATATTATAACGAATGTTGAGTTAAAGATTTACCTGAAAAGCATTTGAGCATGGCCAAATTTTGCATCAAAGTTTTTCTTGAAAAAGTAGAATCACCCTCTTGTACCATAGTGAATGATTGATACAACCATTCTAGTGCTTCTCCGAAAAATCTATAAGTCCAATAAAGATTTGCTACGTAGAAACAGTCGGCAGCTACAGATAAAAAAGAATTTTGATAACAATATTTACTTTGAGTAACTGAGGAAAACACAGTTCTAGAATTAATTTTAATTGATATTTAAGGAAATCACTACATAGAAAATGTTGTATCCAACAATGAACAGAATTTTTTTAATTTCACATTAAATTAACTGTAACACACTACACTTGTAAAAAATGAAATTAATTGAATGCTGAAATGGTACCCTTATTTTGTAGTAACCATAAAAAAATAATGGGATCCCTTCTGGGTGGTACGTTTTCTCAGTGGTACTCGTACCACTGAAATGGATTGTGAAATCCGTCTGAGTGGTACAATTTTTCAGTGGTACACTACTTCAACGTTATTGGTGGATTATTTTTGTGATTTGTAGTTAGTGGAGGTTAAAGGAAGAGGATGAGAAGGGTATTGCAGGAAGCAGGTTTGCCAACTGTAATAATTTATAAACTTCAAAGTCCCGTGTTTGGGTATTTTAAGGGGAAAGAGTAATTTTAATAATGTTAATTTTTAATTTACAAAAGTTATGGCTTGCATCCTATTGTACAGAAATGAGAGGTAGTTAGCTAATGAAATTATCATAATATAAGCACTATGTTATTATAGTGTATATATCACTTTCACATTAAATTTGAAACACACTACACTTAATTGTAAAAAATGAAATTAATTGAATGCTGAAATGGTTCCCTTATTTTGTAGTAACCATAAAAAAATAATGGGATCCCTTCTGGGTAGTACGTTTTCTCAGTGGTACTCGTACCACTGAAATAATATATATATATATATATATATGTGTGTATATATTATATATTATTAATCACATGCACAGTATACATTTGACATTGCAATACTGTTAGTTCCATTGCTTCAATTCACCTTTTAATACGTTGAGTGCGGTTTATGTTTATTGCTTATGCCAGTGGCTGGAATATAATAATTAATTATTCACCAAGTAAACTATATCAATACTTCCAAAATGTCACCATAAGATCGTCAGGCTTCCATTTTGGTAATTATTTGTGACGTGACTTCCAGTACATCAATTGATGTAGTCCGCCAGTGGCGCCGGTCGCGGAGTCACTGCAAGGCGTGTTTGATTGGCTAAAATATAATAACTGACTATACAGCGAGTAAATGAGAAGAATGCATAAAAAATATTATATGAAGATCGTCAGGACTCCATTTTTACTTTCTCCCCCTATACCATAGTATATGGAGAAAGTATTGTTTTCGTAAAACACTTGGCATTAGTTTGATGATGTATATATCCATTTTGGAGCCCCCTTTCCCCCTATAAATGTATATATTGAGAAAGTATTGGTTTCGTCAAAATTTCAAAATTTGAGTTGTTGGTAAATTTATCCGTTTTGGTGCCCTCTGTGTCCAAAAAAGTGGTTTTCGAGTGATGTCTGTGTGTGTGTGTGTGTGTGTGTGTGTGTGTGTGTGTGTGTCAGGATGTAAACAGAGCTAGAGGATGCCCTAATGGTCCGATTTTGGTGAAATTTGGTATGTCCAAACGCACGATAATTCCAGGCGTTTTTTTCATTTTTTTGAATTTTTGATTTTTAAGGGTATTTTACCCCCAAAAACCCTCAAAAATCATGAAAAATCCAAATTTCTCAAAAACGGCTCTAACGATTTTGATTAAAATTTTGTGGTTTATTAAGCTTAAAATGGTGAATAAAATGACACCACCCGCATCTCCGAGAAAATGCTCGTTCAAAAGTTATAGCGTAATAAGTGTTTCAAAAATCAATTTTTTGGATTTTCAAAATAGCTGTTATTTTGAAATAAATTTTACTTATCACCATTAAATCAAGCTCAAAAAACTAAATAATCCAGTTTTAAAATTTTTGCTCTATGTCAAGTGGTTGCGGAGAAAATTCAATTTTTCGTTTAGCGGTAAACGCAGTACGTTGTTAAAAGTCACAGACGCGCGTAGGGTCAAACTCACGCTGCTCAGCTGGTAGCTATCCGACTGAGTCATCAAGACATTTATGTTTGAAGCTTTTAACATCTTTTTTTATATTGTTGGGAGAAAGTATGTGTCAGTTAACTGATACCGTTTATTGTCATTACTGATGACATCACTTCCGGTACGTCTATTGATGTAGCCGGTAAAACCGTGTACATTAAAAACTACACTAAAAAGTCATCGCGAACATGAAGAAGTCCGTTTACTACCACAACTGTTTCTAACCACTCACAAACTTGTTTTTTAACACAACATGTACTAAAAATAATAAAATAGAGAAATAAATGAAAAAGAAAAAAAACAACTACACAGACACAAGTATGAAGTTACCACGGAACCGTCCTGAACAGAAACCCTGGAGCGAAAAACTAAATGCGCCAAAATAAACCCCTTGTACTGACCCAACAGGCGGCAAAGCGATAAAACGTTCCCGTCCAATGGCTGAGTTCATAATGGACTAATAGAGTGGGATTGGCGCGAGTACATCAATAGATGTAGGCCGCTAGGAGGGCTTGCGCTGCACTACATCAATTGATGTGGCCGGCACTCAACATGTTAACATGTGTCTCTGCTTTATATCTGGCTTAACAGATTACGGAGAAAAGCCAAAAATAGGTTTCCCATGTTAATTTTATGGAAAATCAACAAAACCCTATATCTCGCTTATTTATTTGCATAACTTGATAAAATTTCGTATGTACATTCAATAGGTAGGGTTTAACTGATATATGCTTACAACACCCATATGGTGGCAAACCGCATACTCACCCCTATAGAGTTCATGGGGAAAATTTAAAGTGCCGATATTGATACGATTTGATATTTATCTTACCTAGCCATTACATTTCCTAACAATTAACATTTTCTAACAACATTTCATGACAGCAAACCTACATACTCATTCCTATAGTGTTTGGGGAAAATACAGAGTCTCAATCTCCTTTGGAAATTCGCTGAGTACTCAGGTCTACTGTTAAGGGGGTATTTTTTTTTTTACTCCATTGATACAGATTAAAATAAATACTTGATATAGAGTGGATCATTGAGATTGGATCTTCTCTTAACAAGTATATTGTACTGTTAGTACAATACTTCTCCAAATATAGATTCTGCAAATAACCTCAGTAGCAATGGTATTCATAATTTTACTATCTGCCACACTCTGATGCACGCTATACTCTGCTACATGACTTACCAGTTACATTGTGTGAGAAGTGTTTGCCAGGGACCACTCCATGGGCGAGGGAGTCAATGTCGAGGCTGTAGGTCCATTGTGACCTCATGATCGTCAAGGCGGCCGAGTCAACCTGCTGGCGGGAAGGCCATCGTATCGTCTCCAGGCCCAGCTGGGCCAGCGACATACCTGTGGCAAGATTAGGTAATGTTTTATAAGAAAATCCAACCGTGTAAATTCACACTACAGCTTGAGAAGAAATATAGTAACTGTGCAAGGAGGTGATGAAAAGTAGTTTTGGAGATAACATTACCATTTGGATTTTTAGGGGCTTTTGTCACAACAAGCACCTAGTTTTCATTCTAAAATTGTTAAGTTGGAGTCTGGCAGACCCCAAATTTGCAATTTACTATCGTCATCTTATATACCGAAGTTTGCCCGCGCCATGCTCGCCAGCGAGGTCCAGTCCTCCGCCAGCCTCCGGGTCAACACCAGCGCCGGAAGTGGATTGTTGATGTAGTCCTCTCTGTCGCCGCTAGATCTTGCTGAAGTGATATCCAGGAACCGCCTGTGGGAGGTGATACTCATTAGATTTAAGGAGTAGTTGTTGTTAACTGATAATAATGAGTTTGTTACTTTACTTTATAAAGAGTTTTAACTATGCTGAAGTAAAATATGCACAATAAATTTTGCAAAAGAAAGAAAAGTACACTATGGATTGAAATAAAAATTTAATAGATATTTATCACTATCTACAAACTTCTCTGGATTTGGAATTATGTTATCATCATGAATACAGCTTTAATGTAAATTGTTTATTTATGTGTTATTTAATGTAGATTTATAGTAGATTTATAGATTTATGTAGATTATAGCTCTGAGGAAACATGATGTAAAATAAAATAGCCTTACCTTATAAACTGCTGTAGAGATCTGATGTTATATCCAGTTGTAGCTTTTGCATGGTTGTCAAACTTGTGTTCAAAGTTTAAAAGTTTATGCAATCTACTGTTGTGTTTGGAGGTTCGGTAGGAGTAGGCGTTCGTTTCTCCAATGCAAACCAGTGCAAGTAGAACCAACCTGTTGCAATGTTGAAATTTGGCATGGACGTTCCACTTTGGTCATATAGGAGCTCAATAACAAAAGGATTTGAAAAATTCCTTATGACTTGTCCCACAATACTTCAAAGTTTCAATAACTATTTTTATGGAAGAAGATTTCTTTGCATTTGATTTGAGAAGAAATATAGTAATTGTGCAAGGAGGTGGTAAATTGAGGACTTAATAAATTATTACAGCCATTTTTGAGTAATATGGTCATATGACCATGACCATATTCACTCTAATGCCAGGCCCGGATTAACACTTTTTGACGCCCTAGGCCAAAGGTCACAATTACCCCTAGTGAAAAAATGTTTTCTGGCCAGATCTGGTCCAGACCTGCATCAGATCTGGACCAGTAATGACCAGTTCTGGGTCAGAACTGGCCAGATCTGGACCAGAAATTTAGATGTCTGGGCCAGAACTGGGTATGTCTGGGCCAGAACTGGGCATGTCTGGGCCAGATCTGGACCAGAAATTGGGATGTCTGGACCAGAACTGGAGATGTCTGGGCCAGAACTGGAGATGTCTGGGCCAGAACCTTGCATGTCTGGGCCAGAACTGGGATGTCTGGACCAGAACTGGACAGGTCTGGGCCAGAACCTTGCATGTCTGGGCCAGAACTGGGATGTCTGGGCCAGAACTGGAGATGTCTGGGCCAGAACCTGGCAAGTCTGGACCAGAAATGGGATGTCTGGGCCAGAACTGGTCATGTCTGGGCCAGAACCTTGCATGTCTGGGCCAGAACTGGGATGTCTAGGCCAGAACTGGAGATGTCTTGGACAGAATCGGGATGTCTGGGCCAGAACTGGACATGTCTGGGCCAGATGAACCTGGCATAACTGAGCCAGATCTGGGATGCCTGGGCCAGAAATTTGATGTCTGTGCCTGATTTGATGTGTAAAGAACTGGGGCGATCTTTACCATAACTGGGATGTCTGAACGAACTAAAAATGAGGAGTCAGGACTAGGATTGGGTAGTAGCTGTGGGAATTTTATTAACTCTTAATCATTGAATCAATGGTGTGGATTTTAAAATGGGTTTTCATTTAATAATAATTTTATTATATCATCAATTTTCCATACAGTTTTTATATTCTATGTTAATAAGAATCACGTCATTATAAAAGATTTAATTTTTAATTAATCCAATATATTATTAAATTTTAAATTAATAAATTAACAAATTTTAAATTACTAAATTAACAAATTAGAATTTTTAAATCATATTTTTTAAAGTTAACTTAGTTTTCATACAAAATTATAACTAACCGATTTAATAATATATTATGGACAGTATTTGTATTAACATATCATCAACTTTTAAAATAATAAAAATAAAATTATTTGATGAACAGTTATTTTTAAGAACAAGGTAACTAATTATTGGTTGGGCGGAAGATATAGATGATTAATTTATTTATTTATTCAACAACAAATATGCAAACAAAATATTTTATAGATAACGTTTATACATTCATAAAGTTTTGAAGCTTTAATAATTCATAACAATTTAGTCAGTTATGGAATAGTTTTAAGAAATTCTTAAATGCACTGCAATAAGGTGTTTCAGAACTCCTTACCAATATTTTAGGGCATTGTTCCTGGGTTAGAAACATATCTAAATATCATATTTAAATTGTCCGGAAGTCTTTAGTTACTCACACAGCCGCCATTTTCTTTTTTCACATAATAATTTTTATTTCCGTAATGGATGGTTGTATTCAGTTCATATTTGGTATGGATATTTATGGTACCAATGTACGTTTCCAAGAAAAAAATTATTTTTTTGCACTGTATATTTTCAAAATGGCGGCCATTTAAAATTTTAAAACTTAAATATCTCAAAATCGGTAAATTTTATAAAAATTTTACAAGACATAAACAAGTTGACAAATTAAATTATCTAACCAATGGTACCAAGTTTGAAAGGATCTGACAACAAATAGCGGAGTTATTGTGATTTTTCTTCATAAAAACATCGATTTTGTATTAAAATCAATGCAAATTAAAGCCATTTTAACGGCTAAAAAGAAGAAAATTCACAATAACTCAGTTATTTGTTGACAAATCCTTACAAACTTGGTACCATTGATTAGATAATTTAATTTGTTAACTTTTTTATGTCTTGAAAAATTTTTATAAAATTTACCAATTTTGAGATATTTAAGTTTGAAAATTTTAAATGGCCGCCATTTTGAAAATGAAACGTACATTGGTATCATAAATATCCAGACCAAATAAATTAACTGAATACAACCATCCATTACGGAAATAAAAATTATTATGTGACAAAACAAAATGGCGGCTGTGTGAGTAACTTAAAGACTTCCGGACAGTTTAAATATGATATTTAGATATGTTTCCAACCCAGGAACAATGCCCTAAAATATTGGTAAGGTGTTCTGGAACACTCTGTATACTGCATTTTAGACTGGTTCAAATTCAAATTCAAAACATTGGCGGGAACAGCTCTCAACGTTCAGCGACAGCGATTGGTTCAGAGCCGATACAGCTGGCTTGTGGCTTCCCATCATTCCCGTCCGTGACCCATGATGTTTGTTTTTTAACGTCTGTCACCTATTTGTGTATTGTGTTGTTGTTACAGTTTCAATGTTAAAATACTTTTTCATTAATGGGAAATTTAATTGAAGAAACTTTTGTATCTCTTTTATAACTAGATTTTAGTGTTTCATTATTGTTTTTCGCCAAGATATACTTCAAGTCTGCAGACGATAGACCTTCACACGGTTAGAACCCTACTCGAACCACATATTAAACATATTCAGGTGAGTTAATCAACTTAATTGAATATCAATAAAAGTGATTAGGCCTTATGTGCTATATTAGTTTTACGTGTTATCATGTTTCATCCACGATTAAAATAGTACTGTATTTCTTATAGAATATAAAACTACATCTAATGGAACTAACCAATTGGAGGTTATGTCTTGGTACAAACTTTTTTATGACAGCCTATTAGGCCTATACGTTTTTAGAATTGTAGTTTGGTGTGACAAATACATGTTTGACAAAATAAACAAAACGAGCAAACTAGTATTTAGAGGCTCTGGCGGGTGCAGTTTCAAAACTGGGCTACCTGTACCATATTTATCGAATGAAAAGAATGAAAATAAGATTCGGATTTAATCGATCTGATCAATATATCTATCATATCATATCAACTAGCCTATTGATTCAGTCTAGTTTCTAAATAATAACAAAGACAATCACTGTAACTAATTAGGCCTACCCCTATATATGTTTTTAGCTTGTTATTCCCACAATTCTAACATTCAAAACAAATATAGGCTAATCTAAAATAATTTATATCCAACAATGTACAATCTCTACTAATCATAATGACAACTTAACAAAATAAAATACCTAAATAAGAGAAACAATTACCTAGCCTATATATCCTACTTTGAATACGGTCTAATCTCATAATATTTTTAAACTTTCCTGGCCACAAGTTGGTTCTTTATATCAATGGAGATTAACCTTGGTTTAGGTTATGAGAGTTAGTTAGTCTAGAGTAGAACAATTTTTTTATATTTGACAGTATTTTTTTGGCGCGATCTGATTTATCAATTGATAGTTTTTTCGCTAGTATGGTAGATAGCACAGTATAGCCTTATATGAAACTGCAAACCGGGTAGGTCTGATACGGTACCCAGAAGTTATTTTATCGGTCCTTGGCTAAGGGTTTTAGATTGCTAAATATTGTGGCTTGTAGACTAATTGGGTGGGCCAAAGGGCTTTAGAATATTTTGCATGTATTCCTGAGGCTAGCTGGCGTAGTTTTGTTACCGTACCGTATTCTACTTCCATTGTTATTATCAATGGTTGAAATTTTGATGTTGTGATTAAATTATTTGATGAAAACAATCAAATTAAAAATGGTATTGTGGTAAGAAACAAATCATAATAATCTAACCTAACCATCTAACCGTAAACCATTCATTTGTCACTTTTATGGACAGCAATGTTTATACCAACAAAATTAATGGTTTATGGGACCATGCAAACACATAGGCCTACTAAACTTATTCCCTTACATACAGAAAAAATATCTCTTTAATTTGTATTTGGCAGCATTTAGGCTATGTAATACATTTTGAGAGCTGATTGAGGCTGTAACTTCTCACAATGCAGGCAAGATTTAAACACCTACAAAATAAACACAGTTAGGCCTATCTAAATTATTTTGTGTTGTTCTTTGATAATTTTGTACGCAGCATTAGTCAAAATTTTTACTTGTTTTTGGTACACTTCAGTAACTTGTTTTAAATTTAGGCCTATGTGTTTTATTGTCAAAAGGTAATTTAATTTATCGTAGAACTACTGTAGGTAAACTAAATTAGTCCAGTAAATCAGGTGTTTAAATCAGATAGGCCTAAGCATTTAATTTGATTGTAGTATCAATTAAATACTACAATCAAATCCTCCAATAGACTCCAATAGATAGCTTTACCTCTTCCTTACTAAAGCAATTTCGTACCAACTTAACAAATTAAATTATTTTAAGATAAAACTTCCTTTACCGAGAATACCTATACTAATGAATAATGATTTTATGTCCCGTACCCGTCTGAACCCTTGAATTAGGCCTATTTTAAGTTCTGTTTTTGTTTTTGCCGTTGTACCATTTGAAGTTACAAGACATGCTCTGCAGAAACATTGAATGCGAGGGAAAATTAATTGGAGAATATGAAGTTCATCACTTGGTAACTCTGGAACACATTTTGCGTACTTCAGCGAGTTTAAACCAACCTCGCAAGCAGTTCGTGTATTCGTTCGGTAAAGCGAAAATCCGGTCAAGTCAAAATAGTTTGTGTCGTGACCGTTATTTGTGCATGTATAAAATTAGTCCTAATTATTAATCAGTCCTCTGAAAGGGATTATTTCCTGAGCAAGAAATAACAGCAAAGTTCCAAAACAATCTCTTTTGCTCTTAATATTATTTATTAGTTTAGTAATTTTGTATAATTGTTTTAGTTAATTTTATAGAAATGCAAAATAACCTTTGTTAATTGTAAGTAGGCCTATGTATTTGAAACAATTTGTTTCAATTATACTGTAGGCCCTATACTTTGTTTATAAAGCCTGCAGCTAGCAATTTTTTACTTTCAAAGTGGGAAACATAATATTGGCCTACTAATAGTATTACGTTAATTAATAACCAATGGTAGTATTTGTAAAGCTTCAAATTAAAATGTTCATTGCAATTTATGTTTTTTTTTTCAATTAAACTAGAACTTTCTTAATTAATTGTTTTAAACTGTGAGTTTCATTTTTTCTCGGACTACTAATTAGGGGCCTTTAATAAAATATATTAAAATAAAACAATAACCTAGGTTCTCTCCGGCTATATTTGTAAGGCGGGAGGGTGTTATGTATGAGTTTGGGTGGTACGCCAAAAGAATTAAAAAAGCCTCAGGTGGTACGCGGGCACCAAAAGGTTGGGAAAACACTGTATTAAGTGAATATTCTTTGTAGTGGAAATAAAATTCTGTCTTTCGACCGCACATTTATTTTGTACGGGGTATAAATCAGGTATTAACATCAGGGTATAACATAATAGGCCTACTCGGTAACATTTATTAATTTTTGTACTATAGACTCGCAATAAAATTCAAAATGTTATCTAACCAGGGATAATAGCAACAAGGTTGGATAACAAACTTTTCCCATTGAAACTGTGTTAAGGCCAGTCGACATGTAGATTACTTTTGTTTCAGAAGAGAGTCAGGAATGTACACTGCAGGAAGACCTAGACAAGGAAGAAGAATTGATGGAATCATCATTGGGCGTAGCTAAACACTCTCCAAATCCCATAGGCTTATCAAAGTGGTAAGTAGATCTATATAGCTTAATATTATTTTAGACCTCATTCTTTATTGCTTTATATTATTTCATCATGTCATATGATAAAGATACAGTAAAAACCTCTTATATCCGACCTTCCGATAACTATCTCCTCCCGATATCCGACCTAGTGTCTTACCGTCTATCTGTGATTCCCACTTTCCTGTCGTTGCTGAGCCTGTCGAAATGTGAAATACTTATTCTACACACGACTTATGATTTTATACACATATCTATAAATATTGTGATTTTGAACCAGTTCCGTCGTAGTCAGAAATGGTAGGTTTTACTGTGATGGCTCGCAGACCTTAAGACAGAGTGGTTAAGACTGAAATAGTACTTCAAAAGGTTTTTTTATTTTTTTTTTTGGTCATGACTGATTTAGGTACTTTTTTGGTTAGATTTATAATTTCTTATTTCTAAACTTTTAAGCTACCAAGAAGCTTATAAATTGATCAGGGAAACAGCAAATGTCCCCATGTTTAAAAAAAACCAAGGTCCATTTTTTTTTATGAAACTTAAATAAAAATCAGGTATTCGATTTTACTGTAGTACTTATTTTTTTTACACTATAAGTATTAACAGCTGATTATTAACAGATGTTCTAAATACTTGATTCAATCCCAATGTTATTTAAATGGGAAATTTTGGGATTTCAATGGTGGATAGCGGCTTTATTTTTAATCCAATTCTCATCAGTTTTTGGCGGAAACAACTACAGACCAAGCCCTATCCAACGACACCAAAAACTTGAAAATCGGTTAAAAATTGTAGGAGGAGTTCTCATGACAAAAAAAAAAACCCTTAGCGTATTAAATAAGTATAGATATTTATTTCACTGTTCAAAAGGTATTTGTTGTCACTATATAAATCAGGTGTTAATAACATAATAGGCCAAACATTTATTAATTTAGGTACTGATAAGACTCACAATTAAATTAAATTGATTTCATTGCAGGTACTTATTACTTATTAAAGTATTATTGTAACAGACATGAGAATAAACCCCATTTGGCTAATTCTAAAACTTTCTGATCATTGATTGGTTTGGTTGCAGATACCTGATCCCAAGAACTCGGAAAAATTGAGACTCAACTGCAAGCCAACTCAAGAAAGAGAAGCTAAATAAGTGAAACAAACTTTGAATGCAGACTTTTTAGTTGAGTTACAATAGGACTGATTAAATACGAATAGCCTACTTTTGGTAATAGGATTGTTGTGAATAAAAATATAAAAAATGTTTATTACAATTTTTTTTACAGAACCAAATCTTTGTATTCATTTTTTTTAAACCTGCTGTTTTTCTCTATAAAGGTACTCGCTTATTTTTTTTAAATTTTATTATTTGCTATCCTTTGGAGGGTAAAACAGTAGCTTTGTTATTATAGATATTGTATGTGAATATAGGTGAACTCAGTTTAGATTTTAATAACTCATAACATTTATTGATCATTATTTAATTCAAGTTGTGTTGTCTAACATTAAAAAATATGATAGTCATACACTCATATTGAAATATAGTGTTGTACAGTACTTGGGGTTACACATTTAAGTGTGGATTCTTACTTTTTGATAAGTTTTAGAAATCACCTGTGGTATTTGGGCATATATTTTGTATTAACATTAACCTCTGTTATGGATTTTTATTGATATTTTATTTAGCTTGTTATCAAATTCTAGTCATCCAGATAAACACTCAACATTTCGGCCCGATATTCTGCAGACCTACCCCCAGTCCTACCTCACTAGACCTACCCCTATCCCAGATTTAGTCACTTCCAAAATTTCCAAAACTAGGCCAGACCTGGACCTGAAAGTTTACCACATCTGGTCCAGATCTGGGCAATCCCAAAATTTGCCAGAACTGGGCAGAAAATGACCAAATCTGGGCCGGCCCAGATCTGGGTCAGAACTGGTCCAGATCTGTGCACTTCCAAAATTGGCCAGAACTGGGCCAGATCTGGATCAGTTCTGGGCCAGACCAGTCCATCCCAGATCTGGGCCAGAACTGGTCCAGATCTGGGCACTTCCAAAATTGGCCAGACTGGGCCAGATCTGGACCAGTTCTGGGCCAGACCAGTCCATCCCAGATCTGGGCCAGAACTGGTCCAGATCTGGGCACTTCCAAAATTGGCCAGAACTGGGCCAGATCTGGACCAGTTCTGAACCAGAAAATTTGTACCCCAGATCTGGTCCAGAACTGGCCAGTTCTGGCCAATTTTGGAAGTGCCGCCCAGATCTGGCCCAGAACCATATTTTTTCACTAGGGACGCCCCCCCCAAAAAAAAAGCCGATTCATGAACTCATTATAGTTTTAATGATTTGGCTGAACGCGAGTATCACAATTTATATCAATTTAATCCGTGGATGTAATTCATTTACACAATAATGTACCATTTTACTACCATATTAATGTTAGATTTTAAATCAAATATTATATAATAGTATTACAGAAATAATTTAAATCCAGGCAAAGGTTCAAGAAATACACATTGTTTAGTAGGTTAAAAGGAAATAGAATTTTTTTCTTATTTCTAAAAACAAATTAGTGGTTTAAATTTTATCAGATGTAATACAAAATTATTCAAAAGAATAATGTATATTAATTGCTAGAACTAAGGGAAACTAGAAGGGAGCGATTTAACTCTGATCAAGGGTGCTATTTACTGTCAATTAGAGGCCGATGTTTACCGTCAGTAGGGGGTGATGCTCTTGACCGCAAATCAGGGGCGCTATTTATACTTATTGGGGGCTCTATTTACCATTGATCAGGGGCACTTTTTACCTCCGATTACGAACGCAATTTCCCACTTATCAATGGCCCTATTACCATCGATTATAGGGTAATAATTTACTGAAGGTAAATTTAAAATTTAAAACTGGCTGGGTAGCTGAGTGGTTATGGTGCTCGCCTTTGAATCCAAAGGTTGCCGGTTCGATCCTGAGAAAAGTTAGTAGCTTTTTAAAGGATCGATTCCGGACCCAGTTGCCATTTGTCATTGGGCTATTAATTAATGATGCTTTCTAACAACTGGTCGATGGTTAGATAGTAACAAGACTGGGGTTTGGACCGTTCCCCTTCAAAACGTTAAAAAATGCCACTGGCGTAGATACACCCAAAAAAGAAAAAAAAAAAGAAAAAAGGTCGGGGGCCCTCTTTACCGTGAATCGGGGGCTTTTTACTGCCGGTTCGAGCGCAATTCAACACTGATCACAACTCTGATCACTAAATAGGCAGCTAACCTACCTATTTGGACCTATCAGGGGCGCTATTTACTACAGATCAGGGGCGCTCGTCCCCACCGCAAAGGAGCCCTTTGGGTCCCGGCACCTTAGGGGGATCCCTAGTGCCTAGTTCGCCTATATGGTAGAGCACACGATCATCTACTTTTGTTATTAAAGAATTTAATCAAAAAATTTGCAAAAAAGCCAGAGTTAAATTATATTTGCGGTTAAATATTTTTTTATTAAAATATAGAATTAAAAAAGGCCCGTTGACGCCCCCCCCTTGCTGACGCCCTAGGCCATGGCCTAGGTTGGCCTAGTGGATAATCCGGGCCTGTCTAATGCTGATAACCGGCATGCTTAATTGCAATGCTAACCACAGGAATTTTTTGCACTTTAGATGAGCTCGTTCACTACGCATACTTGTTGTCAGATTTAGCTCCATTCGCTGCGCTTACTCAAACCAAGTCTATAATATCCTCTAGTTTCTTTTAGCGAATTTCCCATAGGGAATTATTACCGTAGGTCTCATGGTAAGACCTAAGTCCGGGACCATGTTACTTTTTCGTTTTGAGGTGCCCAGAGACCAAAAATAATAGTCATTAAAATTTATATATGTATTATAATTGCATACCACCTTATTATGTATATATATGTATATGTGTCCCTAGACACGATAACTCACGTAAAAACGGTCCGATCAACACCAAATTTGGTAGAAATGTGTAATTCTACGTTTATTCGGATGAGTTCGTAAACCAGACATATCGACCTACCGGAAGGGGTAGTTTTGGGGGGTTTTGTACCCCAAAAATGGGTTTTTTGCATTTTTCATATGTAATTTTTAAGAATTTTAAATTTTTATTTTGACCATTGGATTTAGCTCAAAAAAACCACACAATTTAGTACTTGAAGCTTTGCTCTATCTCCATTGGTTATCGAGATATTAAAAAGTCTAAAGACAGTACATTGTATTTTTGGGCTCCAATGTTAATCTTATGGAGGATAACGATAAGTTTATTAACTTATTAACCATTATTATTAACCACTTATTAACCAACATTTTTGGATGAAACTTGGTATTTAGCTTCATTCGGTTAAGATTCTTCCATTTATGGTAAAAAATTTTGGTTTTTGTGCTTATCATGGCAGCATACCTGCATACTCTTTCCCTATATTTATCTTAAGGAGAAAAAACATTTATTTCCCTATTTATGAGTACGTTATGAAATTTTGTTAACAGGTTTAGCTGGTCAAAATTAATATTACTAATTTGGAAATTCGCTGAGTGTTAGCAGGTTAGCAGTCACAGGTCTGCTGTGACGGGGGGTATTTATTAATCTTCCCTCAATACTTTAAATTAATGAGAACTTTCCTATAAATACTTTAAATGAGAACAGCTGTTTATAAAATTAATTATAAAGAAATATACCTATTTGCCAAGTGTTGTGTTTATAAACAATTCAGATAAAAAACTCCAAAAAAAAAACTGGCATGGGCAACGAGGTTAAATAGATATAGAGTGCTCACCAGATAGGGAAAAGTGTCCCTGTTTGACTGGTGCCATGTTACCCACGGTTCCCGCCGTTTCCTTAGTAACCAGTCCTTTGTTTACAGTTTTCCCAACAGTAATTTACCATTTTACCCACAACTATCCGACGTTTCTATGGTTACCAACTTCAATAGCCTGCTCACAGACCATCAAATAAAATTAATTTAAAAACAAACAACAAATAAACATATGTTTTAAAACTATCATCATTAATTGAATTTTTTACTATATGGAACATAGAGTATAAAATTCTTTTAGATCGACTTTAAATTTCTCTTAGGCGAATTTTTGACCCCCAAAAGGCTTTTTTATTACTAATTTGATTTCAATGAAATTCTCAGGTTAGATTTTAAGTATTTTAAACTAGGTAATAAACTATAATCGAGCAATTATTTACAAGTATTAAAAAAGCTTATTTTCCGTAATTTTTGACAGAACTTTAGTTGTTTAGGCTACATGGTTTGACTAATGTAGTTGCTATGATCAGTTTATTTTCCCCCATCGCAGCTGAGTTGTCGCTGTATGCTGAAAACAACATAACATAACCTTTTCTTGTTTATATTTGCTCGCCGTTATGTTACGTTTTTAAATAAAATTTAATTGATATTTTGACAGACCTGTTTGTTAAATCAAATAGATCAACACTGATGTTTACTTGTTGAAGTTATAAATTATAGTCTACCAAAAGATATGCATGTTGATGTGGAATGAATTGGTGTCGTACGGAATTATGCGATTAACTAATTTATGGGATACAACTAATATCTATTTGGGAGAAAGATTTAAATTGAACAACTAATTCGAATGTGCTGTGCCATTGTAGCCTATGTCTCAGGTAACAAAATATGCATTAAGTGTTAAGTAAGCGTAATTCTACAGTACTTAAATTACTTGATTTTTATTAATTTTGATTAATTAATCATGGATTTTAAATTGTATTGTTTTTTTTCGCTCTACAATCTATTTACCTTTAATATTGTAAGCATAATTATTATTAAGTTACTTGCTTGTTTTGAGGTCTTAGCTAAAATCATTCTTTGTGTGTATTTATTTGTAGGCTAGGCCTAGGATGTACGCCGGTTGACTTTGGAGGATTAGATGACGTTCCACTCTTCACATTCGAGGAGATGGAAACCTCCGTTCTCCCCTAAAGAGCAACAACAAATAAAGTATATAAAGTAAAGTAAAGTACAAGGCTCCTGACCCGGACGGGATTCCCAGCGAGGCTTTAAAGAAAGTATTTTCAATTAATGCTGACTTGTTGTTGAGAATGTACTACGCCTGTTTGGTAGAAGGGGTGTTTCCGGCTCCCTATTTAAAACCGCAAGACTTGTACTGATCAGCAAGGGCAAAGGTGTTCCCGAGCTGTCGTCGTCCCACAGGCCTTTCTACACGTTGGACACGGCTGGGAAGCTGTTCGAGAAGCTGATCCGTTCCCGCCTGACCTCTGCCGTGGAAGCTGCCGGGGACTCATGCCCCCGTCAGTATGGCTTCAGAAAGGGACGGTCAACGATTGACGCTATCACCGAAGTCCATGGAGAGCTGTGAAGAGAGTCGAGAGCCACAACCATTTCTCTCGCTGAGTAGTGCTTCTTGTTACGCTTATGTCAAGAATGCCTTTAACTCGGCGAGGTGGGTCGATATGTTGGATGCGCTTCGCAACACCTTTCGTTGCATATCTGTTGCGACTCATTGAGGATTATCTCCGCTCTCAAAGCCTTATTTACGACACAAGGGACGGAACGTGGACGATGGAGGTCACTTCTGGTGCCGCGCAAGATTCAATACTCGGCCAGGATCTCTGGAATGTTGCCTATGACAGCCTCCTGAGGTCGGAGATGCCTGAGGAAACCTCTTTGGTTGGGTACGCCAATGATGTCGCAGCTCTCATTGTCGCACGCAACGTTGAGCTGGCCCAACTAAAGTTGAACCGAGTCATGCGTGTGGTCAACACATGGATGTCCGATCACGGTCTCTCGCTTGCTCTCCGTAAGACGGAGATTGTGATATTTACGAAGAAGAGGATAGACACCGTCATTCTGTTCCGAGTGGGAAGGGAGGTGGTCCAATCAATTCATGCTGCTAAGTACTTCGGGATTATGGTGGACACCAAGTTAAGCTGGAGGGATCAGATATTCCGTACGGCGGACAAGGCCGCTAAGGTAGTCACTTACCTTAGTAGGCTGATGGCCAGTGTCGGGGTTCCATGATCCAGCAGAAGACGTCTGTTGATGTCCGCGGTTCAGTTCGTGCTTCTTTATGGAGCAGAGGTGTGGGCAGACGCTCTCGATAAAGAGTAGTACAAGTTGTGACCTGCCCGGGTTCAACGTTGAGCGGCGCTCGGGGTGTGTTCCGCCTACCGGACAGTGTCCGAGCCTGCCGTCCTGGTGGTCGCCGGAGTTATCCCTGTCAAGCTCTTGGCAGGAGAGAGGAAGGCAATTTATGAGAGACAAGTCGAGATTGGCAAGGACACGGCAAGAACAGCAGTGCGCTCCCGAACCTTCCAGCAGTGGCAACACAGCTGGGAGCACGACACCCGAGGACGATGGACTGCGCGACTTATCAAGCACGTCCAACCATGGGTGGAACGGCGGCCAATTCTTTATTTATTGCTCGGGCGTTCCCGACGATGCGGAACACACATTTTTCCGCTGCCCATGCTTGGAGGATGAGGGCTACTGGGATTGTTTATCACAGTTCGAGCGAGGCATCCTTCTGGAAAAGAAACATGATCTGGACCGCGAAGTGGCCCAGATCCCTTGATCGAGTAGCTGGATAAGGAGTGAACCCCACGGGCATAAGCCAAATTTAGGCCTAGCCCTACGTACTGTGATAAACAACTCCAGGTTAAAACCCGTTTTTAGGGGAGTCCCACACTACAGGCTTGCCACCTGTGTGCGTAATGCATTTTTCTTACCTCTCCCTCAAAAAAAAAAAAAAAGCGTCACCTAATAACTCAAAAAGTGAGTAAAAAATTCTTGTACGGGACGGACATCGGAGCGTACTCCTAGTTTTTAAAGCTTGTAGCGACTAATCAGAATAGATAAAACTAGTAATCAAGGAAACGAGAGTAAAGTGTGGGATGGTTGCCAAGGAAACGGCGGGAACCATGGGTATAATGGCGCAAATCAAAAAGGGACACAAAATTAACATGTGGTGAGCACTCTATATCTATTTAACCTCGTTGGGCATGGGTATGCCTGGGGCTAAGCCCTGAGAGCTGTTCAAACTTATAATAAAACTTCTCAATGAAATTTTCTGTATATTTACCAAGAATCATGGAAAAATGTCCAATAGTTTTTGAGTCCATCAATTACAAATATATAAATATATATACCAACATCCTATTTTATAAATATTAATACTGTAATAGTTTTTCCTTTTACTTTGGTTCCACATATGATCTAGGGACCATACACCTCATTTTCAATATAAAAGGGATGTGCAAAGTATTATTATTATTTTGTATAGTGTGCTCATGAAAAAGAATAAAACATGTTTATACTGTATGTATAAAAGTCAATTTTATTTATAAAAAAATTAGTAGTTAATTAAAAAAAAATTTTGATTGTTGTTTATTGCTAGATTTTTCCAAGCTCCAAACCTAGCAATGAACCAAATTGGATACTATTAATGGTTTAAATACCTGAATTATGGTAATCCAATTGTTGTGGAGAAACTAATTTCAACTCATAAAAGAGTCATCCTCAGGCTTCCATACAAAGATGCATGTTTCTCTTGATATGAAGAACGTCAAGGATTCTTTGTTCTTTGTATGGAAACCTGAGGATGACTCTTTTATGAGTTGAAACTAGTTGCTTGACAACAATTGGATTACCATAATTCAGGCGGGACTATGGAAGTCGGCACCAGTTCTTAGTCGCTATAAAAAAAACAATGAAACTCGGCACCCGTCCCGGGAGCGACCGCCATGACACCATGAAAGTCCGCACCTGCCACCCCGGTTCCTCCTTCCACTTTTACCTCCCCTCACGCTCATACCCCGTCATCACTATTCACTCTCTGAACATTACCCCCTGTGATAACATTACTCTGTGAACATTACCCCCAATGTCATTACCAACTCACGGACGGGGCTTATTTGCATAAAATTACAGGCTGTGTAGACGATATTAATCTAGAATATATTTTATTGACTATCTACACAATTTAGGAATCATCCTTGAATTAATGGTTTTATTAACGTATAGTTAAGTATACATTTTTTACTCTCCATACTTGTGATTTTCATGTTATTCGTTGATTAAACTTTGACCACAACATATCTTACACGATAATATGAATAAATCGTGACAACTCTTATTATATTTTAGACAAATGTATTTAGTAGATTCCGGTTCGTAAAAGCTAAAATTCATCGTTACAAAATAATGTTACTGGATTGTTGAACTTATTATGTTCCGGTTCTACTATTAATCAGTTTAATTGTTTCTTTATAGAAGGCTGTATGCCTAGGCGTTTCTTATCTGTTACTTTATATATTTGCAGATGCAGGACAAAACTGTAACGAACTTACGTGTATATTTTTTTACAGTGTAAATACATCATCTAACGTACCGCTCCCAAACATTTACATTCTTTTACATATTACCTAAAAAAATTAATACGTGAGGTATTTGTTCGTAAGAAACTAATTACTGTCTCAGTAGGTTATCCGCATTTTACTGTCTTAAAAAACGAGTGACCGCGAGCGATTTAAAAATTGGGAACAGAGCACCCGACTGACCATCGGTGCAGCAAATACTTCCAAGGGTCGACGGTAATCAATAGAGGAATGTCAAAATCATCAATGGAGCTGAACCCTGCACTGATCTAAGGGAAGTGGTGAGAGAGTTAGCAAGGGGGCAAAAGACAAGAGAAATAGGGGTAAGACAGCGCTGTGGAGGGGAGACTACCTAAGGCCACTGCAAAACCTTCCTGGTGCCGACTTTCATTGTGGCATTAATAACGCTTCGATGATCTTTGCAGATGGACAGGTTTTGGTGCCGACTTTCATGGTCGCCAATTCAGGTATTTAAACCTATAATAGTATTTATTGGTAATCCGGAGGTTCACATTCCAATATGAAATTAGATAGCCTGAAAATAGATAATTTAATTGTAATTAGATAACCTTCATAGATTTAACTTTATTTTGACTCGGAATGTAGTTCAATAATGTGAATATTAAATCCAAATAGTAATCTTAATGTGATAGAAACAAACAATACAAAAGATCTTGATATCGTTCTCTTGAGCAATCTGTGGCTAGATAGAATTAAGTATCGCAAGTATTAAAATTAAAACTGAATAAAAGCATTACCATAGATGAAATATAATACATATTTCATCTATGGCATTACTAAGCTTTTAACATGTTCAAATGCCAAATGGAGTTGTTATTGAACTGTGTACTTACATTGCTGTAGACATTGCCATCTGCACAGTACAGCTCTAACTAAATGTTTTCCTCAAGACTTTTGACAAACACAAGTGCTACTCATTCTCTAATTTAGCACAATAGAATTTTTTAAATAATTATTAAGAACATGTGCATATATTCATGTGCATATATATGATTTTATCTATGTAAGACACCAGAGCCACCGCTATCTATGTGTACATTAATGAGATTACGATAGATTCCCTATTTTAATACACACCCAGCGTACTTTTACTGAAATCATATGTTTTTTTGTAGGTTAAATAAAACTCTAATGGCCATAGAAAGCTGGAACTAATATAAAAAACCTTTGTATCTTAGGATAAAACATTAAATGTAAAAAATTTTGAAACTAAGATTTTGAGGAGGCCGGTTGAAAAGGTAACAAGGACGCTTTATATATATACATACATATTTCAAAAATGTATGAACAGTTTTTAAAAACTTACAGTTGGGATATTGTATAATCAAATAAGAAAGCAAATTTACAAATTATTTTTCCATTAACATTTTATTTTTTTATTTTATACAGCGGAGAACCTTTGATATTTGATTTCAATGTACAGTAATGAAAAACAAACGCCTACAACACTCAAATAATACCCCCGTCACAGCAGACCTTTGTACTCAGTGAATTTCCAAAGAATCTGGAGATTTTGTATGTTCCCTATAAACACCATAGGAATGAGTATGTATAGGTTTGCTGCCATGGGATGTTATTAGAAAATGATAGTTTTATTAGCAAAATGTAATAGTTAGGTAAGGTAAATATCAAATTGTATCAATATTCGACACTTTTTATAATTTTCCCCATAAACTCCATGGCGGTAAAGTATGTAGGTTTGCCGCCATATGGGTGTTGTAAGCAAATATCAGTTAAACACTACCTATTGAATGTACATACCAAATTTTATCAAGTTATTCTAATAAATAAGCGAGATTCAGGGGTTTGTTGAGTTCCCATAAGATTATCATTGGAACCCTATTTTTAACTTTTCTCCGTAACCTGTTAAGCCAAGTTAAATATTCACAATTCTAAATTGTGTGTTTTTTTAAGCTCTTTTAAATGGTTTTAGTTAAAATTGTTGAATTAAAAAAATTAAGGTCCAAAAATGCCATAGCGACTACCGGAATAGTGTATTCCCTATAGGCATAGGCGTGCGCAGGGTCTGAGCTCTGTGGGTGCCAAGCATGAAAATGGCGCCCCCTCTCGCCCCCCTGCCATCCCTCACCAACCCGCTCTCCAAGCCTAAATGTCACATTCCCACTGCTCTTATTTGCTGTTAAAAACATAAACTTGAATAACTAGAATTCATATTTTAGGATTGCCAACTCAAAGATAAAAATTTTTTAGTTTGAATTTTAATTGAAGAATTTTATAATAATATTAGGAAGATAGGAACTATTTATCCAAAGCGTATTGCCAAAGAAACTAATAGTAAATTGATGTTGAAATCCATAGGCTTTTAAAATAACCAGAATTGTGACAAAATTGTAGATAGGGCCTACAATAAAATTGACTTTGATTAATCAAGTAGAAACTTGACATTTCAACACCGTCGCAAACGCAAACAGTACAGTATAGCGGCAAGCGGCCCGTGCGTCCGCACGGGACCTCATTGTGTTGCCGGTTTCGGGGGCCAATGATCCCTTGAAAGAGTCGGTAAGAAACTCGCATTTTTTTAGAGTATACAAATGTGTTGTCTCCACATTATCTTTTCATTTCGTCCATTAAATTGAAATTTTTCTAAGAAATTAAACGCCGCAGATTTAACAATACAAATAAATAGATGGATTTGTTCCAAATTAAAATTAAAACTCCTTAAAAATCAATTAAAACAATTCAAGTACACTTGAGCAATTGAAGATTGAATATTGTCGAATGCTCAATATTTACCGTACCGTGTAGGCCTATTCATTGTCTTAAGACGATGTATTGAAGTTTGAATTCTCTTAATCAGAACTTCGTCATACCGGACGTCCCAGTTATCAGCTCAGATAAAATTTTCCCACACAGTCTACACAGGTGTATTGTTGAAAGGAGCTCATCAATTGTTACACATTTATGACATTTTAATAACAATATTTTTATTCAGTATGCAAACGAGATACAGTACAGTGTACATCTACGTCCCTGTCCCGCCAAATATTTAAAAATTGTTTATGTTTAGAATTAAGTTCTGGTTTAAGATGTGAACAAAATTAAGTGGTGCAGGATACCGGAAACGTAAAAAAACAAAAGAAGAAAGAGCTAAACAAAATAAACTAAATTCTTATGAATATATTTATTATTTGTTTATAAAACGAATTTTGTTAACTAATTCATAGTTTTTTTTTTTTCATTTTAAACATTTGGTGAACAGTATCGACTTTTTTATGGCCTACCACAGTCTACAACTAACACGGTACCAACAACGCATGAGATTGGGTGTGAAAGTCAGTTTTATCACGAGTTAAACGACAGGGAACAGGGTTTGGACGGACGAAAACATAATTATTAAGAGCCTACGGTATTGATTACTTTTATTTTAATAATCTAACTCCATTAAACCAAAAACTTACCTTCCATTTCTTCGTTACATGCCACGATGTCATCAAACGCTAACGAAAACATACATCTACACTCCACCTCTGCTGGAAACTAACTGAGAAAGAAACTCAAAAGAAAGAGGAAGTATGGAGAGGTATATCTATTCCTGTTCCTTTTGAATAATAAAAGAAGATAAAAAATATTTGATACAAATCCAAACGCAGATATGACATAATGGTTCACTTCCTGTCCGTCCTTCTGAGAAATGGAACGCTGAGCTACACCACTCGCACGCACATGTTCCTTGCCGAATTTCATACACTCAAAACATCTGACTGATCAATTTAAAGTTTGTGATTTTTAATATTTAAATAATTTTGTTAACACAATTATGTAACTTAACACCACTTTTCATTTCACTACATATTTTAACTATATTTAAAACCAATCGATATTTTCGTACAGTTCTTAAAATTTAAGCAAATCTTGTGATTTTTGCGCCAATGGCGCCCCCCTCAGGCCCGTCTGGAGCTTCCGTGGGTGCCGCGGCACCCATGGCACCCATCGTGCGCACGCCTATGCATAGGGACATTCGCTAAAATATACTTATACTGAAATGAATACAGACGGTAAATATAAGAAAAGATGGATGATGGCAATCGATTTCGACCGGACTCACCAATCATCATCAGGCCCAAAGAGTAAATTTGAATCTCTCTTTGCATCCTCTCTTTGGGCCTGATGATGATCGGTGTGTCTAGTGGAAATCGATTGCCATTATCCATCTTTTCTTATATTTACCGTCTGTATTCTTTGCAGTATAAGTGTAAATGAGAGTTGTAGTCGTTTGTTTTTCATTTCTGATTACAAACAACACGTATCATGCTAATAAAATAGTGTTTAATGTACAGTACTCTAAATAAGCTATTTAAAAATATTAAAACAAACATTAATGAACAAATCACTTTATGAATGACGTTATAACGTAATAATTATTTTCCTACCAATAAAAATAATGCATTCCAAGCACCTTACTTACGAATTTATTGGAAGTGCTGGACTATTTCATTGTACTAAGGCACCAAAAATGTCCACTTTATTTAATGTGTAAGTTATTAACGGGGGCATTTACCATCATGGATTAGCAAATCAATCAATTGTAATATGGAAACAGTACTGGGAAATGTCCGCAATAATCTCTGAAGTAGAAGAATAGAAAACTTGCTATCACAAATACAGTTATTCCTGCATTTATTACCGAACGAATACATATTATGTATTTAATTTTTTAGCATCTTATTAGCATATGATCAATGCACGAACAATGGTGCATTGATGGAACCCTGGTAGGGTCCGTTATAAGATTAAGTAAACCAAAGCTAGAAGTAACTAAATTGTAACTATCAATTTCATGTAAATTACTTCTGCATTACTATCAGTGAAGCCAATATATTTAGTGTTTATATTGTGCTTAATTCTCCGTTGTCTTAGAATTTCTTCTTTGACCGTACGCCTTGTGAATTTGACAATAATCCTTCTGGTTTGACCAGGGGTCTTCTATCCCAAACAATGACATGTGTCCACCATTTCATCATTTATTGGAAAATTAAGACTTGTTCCCAATTTTTTTACAATTTATAGTACAGATTCATTTTTGTTTTCGGATTCCGGTATTCCTCTGCTATACCGCTCCATATCATCGAGTTTTAATTCCAGTTCACTTACAGTTTTATTCATTTGTTTGTTTTATTCACAAACATGTTGATACATTTTTCAAAATTTTTTAAAGAATCAGCTTAAGCTTTTACACTGTGTTTGTTAGTTCCCACATCTAAACACTATTGAACTCAAAAGCCTTGTTAATTTCTTAATTCACTCTATGAATCTGATTTTTACCTTCTTCTCTCATTTCCATTAATACTTATTTTTAAAACTTTATCAATATTTGGCTCATTTTTTTTAAATTTGCTCATTACTCTCATACTAGATCCTCGTTTTTTCGAGAAAGGTTCACATCAGGGGTGGACTGACACTATGAAAAGGGCGGTGGAATGGGTACGGGAGAGGCGCCATATATACATATATGGCATTCATATCTATATTCTTATTTCTATAAGGGTTTCGTCTGTTACGTCCCTTTTTCTCTCGACCTACTGAACCGATTTTTAAGATTGAGGTGGCATTTTAAAGCTTAGGATATACCGCAGTGACGAATCGTAATTAAAAAGGTCATATTGTTTCGGGCTTCGCCCCCCTCGCCTTTGATTTATTTCTAGAGGGCGCTTTAAAATGTTGACCAACTTTTATTGCAAGTTCTTTAATGTGAATTGTAATTTAACAGCTGATTACCTTCAGATGAATTTTAAAAGCCATATAGTAAACAAAAATAGATCTCTGTCACTTCATAACCAACATACATGTTCTTTAGGTGAGTTTCTCTCATACAGAATCATAAAATGCGCAATTTGCGCACGGGCCACCTCGTTATTATTTATATAATAAAGAACATTTATTATACATATTTCGACTATCATATAATTTTATAGCAATTAAAATTGTAAACTTACAATATTAAAGAGTTTATAGTTTAAATAGACTTGAAAATGACATAGTTGAAACATGTGACAAAAAAATATGGATACTTTGGTCTTTATAAATTTCTAATGATTATAATAACAGAATCCCTTAAAATTTAAACAATTTACAATGTATCTATAGAAGTGATTACTGTAGTTTGTAAAATACAGTAAATCAAACAAGTGTTAAAACAGTAACTTCTTAATTTTCACAAACATTATAAACTGATATTAAAAATCAAACTTGTGAAAGTAGAAATAACTTTACAATAAGGATTTGAAGGCTTTGTAGGCAAATATTCAACTTGAAAGCCGTAGTTTTTCATCTTTATCAAAACCAACATATTTTATTTACATTACTGTTTGTTTATATTGCTGACCATAAAAGTTAAGTCAACATAACAACAGTTTATACGTGAAGAAGTCTTCGTAATTGATCACTCTTCTCACTCAGCTTGTCGATTATCTAATAATTCTTGATCTTAGCAAGAATATCTCCCTCCATGTTCATGAGAAATAAGGTCTGAAGGTGTTCATCAGTGAGTCGTGATTTTAACGGAGCCTTGTTTTGATATATTTTAATTTTGCAAAAGGCCATTCACATGACGCTTGGGTGGCTGGTAATGTCAAGAGACTTAAAGTCTTAAAAAAGGTTTGTGTACAGCATTGAAAACAAAACATTGTACTCAATTACTCAAGTAAGACGTCGACTGCACACTTGAAGCAAGTGTTTCATTTTTACCACTTTTACACTGAATATACTGCAAATCGTTTGGATCTCTTTATTCGTCATCATTTAAGTTGGAAACCAATTCTTCTTCCGAGAGCTCACCTTCAAAATCATCGGTTGGTTCTGTTATGTTTTCCTGCTTCGACAACTGGTGACGACACGGTGATTAAAATATATACTAATTCCTCCTCCAGTTTCCCCTCCTCGCAATCGGTAACTAATTCTATTATCCTTTGAAAGCTAGAAGAGTTAATGGCAATGCTGTTAAACCGCTTGGGATCAAAATATTTTAAATCTAAACTTGGACTTTGTTCTGCTGAAAACTTTTCGTTCATACATTTGACAGCTTGATCTATAACACAGTTAAAAACGGTTACTTCAAATCGGCGATTGCTGCATGTCCACAATTAGGCCACGTCTCCTGATTAAGTTTCCCCCGGCATTTTCTTCTTTTTAATACTCTCACCCCAGGCAGTTTTGCTTCCATGATGATTTCTTCGATATTTGAAACTGTACCGGACAAGTGTTCGATTTTGTTCGTTATTTCAGTGACGAAGACCTCTGCAGCTTTGAAGACATCGACAAACTTGGACCTAGCACCTTTTTAACCCTAAATTCACCTTTTTTCCTAAGTGCAGCTTACTAGCCTCAATGCTTGAACATAGTCAAGATCCTTGGTTTGCAGGTAATCTGTAAGTGAAGTGGTGTGCTAAAAAATCATCAGGAAAGTCATTGCAACGAAGATTGCCTGGAAACTGCATAGTTCCTGCAAAATGCAAATACAGCATCGTTCCTAACCTGTTAAAATTGTCGATTTATTAAAATTATGGATTACAAGAGTTGTTTTAATACTGGTATTTATATTCAAAATTGTACATATTCCATAATAAATACAAATATACACTTTGTGTAAGGTTTAACAAAATCATCCCCCTGGGATTGACCTTTAATCGTACTACGTCGCAAGTAATGGTCGCGCCCAGGCTGACAGCTGTTTCGCCGCCCAGGTTAGCATTGCTACACGAAAGAGTTCCCAGTTGGAGCAATTTATCAAAGTTGAACATTCAATTTATATGAAGATAAACGTATTATGTTCAATTCATGAAGTGCAAACACATATTAATTGTTTTAGGAAAAATAAAAATTCACAAATATTGAACTTTCAAAAAATATTTTACAATTCCTTATAATGAAAAATTCTTGTCCTAGGGGCGCCGGGGCGCCTTGATGGGGAGGGCGCACCGGGAATTTTCCCGGTGTCCCGGCGGCTCAGTCCACCCCTGGTTCACATCTAAAAACCACCATGTTTCTCTTAGAATTCAATATCAGTTTCAGACAAATTAACACAAAAGACAGTTAAAATAAATAAACTTTCATTGTAAAATAAATGCTATTAGGATTACTGGGGGCAAAAGGCAAAAGTGATACACAAGGTGATACTTGGTAATATTGTTGGTAATAAAAACAAGTATTAAATTATTTTATTGCTTTACAAATCTACATAATAATTTACTGGAAGTAATATTTCGTAAATGAATCATTGGGATTTAGTCCGCAGGGCTTCGTAAATTCATTTCCACCATTATGAAACCATTTGTTTAAAACTGAAAAATACAAAATAACAATTAAAAATCGTACGATCACTTTGGTCACCTTAAAAAAAATTAAAATAAATATAAACAAAACTAAAAATGCGTAAATTATAATAAAAAGTACTACAATGAAAACTTAGTTTCCATACAATGGATTGAAAGATAGGTATATAGTCACAGTATTAAAAAAGTTAGAAATATATATAGATTTCAAAAATACTTATCTATGATTTTAATTTCATAAGAACTTTTAAATAAGAAATCCATTAAAATAATTTTGCAAAACTGTTTTGATTAAGTATATATATATATATATATATATATATATATATATATATATATATATATATATATATATATATATATATATATCGTATGGCTAATTTAGCCAGCCACCAGGTTTTAAGAATAAGAAAATGAATTCTGCAGTGCAGAGCACCTGCTGAGTCAATATATGTAAAAAGATAAACACTAAAATAAAAAGATAAAAACTAAAATAAAAATTAGAGCTCTCTTTATAGAGGTAACAAAGTTTAATTTTTAAATTTGCCCTGGAAAGGGCCATTTGCATTTTGCCTGGCAGCTGGCAAAGCTGAGAGATCACGTGCGTAATAGTTCAGTTGCCAAAGTTGTTGTTCGTTTAGCACCACCCGGGGAGTACGTGCAGCTTTAATGGAATGCTGTGGATGCGAACAACATCACCCCCACTTTGATAAAGTTAAATGCACAGTTACCACCATCGTTAAAGCACCTTATTTTTTGATAACTTGCATTAATTTATTATTGAAAACAGGTTAAAAAAGGGTATCTGATTGGAATTTAAGAAATTCTATAAATATATGTCAACGACACCATTGATTTTATGGAGAAATATTTTCATCTAATTCACTGCACTCTTTGGGTAGAACATTCAAAGATTAAAAAAAAGAAAAAAAAACAATAAAAATAAAGATCTATTAGTGATGGAATAGCGTTTATCCTGTACCTTAGGTGCAGAATCTCTCTATTTTGTAAATATTTTAAACAGTCAGTGTAAAAAATGTTGCTAACAATATTTATAACCCACCCCATTTAGTTCCTTGTAGTACTGGACATCCACTATGATCGCTTCCAATGTCTTCTGTTCCATTTGGAAAGAAGTTGAACCAGAGGACTGCAGAATTTTTCACCGGCGCAATGGTCAAATTCCAATATAAGAATACAGTGTTTCCTCCCAATTTAACATCGTCCAGCTATTAGAAAAAAGTATTATTCGCAATATAAAATAATAAGTTTGTAAGGTAAATTTGAATATAAACTTAACAAAAAAATGCTATGGCATGAACGATTAACAAGACCTCAGAGACTTTGACAATTGAAGTAACAATTTATGCTATACATCGCACTGCTTTTAATGTATAACTGGCATTGACTTTATGTCTGGACATAGCTATAAAAGGTTAAATAGGTTACTAAAAACGTAGCAAGTAAATGGATAAAATAGGGTAAAAAGTTGGTTTATTTCCCAAGTAGCAAAACAATATTGTAACAATATTAAAACAATATTGTTTAATATTGCCGACAACATTGTTAAGAAAATAATCAGAAAAATTGAAAAAAATATTGTTTTAATATTGATTAATGTTGAGACAATGTTGTAAAACATTATTGTCAAAATATTGAAACAATATTGTCTAAATATTGATTAATGTTGAGACAATGTTGTAAAACATTATTGTCAAAATATTGAAACAATATTGTTTAAATATTGATTTATATTTTTTGGACAATATTGTTGTCAAAATATAGAAACAATATTTTTAAAATATTGATTTATATTTTTTGGAAAATATTATTTGTTAACCCTTTTAGGGCCGACAAAAAATGTAAAAATACTAACACAAAAATGCCTTAAGGCTATACTTTAAGTTATCTCCACGAAAATTTCACCACATGTCGTATATGTTTAGGTTTTGTTGGTTATGAGATGTTTTTTCGGTTTGAAATATAACCAAATAATGCCGTATGACATTTTGTCACCTGGTTCGTTGCTATAGAGCAGCAAGTGTTATTGTTGTATAATCGTCGTGTTTTGTTGGTTATGTGATGTTTTCTTTAGTTTGAAACAATCAAATACAGTAATGGTTTAGTAACTTTGTTAGATATAATTTTTATTTGATTGTAATAAATAAATGTAATTTGTTAAATATTTTCTCATGATACAAACATGTTTTGTTTATGACATGAAATATTTCTAATTCTTATGTAAGGAAACCCTAGTTAAGGCCTAACGTATTTGCGACGACATAAATATAGGACTTCACGGGAAATGCTTTTACACAAGAGAACTTGAGAATCAACTTGCCTAATAGTGTTACAAATCCTCCTTTAGTATGAAGCGGCGTGGCGTAGTTGGTAAGGTCGCGGCGGGAGTTCAAATCCTGCCTGTGGTCGAGACATTTTTGATGCTTTAAAAGTTTTTATTTGTCAACTGAAAGTATGTTCAAACTATTAAAAAATATATATATTTTTTTAATTTGTTTTGCTATTGGGGTTTTGAGCAATATTTTGTTTTTCTTTTGCTAATATTTTCTCAATATTGTCAGATAATATTGTTACAATGTTGAACAATATTGTCAGACAATATTGTTACAATGTTGAACAACATTGCCACAATATTCTTTAGACAATGTATTTTGTTGCGTGAAATCATTGTAACAATATTGTTAAAATATTATTCAATATTGACCAAATATTTATCAATGTTGAAAAAATATTGTCGAAAATATTGAGACAATATTGTTTTGCTACTTGGGTTAAATTGAATAAATAACTTTGTACCACTTAGTAGTACAGCTATTTGTTAAAAGCCACCTAAAAAACCGATAGACAAGTTCCTTAATAATATATATGCCTATGTTGTAAAAATATGAAAGTAAATAAATAGATAAATTAAATTATTATTACATTCAATTTGTAGTAGAAGACTATGATTACAAATTAAAAAAAAAAAAAAAACACGAAAAAGTGACCGTTATTTGGGTATTATTGTAGGATTGTGATATTCAATGGAAAAGACATGCAATACTTACGTAGAACATCAAGGTTGCTATCCTGTCGTGTTCAAAGGGCTGAAAAAATTGTAAAGCATAAGATAGCGTCTTTTATCATGTTTGATTTTAGAAGTTTTTGTGGTGAATCTCCATGTATGAGTAATCTATTGCATTAATTGGCATGGCAAGGCCAAATACAACTACTGTACATTCCATATACTGCCAAGCCAAGCACTGTCGTTAGACCCATGAAACATTTAGTTTTCACTCAATGAGTGGTCAAAATTAGTTTTTGCATTGCATATAAATAACAATATAACTAATACGAGTGAGGTATAATTGGTATGTAGCACACTGATCTATCTCTAAAACGCTCTAACCACCCACACACACACACACACACACACACACACACACACACACACACACACACACACACACACACACACACACACACACACACACACACACACACACACACACACACATATATATATATCAATTTGGTTATCAATTTGGATTTGTAATGTTCTGAAGATGGAGTTAATTCCGAAATATAAACAACTTTTAGAATTTAATTTTGGTTTTATGTGATTATATATACACTACTATATATACATACTACTATATATAGATACTAAGGAAAATCTTATTTCGCTGTAATCGTTAGTTTAAATTCAAAATTTTTTTAAATTGGTCTTAATGAGTTAATAAAAACTAGGGATCGCCTTTTGATCGAAATTCGATCAAAATTTCAGTTTATCTGGACCCAAGAAGCCTAAAAATATTTTAGAACTAAAACATCTGATCTTCCTGTTTTTCTAGCAGATGTCTTTTGCAACAGCTGTCTAATGATTCATTCAATTCTCCTTCCTCCATAAGAGTAACATTAGAACTTTGAAAGCCTGTGGGGCGTAGCCCTGGAGTCCGGTGTGAATTAGAATGGGATTCTGCTCAGCTACAGGACTATACCTTTCTAACGGTATGCGCGGATTTCTTCTACGATGCACACGAGCTGAGAAAAAAGGAGGAAATGAAATATGCTTGCGTATTAATATATAGACTAGAGAACCCGTGCTGCTCCGCAGCATTGACATTATATACAGATAGTGATAATTTAATAGTTGTAACAAAATAATTAAATCAATAATTCTTAGTATTTGGTGTGCCTACTAAGAACTACAGTATATGAAACTGAGTTTAAGAACACAAAAAATAACACAACAAAAAAATAATAATAATAAAAAACAATTAAAACCATCTCATTTAATCATCTACAGTAGTTACATGATTGAAATTAAGCAGATATTTTTGTTGACGTGTTAATAAACAAAAATAATTAGCTCTTTTATGTGAACATTATTTTAGTATTCATCAATAAATCCAAAAATGAAACTTTGACAATTTCAATTGATAAACGTGCCTTACGTGTTCAAGCGGATAAAGCTTAATAATTTAAACTAAACAAATTTGTTCTAAACAATTTCACAGTAAATCTTAGTTTTTAATTCAAAGTCAAAGTCAAAAGTCAAAGATTTTTATTAACACATCACATTTTACATTTTTTTGGCAAAGCCAAACAAAACAGGTGACATTGTCAGGTATATAAAATAAATCATAACTAGCCTAAAACTAAAAATAAAATTCACATCAATGTTTTATCTTCTAAAAACTCGTTTATGCTATAATAGTTTTTTATTAGCAAAAATTCGACAATTTTCTCCTTAAAAGAATCTGAGTTGATGATTGATTTATAGCACACTGGCAAGTTGTTGAATAATTTTTTCAGCATATAAGAGGGTGTCTTTTCAAAGAGATTAATTCTATGGATAGGGTACTGGGAATTAGTCTGAAATCTAGTATTGTAATTGTGTTGATTATTTTCACTGAAGAGTTTTACAAAATTTGATTTAACATACAATAGGCACTTTAAAATATACAAATTAGGGACAGTTAAAATTTTAAGGTCTTTAAAAATTTGTTTACAAGAATATTTTGCTGGTTTGAAAGTCATTATTCTTAGAATTTTTTTTGTAGTTTAAAAAGTTGTTTAGCTTCAGAAGTAATGCCCCAAAGCTCTATTCCATATTGTAAAATTGATGAAAATAATGCATGGTAAACAATCAGTCTAGTTTTTAAGTCAACGACATTTCTTAAAACCATCATCTGAAAACATACTGAATTTAGTTTTTTAATAGTGAGGTGGATGTGGGTTTTCCAATTCAAAAAACTGTCTACATGAATTCCTAAAAACTTTGCTGTGGTGCTATAATTGATTGTTTCATTGTCAAAGACTGTGATGCCCTCTACAGTGGAGTTTGAAATTTCACAACTTGTGTCTTTACTTTGTTCATTTTTAAGCCACTGACATTGAACCACATACAAATCTTGTAAAGTTTGATTTAAGACTACTTGTAGTTCATGGTTATTTTTTTATTTAACTATGGCTGTGGTGTCATCAGCCTATAACAAACTAGGTTTTACAATGTGAGGTAAATCATTAACATAAATTAAAAAAAGTAACGGTCCTAATATGGAGCCCTGAGGTACTCCCATTAATATTTTTTCAAATTTAGAAGCATATTTAATGTTATCTTTAATTATTACTGTCATTTGATTGCGGTTTGTCAAATATGATTTTAACCAAAAAGTAGCAGCTTCTGAAAAATTATAAAAAGGTAATTTACTTAAAAGAATGTCATGGTTTACACTGTCAAAAGCTTTGGATAAGTCACAGAACACACCAATAGTGCTCTGTGACCCATCCAAGCTCTGTGTAATTTGATTTACAAAATGAGCCACTGTAGAAGTTGTACTTCGATTTTTTCTGAAACCAAATTGTTCATCAGCTAATAAGTTATTTGATTCAAGGAAATAAGATATTTGATTGATGGCAGCTTTTTCAAAAATTTTGGAAAAAGAGGGAAGTACTGAAACAGGTCGATAATTATCCGGATCTTTCTTTGAACCTTTTTTAAATAATGGCTTTACCTCAGCAAACTTTAAATGGTCAAGGAAGGTACCACTCGAAAAAGATTGATTGACGAGTATGGATAATGGCTCAGCAACAAACTCCGCAACTTTTTTTATTATGCTCACTGAAACTCCATCCCAACCCGCAGTTTTCTTATTGCTTAGTGACCTAATTATTCTAACAACTTGCTCAGGTATGATTAAATTAAAATTGAAAACCGGAATATTAGGCCTACATGTGATTGACATTTCCACAAATTCTGTTTCCGTACTCTTGCACAAATTATTCGTGGAAACTTTTCCTACCTCAACAAATTTTGAGTTAAAGGAGTCAGCAATACATTTTCCATCTGAGACTGTCTTATTATCAATAAGTACATCCGGAAAAGATTGATGATCTGCTTGTTTACAACCAAGCTCACCAACCACCAACTATAAAAGTGTACAGGTAAATGATAAAACAATTTTTTATATTTTCATTTAAACAATAATTCATTACAAGGTACTGGCCATAATAAACAAATTCTTCTTGAATGTTGGCTCCTCTACTGTTTTTAGACCAAACATTTTGTGTGTAATACAATCAGCTGATTGAAAGCTTGTGAAATATGTTTATTGGAAAGGATTAGAAATGTAAATTTTTGTAATTTTATAAAGTAAGATAATGTTAAAGTAAATAAATCCTGACAATATAGAAAAGATTAGCTTTTATTTGGTAGAAACTGCATGTAAATCTGACTAGAAGGTGTTACAGATGATCTGTCCAAAGGATTAAGACACCCCGTGTCAAATCTCCATAAGAAAAGTTTATTTTATATTTTCAACCAATTTAACTTAAGTATTTTTGAAATAAAAACAAAACCTGCTAACTTGTTTTGATAATTTATTATCTATTACTATGCTCAGACTTTGCATTGTGCCACAACACTTCTGATAGCCTGTACTATTTGTTGTCGAACGACCCTAACTGCACTCCGGGGAGTGTTTGATGTGACTCACCATGGCTGGCTTGAGAAAGTCCCGGTGGGGCAGGAACTCCCCTGATATGCTATAGTGAGATATCTGATTTACTTCCGCCGTACTGACGTTCATCTGAGTTATGTCCGCCATCCTCAGCGCCAGACGATCGCTAGTTTTTGACATGCCAGGCCATAACCACGCCACCTGGCTGGTACGGTACGTGTTGAGCATGGACTCGCCAGTAGAGGGGTCCACTGTAAGGGCCACTTCCGCCTACAGTGGATTAGAAAGGTTAAAATAAAACACTCATTTAGAGGTGAAGCTGAAATTGCTATGTTAATTACAACAGCGTTATATAGTCAATGATGATGATATGTAATGGGATCGAATGTGAAATATTTTGGCGTAATTGCAGCATTGTGTTATGGAATCATGGAAATCTAGTTCGTTATCACATATCGCTATATGTGAATAATAGCCAAATATAAAAACGTTGGTTCTCATCCCAAAAATATTTTAGCATACAATTACAATTCAATATAAGCTATTACATAAATACAACAGCATTAATAAAGTGTGTTTTACTGCTAAAGGAAAGTGGAAATAAAACTGTATTAGAGTTTTAAATAAGAGACCAATAGTATCTACTTATCATTAAAATCCGCTCGTCATTAGATATGTAATATTAATTATTATTCCTATAAACAAAGGCAAAATAAATTTAAATGTAAACCAAGGTAGCAGAGTTCATAATTAATACGTTAGTAAGAATTTCTTTTTTTATAATGTGCGTGTGTGGTGTTATACTATAAAACTCTATAAGTTATAGTCTTGAAGCTTTGCTAAAAAGATATACAACTTACCACCTCCTTTGCGTTTTCCCTCAGAATCTCCGCTTCCCTGTCCGTGATGACGTCGTAGAACCTCAGCACTGGAGGGTCGACCTGGAGCTCCTCCAGTTTGAACGGCTGGAGCCTGAGATGCGGCTGTCCATAGTGGACGTAGCGACACCGCAGAGTGTTGGACAGGGTCTCCTCCCTGTTGCAGAGATTCCTATGCTCCTCAAGATAATCCTTGAAACAGATTAATCATATATTTGTACGGTTTAATTCAGTTATTTAACCTCATGCTAGATGCGAGGAAGATAAATAATTGGGAATTGGGAAAACCTCCTAGCTTAGATAATTTTAAATTTACATGTTCCGGCAGTTGACATTTTGCAGTTTTTTACAATCCAAGGTAAAAAAATTTAAATAACACTAAATTGATGACAGATTAATTAATTGAACCATGTTGTAAACTGTTTGAACTTCTTGATAATAATTTGACCTATAATTTGATTATACCTAATTATAAAATAATAATTAGGTTCTAAGCTGAAATAAGAAAAGTTTATTGAAATTTTTTAACAGCAACTAGCATTTATTTACTCTGTACATTTTATCCAAAAACAATTTTCATTGTGCAATGCGTAGGTCTACACACGATATCATATTTTATTCCTGTTCACTTATAAAAATATGTTTCTGGTAAAATGTGTCGTTTACATTAGAAAAACATTTTTAAATGGGTTTGTGAACAGGTCAAAATACTGTAGGTTTTTGCCTGAAAAATAACATTTTTCTTTGTAATCCGATTCATTTCATAATTACAGGTACCGTACTTTAAAACATAAGTAAACCGTGGTAATGGATGTAAAATCATCTTCCAATTAATTCAAAGAGCATTCTAAAGAAATAAAAAATCTTTAATTTTAGATACTTTAGATACTTTAATTGAAACACCGACGCACTCTGTGGTGCGTATTTTAAGGTGAGTATGACTAAAGGGGTGAGTGTGATGATTGTAATGGATCAGATGAGGTGTAGCTTTGTTACTGACAAATATCAGCTGTTTCATTTGTCAGGATCATTAATTAATAGCCCAATGACCAAAGGCATTGTAAGACAATTTATATAAGTTTGGACCTACAATGTTACAAACCTGACCTTGGATGTTATTTTATGCTGAAATGTAACAGAAAATTCTAAAATTGTGTTGGATAATGTCAAGGCAGGTTTTTTAACAACTTTACATTGAAAATTGAATGAGAAATATCAAATAACTGGCTTATTTACTTTAACACTTACTTGAGGTCCGTAGTAATATCCACTAGAGACTTCTAAATCAGAACATCCAAATTTTAAAAAATCCTTAAACGAACTAAGATACTTTTCTTGAATAGTTACTTCTTGTACGCTACTCTTGAACAATTCTGCTAAAGTTTTTCTAGAACCGTTAGAATCTCCTAGAAAATTGGGAATGTCATATAAACTGCCGAAGGTGTTTTATTTAACCTCAATCATTATACCTAATAATAACAATAACTCAACAATACTTTTGGGAGTAAAGCTCAAAAGGACCACTGTTACCTAATTGTTATTACAAATAGTATTGAATTCAATAGTTATTTAATTTCAGTTTCAATTTCATTCCATATTTTTGCTGAAATAATTGAATTTATGTTCAATTGTTTTTTTACATTTAGAATCATACACAAAGAACACTATTTTTCAATTTGTACCTACATTTTTATGCTAATTACTACTTGAAAGAAAGAAAATGTTGATGAGATTTTTATGGTTTTCAAATGATAGTTTATATGTTAATTTAAAAACAAATTATGCTAAACACGAAATAAACTTGGTTTCAAATTATCAACTAGATACATTGTTATCACAAAGTAGTGTTATTGTTGCTATCTAAACATAAATGGTTACTATATTCATGTTAATTTTCAAAGATTCATACATAAAAAATTAATAACTAATCTTATGGGAAAATTAGTTAATGCCTGACCAAACACACATCCTTAATATAAGCTTCAAATAATTACCTGAAAAACATTTGAGTACAGCCAAATATTGCAACAGAGTTTGACTTGAAACAGAAACATCACCCAGCTGTGACTTATAAAATGCTTGTTTAAACCAATCAGTTGCTTCTTCAATAAAATTGTGTTGCCAAAACAGTTCTGACACGTAGAGGCAATCTGCAGCTATATGGATGAAAAGAAATGTATTCGTAACAGAAATAACACTAAATTTGTGCTGTGTTATGGTTCGTCAAGCTAAAGGTATAAAACACAACTTAAAAATTTATTTAAAAAAATATAGAAGATTTATAATGAAAAGTTTTAAAAGTTAGATTATAATTAGAAAATTCAATTTTTAGATAACGAAGTTTGTAACGTTTTCAAAAATGTCTGGCCTACATTTGGGAAAATGTTGGACTGATCACCCAACTTAAAGAATATTTCTACCCTAGAAGCGCGCCTACGGTAGCCCTACCCGCCAGCCGTTACAGGGATGTTATGAGTGCTGCCTATGTCAAGTTGAAGGCGTATTTAAATCCCTATGCCGCTCGTGTGGCTGATATCGGCGGCAACGACCTTGAACTTGGCCAGCCGCAATGCCCAAGTAGCCGCTAGCGCCAGCTGACTGATAAGCACGACATGTCCTGCTGCCCAAGCCTGTTTAGCCGTTAAGCTGTGGCATTTTAGTTTGAGTTGTTGGAGAGCTAATTTAGTGGTGTGAATTTGCTCTCGACCATCGTTGGATATTTTCAACTGTTTGGATATTTTCCCGAGGTGAGCCAATACCAAAGTTGAAATTGTTTGAAATAAAAAGGAATAACAGTAAATAAATTAAAGTAAATATTTAAAGTAAATTACCAATCCAATTAAATATAATAACCATGATCTTTGAATTCTCGAACACGTGTGCATATAGACAGGAGAGTTCCTGCTCCACTGTAAAATATTGTAAAATACATAGAAATAAATTAATGTAAAATAAAAATGTTACGTTAGACAAAAATAATATAATACTTTTGATGAAGCCAGTTGTAGAATAAATAATCCGTGCCAAGAAAATAAATGAAATTTATTTTGCATGTATTTGTTAAATTTAAAACATACATGAGGTAAAAAAAACAGTAGGCTATTAGGAAAAAAAATATTGTTCATACTGTTGAGTAGATACTAGAGGAGAATTAGTAAATTTCAGTATTACATAATTTAACTCTTGTTCTCTACAATAGATAACAAATTTTTGTAAATAAAATGTAATCTGTAAAATATAGGTGAATACAATGGCATGGTAAATCGCCAAAATATGTACTGTACTGATTTAATTGTGCTTGATTTATTTTGTATGTGATTCTTATTTTGACTCAAATGGAAATTTATGACAGTAATTTTTGCCTACTAAGGGAGAAATTATGGTTCAGATGGACTCATGTAACTTTAAGAGTGTGTATTTGTATTTGTATTTGTAAATAGTAAACTTTATTTTTGTCTTATACTCGGTTGAGTTATCACAAAGGTTAACTAGCCTATGTTATCATTATTCATGGTAGATAATATATTTAATATAATAAATAAATAACTAAAAGCAAACAAAAAAAAATGTAACAAAGGGTACATATTTATAAAACTTTGCCGTCAGATAATGTAAATTATGGACAAAAAATGTATATATTAGGGCAAAGTGATTAATTAATTTAATTATGAATGGTCCTTATCTGGACATAGACTATTGAAGGTCGAATATTGTTAAAGGGTTTTTATTTGCTGCTGTCTGGAGTGGCGTCTCTCTGGGTCACTAGACTTTTGCTGTACCCTGTGTGTTCGACGCTTCGCTCGCTTGGACTCTCGCTCTCGCTGTTCCACACTTCGCTCACTGGAACTTCGCTCCTATGCCAGTGGCGTGGTGCTCGTGAGACTGGTTTATATGTATGGTGTCTTCTTGGGTGAGTGCGGAACTTTTATTTTCTCACCAGTACGAAACATCTTGGCCTTCGAGGGACATTATATTCTCCTGAAGCGTCAAGATCTATGGATCAGCTGTGAATGCACTAGAACTTAGTTTGAATGAACTTGAACTGTGTTTTCAGGGGCCCCTGCATTAAATGTTTGTGAATTTTTTCTTATGTTCATGTAATTAAGGTTTATACAGGGTTCTGGAAAATAATTTGTTGTAATTAAACTTAGATATTATTACTGAATATTGGCATTAGTTATTGTGACCAAGGGCTTGTCTAGTCTTAATAAACAACAGAGAATTAAAAAAAAATTTAATTAAGATAAGATATATTGTCTGAGGTAAATTCATTTGGGAAGGTCAAAGGCCATGGTTAAGGGTATCTACCCATAGTTTATTGCATTACTAAAACAATCTTGGTGTTGGTGAACTTGACGGGCTGAGTCCCAGCACTGCAGAGTCCGGCTTCCTTGTGAGCCCTGCGAGTCCTTCAGCACAAGGTGGCGCCCTCAATAAATAGAATTTTTCCTTCGGATTCAGCTGGTCAAGGAAACCAGTCACAGGCTGTTGATACCCAATTGCCCCAGAATTATTATTTTGCCCACCCCTTTCTCCCTGAGCCAGCCCGGCATATGGGAACGGTGGCAAGTTTTGTTTAATTTAATATTTTCAAATAAAACCGATGTCTAAATTTCATTACCTAATGTTATCCTTGAGGTTTCGGTTACCTGTTGATTATCTCTCAAACCACTGTAATTGGGCAAACACATAATTTACCCATACAAAACCCTCACTGATTAACTCACTTATCACTTAACTCTACTACTTTCAATTTATCTAGGACACTGAATAAGTACGGACTCTTTGGATCCAAAAAATTAACATGTTGAGGTCTCTATCACAATCAAATCTCAGGGTTCTGTCTCATTGGTTTTAAAATTTCCTATTTTTGTTATAGACAGAGATTAAATGTTATCCTGCATAGTTAAAGGTTTTCACCGAAGATGGGTACATACCAGTAACATTGTGTGAGAAGTGGTTGCCAGTGACCACTCCATTGGCGAGGGAGTCGATGTCGAGGCTGTAGGTCCATTGTGACCTCATGATCGTCAAGGCGGCCGAGTCAACCTGCTGGTAGGAAGGCCATTGTATCGCCCCCAGGCCCAGCTGGGCCAGCGACGGGCCTAGTGTTGTTGGAAAAGGGAATTTTTTATCAATAAAATATTTAAAAAATTGCCTTATGTTGGAGACATTTATAAACTAGCCAAGTACCACACCCACTCATTTATCAGAGAATCACCATAACCATACGGTGTACACGTACAAGGTTAAAATTTTACCGCCATACATGACTTTAAAATTTTGATCATATGCTACTCGTAATTCAAAGTTTTAATAGGAATGCAAGGAAACAAAGAATATAAAAAACAATAGGACCTATTAGGGGAAATTTGGCATGGGCGTTCCTAATTGCTCATAGGTGTTCACTAAGATACGGTTTTGCAAAATAACTTCAAGGCTCCCCATACAGCATTTGAAAATTTGTATAAAATGCTATTTTTATGGCCAATTTTAATTTGAATCAAGAACTATCAATGAATATGAAAAACTGCAATGTTGAAATTTGGAATGGGCCTTCCTATTTGCTCATGGGTATTCACCAAGAAATGGTTTATCAAAATTCCTTCAAGGCTCTGCCATACAGACAATAGTGGCATGTCCAAAATTTTACAACTAAATGACAAGTAACTTGAAAGACTCCATGAAAAGTGTGGTTGTGGATAGTCGAATATTGACAACATTGAGTAAAGAAGATCCACTTTGAGGGGTGCCGAGTTAAATTTTGGTTGCAGTAAAAATAACAAAATCTGAAAGGTCCGAAAATATCTATCCCACTTATGGCACAAAGAAAAGAACCTTATACGGATTTCTGACTGATTACGCAAAAGTGTTGACGCAAAAATTTGGATCAAATGCTATTCTTACACCCAATTTTTAATACGAAAAAAGAAACAATGAATATGGAAAACTATCATACCTACAATGTTGAAATTTGGCATGGGTGTTTTTATAATTGCAAATATGTGTAGTAAGCCTACACTAAGAAAAGGTTTTGAAAATTCCTTCAAGGCTCTGATATGCAGAATTTTATAATTTGGATAAAATACTATTCTTATAGCCAAATTTTAATACAAATCAAGGAAATAACAAATACCCCCCCGTCGCATCAGACTTGCGTACTCAGCGAATTTCCAAATTAGTAATATTAATTTTGACCACATAAAACTGTAAACCAAATATAAAATCACATGCTCATAAATAGTCTATTCTCCTTATGATAAATATAGGGAGAGTATGCAGGTATTTTCAGGTGTTTTCACGAAGAACACTAAAAGTATATTATCATAAAAAAATTTATTTCGACCATATGAAGCCATTTACTAAGTTTCGTCAATATCTGTCCATTGCTAAAGAATTTTGCCTATTCTCCATATGATTAACATGGGAAAAGAGTATGCAGGTTTGTTGCCATGATAAGCACAAAAACAAAGATTTTTTACCAATAATGGATGAATCTCAACCAAATGAAGCTGAATTTCAAGTTTCATAAAAAATATTGGTTAATAAGTGAAATACTAGGAATACGCTCCGATGTCCGTCCCGTAAGAGAATTTTTACTCACTTTTTAAGTTATTAGGTGATGCTTTTTATGATTCTGTTTCTTTTTTTTAGGGAGAGGTGAGAAAAATGCATTACGCACACAGGTGGCAAGCCTGTAGTGTGGTGCTCCCCTAAAAAACGGTTTTACTCACTAAAAAACCTTCTCTTCTCTTTAGGATTCTAACCTGGAATTGTTTATCACATTACGTCTGGCTAGGCCTAAATTTGGCTAACGCCGGTGGGGCTCACTCCTTATCCAGCCACTCGATCAAGGGATCTGGGCCACTTCGCGGTCCAGATCGGGTTTCTTTTCCAGGAGGAAGCCCAGGACGAACTGTGATAAACAATCCCAGTTGCCATCATCCTCCAAGATCTTTTGGTAGACCAAGTCCACCGAAAATGCACCAAAAATTTGTGTGGCCTTCAGGCGGGACCCTTCCCAACGGGGGCAGCGGAAGAATGTGTGTTCCGCATCGTCGGGAACGCCCGGGCAATAAAGCAGTCCGGTGAACCGGTCTTGCCCATGCGGTTCTGGTACGACTGAAAATAGCCGTGAATTGTCAAGAATTGGCCGCCGTTCCACCCATGGTTGGACGTGCTTGATAAGTCGCGCAGTCCATCGTCCTCGGGTGTCGTGCTCCCAGCTATGTTGCCACTGCTGGAAGGTTCGGGAGCGCTCTTCTGTTCTTGCCGTGTCCTTGCCAATCTCGCCTTGTCTCTGATAAATTGCCTTCCTCTCTCCTGCCAAGAGCTTGACAGGGATAACTCCGGCGACCAGCAGGACGGCAGACTCGGACACTGTCCGGTAGGTGGAACACACCCCAAGCGCCGCTCGACGTTGAACTCGGGCGAGTCGCAACCTGTACTACTCTTTATTGAGAGCGTCTTCCCACACCTCTGCTCCATAAAAAGAAGCACGAACTGAACCGCGGACATCAACAGACGTCTTCTGCTGGATCGTGGAACCCCGAGATTGACCATCAGACTACTAAGGTAAGTGACTACCTTAGCGGCCTTGTTCGCCGTACAGAAGATCTGATCCTTCCAGCTTAACTTGGTGTCCACCATAATCCCGAAGTACTTAGCATCACGAGTTGATTGGACCACCTCCCTTCCCACTCGGAACAGAACGACGGTGTCTATCCTCTTCTTCGTAAGGATCAAAATCTCCGTCTTACGGAGAGAAAGCGAGAGACCGTGATCGGACATCCATGTGTTGAGCACACGCATGACTCGGTTCAACTTTAGTTGGGCCAGCTCAACGTTGCGTGCGTCAATGAGAGCTGCGACATCATCGGCGTAACCAACCAAAGTGGTTCCCTCAGGCATCTCCGACCTCAGGAGGCTGTCATAGGCAACATTCCAGAGATCCTGGCCGAGTATTGAATCCTGTGCGGCACCAGAAGTGACTTCCATCGTCCACGTTCTGTCCCTTGTGTCGTAAATAAGGCTTTGAGAGCGGAGATAATCCTCGATGAGTCGCAACAGATATGCAGGAACGCGAAAGGTGTTGCGAAACGCATCCAACATATCGACCCACCTCGCCGAGTTAAAGGCATTCTTGACATAAGCGTAACAAGAAGCACTACTCAGCGAGGGAAATGGTTGTGGCTCTCGGCTCTCTTCACAGCTCTCCATGGACTTCGGTGATAGCGTCAATCGTTGACCGTCCCTTTCTGAAGCCATACATACTGACGGGGGCATGAGTCCCCGGCAGCTTCCACGGCAGAGGTCAGGCGGGAACGGATCAGCTTCTCGAACAGCTTCCCAGCCGTGTTCAATGTGTAGAAAGGCCTGTGGGACGACGACAGCTCGGGATCACCTTTGCCCTTGCTGATCAGTACAAGTCTTGCGGTTTTCCATAGGGAGCCGGAAACACCCCTTCTACCAAACAGGCGTTGTACATTCTCAACAACAAGTCAGCATTAATTGAAAATACTTTCTTTAAAGCCTTGCTGGGAATCCCGTCCGGGTCAGGAGCCTTGTTGCTCTTTAGGGAGAGAACGGAGGTTTCCATCTCCTCGAATGTGAAGAGTGGAACGTCATCTAACCGTCCAAAGTCAACCGGCGTACATCCTAGGCCTAGCCTACAAATAAATACATACAAAGAATGATTTTAGCTAAGACCTCAAAACAAGCAAGTAACTTAATAACAATTATGCTTATAATATTAAAAGTAAATATTTTGTAGAGCGAAAAAACAATACAATTTAAAATCCATGATTGCAAATTAATAAAAATCAAGTAATGTAAATATTGTAGAATTACGCTTACTTAACACTTAATGCATATTTTGTTACCTGAGACATAGGCTACAATGGCACAACACATTCTAATTAGTTGTTCAATTTTAATCTTTCTCCCAAATAGATATTAGTTGTATCCCATAAATTAGTTAATCGCATAATTCCGTACGACAGCAATTCATTCCACATCAACATGCCTATCTTTTGGTATATAATTTATAAGTTCAACAAGTAAACATCAGTGTTGATCTATTACTATTTAATTTAACAAATAGGTCTGTCAAAATATCAATTAAATTTTATTTAAAAACATAACATAACGGAGAGCAGATATAAACAAAAAAAGGTTATGTTGTTTTCAGCATACACAGCGACAACTCAGCTGCGATGGGGGAATATAAACTGATCAGAGCAACTACATTAGTCAAATCATGTAGCCTAAACAACTAAAGTTCTGTAAAAAATTCCGGAAAATAAGCTTTTTTAATACTTGAAAATAATTGCTCGATAAGGTCTATAGTTTATTACCTAGTTTAAAATACTTAAAATCTAACCTGAGAATTTCATTGAAATCAAATTAGTAATAAAAAAGCCTTTTGGGGGTCTAAAATTCGTCTAAGTAAAATTTAAACTTAGTCGTATAGAATTTTATACTCTATGTTCCATAGAGTAAAAATTCAATTAACACATCCCAATTCTCCATAAGATTAACATTGGAGAACCAAAATACAATGTACTGTCTTTAGACTTTGTAATATCTCGGTAACCAATGGAGATAGAGCAAAGCTTCAAAGTTCTAAACTGTTTTTTTTATTTTTTTTTATTTATTTTTTTTTTTTTAACTAAATCCAATGGTCAAAATAAAAATTTAAAATTTTAAAAATTTACATATAAAAAATGCAAAACACCCATTTATGTTGTACAAAACCCCCCAAAACTACCCCTTCCGGTAGTCGATATGTCTGGTTTACAAACTCATCCAAATAAACGTAGGATTACACATCTCTACCAAATTTGGTCTCGATCGGACCGTTTTTACGAGAGTTATCGTGTCTAGAGACACATACATATTTGACATATATATATAATTTTTAATGACTATTATTTTTGGTCTCTGGGTACCTAAAAACGAAAAAGTAACATGGTCCCGGGCTTAGGTCTTACCATGAGACCTAAGGTAATAGCGTATTCCCTATGGGAAATTCGCTAGTAAGAAAATCTATAGTACTTACGATGTTAAAATTGGGCTTAGGCGTTCACTAAAAATCAGTTTTTTTAAAACTCCTTCACGTCTAAGTCATAAAGACTTTTAATTACCCAAACAAAAACTCCAACCCTCTTGGTAAATGAGGTAGGCCTGTATAGTAATTGTTTTTTTCATGTATCCTTAATGAAATTTAAAATAAAATAATTTTTATTTCTCAGGCAGATAACATTTTTGAACTGATTGGTTAAGTTTTCAGATTTTTTTTAACTTAACAGAATTAAGTTTTCCATTGTTTTGGAGTGTTAGTTTTCTTAGTTCTTGCAAAAAATATTGCAGTTGTTAATAATCATAATCATTAGTTGCATTTAAACTTGTTTGAATTATTTTAGATGTTTTAGCCCTCAATGTCGGATCATTTCACTCCCCTTACCGAGGTTCGCCCGCGCCATGCTCGCCAGCGAGGTCCAGTCCTCCGCCAGTCTCCGGGTCAACACCAGCGCCGGAAGTGGATTGTTGATGTAGTCCTCTCTGTCGCCGCCAGATCTCGCTGAAGCGATACTCAGGAACCGGCTGTGGGAGGTGGTACCATTTGAAAATAGTGAACGTTAAGCAATGCCAAAACAGTTTTGTACAGTACAATAGAATACAGAATATGCTAATAACAACGGTGAAGCAAAATGAAAAGAACGAATTGTACATAAATTAACATACTTTAAATGAGCAACAATAAGTATGACATAATTCATAAAAGACTAATTGTGTCATTTAACGTACCATAGGTATATAAATTACTTTTCTTTCAATTTCATTACTTAAGGCAAACATTCATCTCTATACTGACAGATAAAATGATAACTTATTTTATAAATTCCTGTTCTATGCTGAGTGTAAAAATTGGTACACAAATTCTTTGGGTCCAAAGGGGATACCTAAATATTTTTCATCTTAATATGGAAACTTCATTACAAAAGGTGATACGTACCTTGTAAACTTCCGGAGAAATCCAGTTTTACTTTCAGCATTAGTTTTAACATGATTTTCAATCTTGACTTCGAAGTTCAAGAGACTGTGCAGTCTACTGTTCTGTTGAGGGGTTAGGTAGAAAAAGGCTTTCGTCGCTCCAACATTAGCCAGCAAAAGTAGAAGTAACCCTCTGAAATATTTTAAGATGTCGTTCAGTTGTCTTCTCAATGAAATTTTTCATGTTTGGGTTTATAATGTAACAAACTGTAACCAATTATGAGCAAACAGCAACGTCCATGCTAAATTCAACCCTGAAGTAGCAAGTTAGAGATTATTTGTTTCTGGATACGTATTTAAAATTATCCATAGTAATAAAATTATATTGAAATTTTGAGTCCTATGGAGCAGAGCAGAGCTATGAATTAATATTACATAACCAGTTCTTTCTAAGCACATAAGTAATGAGAAAAGAGGAACGAACATCCATGCCAAATGTTAAGCCTTTAGACTCGTTTCTATGATTTTTATTTATTATTGGGCATAAGAATAAAATAATATTAAAATTGTGAAGTCTTGTGGAGCGGAAACCTGAAGGAGTTTTGAAAAAAAACGTTTATTGAGCGTCTATTATGAGCAAAGAGGAACGTACAATACGTAGGCCTACATTTAAACTCTATGTAGACACTATACGGTAGTTTTGGATATTTCTACCCCGTAGGTCCTATATTTTTTCATATCCCCGGTTTTCTTCATTCGTATTTAAAATTGGCTACAACAATAACGTGACATTCAAACTTTAAAGTCCTGTTTGGTGGAGGCCTGCAGGAATTGTAGAAAACCGTAGTCTATCTTAATTAGCACCTATGAGTAAGGAGGAACGTTCATGCCAAGTTTTAAATCTGTAGAAACTATAGTTTTGTATATTCTCAAATAGTCACTCTTTACTCATATTTAGTGATATTAGACAAAAAACTCAAACTCATTATTGGATTCGTTACATCACCGGTGACAATCTAAATACGTTTATAAACTTGATTGAATTCGTTTTAACTTGTTGTGAGAAAGAAGTTTAATAATCTCATTAAAATGTATAAGATTACAGGTCCATCAATAACTGAGGAGAAGAACGTTACGTAATATTTCGTAACCAGGTTAATAATTTAGATGATTGAATAATAATAAGGTGTTTAATTACGAAGTTTTATTTAGTTTACAATTTATATACTGTAATGTATTTATGAAAAATGATGTATGACTATTATTTGATATTTCAAATTTAAAAGACGAAAACATAAATGTTTTATAGGTTTAATGTCAAAAATGGTAGTGCCAGTCGTACGCTATTATACGATACTTAATAAAAAATATATATGTTTTAAAAATATATATTACATTTTATTATTGGGCTTTACCCACCTTCAGGTATATGGCAAAGTTTTGTACGGATGCGGTGAATTCTTCAGCCTTGTTAAAAAAAACCCAAATACACACCCAGATAGCAAGCTTTCTTGATTCAAGGATAGGTGTTTACTTGAATTTGTCTTGCCAATCAAGCATGAATTTGCGGAGACCAAATCAAGAACAAATAAAGGATCCGCCGATCAAGCACGAATTTGCGGAGACCGAATCAAGAACAAATCAAGGATCCCCGCCAACCCTCACTCTTGCTTCGTGCTTGAATTGTTGTTTGCGAAACGTGCCACGTACCGACCAATGAGACTCCGAGACTGTCTTACCCACAATGCTCTTCTCGCATCGTCTGCGTCTGCGTTCCGCTCTCAGGTCTCAGACCAGATTCAGTATTTATTCGCCATTTTAGTTGTGCTTGTGTTCAATTAATTGATAGTTCTTTGCTGGATGAATGTGTTTGTTTGAAGTTATTGTTATCAAGTATCAAGAACATCTTTGAGTAATAGAGGTAAGTGTTCAAATTATACCAATGATTATTAGTCTTAAGAGCCAGTCAGACGTAACATACGATTTAAACAAGAAATCTGAAATTAACTCTGCTTATTTTACCAGGAGTGTTGAACCAGTATAAAAATTGATGTAACCGGCTTTATGTAAAAGATTTCATGCATTTATGAACATTCCATAGTTATAGTATATGGGAGTTTTGCGCCAGCAATTTTTAAAATCAAAATCACGGCCAGGCGACTTGCATAATTTGGTATTTGTCAAAGTTTTCTTTAGTGAGGAGGTTAGGCCTAAACTTACAGGTTGGATTTTTTTAAAGCCTAGGTTTTTCTTAATTAACAAAATATATAGGTAACAAAAGACAAAATATATAATTTTAGTGCATCATCACTTGAGAACTTGCTTTCATTTTGGCCAAGAGAACTTTCTTTTGTTAACTTGCTCTTTTTTGGTTAGACAATTAATAGACAATATTTACTTATAGTTAACATAACAATTCAATAGATCACATAAATACTTGGCTTTCTAGACTACAGAAGTCTTACACACTGTGTAAAGTTCGTGGTTATATTGATAACTTAAATTCTATTTATAAACAGTGTAAGATCAATACAATGGAATGTATCAATGCTCAATTGTTTTGAAGAAAATTGTAAAAACTTTTTTGGTCTCTTTCAAAATGTATTTGAGGAAGCATTTCCTCTGAAGTTTTATACATACAAAAATTCCAACAAGAAAACTTATAAGTCATGGGTTACAAAAGGAATTAAAGTATCTAGTGTCAGAAAAAGGGAACTTTGTAAACTAGCTAAGAAGTCAAATGATTTAGGTTTCATTAATTATGTTAAAAGATATAAAATAGTTTTTAAAAATGTATGCAACGAATCAAAAAAATCTATTAACAGTAATTTTATAAAAGAATCAGAAAATAAAAGTAAGGCTGCTTGGGGGGTAGTAAAATCTGAATTGGGATTAAAAAAGGCTGAAGTGAATTTTCCTGATATCATGGTTGATGAAAAGCCTCTCAGCAACGCTAAGGAAATTGCAGAATTCTTTAACAAAAAATTTACTTTCATTACTAAGGAAATTGACTTGTTGCCTGATGAACCTGAAGCACTGAGGTTAACAAGAAAATCTTTAGCCGGGAAAAACCTACACGAATTTCAGTTTAATTTAGTCGAAAGAAAAGATGTTATTAATATTATTAAATCTCTTAAAAATAAGAGATCGGCAGGGTGGGATGAAATTCCTGTTGACTTGTTGAAAAAATAGCACATTTCATTGCTGAACCTTTATCAATCATTTTAAATCAATCTTTCCAAGTTAATACTTTTCCCCAACATCTGAAATTTGCAGAACTCAAACCTCTTCATAAGAAGGGTGAAAAGCAAAATCCTGATAATTATCGGCCAGTGTCTCTTTTACCATCCTTTTTCAAAGTGTTTGAAAAAACTGCCTATAATCAAATATCAAATTTTTTGGAATTTAACAACATTTTTGCTCATGAACAATTTGGGTTTCGAAAAAGCTATAGTACAATAAAAGCATTGTCAGATTTTATTTGTAAGGTGTCATGGACTTTGGATGCATCGCAGAGCACTATGGGAGTGTTTTGTGACTTGTCCAAAGCGTTTGACTGTGTCAACCATGATATTCTTCTTCAAAAGCTACATATCTATAATTTTTCGGAAAAATCAGTTTTGTGGTTAACATCTTATCTAAGAAATCGCTTTCAAAGAACCACAATTTCTAAAGGTAACATGAAATCAAAATCTAGTTGGGAAGAAATATTGGTTGGGGTTCCACAAGGTTCTATTTTGGGACCGCTCCTTTTTCTACTTTACATTAATGACCTGCCTAATAACGTATCAACTAATCTTATATTATACGCTGATGATACCACCGCAATTGTTAAATCCAAAACAGATTCTGAATTAATACCAAAAGTCAATGAAGCTCTGTCCGAACTCGGAAAATGGTTTAAAACTAATGGGCTGAAATTAAACCAAGATAAAACTCAGTTTGTTAAATTTTGTACAGCACAATCACGAGACATCAATCATCAAGCATTGGTCATTCAAAAAAACGCAAAGTTCCTTGGATTGTATGTTGATGCACATTTAAATTGGGGAAAATGTATTGAACATGTATTAAGTAAATTAAATTCGGCATGTTTTCAAATGTTATGTTTAAGGAATACAATAGATTTGAAAACTCGTCTAATCATTTACTATGCTTATTTTTATTCTATACTTCATTATGGAATTGAGCTATGGGGGTTTTCATCAGAGGTGGAAAAAATTTTTAAGGTCCAAAAGAAGTTTTTGAGGATCATGACATTCACTAATTTCAAATCTTCATGTAAACCAATTTATAAACAATTGAAAATAATGACCGTTCCTAACTTAGCTATTTTTAAAACATTATTGATGGTACAGGCAAATTTTGAAAAATTATTTGACGAAAATTTTGAACACACATATGACACACGCTTTAAAAATAATTTCCAGTATCCAAGACACCGTTTGAAGCTGGTAGAGAAAACACCAGCTTACATGGGGAAAAAGCTTTTTAATAAATTACCTTCAGTTCAAAAAAATTTAATCCATTCGTGTTCATTTAAAAGCAGCCTCACTGAATTTCTACTAAATAAAAATTATTATAGTGTAAATGATTACTTAACTGATAATCACTAGATTAAATTTTATTAATTGATTTTTTTTCACAAGATTTGACAACTGGTTATGTATTTTACTCTCATGGAACAAAAACCTGTCTTTTCTAGGCTAACTTTATTATTAGCACTTGTATGTGAAATGTAATATACTAGTATATTTATGGTAATGTATATATTTTCTTGACAATGTCACCTGTTTTATAGCTATGCTATGATTGTAACGTAAATGTGACAATAAAGATTTATTTATTTATTTATTTATTTATTTATTTATCTAATACTTTTTGTAGGCGGTGGGCATTGAATATATGTTATTTAATGCAGTGGGTGGGTAGTAAAAAGTTGTAGGCCTAGGCCTTGGCTGACTTCTTAACTTCTGCTTAAAGCTGAAGGTCAGTTACCAAGTTTATGTTGTGAGGTAGAAATGTAAGTTATCCTAACTCAGGTAGGCTATATAAGATTATTTATTTCATGTAAAATGACTAAAACATCAATTTAAATTAGTTAGTTACATAAAAAAAAAACTTTTGAGTAAGCAAGGCCTAGGCTATGTGATGTTTTTAACTCTCCCTGAACCTGAAAATTTTTAATATTTTTTAGCTAGGACTAAGTTTTTACATAGGCTTATTAACTATAGGTTTATTAATTCTTATAAGTTGTCCCTACATAGCCTAAAACTTAAGTTAGAACCCATAAACCTTCTTAAGGTCGCCGTCGCAGAAACATGAGATAAATGGAATTCTTGCATGACATTTATATAAAAACATTTGAAACGGTACAATTAAAGGTCTTTAAATTATTCAACCCTGCATTTTGATGATGCTCTAACTTAATTAAGCTAAATGCACTCCTCATACAATCCATGTAAAAGACATAAAAGCTATAACTATTGTTATTTATCAATGACAACAAAATATTACTGTATTATTATATACACAGTGATGTGGCGTATTCATTTGTGGGAACACTCTTTGTTTTGAAAGAGATACCTATGGTGCCAAATAGTCTAATATTTAACACGAAAAACAATACATAACGCTCGGCAATAAAACGGAAACACAATATTGGACTGAGACAAAAATAATTTTCATTCATTTAGTGTTACGGTTTACAAACCCTAACCCCGGAAACAAATAATAAGCATCCTAGGCTATCTAGTTTAATTGAGATTCTAAACCAAATTAAACTATTGTGTGAAAATTTAAACAGCTGTTGTTGCCAGTCGCGTAGTTGTGCTTACAGCGCCAGGGTGGCTCACGTCAGGGGGGATAATAATTATATACAGGGGGTTTTTCTTCACAGACATAACTCAATGATGGCTGGACGTATTTTGACGTTTAAGATATCAAATTGAAATAAATGGTTTGTAGATTTGCCAATAAGTAATGTCTCGGGATTTTGAAACATCGCATCACTTAAGTACAGTAAAATGATGAACTTTCGGACCTGTGGCTCTATCTGAAGCCCCACTGACATCCAGCGGATTATTTAAGATTTTACTGGGGATTAAACTTACTGTGCTGCGCTCTGTCGTTAACCTTACAAACTGTTTGAAGCGGGTAGTAATTTTTTATACCAGACTTAAGTTAGCTTAATGAACAACTGTTCATATATAATTGTACTTTAAAATATAAGAAAGTTTAGTATGAACCAACGTTGACAGATAGAGCCACAGTTCCGAAAGTTCAGCATTTTACTGTACGGTACGTGATGTGCTGTTTCAAAATCCTGAAACATATTGGCAAATCTACAAACAAATTATTTTAATTTGATATCTTAAACGTCAAAATATGTCCAGCCGTCATTGCATTATGTCTGTGAAGAAAAACCCCCTGTATATAATTATTATCCCCCCCGACGTGAGCCACCCTGGCGCTGTAAGCACAACTACGCGACTGGCAACAACAGCTGTTTAAATTTTCACACAATAGTTTAATTTGGTTTAGAAGCTCAATTAAACTAGGTAGCTTAGGATGCTTATTATTTGTTTCCGGGGTTAGGGTTTGTAAACCGTAACACTACATTAATGAAATTTATTTTTGTCTCAGTCCAATATTGTGTTTCTGTTTTATTGCCGAGCGTTATCTATTGTTTTTCGTGTTAAATATTAGACTATTTGGCACCATAGGTATCTCTTCCAAAACAAAGAGTGTTCTCACAAATGAATACGCCACATCACTGTGTATATAATAATACAGTAATATTTATTGTGTTGTCATTGGTAAATAACAATAGTTATAGCTTTTATTATAACTGAAGTATAGATTGTATAAGGAGTAAATTTAGCTTAATTAGTGCATCATCAAAATGCAGTGTCGAATAATTTACAGGCATTTAATTGTACCGTTTCAAATGTGTTTTGTGTAAATGTCATTCAAGAATTCCATTTGTCTCATGTTTCTGCGACGACGACCTGAAGAAGGTTTTTGGGTTCTAACTTATTTAGGCTAGGAAGGGACAACTTATAAACCTAATAACCTAAATAGGTCTTTGGTACGTAAGTCCTAAACCGGTGTACATTTTATAGTCTTAGGTACGAAAGTATGAGTCGGGTTAGATTCATTTTCAGATGAAAGTGTCTAGTAGTCTATAATCTAAAATCAATGAAATCATGTGAGTATTGTTTCCTGCGTGATGTAATGTGACATAGGTGTATTTTGTAAGGTTACGGGCAATTGCCATTTATACTGTTTACAAGAAATTACACGATTGTAATAATTTTAGTTATATTTTTCCGCAATATTGTCAAAGAGAAAGAGTACCCCGATTTGTTTGTAAGATTTGATGACAGACAGTGAGGTGACTAAGGAGAGACAATTTAGTTGGGCTTAGAGGCACTCAAGTTGACCCTCCAAGCCTTTCAGTGTTCTCCTAAAACATTTACCTTTTGAGCAATTTTGCAAAATTTTGTCGGTTATTAAGAAACTGTTAACTATTTCCCTATAACTAATCAACCTCACCCAACCTGGAATTATATATATAGTATGTAGGCTAAATAAAATGAATTTCACCTTAAACCAAGCTCAAGAAAATATAGATGCTATTTGAACCTCTTACCATAAGGAGATGAGAGTAGGCCTAATATGCTAGGTTTTTAAACGTTGTTTAAAAACCTAACAAATCGATATTAAAATTCTTGTTATTTCTATGCCAACAGCATTTTGTTTATGGTGAGACATAATCGCTTTTAGGGTAACCGGTCTATTCCCCTTAAAATTTGCGGACTCCCTGGGAATCAAAACCGTGACCTCTTTAGTCGAAGTCCAAGATGCTAATCCTTAAGCTAGTGCTTAAGGATTAGCATTAATTTAATCAAAATCGGGGTTTCCCTTCAAAAGTTATCAGTACCACGGACACATACATATATGAAAATGAACGAATGGTGTGTTTGGCTTCTGGGAACCTCAAAATGAAAAAGTAAAGTGGTCCCAGGCTTAGGTCTTACCATGGCTACTACCGTAATAGCGTATTCCCTATTGGGAAATTCGCTAAAATATAAAGTAGTTCATCTCTCCTTGTTAAGCGGTGGAAAAGAAACTAACAAGGATTCCCTCAGTAGCTGCGAGCGAACCGGGAAGAGCCCTTGTCATATTTATAGTTTCTGACGGTCAATATGTTTTTTCCTATAAAATGTTATTAACGCATTACTGCTGATGAAGATGGCCATAAAAGAATAAATTTCAAAAGAGTATAAAGAAACGGTTAGCGTTTTAGAATGATTTTACATCTTCTATTGGAAATAAAAATTAATGTATAAAGATGAATTTTTGCTTGAATTTGAATTGTGAGAATTGTTGCCTCAAACTTCTGTGTTTGCTCACATTTTTTTATAAATCATTGTTTTGATGAAAACTGAACACCTTTTACATAGTCCCGTTGTGAAATTCTAATTTTTTCCATCCATGAATAGTGTCATTTTTCAATCTTGGCCACTTTTTGGTTGTCTCATTTGCATTACAACTTATGTTGCAGTCGCAGTTAGGAAGAGATACGAGAATTCAACTGAGTCGCTGGTGAAAAGCTTCATTAGCCTTTAGTTGCAGCAGGCAAAATGGAGTAGGAGGTTAGTTTTGTATAATGTACGTTACGTTAAGTATTTTCTCACTGGAATAGCATGCGTCGGTGGATGGATTATTCTATTTATTTACATATAAATAAATCACTGCGTATGTTAACAAGTGAGATCGTTCACACCACACATGGAAGCAGTGGCGAAGCGTGCGGTCATCTCTGGATTCGGCGATGACCAGGACAAATTAATAAATTTAATGTATCAGTAAATAACAATGATAAACATACAATTTATTCCTTGTTTGCATGAACGATTAATGAAAATTTCATCAACGTCATTGTGGTAACGTTCAAATCCGCTTCAAACTCGCAGTTCACAATCAAGCTAAGCAAGCGCCAACGACTAGCGCTCGCGCGGAAGCGCTAACATCCTGCGTATCTCGTCCACCCCCCTCGCGCCCATCAAAGAGAGTTCCCTCCCCTCCCTCCCCCCCAAACCTGCAACCAATCACAGCGCGTTTAGGCTCCCGCTCAACCACGCTAGATCGAGCGAGTCCGGCAATATTCGGCAGCTCTCGTGACTTCTCGGCAGTATCCGTGATGTTTCGGCATTCCGGAATACGACAGTCGTTCAGCAGACGATGCGCAGTCTTATCGTTAACCTTACAATAGTATCACGTGAATAATAACATTAGAAGATGATTTTAGTCGCATTACATGATTTGATATACTCTCGAATAAATTATAGTCTATTTATAAATAATTTTCTGGGGTTTAACTTCATTGCAAATTTCCTCTCAGTCCCTATTAAACAAAAATTGGGTTTCTAAAAATAAGCATGCAATGACCGAGGAAAAATCTCACGCCTCGCCACTGCATGGAAGACATGTGAATGCGTCGCAGAGGATTGCTCGCAGTAAGGTTTTGTAGAAATGTAGCGACTTTTCACGTCTATGCAGGTGCACGTTGAACAACTTTGTAATCTCATGCTCCGGCTTCTCTCAGTACTATCCGGTCAGTAGAGATATTAGGATGCAATTTTTTCTTAAAAAAATGTGTCATGGACTGAAAAGAAATAAAATGTTAACCGTTGGTTTAAAAGGTAGGGAGATGTCAGTGGTCGGATTGTACATAAACTACCGCAATTGCAATTTCTTTAAAAATGTGTAAAATTCGTTATTTTTGTTTACGAGACAACAATAGAAACCATACAGAGCAGATCAAACTGTTGTGGGTACAAAAATTTTCATTCACTCTACCCTGTGGTGGCATTCAAAGCTCCTGTTCACCTAAATTCTTATGGCAGCTTAATGGATAACAAGATTTATAATTCCCCTCACAGCAAATTTATGTACTGAGAGAAGAACGCTGTTATACTTATTTTTTTACCATTGTTTTTTTAATTTCAAAATATTTGTTTCAGGAAAAAGGAGCCGGCCCCAGTTGTCGATGAGGCAGATCTAGAAGAACCTTAACTAAAGAAATAGGCCCAATATGTTATGGTTGACAATAGAAATTGTTGTTAATTTTCATAACGTGGATGACACGGAGAAGTATCTTGCCATGATAAGGTATAAATTCAACTTTCCGTATTTGGAAATTATGAAGAATCCTAAATTTAAATATTAAAGCCTTTAAATATTTACAAAACTGCAATGTAGTTGTGAAATTAGTTGTTATAACTAGGCTAATAAATGTTCATTTAATTTAATGTTGTATGTTTTTCACAAAAGGAAGTCTGATGGAAAATCCTTAAATAGTGTGTGTTATAGTAAGATTCACGAAAATAGTCCGATGAGAGTCGATCCATTGTTGCCAAATTTATTATGAAACACATTTTTCTACTGTATTACACATGTTAACAAAACCACAAAATGACAACATTGCAGGGCGAGAGGGGGTGAGGGGGGACACAGCTGTTAAAATTTCCATCGGACTATTTTCGTGCATCTTACTTTAGTATGTATAGAATTTATTATTTAAAAAAGTAGCCTGTATTAATTAGTATGACTTTTTACCCCTGTTTTATGTTTAATTGGTATCAAACTTGTTCAAATGTAAATAGCAATGACATTTTTTATTAATTGTTGATGTTCCCGGTCTAAACTTTTATTTAGTACTTGTTACCTATTTTAATTGTTGAGACTTTCTACTCCACCTTCATCTTTGTTCTTATTAGAAGTATTTAAATTGTAAATAATAATTTAAGTTTTGTAATTTTAATTTATTTTTACTGACTAAAACTAATATTTAGTATACATTTACCAACTTATTCATGACCTATTTAAATTTTTAAGACTCTATTGTTGTTTTATCCATTTTTACAAACCAAAACTTGTATTATTACTTTGTATCAAGTTTGTAATTTAACTTTGTTTGTACTTAAGGTATTCAGTAGGCCTTTACTTCTTTCAGAATTGTTTGTGAGAAACCAAGATGTTTTTGTCATAAATAGTTTGTGGCCTGATCGCAAAATAAAATCTCGATTAAATTTTATTGAGTCTTATTGAATGTGAATCCCATAACTTATGATTTACCTTTGATGTTACTAGATATGATTTATAGTTTGTTGAAGGGACTGCTAATGTGTTCAATAAAATCTAGCAACTTGAAAACATTCAACAGAATGATGGACTTATTTAATGTTATATTTTTTATCATCTTACAGCTTTAAATTGAAGTGTGTATTGATAAAATATTTAACCTTTGAAAACAATTCCTGGGTTTGATTGTTAAATAACACTTTTTAGGATGTTATTCTAAAATGATTTGCATATTTACGTCTTCCTTTATTTTTTGTTTTACTCGTACTTGTACATCTAAAACCAATTAATAACAAACTTCAGAGTAATATTGTTACTAATCTAAACATTACATGTACATCATGTAAGAAAATTATTTGTTATGCTTCAAGCATTAACTTTTTTTTTCAAAAACTAACAAGGAAAAACCTAATTTAATGCACAATGAGCTTTGTTACCACATGGTGTTCTATTGTTTTTGCCTTTGTTTTATTGAGGCGTGAAGATGTAAATCAAATGAGTTGAAGACAATCGCTGGACTAATTTCTCCTTTAGGGACAGTTTTACTGCCTATTGAATACAAATTTTTAGGGTGATTGGTTGGAATCAGTAATTATTTGTGTCTTTAATTTTTATTAAGTACAATTTTTACCTATATTTATTTCAAAGTAGACATTATTTTTATGATAAACATTTCTATATTTTTTTAGTTCATTACATGATAATCATGGTTACATGGTTGACAAATACTTAATAGTTTACAAATGGTTTATTTTGATTGTGGAATTGCAATAGGCTAGGTTATACGCTATTGTTTTATTTGTCATTGTTTAGCTACCGATGGATACCCTTGACTATAAGGTGGGAGCGGTATGTAACCAGATTGGAAAAAATCTTCTGTTTAGGAATTCGGTAGGTTCACGTTCAGATGCTCCGTAGGATGGTAAGTTCACGTTCAGCCGCTCCCATCATTTTCTTTAGCCGTAGCCACAGGTGGATGCGGCTGAACGGGACCATTGAATCTTGAATTTATCTTGTTTTCTTCATGATAATGCCTTGATTTTATTCTTGATTTAACCTTGAAGTAAGTCACAATCTATCCTTGAATTAATCATGATTCAACCTTGAATAAGTCATGATTTTACCTTGATTTGATACTGATGCCTTGAATAGGTATTGTTGAATCAAGCAGAAAATTCAAGATTGATTCAAGCTCCGAAAGTGTTGAGTTGAACTCTTGAATCAAGCTTGAAACATTAATAATGCCTTGATTCTTCATGCTTTATTCATGCTTGCAATCTTGAATATTCAATATTGATTCATGCATAAATCAATACAATTTTGCTATCTGGGCACGGACACAGAAAAACGAAAGTTTACAAAACACGCCAAACTAATCCAGACGTTTCAGGAACTGTTATAAACGTTTCCCGTTTCCCATAACGTTGGGATTAGTTGGGCGTGTTTTGCAGACTATTCGTGCTTCTGTGTCCGTGTAAATGTCCGTGATTATTTGTGTGTTTTTTTATTATTATATTTATTGATTTGAAAATGCTGAAGAATTCGCTGCATGTATGAAGACTTCTACACCTATAGCTCAAAATGGTAATTCCCTTAACTTTACTTTGCAAAAAACTAAATATAATTACAATTATTTAATTAATTTCACGTGAGTTTTAATGAGTGTATTGCTGTCCATAGTTACCGACTGAAAGATAGCTTTAAATTTTTAAGTCAAGAAAAGATTCTGCCAGTAAAAGTAACTTGATTTAAAAATCTCATTTGCAATTAAAAAGGTTGTTTATCTCAATCTATATAATTTATGAACCAAAAAATAAAGAGGTTTTGTTGCAGTATGAATTTTAAGAGTAGAACATTGTAGTAGCAAACATGATAGTGCCTCCCAATGGTTAAAGAGAAAAGTTACTTACACGACAATAGACATTGCAGATGTAGGGACAGGTGACGACTGAATTGTGTTCGTTACATAGTTCTGACAGCATGTTTCACAAACGTGTTTTTCAGGAAAACACAAGCAATAGCTAATTGTACACTTCACATAGGTCAAAAATCACTAAATAACGTTTTCCCTAAAACCTTCCATTCACAATAAAACGACCTCATAAGAAAGTTTGGATTTTGGTTGTAAACTAGAGATTGCCGACTGATCGAAATTTGACAAAGAATTTAGTTATTTGGACATAATTAGTTTAAAATATTTTATAATTGAAAAATGTGTTTTTCTGTTTTGCTAGCGATTGTTTTTACACCAGTAACACCTGTCTAGGGATTCAACTACCTTTCTTTCATATATTTTTAACATTGAAACTTTGAAAGCCTGAAGGGCGTAGCCTTGGGGACCAATGTAAGTTATAATGTAATTATGCTCGAAGCAGAGTTTTCAAAAATTTTCCTTCATTCCGTTTTATGAGGGTTGCCATTTTTTTATTTCATTGAAACGGACAATCATGAATTAAAACACATCAGTACCTAATTATCTCTCCGACTCGCCTTCTCCCAAGCAGGTTATTTATTTGAAGACAGATGTCGTGTTTCGCAAAACCGCTTGTGTAAAAAGATTTGACTTTTAATATTAAAGTTTTATCTTAACAACATTGACGTTTAAACTATGATTGATGTGAGTTTGGTGAAACGGGTGAAACAGGTGTTATTTTCCATTGATTTTCCATATGTGAACAAACAATCAACAATAACCTTTTTGTCAAAAGTTGTCCGAAAAACGTATGGTTAGTCTTTATAGGAACTAATACTTGGATGAATGTTAATCGGTGGGAGCAAGATATGTATGTATTTTAATTATTTACTTGTTTGTTGTTTTAAGAAACTATCTTAAGGAAACTATAATCATATGTATAGCCCTAAAAATACTTTTTCTTAAAATTTTAAATTCCATTTAAAATTTCCATTTAAAACTGTGTTAAATATTAGTAGTTATGGATATAATGAATTGGAAGAAGCCTTATGAAGTCATCACTAAGCAAGCCTTAAAACATAGGCTAACGAATTTGTAATAATTGACGTCAAGGGAATAAAGAAGTCAATTGGTCAATATAAAAATCCCACTTGTGTGTTACTTTCTAGTCAACTGTATAATCTGCCTGGAACCAATTTGTTTAGTAAATTTGATTTTATCCTAACAATAATAAAATAAGGCATTGCCATTAAATAGTTTTACATGTGCATTTTCGGACAGTCCAAAAAGTTGTTTATTAGAGAATTCCGTCTATACATAATTAAAGATCAACATTACCTACTTTTCTCATTGTCATTGAATTCATTGAGACAAATATTTACAGGGAAACTGCATTATTAGGTTTTCTCGCAATTACAACGTTTAATTATCACCAACATCATGATTTGGAACACTGGAGATTTAAAACATACATGTACACAGAAAATTTTATTGCTGAACGAGTATCGTCATTAATAAAGCTCAGAGAAAATTATAACGATGCACTTGAAAGGTGAGTTGTTATACAAGTCCCCTAAATGCATAGTTACAAAAGAGATCGATAGAGCAATATCTGTTGGAAATTTGTCCTATAAGTGGTTAAGTGTAGTGTAGTTTTGTGTAAGCATACACCTTGGTTTTAATTTCAACAAGGTATTTTCCTTAAAGATAACTTTTAATTTTTGGGTTACTTATCAGATATACAGTTATTTTACTATTGTGAAGTTGATATGAATAAACGAATACTTAAAGAACTATTTGTATACGTATAAAACACGTTACATTAAAGATGAAAACATTAACAAAACATATTTCACTGACCGGTTACTAAACTAACTTCTTCTGCCTCGTGTCCAAGGTCTGAAATAAAACATTCCTAATCGGATTGTTAGACAGAAAAAAATTGAACTCAGCATTAATTTTCACTGTAACAGGAAAGCAACTCACTGCTAATCCGCAAATACACCATTATGAAAGATTTACAATGCGGCTCGGTAGCTCTAGCTATTTTATTTCGTTAGGGACTTCTATTTAAGAATGTGTTGATCCATCCATCAGAGGTCAAACAGAATGAAATAGCTCTTTCCGCTTCCCCTCAGGGGAAAAACTTTTCCTTTTTATTAATTTAAAGAAACTATTCAAACTTTTGTAACATACACTTATGATAACGAATTGACCGGGCCTTGCTCATTGCTCGTTCACTTTTGTTATAGTATCATGGTAAGTAATCTATTAAGTTTACACCATCATTCAACTATACAATTATACCACAGTTAACATTAGTATAAAAACCAATGCTTAAATATGTATTCTAGAAAGTATAGCGTTCTTTTATTTTAGTTAACATTTCCATGTTATTCGTTACCAAAATACTCGTAACTCATAAGAGTAATGTTTAAAATAGCAACTTTCAAACTGTTTTACTCTGAAAACAATTTTAGCTGGGGTTCAGCCTTCTTTTCAGCTAATTTTTGTGACAAATATATATCACAGACAGGTGCCATAAGCTACAATTCTACACAGCATTAGTTTAAATCGGAGTTTGTAACACCACTCAAACTAAGTTCTTAAACCACGTTCATAATTATTGAGTCATATTATGATTCCTAGTTGAACGAAGCAGGTCTTAAGTGATAGTTTTATTCATAAAATATATAATGATCCTCGCAGATAAACAAATAAACAATAATTTTAGTTTATTAAGTTTACAAATTTGTTTCCCGGTAATTTCCTTTCTAGACCCAATTGTCATTTATTATTTTTTTGTATAGCTTATTAGGTCTAGGTTAGATTGTAACACACCCTTGATTTAGACTGCTTTATATGAAAACGCAAAAATTGCAATAAAAAAAGGCTGCTTCCTTTTTTACCCCACAAGTAAAATATATTTGTTGTAGAATGTTATCAGAGCTGGTGTTGGCCAGGGCGGCCCTTAACCGCACGGGGGACTCCCTGGACAACCCTCTCTCGTGCATGGTGCTCACAAGACGGCTGTCCAAGGACTGGCGGGCTCTGTTGGTCAGGGTGGCAGGAACCACAGGTGGGGGCCAATTGGTTACTGTTTTTTTTTTTTATAAGTGCATTTTATACTGAGGACTAATGTTTGAGGTGAATGGGCGTGGACCTCCTTTATCACTGAAGATCAGTTTCGACTGTGCTTAGGCCTGGCGGAGGTGGTTTTGCCAATCGCGCGCTTACTGGGTGACTTAATCCAGCTTCCCTAAAAGAAGCTAATGAGTAAGGGTGTCGGGGGTCCGGGGCTTCCATTGACCTTCGGACGTGGTTGAAGCGTACCGGCGTCCCATTTTGGGTTGGAACCCAGAGACCTAGTTATCCCGCTTGGCAACTACTCATGACCCAAGTAAAACTCAAAATTTGGACCTCAGGGTCCGGTTAAAGCCCCTGGCTTCATCTAGTCCGGATATTAGTTGGACTCGAAGGGGTAGGCCTAGTGGTTGTCGGCATGCTCGGTACCTAGCTCGGGGGGTCCTCCAGCCTTATTGGGGGCTTTGCTCACATTCGATAGTTGAGTAGTTGGATAGCCACCGTCACTCACAGTGGTTCGTCTATTTTGGGTTCACGGCCGAATGAGTACCACGGGTGTGGGAGAATCCCAAACTCTCTGGGGGTCTAATCCGCCTTAATATGTTTAAGGACTTCGGTTTCTTAACTCTCCTGTCCTAAGACCGTCCTGATATGGCTAATTCTAGGTGCAGGCATAGAAAAACTAACCAGGTACGGTTAGTTTTTCTATGGTGCAGGCAACCGGAGGTGGCGGGGGGGGGGGGTTGCCAAACGAAACTTATGTTTGGAATGGAAAACTAAAGAAAAAAATTAAAATGAGGACTAATGCGGATTGAATTATTAATATTTTTTTCGCTTATGAACATCCGATTGTTGTATTTAACTTCAGTACTTAAAACTTAAGTGTCAGTGTAAGTAATCTTAAACGATTATTTACATTTTAAAGTTGCAGTAACGGGTTGATCAAGCCTTGCTCGTTGGTTTTAACCAACGTTTGTTATAATATCTTGTTAACAGGGTATTAAGTTCACACCAACAACCTAAACATATACTTTTTCACAGTTACCAATTTTTTAAACAAAAAAGTAGTGTTGTTATAATATTATTTTTCTTTAGTTGTTATTTCGTTGCCAATTTGGCAACAAATAAGATCAATGTTATAACTTACAATTAACAAACTCTTTTTTAGTCCAAGAACCAATGTTTACTGAGGTTGAGGCTGTTTCATGACTTATGTTTGGCCCAAAATATTCTTAAATCAACATTTTAAACATAGTCTACCCACTATATTTTGAGATCAAATTCAAATATATAGCTACAGACCCTCATCGCATGAGAAAAATTCCATTTATTTTTAGGTCCATTTTGATTTAAGCACATTCCTAGATGAATGAAGTCAGTCTCATTCCAAATATACTAAAATTTAAGAACTTAGAACTAATTCTAATTTTAATTAGTAAGAACTAATTTAAGAATTTTAGAATAATTTGTACCATTTCTTTTTCTAATTTTTTTAAACATAAGCTTATTCTGTAAAGTAACTTTATTGGATATGTAAAACAGAATTAGGGATATAAGAGTTGAATTCTGTATTCTATCACAATAGTGATTGAAAGAGAAAACAAACAAACTAAAATTTACAATTAGTCCAGGCTCTAATAAGGTTGAGCATGCACTAAAAGTATAACGAAATTTGACTTTTGATTATTGTTGGGAACATTTAGGAGATGGAAAAATCGATGTTGCCACATTGACAGAGTGGGTACAACACGGGGGCCGCCCCCTAGAGGAAGTCGTAGAGGGAACTGTTTTGGCCTGTTGTCATGTTGTATATCATTTTAAAGGTCTTTGAATGTAGATTCAAATGCCACAAACCCGATCTCTAAAGGATTAATATAACATGAGTTAGGCCTATTGCGTTTTGAAATTTCGGTAAAATCCTTTCATGCAAAATTTGACTGCCTGCCATTTCTGACTCAAACGTTCATTTGAGGTCGAGTAGGCGACATCTGTACATATAATTCCGTAAGCGAATCGGTCCCCACGAAATATCTCGAGTTAGAAGAAAGATAGGGTAATCTATGATGGCTCATTTTAAAGCTTGAGGGCCAAGGACGCAAGGAAAAATACCAGAATCATCAAAAGTTACCTTGGCTTCACCCCATTGGATCTTGAAGTTTCAATGTTAATCTAATGTGAAGAAGATTTTTAGGTCTACACGTGTGATTGAGCAGTGTTCCAGTGTTTTATCATAAACTCAGCTGGTTATTGAGCAGATATTTTTGAGTTAAGATAACTATTAAGTTATAACTTTTTAAAATTGGCAATGCACTATAAAAAAGGAAATCATCAATAGTCATGGAAAATACGGATCCACAGAAGATATTTTCTTCGTGGCTCCATCTATGTCATTACGATTTTATGTGCTGAATATACCGCAGTTAAAAGTAACTTAGCCGTGGTATAGTTGATATAATAGTTGAAAAAATTATCTTTTCTTATCCCATGTAGTTTAGTTATTACGTTACTGCTTTAATATTAGCTCTTTATGAGTTAGAGTTAAATTGTTTTATTATTTGTATACTTTTTACTGAATCATATTATGTAAACTACTAACATTGGATAACCTCCGTACGAGGAATATTTTGTTTGATTCATTCTCTGCTTCTTTCCTTACATAGGTCGTGCGGAAACAATAAATGCCCATTAATCCATAAATACTGGGAGCTTTTCATGTTCTACTTATACCAAACAATGTTCTACTTCATTGAACAAATAGACAAAATAGACTACAATCATATCACAAGGAACATCGTTAGACCCAACGGACGGGTGGGGGCATGGGGGCACGGGAGAATCGTAGGTGCGGGTTCTTGGGGGGCACGAGGGATGTCAGTGGCACAGGGCGTAGGGGGCATGGGGCTACAAGGGACACTAGAGACGTCGATGGCACAGGGGGTAGTTGAGCATGGGGGAGCAATGGGGGACATAGAGAGCACGGGGGCCTCAAGAAAGAATAGTGGGTATGTGAGCTTGTGAGAATGGGGTGCACAGAGGCATGGGGGCACAGGAGTATGGGACATGGGGGTACTCGGGCCAAGGGGGAATAAGGAGTACAGGAAGCACAGGTCACGAGAGGGGGCACAGGGGAGAAACGACAGGCAACGGGGAACGGGGATATGGGAGGCACGGTGAGAAATGGTGGTCATCATAGGGGGTACAGGAAGCACGGGTCACGCGAGGGGGCATGGTGGAGACTTGGGGGGGACATAGGGGGCAAGGGGAAGGAATGGGAGACATATAGAGCACGGGGACATGGAGGAAGAATGGCGGACATGTGAGCACAGAAGAATGGGGGTTACAGAGGCATAGGCGATACAGAAAGCACGGGTCATGAGAGGGAGCATGGAGGAGGCTTTGCGGGACATAGGGGGCACGGGGAGAAACAGCAGGCATCGGGGAACGGCGATATGGGAAGCACGGGGAGAATGGCGGGCATGGAGGCACGAGGATATGGGAGACCCGGGGGTATGGACATGTTAGCACAAGGCGCACTAGAGACGTCGTCGGTGGCACGTGGGGTAGCTGGGTGTAATGGACATGTGATCAGCGGGCATTTGAGCTTGGGAGAATGGATGGCACAGAGCCATATGAGCATAGAGGCATATTGCACGGGGGTACGAGGCATGGGGTACTCGGGCCAGGGGGGCATAGGGGGTACAGGAAGGATGGGTCACGAGAGGGGAACGGGAAAACGGGGATCATAGGAAGCACGGAGAGGAACGGTGGGCATGGGTGCATATAGGTATAGGAGGCACGGGGTATTGGCATAGGACACAATTGGCACTAGAGACGTCGGTGGCATACGGTGGTTGGTTGGGCATGGGCTGCACGGGGGAGGAATGGGGGGCATGGGCTGCACGGGGGAGGAATGGGGGGCACATAGAGTTTACGGAGTTCTCGGGGAAGAACGGCAGACATGTGGGCACGGGAGGGGCACAGGGGTTCGGGGGCATGGGGGGTACTCGGGCCACTGGGGCATATGGAGTATATACATGAACCACGGATTACGAAAGGGGACAAAAGACACGGCGAGTGTGGGGGAGTGGGGGCCACAGGGATCCTAGATGCAGTAGTGTACAGTATTAATGGGATAATAACCATTTTGTCATGTTGTATTGAACTATTGTATTTACGTGAGTTCCGAACTCATTATGTGTACATGTTTAAGGTGCAAATTAATTTTATTGCGTCTGGCAGTCAAATAGTGCAAAAAATTTTATTTTTTACATAAAATAAGATTTTTTAAGAAAAAGTTATATTTATGAGGAAATTCATCCGTGTAAATTCATATTACAGCTTGAGAAAAAATATAGTAACTGTGCAACTAGGTGATGAATTGAACCTTAATTTTGGAGATAACATCATAATTTGGATTTTTAGGGGCCTTTGCCCCTACAAGCCACTAGTCTATATATAATTCTGTAAGCCGAATTTCTTGAGCAAAATTGTGAGCGTTATACAAATCGCAGAGAGATGGGAGGGGTCTCAAATTAAAGGTCTCAGTCCCATACACGAGGGAAAACTATCGGCGTGTCCATAATGTTAACAGGAAATGAGAAATCACGTAAAACGTCAGTAGTGTCTTTTGGCCACTCCTGGCCCAGTTCAAGGTCAGCGGTTGGAAGTGGCAGGTGTGGGGTTGGAAGTGTGGGGTGGGGGTGACAGTGATGGATGGGTTTGGGAAGTGGGTCAAGGTCATCCGGAGGGGGTTTTAAAAAAGTGGGAGCCGCAGGGGCTCGGTGGGAATGGGGAGGGGTGGGGCGGCTTCGGGGTTGGAGGTTTTAGTTTATTTTTAAAATTAAATTAAAATAATAGTTGCATGATAGGAGAGCTCCTAGGTGTTTACAGTGCGAGTTGATACAGTAGAATGAGACATGTGTCCAAGGAAGAACGATCATATAAACCCGGTAATATAGTGAATAAGAATAATTGGATAGCATGGTCAATAGGTGTAACAAGATTGAAATGTTGATACTGCAGCATGTCAGTTAAGACAGCGTGCAAAACAGTATCAGTACAGTATGCAGTGTTGCACAGGCTAGGTTTTGCAAAGTACAACGGGTGAAAACTGTAGTATTTCTTAAGCTTAGCCAATGTAGTACGCGGTTTACAAACTTTGGAGTTAGATTGTTTCTGTAAAATATGTTTTGTGCGTAAAAGCTTTAGTTGTAAAGAGTGCGAAGCCATGATAATATACGAAGGGGAGATGTGTACTCTCCGACAATTGGCGAGTATATGACCGGCGCCCCGCGAGTGTGTCTGAATATATAGAGACTAATTAGCATAATAAGTGCAAACATATGTTAGAGTAAAAAAGCGTAAGTAAAAAAGTCTTAGACTAGGTGTTAGAGACTTGCGGATAGTTGTTTACTGTTGCCCTATCGCCACTATAATGACGCGCGCGCGGTACCGATGCCCGTTTTATGGGGGTTGTGTGCCCCCCCCCCTTCCCCAACCCCTCCCCCTGAGAGGATGACATAAAAGAACAGAACTTCGGAGAGCTCAGTTATTTGTCGGGCGGCGCCGCGAAAGGTTGTAGCAGGGGGAAACATATAGGCGAAGAAAAGTATTGGTAGCCGCAGAAGTTAATTAATTATTCAGATGCAGGATTGCAAGTAATGTTCCGTGCACGAATAAGTAGGAATACAATTGTCAATTGTACAGGTAAATCTTGTACTGTAGCAATAACTATAAAATTAGACGGTTGTAAAGTGTATGACCTGCTAATGTGCAAGAAATATCCCGTGCACGACTAAGTGGGGTCACAATTGCCAATTGGACAGGTAAATCTTGTATTGTAGCAACAAGTATAATAGTAGACCGTTGTAAGGTGTATCACCTGCAGGTGTGCAGGAAATGTCCCGTGCATAAATATAGAGACTAATTAGCATATTAAGTGCAAACACATTTTAGAGTAACAAGCGTTAGTTGTAAAAGCGCCAGAGACTTACGGATAGTTCCTCACCCGACCGATTCCGCCACCGAAATGGCGCGCGCGCGGCAGCAACCCCCCTTTTTATGCGATCGATGAGTCACGTGCGACGCCCCTCCAACCCCCTCCCCGAGAAAACCGCATAAAAGAGCGAGGTTTGCGGGAGCTCGGTTATTTGTCAGTCGGCCGCGGCTACGGTCACAAGAGTCGGAGGAAGAGATGGATAGTTTAAAAAAAGTACTGGTGATCGCGGAAGTTAATTAATTATTCAGTTGTAGGATTGCAAGTATTGCTTTGTGGATAATCAAGTGGGGGGACCACAACTGTGATTGAACAGGTAACCATTGTAGTATAGCAATAATTTTAATATTAAATGGTTGTAAAGCGTATAAGCTGCAGGTGTGCAAGAAATGTCTCTCGTACTGTAGCAATAATTATAATAGTAGACGGTCAGTAAGTGTATTACCTGCAGGTGTGCAAGAAATGTCTTGTGTAATGTAGCAATAAGTATATGATTGTAAGGTGTATTACCTGCAGACGTGCAGGAAACATAGCGTGCACTATTGCACAGGTAAATCCCGTAGTGTAGCACTAATTATATTAATATGACCGAGAAGTAGCGGTTAGAGTTTAAGTGTTGTTAAAGTAAGAGAGTAATTTGCATATTAAGGAGGAAACAGGTGTGTAAGAATGGAACCTGCAATTAATCAGTGTGAGTTTCCTGCACACGATGTTAATTAGCATATTTTAATTAAAAAAAAAAAAAAAAAAAAAAAAAAATGGAAAATCGACACGAAAATAAAATTAAGATATATAAAATAACTGATGTAGTGTTAAGAAATAGTGTAAAAAATAATAAAAATGTTAAAATGAATAGTGTGTTAAAGTACTATGTGGTATGAACTCACGGATTGGTTGTTTACCGTTGGGGTGTCAGCTCCCTATATGGGAGGCGCGCGAGCTTTCCGTCGTTTATATACATGCGGATGGTTACTCATGCATGACCCCCCCCCCCCCCCCGCCGACGTCACAACGTCTTGGGTGTAGCGTGTAAGAAGTACCGACCAGGCCAAGGATTATGAGTATAAGTAATGCATTTCCAAACAATAGTCTATTGTATGTTAAAAACAAGTTGCGTGTTTTGGCGGCCTATTTCTGTTGGAAGTATATTTAGCGGCGGAAGAGGGTGGATAACAATCGACGATAATTATGCTGCCACGCGATGGGGAAAGCTGCGGATGTACTTGTCAGCGGATGTAATTTGATGCTATCTAATGCAAATTGAGAGGTACAAGGCTCCACCTGCGTTTTAGGCGACTTACATGTAAGAAAGCACATCCGTTTGGAATTTTCCACTGACATTTCTGGAAAGTTCCGCGCCCCTGAAACCCCTCCCGGCCCCCCACCACTCTGGGAGCCGAGAACTACCCCGACGACTATTGCCGCCACAGTCGGGCTCGGAATTTCGGACGCGACGCTCCGACCCGACTCAGAGGGCAACTCAAATGTATAAGCGGCCGATATATATTTGAGTTACTCTTGTTGTTAGGCTATTACTATTTAATATTTGTTGTGTGTGTGTCTATGGTTTTATGCAAAGTGTTGTTTGGTTTCAGTCTTAAGATGTGTTAGTTTTTTAAGGTTTAACTTGCGCATTGCGATGTTAGCATTAAGGTGTGTTATGGTATTATTTATGTTTAAGAAATGTGTTTTTAATCTTAAGTATTGGTTTATGGTATTTGTGTGTATGTGTGTGTGTGTGTGTGTGTGTGTGTATCTATGTCTGTGTTTGTTTATCTGTGTACTAATATTTTTTTTACATTCCACAGCTAGCTGTTAGGTTGGGTAGATTAAATTAAAATGTAAATGTAAAAGTAGAAGGGATTTGCCGGTTCTGGCACAGGTCAAGGTCAGCGGTTGTAACTGGCAGGTGTGTGTTGTTGATTTGGGGGTGATTTAGGGGGTTTGGGGAGGGGTTGGTAAGTGTGTCAAGGTCATCCGGAGGGGGTTTTAAAAAAGGTGGGGAGTGTGGGGACGAGTGGGGCAGGCGGGAGTGTGGCGGGAGCGGATGGGGGCTGTGGGGCTGTGGGAATTAATAATTTATTTTAGGAAAGCCAAGTAGAATTTTTATTGGAAGTGGTGTCCAAGCGATGTTTGGCGGTGACGGTCTGGTAAATGCCGATGGTGATGGCGATAAGCAGATAGAGGCATACCAACCACAGTACGCATTTGAAGAGCTTTAACAGCCGGATCATTTCTTCCTGATTTTGTGCTTCCAATTGTATTCTGTTAATTTCGAGTTTTAATTTATCGTCTTCCAATTGTGATGTGATTGAAAAGCCGTCCATCATGTTTGTGTACAGGTTAGAGAGGAGCGGTGTAGATGGTGTAAAAGTAGGCGATGAAATGAGGAGAGCAAATAAGGGGAGGATATATATTTAATGTAAAGTGGTGGGGGGATTGAAAAAGAATATTTGTGTAGGACTAGCTTTAATCATCTGGTGTTGAATCGTGGGCGGATGAAGGACTGTTGTTTGGCATTTCTAATTCTTCAACATTATCGCTTTCCATTCTTTCACATTCTGGACAATTGTAGGTAATTTCAACAGTAATAGTTACTGTGTTGTTTGGCGTGTTTACAACATCGGTTAAAGTTTGAAAAATATCTTGTAAATCTTGTTGCGATGTCACTGCAAAAGTAGTAGTATTCTTTGCTAATTGAGGCTGGCTCATCGTTCGGCGGTAGGCAAACAAATGGTGAGCGACGGTAAGGCGGTCGCTTATATGGAAACGGGGAATAGTGGTGGGGGAAGAAAAAGAGTGGGGGTAATTGAAAACGAGAAGCGAGAGAACTTCGGTTACCGCAGTTCGCCGCGAAACGCCGTCCGGGTAGGTTGTGGGAAGTGTATAGAAATAAAATAATGATAGCTTCAATATAGAATAGAAATACCAATCACTTTTGTAAACTAAATATTAAGTTTATTTATAATTTGAATTTGATTGTCTTGTTCCTCGCTGTTTAATTCAATAATTGTAATACCATAAGTTGGTTCTTCTTCTTCCCCTGCACTGTTGGAAGATGATGATGATGATGATGATGATGAAAATATTTTGGTAGGATTTACATATTTTACTTTGATGTTGATCCATCTTAAAGGATACCTATCCATAAGTGTGAGTAAGTTGTGAAATAGAGTTTCCATCTCATCTCTTTCGGTAATTAAATGTTCAAAAGAAATAAATCCGTCACCCATGTTGGTGTTAGTCCAAGCAATGTAGTGTAAATGAGAAGTGTGTTAAAGGGTATATAGAATATATATTGTAAAATAAGTGGTGGGGATAATCTCAAGGTCAACCAAATAAAATTTTAAAAAAGAGCTGCAATCAGTGACTACAGCTATATATCTGAAGCTTGAATAGGATCAGAAGACCAATCTGATCTATATTTGCACAAATTTTTGATGCATGTACAAAAGTCGTCTTTATAATATGCATCACACTTTCGGCAATTAAAAAGTCTTTCTGGGTGAAATTTAAAACATCTCTGGGGACAGCAAGTGTGGAAGTATCTTGATTTATAAATTTTGAAGGTTTGCAATTCTGGTGGTGGTAGTTGTTTTGTTTTGCATTTGCAGTAACCGGATCCGAAGAATTCACATTTTCTACAAGCTAATCCGTCTACCATCCATCTTCCTATATCGGTACATTTTTGTTCACAACAGTAGCGTGGTTTGTAGTCTTCTTTTTTCTTTTCCATGTTGACGGTTCTAAGTGGAGTTGGGAAATGAAGGTGTATAGTATAGAATAGAGAGTTTTATTAAAAGAAAAAAGTGGTGGGGGTAATTTCAAGGTCAACCAAATGGAGTTTTAAAAAAGAATGGGGTACAAATATTAAAAAGTTGCACACTTAAGATATAGGTTCGTCTTTTTTTTCTTCTTTCTCTTTTTTAATATTTACTTCATGTTCTTGTTTTTTTGCTCTAGCCATTGCGACGAGATCTTCAGTGGATAGTGGATGTACTTCTGGAAATTTTAGAATTAACTTTGGTTGGAAGCCTTCTTTAGTTAATACATCAAGATCGGAGCTCACCTCTTCTACCGTTTGATAGTCCTTTCCAAATATTTTACCATTAAATTCAATCATCATTCGGTACAGCATAGTAGTTGTAGTTGTTATCGCTGCGGTTGTCAAAAAGCAAATGATGATTTAGTCTGGGTTGAATAGCCTTTTTATAGCGAAGCCTCAAGTTGATGGAGTATTGTTATTGTAATTTAACATTAGTAGTATTTGTGGAATTTAACATTATTTTGAGTAGAAGGGCTAGATGTTGTTGCCGTTTGTGTAGAAAAGTACACTTCATCATCGCAGTAGTTTTGTTTTGAAAACATCTTCTTATTTGTAACGTAAACATCGGCATTTAAGTGATAACCGCCTGCAAGAAGTACTCGCAATTCATTAGTGAAATTGTCGAGTTGTTCAAAAGTTGTGATGGTGGAGGTATCGTATGATGCGCATTTGATTTTGAGAGACATGTTGTCGTTTAAATAATTGGACAACCAAGGGAGATGTGTACAGCATGGAAGTCAATTGTAGACTGAGGAAATCCCCTTGAAAATTACTCCATTTATATAGTTTTTGTAACTAGGTCAAGGTCATCTAAAATTATTTTTTTAAAAAGCAATATATCACCATGTGCAAAGACACATAGTGATATATTGCTTTTTATTTTTTTATTTTTTCATCTTTATTTATTTTTAAAATAATTCACAAAGGTGTACAAAAGTATTACAAAAAATAAATTAGTTGTTGGCAGTAGGCATGACGTGAAGTGTAAGTTCCGTTGAATTGCTTCCGCTTGGACCGTGGGATGCCAAGTACAGAGAGCCGGGGTGGATAAGGCGTAGATCTTCGTTTTGCAGGAGGTGCACGAAGCGCTTAGGAAGAAATGTTTGAAATTTTGGTTCATCACCGGGCGTGTAGGGCGCTTCACTCAGTGTAACGTTGATGGCGTCCCCAACACTAGTTTCCATCTTCTTAATGGTGTGGATAACATAATGTTTTTCTTCTTTTAATTCTGAACATCTTTTAGTCGGTAAGACGGTAGATTTTGAATGTTTGTTAAATTGATCGACAAGAGATTGTAAAAATGTTTGTGACGTCATCTTTACTTTTTCTTCTTCTTATTTATTGTTAATATTATTCTTAGTCTTGCGAATCTGTGTGGGAGGTGTTGACTGTTCGGAGGCTAGAGTAATACTCATGCTGGGTCATGGTTGCGTTGTCGCTTTTATATCCTTCCCACCCCCCACCATTCTGTTGTAGATATGCATTCAAACGATAAGCGTTCTTTAAAGCGCATTGGGACTGCCGATGTTTAAAGTTTTTGGTAGAGATACAAATGTTGGCAAAGTGACACTGAAAATCTCTATCCACTTGCACATTTATCACTTCATGGTTTGTAAATGCTTGTATCCAAGCGGTTTTCTCCAATCCTTTTGTGTAGATAATTTTAAATTCCTTACAGTAATGATTCATAATGTGCGGCACCATACTGTAGTGGATAAAACCTTCATCCCATCTCAGGTTGTGAAAATGTTTCATCAACCATTTGTTTGTCACTCTTGCTTTAGTAGTTAATCTGTTGAACGGTATAGGAGGTTGGAATAAATAGTGATAAACGACAGATGTGTTCATGTCTAGAATAACTAACTCTTTAATGATAAAATGTCCGTCGTTACCGCGAAACGCTTGAAATTCAATTATACCTCGTTTTACCTCCATTATTTGGTATTGGTTTGAAAATGAAACTTGTTTATTCATGACAAAGGTCGGTATGGGACTGTTTGTAAAATTATGGAGGGCGTCTTTTTATACTGCGGGTTGGTTGCTGCAAGATGCTTCTTCATTCATTTCTTGTGCTTCTTCATCTATACCGAAGTTAGTCTGATAGTTGTGCAACTGTCTCCACATATCAACTTCGTGAGGTATTCTATTGAAAATGGAAGTATCTACGGGACCGTATAGGATTGGTACATATGGTTGTCTATCCAATGTATCGGTTAAATATTCTTTTATGATTGCGCTTGAAAATATTAGTTGTTTTAGATATCTTGTGATAGGACCTGTAGCACAGCTGAGGGTGTAGAATTCATCTTTTGTAAGGTGTATTTTTATGTCATGTTTAGTTAAATCTCTAAAACGAACAATTTGTCCTCCCCGATGTTTTACTATATCGATTTCAATATTTGATTCTAGCAAACTTAATTTTGTTCTTCTTCCATATGTATTGTTACTTAAATAACATTCTAAAAGATGTATATGCTTCATAAACGATTCCCAGGAAATTTCAGAGAAAAACACCATTTTAGATCCATGATTCAAAATAATAGTTGGTGAATACTCCAATGATTTTATTACTCCGGCAGATACGCTTTTTGTCATACATGATGAGATGGGATAGTAGATTCTAAGAAATACCTCTGCTAAAATATTGGTGGAAATAATGTCATCGACTTTTCTTTTTTTAATTCCTTTTTCAACTTCCTCTTCTCTTTTCTTATGTTTAAACTTGAGGAACTCATCCATTTCTTGTTCAATTTGTTTTTCTATATCGGAACTGTTGTCGGCTATAAGCGGTGTAGTTTCTTCTTCGTTAGTATTTGCATTAAGTGAACTCATTTTGCTAACGATGTTTCCCATAGGATGGTCAAACAAATAATGAAATTTTTACTTCGTTTTCCTCCTTTTATAACAATCGCCCCCACCTAAAAACCGTTTTTTATAACACATTTTTAACTATTCCAGTTAATGGAGTATATGTTACTATTTTGTCATGTAAAATGAGACAATATGCCGAAGTACCTTCTGGTATTTTATCTTCAAATTCCATTTCGATTTTTATATCCACACTTGACGATTTTACTGATTCATTTTGCTTTGAGCAATCGATAACGATTATTGGGGCTTTTGAATAATACTGTTCAGGTGATAACAGTGGTGTATTAGTTTTTCCATAATATGACGATTGAAATCTTGCATACATATCGTATAAGATGGAATAACGCTTTTTGCTAAACATGACATTTAAATTGTCATAAGGAAAGAATTGAGAGTTTAGAAAAACTTTGCAATTCTTTATATTGCAATGGTCAAATTGACCTGCGTGTGCGGTTATAACATCTTTTCGATTGGTTTGAAACCCTAGTATTATGTACCTTGCTCGTTCCAAATAAGTAGATGTTTTAACAGTCCATGTTTGTCGTTCTGTTTGAGGTAATATGGGGTATTCATGGAATTCCCAACTTCTAAACGGCATTACAATATCACGGTCAGATTTTAACTTTCTTAACAATACGATTCTATGTTCATCGGCTAATCTTACATGAGGTACTCTCCACACGATTTTATTTAATTGTAGCTGCCATTCTAGTTTACTTTCTTCAGTGCCACTTGCTGCTAGTATCAAGTCTTTGTTAGTTGAAGATCTGAGTAATACCAATTCTTGTTTGACATTTATTATTATTCTTTTGTAATCTTCAGCGAATCCCAAAAGCAATCGTAAAGGTATGTGAAAATCAAAATGACCATTGGAATTTGGTGTTATGCTGTCTTTATCGGGGGTAACCCATCCGGCGGTGACTATTGAATTCTTCTCATGCGGTGTTAATGATGTTAATCCTTTTAGTGTTGTTGTTATACCAACCTTTTTTGTTGAATCAACTGTCACTCCTGATATTTCATATCTTATTTCGTCAAAAAGATATGCCATTGGGTTATTTATAAAAGGAACAGACGAACCAGTTTTTCCATCCAATTTTAATACTTGTCCCTCAATATATAAATAACTCTCACAGGGTAATGTGTAAATATCTTGTTGTTGAATGGGAATCCTTATTTCATCATTATTGTTTAATTTTGATGAAGTGTAAGGGTTGTGCGTGTGATATTCCTTCTCCCATAGGGTTTCGTCGAACGTCGGACCTTGAGATATATCCAGAATGTCCATTGTAATTTAGTTTTAACAAATTTTTTGTAGGAAATGTATGTTGTCCGGTGTTAACTCGTCCAATGTTGAAGAGCTACTGAGCTCCCGGCTTTTCCGTTGTGGTTTAAATGTTAATCCCATGTTATACTTAAGTTACCGCTTTTATGTGTAACCGTATTGTAATTGTTTCTTTTCTAAAGTCAACACTATTACCGTCCTGATCTGATATGTTCAGTACGATGTCTGAAATAAAACTGGTGTTTAACGGTAGGTATATAAGGTTTTGTGGCTTCTCAACTATTTTAAACCCAGGAGCTACTGTTGGATAAAATGTATGTAAAATATGTTGGTTTACCCCATCTCTATACGATCCGTGTATAATATTGCATGTTATATCAATACTATTAACCTTTAATATTGTTACTGTGGTATCACCCGTATGAGTAGTTCCGGGATCTAAGATTTTTTTTTTCTTATCTGAAAATCCGAGTAAACTACCGATTGAATTTTTTAAACTCAAATCTATATAATATTTTGAGGTAATTTCCGCTTTTAAAGTATTGTTGTTTCCTTTTATACAGATATTTTCTTCTCCTAGCTGCTTCTGTAATAGCTGGTTTATATCATCTATTTCATATGCTCCTGTAGACAAGGTGATTATTTTTAATTCTGAATAGTTTCCTTTTTTATCTTTACTTTCATAATAATGTAGTAAATTGTTTTTACCCTCTGTAATGTTGGGAATTGAATTGTATGTAGTGAAATCTAATAATGCTGCTTCCCATAATCTATCTTTAGATAGACGCAGTGCTGGGAAAAGAGTACTTTTTAATGTAGATGAATTTCCGCTCAGTGACACTGTGTACGATGACATCTTAAAGCTGACTGATGCTTTTTGCTAAAAACTCCAAACATAAATGTCCGCATATTTCTGTATTGTTAGGTTGTTCTCTTTTATAATTGTAAAATATATTCTTAGAGTTTCTAAAGTAGTGTTGAAGTTCTTTAGGTGGTGGTAGATTGCCAAAACTGTCAAAATAATAAACGCTTTGTCCGAGTTTTTTATAGCATACCCAATGTGTTCCTGGACCATAGGAGGAATCTAAATTTACTATTCCAGTTTCATTTTTCCATATGTTTTTTGGTAATGCGTCTTTCATAAAAACTCCCCTAAAAAATGGTATCTTCAAACATTTTACATAATTTGATAATTGATAATTTGTTAAGGCTTTATTTGGAATTATCAATTGATTTTTCTTATTTAGTACACACGGTACGGTCTTAGGTATAGACCTGCTCCGTTTTTTACCATTGACCAAACGGAAGTCTTTTTTGTCTTTGTTTTACGAGTTCTACGACGTCTCTTTTTAATGTTTCCACCTCTTTTAGGAGCTCTTTTCTTTGCAGGTCTTCCTCTCCGACGTTTTCCGCCACCAAATTTTGTTTTCGCCTTCATAGCTGTAGTTACTGCCCAAGCGGCTGCTTTTTCTGCAATACTTGCGTCACTTGATTTAACTCTTTGCCAAGCTTTTTCTGCTAGCGCTTTATCCGCTATTGATCTATTTGTTGAATCAGCAAACTTGGAATACGCTATATCGTGTTCTTTGCAAGCTTGATCCAATTTATTAATTCCAGGATCCCCTCTTGCTAAACGTTTTGCCAATTTAGTTCCGGGTCCGCAATATTGATAACCTCCGGGCAGATGAAATTCGTATGGTAGAGCGTCTATTGCCCGATTTACAACAGCACCAACAGGAATTCGTTTGAGAAGGGATAACGCAGCCGATGTTATACCACGTCCTTTCTTGCCGCTGACTTGACGACGACTGAGCTGTGCGATCTTCATTATATTGTTTTATATATAACCGGCGTGTTTACTCAACGAGATGCTTTATATAAATGAATAACTTATGCACAATTTTTATATTTAAATAATTAATTATTCAAATTAATTATATATTGATTTATGATTCTATTTTTAATCCATGCTTCTCGTTCATCGGGTTGAATCATCACATGACTTGTTGTACTAGCTATATGATTGTGGGTATCAATAAGTAAATTGCCCACTATTCTTATTAAACAATCTAAAGTTACAGCATCTTTCGGATGTTGAGGATCGTGTAACTGCATAATACGTTTATCATTACATGTGTAAGCGTTTGAATCACTTTTTGACATTGTTATAACTTGTCCTATAGTAGCAGCATCATTTAAATCTTCTCCTGGTAAAATATTAATTATTTTCTTCATCTTTGCATCATATTTGGTCCCAAAGTGTTTATCCCAAGTTATTGTTTGTCTCAATGTAACACAATCATCATCTTCATAACCAGGATAAATATTTTTTATTCTTCTATTACGACCATTGTATGTATCTAATCTACCACCACTCGCAATTAATGTTTGTACCATCAAAGGTACATCTGAATCTTTTATACCAAATCTTCCATTTGTTATTGTTTTATGTCCTGCATCCCATTCATCATTTTTTCCTTGCATTAAATCAAACTTTTCATTTCCATGTATAAATGTATCTCCTCGCTTTAGCACGGCATCTTCATGTTTTACAAAATTCGATGTTCCCCTTTTTAATTCTTTAGATAGTTGTTCCATAGTAACAGCGTCTTTTGGTTGAGAACCGAACTTTACATTTGACAACACTTTCCCATAACAATCGATTTCATCACCATCTTGTAAAATACAGTTGTCCTTGATGTATTTCAGGTTTACAGCATCGAGGTCTTCCTTTGGGTATCCAATGTCATTTATAATAAACTTATAAAAAGAAAATCCTCGTTGAGTCTTTTCCGGTATTATAGAATGTAAATATTCTTTATTAACTGAATCTTTATCATTTTTTGGATTTGCCACATTGGTTATCCTATGATTTCCAGCATCATATGTTTGTCCATCTTTTAAATTGTTACCCCACTGCAATTTTAAAGTGTTTGAAAGTTCAGATGATAAATACTCTTTAGTAATTGCATCAGAACTGTCAGTTGGTTTACCAACATTAATTATTCTATGTGATTTAACATCGTAAGTATCCTTAAGTAATTTTAATGATGTTGAAGTAGCTTCTTTTACTGTCTTTAAATTTGCTCCATCAGTATCTTCTTCTGGATCTTTAACTAGTTTTAAACGTTTATTACTTATGCTATAGTCACCTTCAGGTGTTTGCGGCAATCCACTTCTTTTTCTGTCTTCTCCAACTTGCACTCCTAACGCGGAGTACCGTCCAAACTTGTCGACGCTCATGTTAAAAATGATACATTATATGCTTGCTGTTCTTTTATATCTGCGGACAATTATACGACGACACCTCGACTTCTAAGTTCATCAACTAGAGCCACCCATTCATTATTTAAACCTGTATGACCGGCTTCCATAGCTTCATGTAATAGTCTCATTCTGTCAACTAATTTATTAATGTCTTTGTAATAAATTACATTGGTATTGTACAGATTTTTCATCAGTCCTTTGCCAGATGTTGAAGTATCTCCTTTACTCTTTTTACCATGTTGTTCAAGAAGTGATAAATCCATAAGTGATAAAGATTTTCTTTTTAGCGGTTGTTTCACTACTGGTGCGGTACGTAATGTTGGTAGTTTTCGTGGGGGAAACAACTTTTTTATAACAATGTTATATTTTGTTGCGCGTGAACGATTAATTATTGCATCCTTTGAGTAATTCCTTTTATGTGCATTAGTATTTTGTAAAATTTCCTTAAAAGTATTTAAATCTTTGGTCGAATATCTCAATGGTATGTTTTTAAAAATTAATTCATATAATCCTTTTGTTCCCTTATATTTATGCTCACCAATAATGATATAATCGTCTTCAGTTATTTTAAGTTTTGAATCACCTATTTTTAATTCATTCCCATCAATTCTTGCTCCGTATATGTGTGATTTACTTAAATTGGGGTTTGATTTTATATCATGTAGCATTTTCAATATATATTTTCTTCCGAGAGGTCCGTGTTGTAATATATCGCTACTCAATTGAGTTAAATTTGGAATAGATTGTTCTGCTTCAGGTATTGGCTGTTCTTCTTCCTTTTCAACAATAGGTTCTTCTTCTTCTTTTGTTTCTTCTTGGTCACTAGCGCTCGTATATGAATCATCATTGTCTTCTTTTTTTAATGCTTGTACTTCTTGTTTAGAAACTGGTAGTAAAACATCTCCTTCATAACGAGGTTTACTAATGGTTTCTGATATTTGTTTTAAAGGTTCTGTAATAGGTTTAAATGTAGTCTCTAAAAATTCTTCTCTTTCGCTTATACCCATCCTTAATGCACGGTTTTTTATCCTAATAGAATCACTGAGTGATTTTATTTCTTTCAATAGTTTTTCTTGATTTACCATGTTTACACTATGAAGTCTCATTCATTACTAGACATACTGCTATTCATTTAATGGATTAATACAAATTTATCTAACCCTATTCGATACCTTCCATCTTTTATAGCTTCATCTTTCATAATAACAAGAAATCCATACTTTTCAGCCCATGCTTTGCCGCACATCTCTTTAAATTTATCAAATGTCATGTCGGCATTCACATGATCGTTATATATATGTTTCAAATTTGTTTCATCTTGCTTGAATATTATCAACAAATTTGCATTATCTCTTATAAGTTGTTTTGGAATTTTACTATAGGTTTGACCAATGTAAATACTGTCAATATTATGATGTCTCCCCATTGCGAAATAACTTCTTATTGTATCATGATTCTCACATGACACATCGTCAAATATAAATATAGAAAATGGTTTAGCTTCATTTGGTTGCATAATAGTTTCACTAGCATTAAACTTGTAGAAATTTACTTCTGGTACATTTGCTAATATCTTATCTAACAACTGGTATTTAGGTTGTTGCAAAGATTTTGAAAAAATGTATATGTTATTAAAACGTAGCCCTTTTGGATTAGTTATAAGGTTAAAAACAACATTTGTTTTTCCACAATTAGAAGGGCCAGTTATTAAACATCTTATAGAGTTTGGTAGTAATTCACCATGTTTACCATGGTTTAAATTGTTATTATCCACTGTCAATTCATCTATATTATTAATATTAAATCGTTCTTTTTGCTGTACAATATCCATCTTGTTTAAAGGTTAAACACATAATGAGTTATTAAAGTATTACACCAAGTCTTTTGTAGGAATCCAAGAATCTTCACTCCTATCAAATCCCAACCAACGGACTTTAACTTTATCCTTTTTTCTTTGTAAAATTTTTTCAACAAGATATACATCACCTACTGTCGATTTTAATAATTCATGACCATAGAAACCGCCTTGAAGTAGTTCACCTTTGTTATCCTTTAAAATGTAGGTTTCTGGTATTGTCGGTTGCACTTTGTAGATTGTAAATATTTCGTTAGTCCAATTTGGTAAATATCTTTTACTAAAAACTCCTTTATATTTACTTATACGTACTTTGTCGTTAATTTTAAACTTTTTAGGTTTTAATTTTTCAATTTTAGGAGTAGTAATTTTCTTAATACGCTCCAAAACAAGCTTAGCATTATTGCTATTTACTTCAATAGGTTTCATACCAATAGTGCGATGAAACTTGTTATTGTATTCTTTTATAAGCTTCGGTAATATATCGTACCACACGTATGATCCTCGTTTAGAAAATGTTTTATACATTGCTCCTTTTAATGTTCTGTTGAATCGTTCAATTATGGAAGCTTTAACTTCCGAATTTGTAGAATAATGATTTATGTTATATTTTTTCATTAATGCTGTAAATTCTTTGTTAAAATATTCTTTTCCATCATCAGTTTGTAAATGTTTTATAACAAATTTATTTTTCTTTATAGCTGCTTCCATAGCTTTTGTTACACTTTTCCCAGTCTTATCCTTGAGTGGTATAGCGTCAGCAAGCTTACTAAAACAATCTATAATTGCTAATATATATTTAAATCCCTTATTTAATTTACTATGCGGTATCATCTCAATAAGATCGGCTTGGTAAAGATCGTTCATTCCTTTAATAATTGTATTTCTTCTTGGAAACTTTCTTCTTGCCGGCTTATGAAGTTCGTTTACAATTTTATCCTTTAATCCTTCCATTTTCAGATGTTGTTTGTACACCGCTTGAGAAAATACTAATCCTCAAAATGGTTTATCACCTTTTATATTATTAACAAATATGGGTCAAGGCCATATTATATTTGTGTAAAAAAGAGGGAACATGGCATTGAACTTGCCATGCTCCCTCTTTTTTACGGAAAGGAAAAGGAAACAGGTGGAAGGACGAAGAATAGGTTTTATTGGTCGATAGGAGTTAAAGAATAATGTCCAAAAGGTAGAGTGTGTATATTGTCTTCCTGGATATGTCTCTTATCATCCTTGTAGCTGAGTCCCCACTTAGTTTGCTTGACACTGTAGACTTGATGATTAAAGCTTCTTATTGTATTAAAAGTTGCAGTTGTTTCCATGCTTTCAAATAAACATCTTTTAAAATGTTCAAACTGTACATTCTTCTTTAAATATGATGTTTTTATACCTTTTGCCTTCTTTACAACTTGATGTTCTTCTTTTTCACTAATGTACAATTGAAAAGAATACAGTTTGGACATTAATGCCACAATTTCTTCCATAGGTGCACCATTTGTTTCATCTTTAAATTTTCCTAAAACCTTCTTGTTTATTCCATTGTCGTAATTAGGGTGATGTTGTGGGTAGTCAGAAAAATCAAAGTCATTTTTATAAACAAATGTGCGTAAATCTTTGTACATATCATTGGTTATAATCCAATAGATGAATGCATCGGTATCCATGTATGCTATTCCGATATTATCTCTACCATAAAATTTCACCATTTTATTATAATGAAAATCATACATGTGAGTTTTTGATATGTCTAAAATGGACATTCCAACATATATGGGTCGATCCATCTTAATTGAAATTTTATTCATAGAAACGGCTACAAGGTTTTCATTAATAATTATAGAAGATGCAAAGTTTGGTTTTTGCACCAATTTCTGTAATTTTGTTGGATCAACAACCAATCTTAAGTCTTTGTGATTTCTTTTGTTTTCTAATGTTTTACCGAATATCGCATTGTTCATTAATTTAAAGAAATCTTTTTGAAAATTGGATGTTGCTGCAGTTCTTCTTCTTGTGTTGTTATCTATATAAGATTTTAACCAACAGGATTGTGAAAATTGCAGTACTTTATTAATTTTCGTAATTTTCAATCCCATTTCTAGCGCTTGCTGTACTGTCCAATAATGAGCTACATACCTAGTCTTATTGTTAAGTGTCATCATCAATTTTGGCCATCTACCAGTGGGAGATATTTCTGTTTTTGCTAATAGTGGTAGATCATAATGATGGTCGTGGAGATGTTCTGGGTATTCAAAATCAAAGTCAAAAATGTAGCCAATATCCCCATATTTAGGGATATCAGCGATGTTATTGATTGAATTTGGATCAACCCATTTAAAATTGTCATATGGAAGAGGGTTCGACATGGCCCATCCGTACAGATTATTTGCATCAAAATAACCTATAAATGTGCTAGGTTGTGATGCGTCGTAATTTGGAAGATATTTATTGTTTGCTTTTACATATCTAGTTACACTTTGGGTTAATCCTCCTCGAATACCGGATTCAATCATCAACACCATGTCTATGTCAGTTAATAGTTGAAGTTTGCATTTTGTTTCTTTTAACATAGCCTGCCATGCCAATCCGGGAGCTGTGTACGAATGAAGTGGGTCTAATCCATATGCTGTAAAACAGGTGTTTCTAAATTCTTCCATTATGTCGCAGAGTAAAGTCACATCTAATTTAACATAAAAATCTGAATATTCGCCTAAGGTTCTTATTTCTAATTCATTCCATACTCTACAAGCGTGTTGATAATCCTCTTCACTGATGTCCTCTTCATGTAATTTATTCTTAAAAGCTTCTTTAGGTGGAAGTGACGTTTCTTCAAATTTTTCCAAATTGTCAATGTAATCATAAGGAAAAACGCCTTTACGAAGAACTAAATCTAATTTACCATTGTTTACAATTTTTTTTGTTTCTATTAAATCTTCTTTTCTAAGATTTTCAGAAAGTTTTGATAAGCTGCACGGCATAAACCGGTACGAATCTACAAATTGCAACTTCATATTTCCAATTTTTTTACTAAAGGTTATAAACTTTTCAGTTGTTTCTGCAAGAACATCAATTGCACCATCATCTCTCCCCAATTCTGGTATTATAAAATGACCATCATAACCGCTAAGGTTATGCAATATTACAGGAATTCTTCTGGTAATCTTATAGTTTATGTTGCATGCATTGCATGCTGCACCCCTATAATATCCTGTAAGATGATCGTGATCTTTAACTTTATAGTTATTTAAAGTAAATTCATTTTTACATAGAAAACAGTGGGTAGCATTTTCATGTTGAATTTCCTCTTCTTCCTCCATTGGTATCATTGGTACTATATTATTATACAAATTTTCAACATGGCCAGCTATTTCATATAGATGATTTAAAAATGTTCTGGCAACATCTTCACCACGATACACCACGGGTTTTGATGACAATCCATATGCATTCAAATGTTCTTCAACCAATGTGGATTTAACCAATAAACAAAAACTGTTAGGCTTGTGCATTTGATATTTTATACTCTTCCTTGCTTCAATGTTTTCATCTTCAATTGGAACAAGTGTTGATTCAAAATCGGCATATATTACTATAGGAATGCGATACTGATGGAAAACTTTTTCAAACTGTAAATATGATTTATTTAATGGTGGTAGAATAATCTTAGCTTCAAAATTTTCACTACACAGTTGTTTGTGCTCCAGTAACCAATTTTGTCCTCCATTTCTAAGTTCTTTAAAACAAAAACATCTTTTACAAATTATTTTTCTATGTTCATTTCTTGATAATTGTTTATTGACAAGTCTTTCAAATGATTTTATCCATACATAGTGTGATACTTCATCCTTTGTAATTAATAACAAATCCGTATGGTCTGCAAGTTCGTTTTTTACCACTTTCAAAGGATACACCTTGTTAGAACTGTCCAAACCAAATACATTTACAGATATTCCAGGGTTTTGTTTTTCAAATTTAGAAATATCCTTCAAGGCTACCGGATAAGACACACCTTGAAAGTTAAATCTGTATCTATAGTTCTCATATTCTTCGCTGGGTCTTTGTGCATTGCTTAATATGAATTTTGATGTCATTGCATATCGGAAACATTCTGTATCATGATTTTGAACATTTACACATGATTTTGTTTCTTCAATCCTTTTTGGAAGAGCTATATAACTGCTCCCCATTACCCCATATCCATGCTTGTGAACTCTAATATCCATACTTACTACACTAACTAAACTCCAACCTGATCCTCGTCCTTCATGTTCTTGGATTTTATTGATGATCTCATCAAAACATTCTTCTACTATTGAATTAATATCTGAACTACTCATGATGGTTCTGTTTTTAGTTATAAATCCTCTTGGTGACAATTCTTCTTCAACGTTTATAAACATAGCATCCAATAACAAGCCGAATTTAATAAAATTTAATCGTTTTAATTCTTCTTTTAAAAGTTTAACTACAATGGTTTTTGCTTCGGCAAGAAATTTGTCTAATTCTAAATTTTCATTTTGGATTTTGTGATGTGTTACTACTCTTCCGGGCAATGCATGAATACTTAAATTAGGTAGTGCATTAGATGGTCCCGCTGTTTCTTCTTCTTCTGCAGATGCATTTTTTTATTTTCATTTTGTGTTAAATTTTCATTTATATTATGATATAACTCCTTATGAATGTCTAGCAATATTTCATCTTCATAAGTTTCTAAACATATATCACAACGATGCATTTTAGTGATGTTTATCCTATGAAATTCGGCATATAAATGAAATGCATCTTTTTCATACCTCCTTTTTATGCTGTATTACCCCACCACTTTTTACCCCCACCACTATTTTTAATCTTCTTCTTCTTCATCTTCTTCTTCTTCATATGGAAATAATTGTCTTGCACAAAAAATTAATCTTCCACGTATTGATTCCAAATCTGGATCGTGACTGGATGTTGGAGTTTCATTATGAATATTTTCAAATTCCAATGATGGTGTGTATTCATTCTCTGTTAACTCCATTTCTACATCTTCACTCCCTTCATTTATTAATTCTTCTTCCATACTGTTAACACTATCTGTTTCTGAACTGTCATTATCCACATCTTCCACATCAAACTCCTCTTGTAGAATTTTACACAATATTTCTGCAATAGGTTTACTTGGATAGTCGGTGGTATCCACAGGAGCCATGTCGATTAAATGAAAGAGCTTCTTTCTCGTAGCTGCTTTTATATAAATTATTTTATTAGGTCAAGGTCAACAACACTTAAAGCGAGAATGGGGAATAGAGCACTAAGTGGTATGTTAGTCCATTACCACAAAGTGATCTATTCCCCACTCTCTAATGCAAGTCCAATTAATAACCAATTTATATTCAATATTTTTAGTAATTTTGCAGTTTCCTTTGTTTAACTTTTCTTTATTGATTGTCTTTAATCACACAGTTCATAGGTTCTTCTTTTTCTTGGTGAAACAATTGTTTACGTTCATATTCCAATTGACGTATTCTTTCATTTTTTATAGTCAACTCTATAAGAAGTTGGTTGATGTAGTCAGCAGCCATGTCGATTGTTCTGGTTCTTACTTCTCCCAATTTCACTCCTGGTATTAGCCTCTGTAGTTTATAATATTTTAGTTTTATTCTTGTTTCTCTTGCCTTTGCCATTTCTTTCATCTTCATTTTTCGAGAGTCCGCATATTGTTTTTTATTCTTTTCACTTAATGAAAGATCCAAAATGATGTTTTCACTATTCATGTTGTCTTTTCTTATGTTATGTTAGTAAACGCCTGTTTAGGATAAGAATGACTCCAACCGAGCGTTGGACTTCTTTTATCTAGTTTCCCCCACTCAATTACCTTCCCCCACCATGTTTATTTAGGTCAAGGTCAAACATAATTAATGCGAGAACGGGGAATAGAGCACTAAGTGACATGTTATTCCATTGCCACAGAGTGATCTATTCCCCGCTCTCTATTCTACAACTAATTTTTTTTCCATTTATATTTTATTATTTTTTTGTATTTTTTTTACCCATCATTTTTTACACAGCAGGAGGTTGGTACTTCACAGGAGAGTCTCTATCAATATCATTAAATGCGTTCCATGCATAAGTAGCAGGAAGATCGTTTGGCTCCATCTGCAGAACAGGGAGTTCATTTGCTGGATTCCATACATTTAGATTTTGCAACTCCTTTAGTTTATTTTCCAATACTTCAATTTTACCCAACAGTTCTATTATGTACTTGTTTGCAGTCCTCAATGTATGTGCTCTTGTACAGCCTACGTCCAATGAAGGTACTAAAAGCTGCATTTGATAAAATTCAGTTTTCTCTTTTATATGACGTTCCTTAGCTAAAATGCTCAATTCCGGATGTGTTATAGGTTTACCTTTTCTTGACAAATTTACAATCTTCTTTGACAAATTTAATGGTTTTCTTTCACTTGTTGAAGGAGTTGAATAGTCCCGAGATTCAGCCATTTTTTTCTATGATGTTCTTCTTTTAAATGGTAGTAAGCGAATAACTCCTGCTGCGTATAAACCTTGTTTTATACACAATTCCCCCACCATTTTTATTCTCCCTCTACCAAGTTCTTTAAACATAAAACCAAACTTCTAATTCCGCGTTAACATTGTTGTCTTTTAAAAATTTAACAAAGTCCGAGCTGGAAGTTGACATATCTCTATTTCTTAAATAGTCTCTTACTATGTCTTCATCCCCTTCCTCTAAAATGTAACAAAATACCTTCATTAGAGTTCCATTATCTTGTTTTGAATGAATAAAATTTGAAACTGTTGTCCACTCCTCTTCAACTATTTTAAAGCTTGTCACTTCTAGTTCAAAATTCATTTTTTTTTTTTTACTAAATTACAAGTTACTTTTTCAAACAATATTACAAGACTAAAGAAATTGGTGAACATCGAGCAACATATATAACCAATACCCCCCACTTCTATTTTCCCCCACCATTCAATAAATTTCTCCACCATAGTGTTACATTAAACAGTTTTTTTTTTAATATGATCTACATCTAATAAATCTAAATAACAGTTGTGCACAGATTGTACATTTTTCATTCATGATTTCAAACCTTATTAGTGGTGCCTTAACACGATGGTCTACATATCCTCCTTCAAGATCAAATTCATCCCAATCATCTATAGCTGCTCGTGCACAATCTTGACAAAGAGTCGTCCCATCTGCAAATTTATAAGCAACAATAATGCCAAACCCATAATTTTGTCTTCGGTATTCATGAATAGCTTCTCTAATGCTGTTTGGAATAACACATTCTCCTGATCTTATTATATGGTTAAATAAAAAACCATCACAAATAATTTTCCTCAAGCAAAGTTCAAATAGAGTATCCACCATGTTTTATAAAAGAGATTAATATTTCAACTGAAGTGTTTACACATGTTACATCCGTCTTAAATACTTTATCCCCACCATATTTTATATATGTCAAGGTCAAATTATATTAATGCGAGAACGGGGAATAGAGCACTAAGTGACATGTTATTCCATTGCCACAAAGTGATCTATTCCCCGCTCTCTATTCTAAATCTAATTTTTTTAATATTTTTTTTTATTTTATTAATTTTTTTATTATTTTTGTTTTTTATAAGTTTATACAGATGTTTAAACTTCTTTCTTCAAATTCCCAATATTTCATTTCCTTCTTCTGCACCCTCTTCAACTACGACTTCATTATTTCCATTTTTCAAAAGCAATAGTTCATTTTTCAATTTTTTCATTTCATCTTCTAATTTTGTAATTTTAGACTCTCTATCTTCCAATAATAATTTCAAATACTTAATATAACTACCAGCCGCATGTACAGTCTTTACTCTGTTTTCTCCAAGATGCATACCTGGGATTTGGATTTGTAGCCTATAATACTCCATATTAATATTAGACTGAATTTGTCTTGCTTGTTCGCTTTTCTTCCTTCTAGCTTCAGCTTCTTCATGAGATGCAGCCAAATCAGATAAAATTGGACGATACATTGTTGGTGAATGATTTTACAAGAGTGAGAGACTATCCGGTTAAACAACACATTTATTTACTTTCCCCCACCACTATCCCCAGTAGGCCAAAAATGTTGAATACATATTTCAATAGTTACACTGGCACCATTTTCAACTAAAAATTTATAAAGAAAATATGGATACTCACTGGGTTTAATATTCATATTGTCCATCATAAAGTTAAACGCCAATCTTTCCGAATATTCATTGTGATATTTTTCAGTGACACCAATTAACATTCCTTGTTTTTGAAATTTAAAACCAATGTCTGGAATTTTTTTACAATCCTCCATGTCTAAAAGTGGGAAATAATATGTAAAAGAATTTACCGGTGGAACCCAGAGTTCTTCCTTACAAAAAGCTTTAAACATTGCTTCTCGGTCCTCCATTATGAAATGATTTTTAAACTGTTTTCTTTCCTGCTTAAATAATCAACCCCCCACCATTTTATTCAGATTCTTCTTCTTCAGATTCGGTTAACTCTTCCGGTTGATGCATCATTGATATATTTCCAGTTTCATTAGTTGTTTCTTGGTTTAAATTTATAAATTCTTCTACTATTTCTTCTATTAACTCTCCAAATGTAACATTCATCTCTTGTTCTAGTTCTTCTTGTTCTTGTATCTTACGATGTGTAATAATTTCAGTAATGTATATAAAGGTAGTAGCTCTTGGAGACATAGTTTAATAAAGTGTATGACTTTACTAACAACACAGCATATAATGAATAAAAAACCTGATCAACTCTTGCTTTTATAGCAAATAATGGGAAGGGGAAAGAAAGGGGGGGGGGATCAGTAAGAAAAACACCAACATATCATTAGTCCGATTCAGAGTCTGAAGATTGTATAGGGGATATCAATGTATCAATTGACGAATCTAAAATGAATGTTTCAATTGCTTCTTTAACAATTTCTTCATCACTATCATTTATTAGCTCTTCAAATATTTCTTGTTCAAAGGACGAAATTTCTTCTTCCAATATAGAATCATCCAGACTATTATTCAATTCTTCTTCCGAACCTTCATTTGTCTCTTCTATCCAAGTTATATTTTCATTTGTATTAAACTGATTTTTTACTTCAAAATAATTTAAAAAAGGTGTATCCTTAAAAACCATTATTAACCTTTTCTCTTCACACCAAAGTAATATCTTATAACAAAGTGATACTGAGTATGAAGTTGCTGTCTTATATATATTCTATTTTCCCCCACTATATTTCATATAGTTAAACATTTGTAACATAGTATAATTACTCTTCTTTATCAAGCTTATAATACATTGCGGCTACTTCCAACTGAAACTCCATTTCTTCTACAAAATTACGTAATTGCACCATCCAAGGAAATAAATTATTTAAATTTTCAATTCTGACTGTACATGAACACAATAATTTGTAATCACCTCGACGATATACAAGCACTTTAACCCCTACACCCATATCTTTCAAAATTGTTTCTTCAATCTTTCTATGTAATCCATATAATAGTGGCCAAAGTTCTGTATGTTTAGCAAAGAATGAATCCAATCTTTTGGACATGTTCACTATATAGCAACTGGTTAAGTTCTGAGCAAATATGTGAGCTGCGGGCTTTTATAATGCAACTAATAGAAGGCAGGAGGGAGGGGGGGGGTCAAGTTCAAGGTCAAGGTCAACAAACTTTAACTTATGTAGTAACCAATAACTATTAACTCTCACACATGAGTTAAAAAACTCATATGCTTAATTGGTGTATTAGGTGGCTCTGAAAAGAACCTTTTTGGGTTTAAAAAACCCTGCTTATCTTAAACAAATATTAAACCAATTATTGTACTCCTCATTTCCCCTAAAATCCTCAAACAACTCCGCCCATTGCCAAATGTATTCGGCGTTGTCTGCAGTCACATACAAAATTGGGCTACCAAGAAACAACACTGGTGATATAATTACTATTGTTCTGCCCAACTGCAACCAGTCCAATGCTTCCCACATGTATGGGTCAAGACTTTCTTCCCGGTCCAAAGTTACACAACGCAAATATTCAAATATCAATTGTTCATCTTCCTCAACTTCTTCCATTTCCTCTTGCTCAGATTCATCTTCCTCAACTTCTTCCATTTCCTCTAGCTCAGATTCATCTTCCTCCACTTCTTCCATTTTCTTTAGCTCAAATCGCCTGTTGTAAAAGTTTGAACCATCCAGCGGAGCCATGTTCACTGTACACCAGGTTAGCGGCCAATATCCCATACCCAGTTGCATAGCGGCTACTTATATAAGGCAAGAAAAAGTTAAGGAAAGGGAAAGGGAAGGGTGAGGGGGGGGGGTTTAATTTTTATTTGGGGGGGGGGGGTTTAATTTTTATTTGGGGGGGGGGGTAAAGTTCAAGGTCATGTGAAAGTAGGTCATGGGACTTAGAGTGACCAAAAAATAATGGGAGAGAAACGCAGCGCACTGTTATATAGCGCTGGTTTCTCTCCCATTATTTTTCTAACAAAATTTGGAAAAAGCTAATTCTTATCACTCTTTACTACGACCCCAGCGAGTCCAACCATCCGCACCTTTGTAGAGATAGTCTTTCGCATCAAGTGTTTTGATCGCTTTTTGGTTTCTCATAGGTACAGAGAGCTTAATTACCCATTTGTAGCCGTTACACCCTATTATAATTCTATTGCTCTTTTCTGTTCTACTTACAAAAAAGTACCTT